>OX424560.1:41742718-42942718 GCA_949152475.1 Terebella lapidaria | reverse complement strand
ATGACGTCATCAACAAACCAATTTCTTTCAAAAACGTTCGGTGCCGTCCCAGGGCGGATACCTATCTATCAAAAAAGTTTCGGGATGCTAGCTCGAAAATTGTGGCCTGTATCGTGCTAACAGACAGACAGACAGACAAACCAACGGAACTGACCAACATAGTTGACGAATTTTTAATTCGTCAACTAACGAGGGGCCATAGGCCCGCAGTTGACGAATTGTCATAGAAATTGCAATGATGTCAAAAGGAGAAGCTGACGTCCTGACGTCATTGTCGTTGCACTTAACGTCTTGAAACTCAGTACATGACTGGGTATTAATATTCCAAATAAGTCCTCAAGATTACAGTCCAATAGCTTCAAATTTAAGTACACTGTGGATGTTTGAAAGTTTGCTGAAAAGTAAAAAAATTGGTATGACAGGCATTACGTTTATGACGTCATAGCGGAAAATCTATCACGGCGGAAAAAGATCACACAGTACCCTCCTACACCAGAATTCAACGAGCTTTCCAATGGTGCAATCTGCTTCCCTGTACGACAAATATCTCTCGATATATAGCTCCATTTTTAAAATTGACGTTTTACGTGATGACGTCATTGACGTTGCACGTAGTGTTTTGAAACTCGGTACGTGGCTGAAAAATAACGCTCCACATACGTTCTCATAATAACAGCCTATTACCTTCAAAATTGAGTGGACAGTGCTTGTTTGGAAGTTTGCTGAAAAGCTGTAAATCTTGTATGACAGGCCTTACGTTTATGACGTCATAGCGGAAAATCTATCATGGCGGAAAAGTATCGGACAGTACCCTTTTGAACCAGAATTCAACGAGCTTTCCAATGGTGCAATTCGCTTCTCTGTATGACAAATACTTTTTGATATATAGCTCCATTTCGAAAATTGACGTTTTACGTCATGACGTCATTGACGTTGCACGTAGCGTGTTGAAACTTGACATATAGCTGGGCATCATTATTTCACATACCTTCTGATAATTACAGTCCAATATCTTCAAATTTGAGTGCACTGTGGATGTTTGAAAGTTTGCTGAAAGTCGAAAAATTGGTATGACAGGCTTTACGTTTATGACGTCATAGCGGAAAATCTATCATGGCGGAAAAGTATCGGACAGTACCGTTCTAAACCAGAATTCAACGAGCTTTCCAATAGTGCAATTCGCTTCTCTGTACGACAAATACTTTCCGATATATAGCCCCTTTTCGAAAATTGACGTTTTACGTCATGACGTCATTGACGTTCAACCGATGCAAGTAAAACTTTGCAGTATGATGGATGATATCAACATATATTGGTGTTCTAAGTTTCAGAGGTATCGATTCAAATATGACTGCTGTGTGAAATTTTGAAAACTCGCCGATGATAAGAGACATGAAAAAGAATCAAATTCGTGACCCCCAAATTTTCGACCTCGGGCGCAAATCGTGAGTTTTGGTCGTAGGACCATCAGACATGTACCATATGATGTGTAATTGACCAAATAAAAATACAGAAATAGTTAGAAAAAATAATCCTATGTAGAACGTCAGTTATTGCGATTTTTCGATTTTGACCTTTTGTGTGACCTTGACCTTGACCTTGGAGCTAGGGTCACCAAAATATAACTATTTCCAGATCTATACATAAGCATTGTACTCGTGCAATTTGGTGATGATCCGGTCAAAACTGTGGCCTGTATCATGCTAACAGACAAACATACAAACGAGAGGCCATAGGCCACACACTTGCCGGACTAAGTATGCAATTATGACGTCATTTGTCGTCAATTCTATACTGCTAACTTACTGTGAATGGAGTTTTTAAATATGCATGATATAATCGTGTTTATACATGTTATATTATAACCAGACAAGATCATAATATCTTCAAATGATGAGTTTCCTTTGAAATATTACCGATTTGTTGCCACAAAAACGTCAATTACGTCAAAACGGATATATCAATTGTGCTAAAAATTGACAGAGACCATCACAGGACGACTCCATATCGTTTGCATGGGCTAAATATGCAGTAAATGTTATAACTTTGCACATCTGACACTCAAAAGGCCAAAATGTAAGTCTGAAATCACGTTTGACGTCATTATGACGTCAATTGACGTCCGATTCCGAAAATGATAACATATTTGGAGAGTACTCTCCAAGACCTTTCAAACGAGCTACTACTCGATATTTTTGCAAAAGGTCAAGGTCAAGGTCATTTTTGAGGTCAACTTCGACCTCAGGCGCTTGCAAAGGCTATCGGTCATACGCCTTAGGTGTAAATGCAAAAGTTGTTAGGCTAAGTGAGTGCAATGCTGTGGATTTACTTTCGTGTCTCTATCTTGCATACTTCCTGAGATATAGTGACCCACATGGTTTTCATTTGCAGGTCAATATTGACCTTGACTTTCGACCTTTGACCTTGAAATTTTCTGGAACAAAAGAACATATCCTTGACTATAAACTGGTGTATTATCAGAGTTTTACGCACATTATTGACGCGTTCATCAGCATCGAAAGCTTGAAACATGCAATTTCGCTTATAATGGGGCCGATTTCGTTGCCATAGAAACGTCAATTACGTCATAACGAATAGGCCGATCGGGCTAAAAATTGACATTGAGCATGAGGGACCGGTCCCACATCGTTTCCAAGCATCAGATCGAAAATCGGAGGAGGTGACCTCCAAGGTCAAACATTCGACCTCGGGCGAACTTCTCAAGGTCAAGGTCAAATGTCAAGGTCAAGGTCTCAGAAGATAGAACTCGAGTTTATCTACAATATGAACCTAATTTGAAGTCTCTAGGACCATTAGAACCGAAGTTATGGCCACTTATGTGTTTTCAACGTTTTGCTTGACCTTGACCTTGACCTTTGACCTAGACACACCAAAATAGTGCGGTGCCTGCGCGGTATACTACAGATTCTGCACACGAATTTTGGAAGCTTTTAATCAAGAACTGTGGACGCTAGAGTGCGAACAGACAAACAAACGAGAGGCCATAGGCCACACACTTGCCGGAATGATTACGTAATTATGACGTCATTTGTCGTCAATTCTATACTGCAAACTTACTGTGAATTGAGTTTTTGACTATGCATGATACAATCGTGTTTATATGAGTTATATCATAACCGGACAAGATCATAAGATCTTCAAATAATGAGTTTCCTTCGAAATTTCACTGATTTGTTGTCACAAAAACGTCAATTACGTCAAAACGGATATATGAATTGAGCTAAAAATTGATAGAGACCATCATAGAAAAATTCCACATCGTTTGCATCTGTTAGATCTGCAGTAAATGTTATAACTTTGCACATCTGACACTCAAAAGGCCGAAATGTCAGTCTGAAATCACGACTGACGTCATTGTGACGTCAATTGACGTCCGATTCCGAAAATGACAACAGATTTGGAAAGTACTCTTGAAGACCTTTCAAACGAGCTACTACTCGATATTTTTGCAAAAAGTCAAGGTCAAGGTCATTTTCGAGGTCAACTTCGACCTCAGGCGCTTGCAAAGGCTATCGGTCATACGCCTTAGGTGTAAATACAAAAGTTGTTAGGCTAAGTGAGTGCAATACTGTGGATTTACTTTCGTGTCTCTATCTTGCTTACTTCCTGAGATATAGTGACCTACATGGTTTTCACTTGCGGGTCAATATTGACCTTGACGTTCGGCCTTTGACCTTGAAATTTCGTGGAACAAAAGAACTTATCCTTGGCTACGAACCGGTGTAATTTTGGAATTTTACGCACATTATTGACGCTTTTATCAGTATGGACAACTTGAAACCTGCAATTTTGCTTATAATGGGACCGATTTCGTTGCCATAGAAACGTCAATTACGTCATAACGAAGTGACCGATCGCGCTAAAAATTGATATTGACCATAAGGGACCGGTCCCACATCGTTTCCAAGCAACAGATCGAAAATCGGAGGAGGTGACCTCCAAGGTCAAATATTCGACCTCAGGCGAACTTCTCAAGGTCAAGGTCAAAGGTCGAGGTCAAGGTCACAAAAGATAGAACTCGAGTATATCTACAATATGCACTTAACCTGAAGTCTCTATGATGATTAGAACCGGAGTTATGGGCACTTACGTGTTTTCGACATTTTGCGTGACCTTGAGCTTGACCTTCGACCTAGACACACCAAAATAGGACGTTTTCTGCCCAGTATCCTACAGATTGTGCACACGAATTTTGAAAGGTTTCAATCAAGAACTGTGGACGCTAGAGTGCGAACAGACAAACGAGAGGCCATAGGCCACACACTTGCCGGAATGATTACGTAATTATGACGTCATTTGTCGTCAATTCTATACTGCAAACTTACTGTGAATTGAGTTTTTGACTATGCATGATACAATCGTGTTTATATGAGTTATATCATAACCGGACAAGATCATAAGATCTTCAAATAATGAGTTTCCTTCGAAATTTCACTGATTTGTTGTCACAAAAACGTCAATTACGTCAAAACGGATATATGAATTGAGCTAAAAATTGATAGAGACCATCATAGAAAAATTCCACATCGTTTGCATCTGTTAGATCTGCAGTAAATGTTATAACTTTGCACATCTGACACTCAAAAGGCCGAAATGTCAGTCTGAAATCACGACTGACGTCATTGTGACGTCAATTGACGTCCGATTCCGAAAATGACAACAGATTTGGAAAGTACTTTTGAAGACCTTTCAAACGAGCTACTACTCGATATTTTTGCAAAAAGTCAAGGTCAAGGTCATTTTCGAGGTCAACTTCGACCTCAGGCGCTTGCAAAGGCTATCGGTCATACGCCTTAGGTGTAAATACAAAAGTTGTTAGGCTAAGTGAGTGCAATACTGTGGATTTACTTTCGTGTCTCTATCTTGCTTACTTCCTGAGATATAGTGACCTACATGGTTTTCACTTGCGGGTCAATATTGACCTTGACGTTCGGCCTTTGACCTTGAAATTTCGTGGAATAAAAGAACTTATCCTTGGCTACGAACCGGTGTAATTTTGGAATTTTACGCACATTATTGACGCTTTTATCAGTATGGACAACTTGAAACCTGCAATTTTGCTTATAATGGGACCGATTTCGTTGCCATAGAAACGTCAATTACGTCATAACGAAGTGACCGATCGCGCTAAAAATTGATATTGACCATAAGGGACCGGTCCCACATCGTTTCCAAGCAACAGATCGAAAATCGGAGGAGGTGACCTCCAAGGTCAAATATTCGACCTCAGGCGAACTTCTCAAGGTCAAGGTCAAAGGTCAAGGTCAAGGTCACAAAAGATAGAACTCGAGTATATCTACAATATGCACTTAACCTGAAGTCTCTATGATGATTAGAACCGGAGTTATGGGCACTTACGTGTTTTCGACATTTTGCGTGACCTTGAGCTTGACCTTCGACCTAGACACACCAAAATAGGACGTTTTCTGCCCAGTATCCTACAGATTGTGCACACGAATTTTGAAAGGTTTCAATCAAGAACTGTGGACGCTAGAGTGCGAACAGACAAACAAACACACAAACACACAAACACACAAACAAAACCACGAACGAACCAACATACTTGCCGAAATCTTTAGATTCCGGCAAGTAACAAACACACAAACACACAAACACACAATCAAACAAAACCACGAACGAACCAACATACTTGCCGAAATCTTTAGATTCCGGCAAGTAACAAACGAGAGGCCATAGGCCACACACTTGCCGGAAAGATTACGTAATTATGACGTCATTTGTTGTCAATTCTATACTGCAAACTTACTGTGAATTGAGTTTTTGACTATGCATGATAAAATCGTGTTTATATGAGTTATATCATAACCGGACAAGATCATAAGATCTTCAAATAATGAGTTTCCTTCGAAATTTCACTGATTTGTTGTCACAAAAACGTCAATTACGTCAAAACGGATATATGAATTGAGCTAAAAATTGATAGAGACCATCATAGAAAAATTCCACATCGTTTGCATCTGTTAGATCTGCAGTAAATGTTATAACTTTGCACATCTGACACTCAAAAGGCCGAAATGTCAGTCTGAAATCACGACTGACGTCATTGTGACGTCAATTGACGTCCGATTCCGAAAATGACAACAGATTTGGAAAGTACTTTTGAAGACCTTTCAAACGAGCTACTACTCGATATTTTTGCAAAAAGTCAAGGTCAAGGTCATTTTCGAGGTCAACTTCGACCTCAGGCGCTTGCAAAGGCTATCGGTCATACGCCTTAGGTGTAAATACAAAAGTTGTTAGGCTAAGTGAGTGCAATACTGTGGATTTACTTTCGTGTCTCTATCTTGCTTACTTCCTGAGATATAGTGACCTACATGGTTTTCACTTGCGGGTCAATATTGACCTTGACGTTCGGCCTTTGACCTTGAAATTTCGTGGAACAAAAGAACTTATCCTTGGCTACGAACCGGTGTAATTTTGGAATTTTACGCACATTATTGACGCTTTTATCAGTATGGACAACTTGAAACCTGCAATTTTGCTTATAATGGGACCGATTTCGTTGCCATAGAAACGTCAATTACGTCATAACGAAGTGACCGATCGCGCTAAAAATTGATATTGACCATAAGGGACCGGTCCCACATCGTTTCCAAGCAACAGATCGAAAATCGGAGGAGGTGACCTCCAAGGTCAAATATTCGACCTCAGGCGAACTTCTCAAGGTCAAGGTCAAAGGTCAAGGTCAAGGTCACAAAAGATAGAACTCGAGTATATCTACAATATGCACTTAACCTGAAGTCTCTATGATGATTAGAACCGGAGTTATGGGCACTTACGTGTTTTCGACATTTTGCGTGACCTTGAGCTTGACCTTCGACCTAGACACACCAAAATAGGACGTTTTCTGCCCAGTATCCTACAGATTGTGCACACGAATTTTGAAAGGTTTCAATCAAGAACTGTGGACGCTAGAGTGCGAACAGACAAACAAACACACAAACACACAAACACACAAACAAAACCACGAACGAACCAACATACTTGCCGAAATCTTTAGATTCCGGCAAGTAACAAACACACAAACACACAAACACACAATCAAACAAAACCACGAACGAACCAACATACTTGCCGAAATCTTTAGATTCCGGCAAGTAACAAACGAGAGGCCATAGGCCACACACTTGCCGGAAAGATTACGTAATTATGACGTCATTTGTTGTCAATTCTATACTGCAAACTTACTGTGAATTGAGTTTTTGACTATGCATGATAAAATCGTGTTTATATGAGTTATATCATAACCGGACAAGATCATAAGATCTTCAAATAATGAGTTTCCTTCGAAATTTCACTGATTTGTTGTCACAAAAACGTCAATTACGTCAAAACGGATATATGAATTGAGCTAAAAATTGATAGAGACCATCATAGAAAAATTCCACATCGTTTGCATCTGTTAGATCTGCAGTAAATGTTATAACTTTGCACATCTGACACTCAAAAGGCCGAAATGTCAGTCTGAAATCACGACTGACGTCATTGTGACGTCAATTGACGTCCGATTCCGAAAATGACAACAGATTTGGAAAGTACTTTTGAAGACCTTTCAAACGAGCTACTACTCGATATTTTTGCAAAAAGTCAAGGTCAAGGTCATTTTCGAGGTCAACTTCGACCTCAGGCGCTTGCAAAGGCTATCGGTCATACGCCTTAGGTGTAAATACAAAAGTTGTTAGGCTAAGTGAGTGCAATACTGTGGATTTACTTTCGTGTCTCTATCTTGCTTACTTCCTGAGATATAGTGACCTACATGGTTTTCACTTGCGGGTCAATATTGACCTTGACGTTCGGCCTTTGACCTTGAAATTTCGTGGAATAAAAGAACTTATCCTTGGCTACGAACCGGTGTAATTTTGGAATTTTACGCACATTATTGACGCTTTTATCAGTATGGACAACTTGAAACCTGCAATTTTGCTTATAATGGGACCGATTTCGTTGCCATAGAAACGTCAATTACGTCATAACGAAGTGACCGATCGCGCTAAAAATTGATATTGACCATAAGGGACCGGTCCCACATCGTTTCCAAGCAACAGATCGAAAATCGGAGGAGGTGACCTCCAAGGTCAAATATTCGACCTCAGGCGAACTTCTCAAGGTCAAGGTCAAAGGTCAAGGTCAAGGTCACAAAAGATAGAACTCGAGTATATCTACAATATGCACTTAACCTGAAGTCTCTATGATGATTAGAACCGGAGTTATGGGCACTTACGTGTTTTCGACATTTTGCGTGACCTTGAGCTTGACCTTCGACCTAGACACACCAAAATAGGACGTTTTCTGCCCAGTATCCTACAGATTGTGCACACGAATTTTGAAAGGTTTCAATCAAGAACTGTGGACGCTAGAGTGCGAACAGACAAACAAACACACAAGAGCCCCTAGGGCACCCACTTGCCGGAACGCATACTCATGATACTTGACAGGTTTCAATGAGTTTGAAAACTTGACCTTGAAAATTTACTCATGTGATTTCATGGATTTAACATATAAGTTTGCATGCCTTTCCATATTCTGAATATGATTCAAATTTCATGAACTTACGACAATTCGAGAAGAAGTTATTACCAGTAATGTTTTTTTCTGGGATTTTGATGACCTTGACCTCCCTCCAGTATTGATGTTGTTATGACCATTTGAAATTTCAGATATTTGACATTTATGTCGTCATTGTGACGTCACTGAACATCATAGCACCAAAATTAAGACATCACTATACTCAGGAGACCGAGACCTTTCCAACTGTATCCTATTCAATATGGTGCACTGAACTTTGTACTTGACCTTGATATTGACTTGTGGCGAACTTCTCAAGGTCAAGGTCAAAGGTCACATTTGAGGTCACTCATGAAAGGCCTTTTGATATGCCACAATATGGTCTTAGTTTGAACTCTCTGCGATGATTAGTTTTGAAGTTATAGCCATTTATGTGCTTTTGACCTTTCCCTTGACCTCGACCTTCGACCTTAAGTCACGAAAATTGTGCATTGCCTGTACGTGAAGACATATATTTTACCTGTATAGTTTCATCAGAATCTAACAAGATTTGTAGACACTATGACCATTTGAAATTTCAAAAAATTAACGTTTATGACGTCACTGTGACGTCAATAAACGTCACATCTCAAAACTGATGAGAAAGTATGTACCAGGGAGTCAAGACCTTTCATTTGATATACTACTTGATAGGTTTCAGTTAGTTTTAAAATTTGACCTTGAAGTTTCCCTAATATGACCTTTTTTCCTCACCAAAATCAAGGTCAATCATGAAATTGACATATACGTCCGATTGCTATACCTCTTCTGAATGATATGGTTCAAATTTCATGAACCTACGACAATTCAAACGGATGTTATTATAGGAAACGTGTTTTTCTGGGATTTTGATGACCTTGACCTTGACCTTTGACCTTTGCACTTAAATTCGTAGAGGTTATTGCTGTCAATATGCATATCAAGTTTCAAGAGATTCCATACAGTATTGACGATGTTATGGCCTTTTGAAATTTCGGAAATTTGACGTTTATGACGTCATTGTGACGTCAGTGTACGTCGCAGCGCCAAAAGTAAGGTATCACTGCAATCAGGGGGTCAAGACCTTTCCAACGATATACTACTCGATATGATCCGCTGACCTTTGTACTTGACCTTGACATTCACCTCATGGCGAACTTCTCAAGGCCAAGGTCAAATGTCAAGGTCAAGGTCACAGAAGATAGAACTGGAGTTTATCTACAATATGAACTTGGTTTGAAGTCTCTATAACGAATAGAACCGGAGTTATGGCCACTTATGTGTTTTTAACATTTTGCGTGACCTTGACCTTGACCTTTGACCTAGACAAGCCAAAATAGGACGTTTTCTGCCCAGTATCCTAGAGAATTCGCACACGATTTTTGATAGAATTCAGTCAAGAATTGTGGACGCTAGAGGGCGAACAAACAAACATCCAAACATCCAAACAAACGAGAAGACCAATATACTTGCCGAAATCGTAGATTCCGGCAAGTAACAAACACACAATCAAACAAAACCACGAACGAACCAACATACTTGCCGAAATCTTTAGATTCCGGCAAGTAACAAACACACAAACACACAAACACACAATCAAACAAAACCACGAACGAACCAACATACTTGCCGAAATCTTTAGATTCCGGCAAGTAACAAACGAGAGGCCATAGGCCACACACTTGCCGGAAAGATTACGTAATTATGACGTCATTTGTTGTCAATTCTATACTGCAAACTTACTGTGAATTGAGTTTTTGACTATGCATGATAAAATCGTGTTTATATGAGTTATATCATAACCGGACAAGATCATAAGATCTTCAAATAATGAGTTTCCTTTGAAATTTCACTGATTTGTTGTCACAAAAACGTCAATTACGTCGAAACGGATATATCGATTGAGCTAAAAATTTATAGAGACCATCATAGAAAAATTCCACATCGTTCGCATCTGTTAGATCTGCAGTAAATGTTATAACTTTGCACATCTGACACTCAAAAGGCCTAAATGTCAGTCTGAAATCACGACTGACGTCATTGTGACGTCAATTGACATCCGATTCCGAAAATGACAACAGATTTGGAAAGTACTCTTGAAGACATTTCAAACGAGCTACTACTCGATATTTCTGCAAAAGGTCAAGCTCAAGGTCATTTTCGAGGTCAACTTCGAGCTCAGGCGCTTGCAAAGGCTATCGGTCATATGCCTTAGGTGTAAATACAAAAGTTGTTAGGCTAAGTGAGTGCAATACTGTGGATTTACTTTCGTGTCTCTATCTTGCTTACTTCCTGAGATATAGTGACCTACATGGTTTTCACTTGCGGGTCAATATTGACCTTGACTTTCGACCTTTGACCTTGAAACTTCGTGGAACAAAAGAACTTATCCTTGGCTACGAACAGGTGTAATTTTGGATTTTTACGCACATTATTGACGCTTTTATCAGCATGGACAGCTTGAAACATGCAATTTTGCTTATAATGGGACCGATTTCGTTGCCATAGAAACGTCAATTACGTCATAACGAATTGGCCGATCGGGCTAAAAATTGACATTGAGCATGAGGGACCGGTCCCACATCGTTTCCAAGCATCAGATCGAAAATCGGAGGTGGTGACCTCCAAGGTCAAATATTCGACCTCAGGCGAACTTCTCAAGGTCAAGGTCAAATGTCAAGGTCAAGTTCACAAAAGATAGAACTCGAGTATATCTACAATATGCACTTAACCTGAAGTCTCTATGATGATTAGAACCGGAGTTATGGGCACTTACATGTTTTCGACATTTTGCGTGACCTTGACCTTGACTTTTGACCTAGACACACCAAAATAGGACGTTTTCTGCCCAGTGTCCTACAGATTGTGCACACGAATTTTGAAAGGTTTCAATCAAGAACTGTGGACGCTAGAGTGCGAACAGACAAACAAACACACGAGAGGCCATAGGCCACACACTTGCCGGAATGACTGACCTTTCATGCAGTAGTAGGCGTAGATCTACTAGATCTGTATAATGCGATTGTTATACCTAAAAGATGTATCCGGTCTGATTTTTCCCAAAAGAGCGCAAAGTAGGCCTATATTCAAGTTCATCCATTGTGCAGTGAAACACGCTTTTTGGCCGTAGTTTTGTTTGAAATAATCGGATCAACTTGATATTCTGTATGTATTAATTGGGCGTCATGTCGTAATTTTTCACCAAATTTCAGAGCTCTATCTCAAAAATTGAGAAAGTTGACAATCTAAGCCAATGTTAAATTTCATCGGAAATGGGATCAAGTACATTTCAACAAATTCAGGGCTTTAATAGTGTTTATGTCCATACAGAATGAACCCATTGCGTTGATTTAGAGTCAGAAGGCATAGTCGGTGTATATTAATTAAATATGTTTATTCTGAAGCAATATATAACTCCTACATCAAATAAAAGTTGTTGTTTTTCGTGTAGACTCTGAAATTCCATATTGGAGCCGAAATTTAACATTGGGTTAGATTGCCAACTTTCTCAATTATTGAGGTAGAGCTCTGAAATTTGGTGAAAAATTACGACATGATGTCCAATTAATACACACAAATTTTCAAGGCGATCCGAGCATTTAAAGCAAAAACACGGCCAAAAAGCGTGTTTCACTGATGGATGAACAAGAATTTAGTCCCAAAGAACGTCTCTCCTCCACAGAGCGCCTATCGATTATACACTGTGGTGTTGCCTTGGCTACGGCTTAGTAATCACTGCGTGGGGACTGAGTCGTTTAGAACTGTTCACGTATTGGGACTCATGACATGAATGCTTGAACGAAAGCAGCAGCCCTCGAAACAGATTGTCAGCAGTGAGCACGAGACTTCTTTCGGTAGGGAACTTTTTGTTTTGTTTTGGTCACAAACTTCGAGTTATCATGCATTAAATTTGTCATTTGTAGTATTAATACAAACACAGTATGGGTGCGTAAGTATCATAGATCATGTTCCCGTATTGGAATTTGAAATTCGAACGTTTTAGGTATGTAAACATTGAAAAAAAATGCGTAATTTCCGACCGCATGTGGGGCCATCACCGCCATGCGTGAGGCCGCGTGCAGGCACTGCCTGGCTCGTTGCCCCCATTTTACCAGCGCGTCCGTTCACTTTCGCTCGGAGCACATGTCGAATCTATAGATATATTTGGGAAATGGAAATACCTCTGGCCTCGAGGTGACGTCGGGTAAATAGATTTACAGTAAATTGATGTCGATGTTTGAACTGTGTAATACAAGGGTGCGACTATCATAGATCTACTGGTGAGCGGCGTAACCCCCCTGCCCCCTCCTCTCCCCATAACTTCGGGACAAATCAAATGCTTGCCAATACTATCATTTATCATGTGTATTTCCAAAATGTTAATTTGGAGAGGAGCTTTCGAGACTCTCATTGAACAGACCACCCCCCAACTTTCACACTGTGGTTGCCCTCTTGTTGTGTACAGTGTCGATAATGTACTCATTGTCAGAAAATAAATGTGATGGGCTACAATTTGTCTTGTTGTTTCTCCTGGATGAAGTATTTGATTGTGAATTGACATTGCTATTCGGCGGATAACCTATTGCCGTGGCATTGCGTCCGTCGTCCGTCCGCCGTTGTCAACGTTTTTAGGTCTCATTTTCAAGGTCAGAGAACAAAATGATTAATATATCGCAGATTTTTCACTTATTATGGACTTTACAGCGTAGGAATCCATAGTGAACATAATTATATGAAATGATATATGCTGAATATTCTGGTGACATTGAATTCGACCTTTGACCTCATTTTCGAAGTCAGAGAACAAAATGGTTAATATTTCGCTTATTATCGACTTTACATCTTAAGAACTAATTGTTCACTTTTAAGAAATGATATATGCATAATATTCTTATGACCCTGAACTTGACCTTCGATATTTTCAAGGTCAGAGTACAAAATGCAAATGTATTGCTTATTATTGAGATTAGAGATTAGAAATCAATTGTGGACATAAAGAAAATGATATATTGTGAATATTTTCTTGATCTTGAATTTTAACTTGGACCTATTTTTAGGTTACCGGACCTTTGGTCCGATAACCTATTGCCGTGGCGTTGCGTCCGTCGTCCGTCCGTTCACATTTTTATCTTTAAATTTTACGGTCGAATCTTTCTGAAATTTTGCACAAAAATACCTAAAAATATTTCCAGAAAAGCTTTTTTTTAGTTTTTTGATTTTCGCATTTTTTTCAAAATGACCGCCGTTTTCGTTGAAAAATGGTGCATTTTGGACTTTGGCTGTCGTTTTCTCAAAATCTGTTCAGTAACTTTTTGACTTATTGATGCATAACACTCCTCATATGTACCTCTGTGACATGTATAAATTTCTTTGCCTTTGAATCGCTCGAAGTGGGCCATTTTGGGCCCAAACTCCGCCCAAATGGGACTTTCCCATGTTAAATTTTCCTATGCTTTATAATGGGACACATTAAGCCTAATATCTCACTTAATATTGAGATTAGAGACTAGGAATCAATTGTGGACCTATAGGAAATGATATGTGCTGAATATTGTCGTGACCTTGAATTTGACCTCCGACCTTGGTTTCAAGGTCAGAGCGGCCGTTTTCGTCGAAAAATGGCCAATTTTGGACTTTGACGGTCGTTTTCTCAAAATCTGTTCAGTAACTTTTTTTCTTATTGATGCATAACACTACTCATATGTACCCCTGTGACATGTATAAATTTCGTTGCCCTTCAATTGCTCGAAGTGGGCCATTTTGGGCCCAAACTCGGCCCAAATGTGACTTTCCCATGTTAAATTTTCCTATGCTTTATAATGGAACACATTAAGCCTAATATCTCACTTAATATTGAGATTAGAGACTAGGAATCAATTGTGGACATATAGGAAATGATATATGCTGAAATATTCTCGTGACCTTGAATTTGACCTTTGACCTCATTTTCAAGGTCACAGGACAAAATGGCTAATATCTCGCTTATCATCGACTTTACAGCTTAGGAATCAATTGTGGACATATAGGAAATGATATATACTGAATATTCTCGTGACCTTGAATTTGACCTTTGACCTCATTTCCAAGGTCACAGGACAAAATTGCTAATATCTCACTTACTATCGACTTTACAGCTTAGGAATCAAATGTGGACATATAGGAAATGATATATGCTGAATATTCTCGTGACCTTGAATTTGACCTTTGACCTCATTTTCAAGGTCACATGACAAAATGGCTAATATCTCGCTTATCGACTTTCAGCTTAGGAATCAATTGTGAACATATAGGAAATGATATATGCTGAATATTCTCGTGACCTTCAGTTTGACCTTTGACCTCATTTCCAAGGTCACAGGACAAAATTGCTAATATCTCGCTTATTATCGACTTTACAGCTTAGGAATCAATTGTGAACATATAGGAAATGATATATGCTGAATATTCTCGTGACCTTGAATTTGACCTTTGACCCCATTTTCAAGGTCATAGGACAAAATGGCTTATATCTTGCTTATTATCGACTCTACAGCTAAAGAATCAATTGTGGACATATGGGAAGTGATATATGCTGAATATTCTGATGACCTTAAATTTGACCTTTGACCTCATTTTCAAAGTCACAGGACAAAATGGCTAATATCTCACTCACTATCAGCTTATGAGTCAATTGTTGACATATATGATATATGCTGAATATTCTGGTGATCTTGAATATGACCTCTGACCTCATTTTCACGGTCCAAGGACAAACTGGCTCATATCTTGCTCCTCTATTGACTGTATGGCTTGAGAATCAATTGTGTGCATATAGAAAACGATATATACTGAATATTTTGATGACCTTGAATTCGACTTTTGCCTTCTTTTTCAAGGCCACAGCACAAAATTGCTAATATCTCTCTGATTATTGAAATTACAGCTTAGCAATCAACTGTGGACATGATATATGCTTAATATTATATATGCTCAATATTGAATTTAACCAGTGACTTGGCTAAGATCTGAAATATTAAACATTTTCCGGTAACCTATCTTTGGCCCTTGGCCTAATTTTTGTTTGTTTTGGTTTTCTTATTTTTGGACTTTGGCAACCATTTTCTCGAAAGCTGTGGGATCCGCTATCATACTTTTTCAAAAAATTCCTTTTATATACCTTCACTATGTGCGTAAGTTTCATTGCCCTTGAGTCGTCGATCTGCACGTGGCAGCCATTTTGGCAGCATAGCGCATACACTCAAACACGCATACCCATGACATTTGGTGAATGTTGTCACCTGATAGAGGTGAAAACATGGTGACTTTATGATATGACTAGAATGATCATAATGCAGTCGTGAGTGCAATGAATTCATTTGGGGATATCACCCATGTGGTTGTCTACGACCTATTCCTTGGAAAATATGCATACCTAGGTATTTTGCTACACAAATAGAACATTTGAATGTGATAACTTTATATATTCACTAGTTTACCGTTTAGTTCAGTTCCCCCAAGTTGGCTGATGCAATGGAGTTTTGCTTTGTTCTTTTTACAGGTCACTGTCCCAGGCTTTTCTGGTGCTGTTTTGTGCGTGTCGCGTGAGTTCTTGCTTGACTGGTCTTGTTGAAGCACTCTATAAATTGTTTGCTATCATTGTCATCTCACATTTTATAAAAACATCAGGAAATGAACAATTGTGTATGGTTATAATTTATGTTTCCTATGGTGACCTCATTAATCAATTCTGAGCAAGTAGTATAATTTTAATGAAGTATAAGTAAGTAGAAATATAATTTTATGTTATTCAGTACTGAGGTACAACCATTATAAAAAAGTTGTTAACTGGTAATGGTGATGATGACAACATATCTTGTGTCATTGTTGCAGGAGTTCCAGCCTTAGCTGACTGCAGTCCTGGTCCACTCCAGTCCTGTGGGCGTATTTCCAGTGCCTCTGTTGTAAGATACCTTGCTCGAATTTACTGTTTGTAGTAGCGTTGTGTTGTGGGAATCGTTCACACAAAGTTTTGTTACAATACAGTATTATTATAAAATGTTTGTATGGAGCACCGTCAACATTTTCAGCATTATCTTGGACAGTTTAAGCAATTTTAATTTCAATAAAGTTCATATAAGTAAGTGCCATTATCATTGTATCATGTTACCCTTAGTAAGTTATAACCAATTATTATGGTGATGATGAAAGCATATCTTGTTTCATTGTTGCAGGAGCCAGCCTTAGCTTCCAGTCTGACTACAGTCCTGGTCCTTCCCAGTCCGACTACAGTCCTGGAGGCAGATTGTTCGGCTGTCGAAAGATACCGTTTTCTCACTTGCTGTAGGTGTTAAAAATTTGTTGACCCTTTCACTATGAATTGGAAATTTTAACTCAATTTTTTTTAGGAAAGTACAACCACCATTACACGTTGTAGATTTTGTTTTACTTTTGACAGATCTATTAGTGTATTTATCAAACTGTATACAATTTTAGATAAATTAAAAATTTGCATATAGGAATAATATTCATTGTATTTCTGATCCATACTACAAACATAACTGTTCTAGTACCTAATTTGTCCAAAATCTCCTGTGGCAGTTAAGGGTTAAAGGTAGTGTCAACCATGTAGGATAATTGTCCCATTACATAGAGCTACAGAGAAGCAGCTTGGCTTTTACATAACGAGATTAGTTTTCGAGATATACACATGTTAGTGTCTGGAACCAGGTTTGAAGGTTTGCAGCTCAGTAAAGTCAGCTTAAGTCAATTTATTTTTTCGAGTGATCATGTTTCGTGCAATATCAAGCATGCGAAAGAGGTAAAAATCAGAGAGTTCAACTCGTGAAAATTTGGAAGTTTCCAGTTGCAGTAGGCAATATTTTAAACAATATTTCATGGCAGGACAATGTTCCCCATTGCTAGGGACACTGCTAAATTTGACGGAAACATTGTCAACGGTTGATTTTCCAATCAGCTGCCGGGATTCTATTATCCAATGATTGGTTAAATACATCAACTCAAATATACTGTAATTTGCAAAGCTAAATAAAAGCATCTTGCTACATGGTTCGCGCCATGAACACTTCTTATAATAGTTAATAAGGTACCAGATATCAGTCTGAAATCATATCTCGAGGACAATTCGATCGAGAACAACATCTGTGCAATACTGCAATAATCTTACATGTTAGACCCTACCTTTAAGGAAAATATTTGGACAATAAAGTCTTGCTACAGTTAAGAACTAATTATAAATGTGTGTACGGAACTCAGTATTTTGGCAGTATCTCGAACACAAGTTTGATTGAGTTACTATACTGTGAACAAACTATTCTTGCAGGACAGTTATTTGTTGATTTTGTGGTAGCATAAAAAAACTAAATCAAATTCACGTGAAATTATATTCTATAGTAAAGTTGTATTCTGTATGGATCACAAATATAAATCCTTGCAAAACACATATACATTACAAAACTTAATAGGCCCTGCACAAATAGTTTGTTCATATTATGTATGATTTTTCCTTTAATGTTTTTTTTTTGTCTTTCAGGTCCTGCTGAACTACAAATTAAATACTGATACTCAATCTGAAACACTTTGGAAACACTACTTGCATAACTTTGGAAACATTTGCCTTACTTTGGAAACACTTGCCTTACTTTGGAAACACTTGCCTTACTTTGGAAACACTTGCCTTAATTTGGAAACACTTGCCTTAATTTGGAAACCCGTGCTGTCTTACTCATCCTGTTATAGTCCATCCTGTAATAGTCCATCTTTTCATGCTGATTGATCACTCATTGACCATTGTTCATTGTCTCATTTCTCGTATCATTATCACAGAAGTGGTTGAACTCTATATAGCACTACGTTGTGTGCATTTGGTCCAGTAAAAACACCACTGAAAAAATTCTGACCTCGAAAAATTATAACTTCACTGAGATTTCGTGTCAAAATATTTTGCAAACCTTGGCAGTGAAGTTTTTCCTTGGTATCTGATATTTTTGTGATACAGACACCAAGATTGTTCCATTTAATCTGTCAACAAGATTAAATTGAACTACACATTTTTAGTTATCTGGGAAATCTGAATTTATAAAATAGTGTGAATTATTCGACGTACAAAATTGTTTGAATTATTCAACTGTGTATCTAAATCGTGCAAAATAAAGATAATAATAATAATATAGTGAAAATATATAAATATAAAACTAACCTTGTTATCTCTGCACTAAGAAGAAATATTGATATAAGCTTGTGTTGATTTTCATTATATGTTGTATATTAGTTAGTATTTGAGTGTACAGTGCAGTAGACAACCGTGCGAAGTGCATAATCTGCTGGCTGTGGACAAGTGATCTGCATCTCGTCAGAGGAACACAAAAATACTGGAAATTCTTTAGTGTATTTGTGTTGACTGTCATATTATTCAGGATATTGTATTTTTGCCAATAAATATTTGTGTTTACGTTTCGTGAGTGATCAATAGTGGCAACTGAATCCATTCTGATTTTAATAAACGGAAGTCTTCAGACATATAGTGGAAGCTTTGAACATTTTTAAAACTCAAATTTTTTATTGTGTCATATTGATTGACTGGTGTTGAAAATATTATTAAATTCATCCAACATTCGTCAGACTCTGTCCCTTTTATATTACGATCATAACGTTCCCTGAATATTATAGCTGGGGACTTTTGTACATAACTTTGACTTTGACTTTGACTGATATAAGCTTGTGTTGATTTTCATTATATGTTGTATATTAGTTAGTATTTGAGTGTATAGTGCAGTAGACAACTGTGCAAAGTGCATAACCTGCTGGCTGTAGACAAGTGATCTGCAACTCGTTAGAGGGACAACAAAATACTCGAATTAATTTAGTGTATTTAAGTTGACTGTCATACAGGATATTGTATTTTTGCCAATAAATATTTGCGTTTACGTTTTGTGAGTGATCAGTAGGGCAATTATATCCATTCTGATTTGAATAAACGGAAGTCGTCAGGCATACTAGTATAGTGGAAGATTTTTAAACAGTTTTAAAACTAAAATTTTTGGTTGTGACATATTGATCGACTTGTGTTGAAAAGATTAATAAATTCATTAGACATTGGTCAGACTCGGTCCCATTTATATTACGATCATAACGTTCCATAAATATTGTAGCTGGGGACTTTTGTATATAACTTGTGAATTATTCGACTATTTGTATCTATCTCGTGCAGAATAAAGAATTCTACTGCATTCTGTGATTGATTGACTACATTCACTGATAGTCCGTGTGAACATAACCTGATAATATCTCAGAGTAAACAACGAACAACATTTGATATTCTTGGATCATCTTCAAAAGCTTCTACCGATACGGATAGGAAAGTGATATTTCGTGTGACAATCGGTACTGTGAATTTTCAGATCAACTTCTCAATTGATAGATTTTGACTAAAACATTATATAAATAAGTGTGCTTCCACTGTACATAAATTTGGGAATCGTATGAGCAGTGTTTATTTTGTATACATACAGTGAAAATGGCCAGGCGAAAGAGTGCAGACCAAAAAAGAAAAGAAGCAAAGCTTAGAGTGAGGGCATTGCGGGAAAATGAAACATCGAGTGAAAAATATGAAAGAATTGAGAAAGACCGAAAACGACGTTCAGCAATTAGACAAACTGAAATGCCAGAGGAGAAAAAACAGAGACTAGCGAGACAATCGAAATGTCAGAGAGAGTTGCGAATTAATGAAACGAGAGAACAGAAACAGCAAAGACTAGATACACAATCAAAAATTCAGAGGGACTTACGAGTTAAAGAAACAACAGAACAAAAACAGGAAAGACTAGATACACAATCAAAAATTCAGAGAGACCTGCGAAACAGAGAAACAGCAGAACAAAAACGGCAAAGACTGGATACAAAATCCAAAATTCAGAGGGACTTGCGAGTTAAAGAAACAACAGAACAAAAACGGCAAAGATTAGATACACAATCAAAAATTCAGAGGGATTTGCGAAACAGAGAAACAACAGGACAAAAGACGCTAAGACTTGACAGAAAACGTTGCCATGAAACAGAAAGGCTTGAAAATGAAACGCCTCAACAAAAAAGATTTAGGCTTGACAAACAAATTAAAATTCAGAAGGATAAGATAGAAAAAGAAACGCCAGTACAGAAAAGGTTAAGAACTGTTGAACAGCAGAAGCGTCAGAGAACTTTGCGTAAGAAAAATAATAATACAGCTGAGAATGTAGTATGTAGCTTCCTGACAAAAGTTAAGGACTCTGCTAATTATGTATGTTGTTCATGCCATAGATTGCTGTACAGGATGACAGTCATTCGCCTGAATGATGAAAAATACAAGAAGTGTTCCAAAACTCTCTTGAGTGAGGTGCTTTCATTTCGACTGAAATCATATGATGATCATGAATGGATTTGCAGAACATGCCATTTGACACTAAAAAGGGGAAAGTTACCTGCTCAGTCCAAAGCTAATAATTTGACATTAGTTGAACAACCACAGGAACTGAAAGACCTGAATCCGTTAGAATTGAGACTCCTCTGTCAGAGAATTCCGTTCATGAAAATGGTTGCATTACCAAGGGGCAAACAACATGGAATTCATGGACCAGCAGTAAATGTGCCATCAAAACTAGATGCAGTTTGTCAGTTATTGCCACGGCTTCCATCAGAATCACAAATTGTCCCGATGAAGCTCAAGAGACAGCTGAAACATTCTTCCCATTACATACATGAACATGTAAGACCCGATGTGCTGATGAATGCATTAAGGTGGCTGAAAAAAAATAATCCACATTATAGCTCAGTCGAGATAAATGACCATTGGGTTGAAGACGCTGAAAATGATGATAATGAGCTGTGGCAAGCAATCAGTTTGGGTACAGGACAAGTTAACAACGCAAAAGAACAAGAAGCAAAGGACAAAGACCAAAACCAAAATCTGCAGGAAAGCACACCCAATATAGTCAAAGGAGACGATCGTCAAATAACGTCAGACAACAACACATTTGAAGTTGTGTCTATGTCCGATATAAGTAGGTCCAATCGGAATGAATATGAAAAACTAGCGACTATGGCAAGACAAAACGATATGAATATTATCGATGTACCTGGAGATGGGAATTGTATGTTTTATGCAATTTGGCACCACCTCGAAAAGCTTGGTATCACCAATACAAATGCTACTTTGTTGCGCTTCCAGGTTTCTGAATTCATGCGGCAAAATCGAGAACACTACATAGATTTCATAGCAGCAAGAATTGCAAATCAGGATTTGTCAAATGCTGACACAGAACAACCAACTGTAGAAGACCTGGTTATCAATGCTATAGATGACCGAGATTCACAAAGAGAAGTACAGTGGGTCAGATATCTTGATGAGCTTGAAAATGGAAGCCTCTGGGGTGATAATGTGATATTGCAAGCTTTTGCAGACATGCATTCTTTGACAGTGAATGTCCATGCAACTTCATCTGAAGTGGTACATATCGTCACACCGAGAGCTGGCAAAGAAGGTGTGTGTGTAATTCACCTTGGACTGATTGCACAATCACATTATGTGATTTTCGAACCATGCATGTCCTCTGAATTTCGCGCAAGCTACAACAATCTGACAGAAGTGTGCATGAGGGGTTCTGACAGTGATGATGACACTGATGAGATGGTAGCTGAAGATGAGCAAGCATTTGAGGAAGCTTCAAAAATTCGTGGACTACCTTATGAAACAAGCATGGTGAACGAAGATCCCGAATTGCTGAACAAAATAATCAGTGTGGCACCAGCAGAAGGCCAGAAACCGACACCTTTTCTCAGTGATCCTAACTTTGAAGAACTCTCAAATCCCGACAAATATCCAGATGGCGCAAATGCAATGACAGCTGAACGCCCCTGTGGCCTGACACCACGAAGGTATTTCAACCAAAGATTACTTGATTTTGATGGTAGGTTTGGGTCAATAGAGTATATCCTGAGCGCACAGTATGTCACAGAATGCAAGCAAGTAACCAGTGATATCAACCACTACATTTTCCGAAGAGCAAGTGGAAAGAATTTCCAAGGAAAATCTTTAACAGCTGGAATGTTTAAAAGTGTTGAACAAATGAAAGGCTATGTGAGAACTGATCATGCATATAGAATGCTAAAGAACGTAAGAGGAACGCCAGCCTACTTCCAAACTGTGTTTTATGACGTGTTGGGTATGGTTAGACAGCTAGGGATACCAACTTGGTTCTTCACAGTGTCTGCTGCTGACATGCAATGGCCTGATGTTATACAGACGATAGCAAGACAGTATGGGACAATTTTGAGTGATCAAGATGTGAAAAACCTGTCATTCTTTGAAAGATCACAATGGTTGAGAAGGAATCCAGTGACTGCTGCGAGACAGTTTCAGTACAGATTGGAGCTCTTATTCAAGGATGTTCTGAAATCTAATGCAAAACCATTAGGAGAGATTGTTGACTATGTCATTCGTATTGAATTTCAAGCTCGTGGATCTCCTCATGCACACACTTTGCTCTGGGTGAAAAATGCACCAAAGATTAATGTCAATTCAGATGAACAGATTGTGTCTTTCATTGAAAAACATATTTCTTGTGAAATTCCTGAAGACGATCCTAGTCTGGAAGAGCTGGTGAAGAAGTTGCAGACACACACTCATTCATCGTACTGCAAGAAAAAAGGGCATTGTAGATTTAACTACCCAAGACCACCAGCTCCTCTCACAATCATTGCAAGAGAACCAGACGATCCTGAGACGGCGAATAATAAGAAAGAGCATGCTTCAGATGTTCTAAGTAAAGTAAAGAATGTCGTTTGTGATGAAAATACACCAAAAGATAGCAATATGAGTGAAATCTTGGCAAGAGCAGAGATCTCTTTGGAAAACTACACACAAGCATTACAAGTTTCAGAGAGAGGCACAACTGTAATTCTGAAGAGATCCCCCCAGGAAACATCTGTTAATGCCTACAATCCCACTGTATTGAAAGCTTGGCAGGCAAACATTGATGTACAATATATAATTGATGCTTATGCATGTGTTATGTACATAGCTGCATATATGACAAAGAATGAAAAAGGCGTAGGAGAGCTTCTCAAGCAAGTTTGTAAAGAGCATAAAGATCAGGAAATAAAGACTATGTTACGGCGTGTGGGTTCTGTATTTCTGAACCATCGTGAGCTCAGTGCACAAGAAGCTGTCTATCGCATTTTGTCCATGCCAATGAAAAAATTCAGCAGAGAAGTATTGTTTGTGAATACTGACCAAATGTGTGACAGAGCAGCAGTTCTCAAGCCTCAAAAACAACTCGATGAACTGGAGGATTCTGATGAAAATATATTCCAAAGTAATGTTATTGAAAGATATTCACTGAGGCCAGACTGTGTTGGAAATCTGTGCCTTGCAGATTTTGCGTGTAACTACAAAGTTAGTTATGCAAACCCAGATGAATGCACAGATGACAGCGTTCCTATTGTGTTAGAAATTGAAGATGAAATGGAAAACCGTAGAAGACTCCCCAAGTATATTCACTTGAAGAAAAATGGTGGCGTAATGCAGAAGCGAAAGCGTGAGGCAGTCATCAGGTTTCGCAAATTCAGTCGTGAAAAAACTCCCAGTGACTTCTTTCGAGCAAAGCTGATGTTGTTTCTTCCATGGAGGAATGAAGACAGTGACTTATTGGCCCAATATCCTGACTATGCATCACATTATTTCGCAGTTGAAGAATCAATCCATGAAAATGAAAGCAAGTTCACAGAAAATTTGGAATTGATAGACGAGGCTATGGAAAACAACGAAAGACTTGGGCCGCCAGAACACGTATGGGCAGATATTGCACCAGGTGCCGAACATGAGAATTTGCAAGATATCAATGAGGGTATTGATGTTGAGAGAGACATTGACCAGGAAGATCTTCTTGATAATGCTGCTATGATAGAACGACCAGATGGTCAACATGTGTCCGAAATTACTGCACGATATCAAGCTGAGGCTGAAAAGCAGACATTAGAGGATGACGAGTACAGACGCATGATCCGTGGATTGAATGCAAAACAAGCAGAAATTGTGTTCTACAACAGGAAATGGTGCAAGGAAACAGTGATTGCTCTAAGAGAAAACAAGCCAATTAAACCATATCACGCGTTCATTAGTGGACCTGGTGGTGTTGGGAAATCACACGTGATCAAATTGATAGAGTCAGACGCAAGGAAGCTGCTACGAATGTCAAGCACCATAGCGCCATCTGATGTAGTCGTACTTTTACTTGGTCCAACTGGTGTAGCTGCTTACCAGATAGGTGGTATGACAATTCATTCTGCATTGCTGTTGCAAACGAAAAAGCATGGGTGCGACCAAATATCATTCGACAAACTGAATAGTTTGAGATCCATATTCGAGAATCTATATCTGGTGATAGTTGATGAAATATCTATGGTAGGATCAGAAATGTTACTAGATATTCATAAAAGATTAGAGAAAATCAAGGGTGTAACAGGAGACTCAGTTTTTGGGAATGTATCGGTGCTGGCAGTTGGAGACATGTATCAACTTCCACCAGTGAAACAGTCTAACATTTTTCAGCCTGTTCGTGATCCTGTTGAGCGGCTAAATGGCAACATGTGGAAAGACCACTTTAGACTGCATGAGTTAGATGAAGTTATGCGTCAAAAGGATGATGGTGCTTTTGCTGAAATGCTTTGCCGTATCAGAGTAGGAAAACACACAGATGCTGATATTGCAATGCTACAAGGACGTGAGATAACCGAGGATGACCCTTCTTATCCACATGATGCACTACATGTCTTTGCATACAATGCTGATGTTGATGACAGAAACGAGACAAAACTAAGAGAATTAGAGCCAAATGAAGAAAAGCTTTCGTATATTCATGCATCAGATGACAAGACTGATAGTACTGGCCAGCTAGATTTGGAAAAGGTACGTGCATCAGCGAAACGTTCAGAAACAGCAGGATTGCATACAGTTTTGATACTAGCAGAAAATGTAAGAGTCATGTTGACGTATAATGTGGACACTGCGGACGGTCTTGTAAATGGTGTACTCGGAACAGTGAAAAGGATTGTAAAAAATGTGCATGGAAAGACACAAGTTGTTCTTGTTAAATTTGATAATGACACAGTTGGCAGAAATGCTATTCGCACAAGTCAATGGAAAAATGAATACCCAAATGCAGTTCCAATACAGAGACATGAAGGAAGGTTTGAAAAAGGTAACAAGAAAGGCGCTCAAATTGCAAGAAGACAGTTTCCTCTCACGTTGGCATGGGCTGTGACGATTCATAAATGCCAGGGTCTTACAGTTGATACAATAGTTGTCAATATGAAAGGAGCAAAACGCTTTGGGAAAGGACAAGCATATGTGGCGTTTAGCCGTGTGAAGACTATGGAAGGTTTATATATTGTGAATTTTGATGCTGTAGGGATCAAAGCCAATGACAGAGTGGAAACTGACATGGAAGAAATGCGAGAGAACACAATACCGAAAGTTAGCTTGAAGCTAATGGATGTCAAGAAATCTGACTATAAAACAATAGGACATTTAAATGTGCGGTACTTTTTGAAGAAGCTCCCGGATTTACTGAGTGACAGATATAGTGAAATATTACAACGTGTGGATGTTATGTGCTTTACCGAAACGTATTTGGCTAAAGAGCACAATATTGACACCTTCTGTCAGAAATACAGTTACGATACCTTCAGACAAGACGTTCCATCTATAGACGTACATGATGGGATGCATGGTATCATGATTTGTGGAAAATACGGACTGCAAGGAAAGGATAACACGCCTGAGAACACTGAGGGGTTGGAATGCATAGTTGTAACTTTTGAAGCTGTTCAACTGACCGTGGTTCTTGTCTACAGAAAACCATGCTTTCACTTATACCAATTTCTCGAAAAGCTCGGCAGTGTATTGCAAAAGTTGCCACTTGATACACCGATAGTTGTTCTTGGTGATTTCAACGATGATCTTAGTGTCAATCCTGAAAGCAAACTAACGAATTTAATGACGGAACTAGGATTTGATCAACTTGTAACAACACCCACTACAGATAGAGGCACGTTGATTGACCATATATACTACAATAGATTCTCATTATCTGACGTGATTGATGTACATGATACCTATTGTTCTGATCACGATATGACGTTCCTATCTACGAAGTGTATATAAATTGTTTATTTCAAGTTTGCATTATAACTGAAGAATATGGCATTAATTGATAATTTATGCATGTTATTCATTGACCTTTTATATATATATATTTTTTTTTTAATTGATAATCAATAGATTTATTAGCATTTGTAGTGTTTCTTTGTTGTTGTCAACATTGATGACAAAAAAGTTCTTCAAATTGAATAATCATTTCCAAATTTATGTATTGGTATTGATTGCAAACAATGGGAATTCATTATTGGGGAACAACCGAAAATGGATTCAGATTTGTTCAGACCCAGGCTTTCACTCCTGTTCTTGATCACAACTTGGAATAAAATATCGGTATAAGGCGTATTTGTACATACGGAAAAAAAATTGTATTCAGTAATGTAATCCATTGGTGTTCTGAAGGCGCGTTATAAGTTCAATTTTCATTTCGACATTGTTTCCCAATGTGTTAATGACTCCATTTTGATGATGATTGTCGTACATAAGATTATTATGTGTGAATTATGAATATAGAGCGGTGACATTGGTTTGTGGTCTGATCACTTGTAGGATGTGCAACTTGGACAGGCGTTTGCCTGTGCAAGTTGCATGGATGGGTCCGGGGTGGGGTAAGTGGCGCTCTCAGGTGCACAATAGATGTGCATCTAGTTAATCTTCTGATGGATGCTGGTTCACACAAGTTTTACTATTCCCACAGAGAGGTATTATGTTCTTATATCCGAATATATTAACATATGTTGTTTTTAAGTGTGATGTGCTCTATGACTGCGTTTGTTCTGTACTGAGGTTCTTTTCATCATCACACCTGCAGAATGACCTGTATGTGGAATATCTGAAATTTGTATTGTTATAACTAAATATGTTCATAAATGAGTAACAAGTACTTGAACAGATCCAATACATTACGTATTCATTTAAATAGTGTGTATGTTTGTAATAATGATTATCAGCAGCATTAATACTTGACTGTTGTCTTCTAATTGTTGTGCAATATGTGTTAAGTTGGTGAATCAGAATGTGAACAGTGTTTTTTTTGTGTGTGTTTTCGATTCCAAGGCTTTCATTCACGCATATGTGGTATTTTTCTAATGATTCAAAGACATCGTTCAAGCCTGAGAGTGCCACTTTGGGGTAGAGGTAACTTTAGCTAATATATTATTGTGAAAATGGGATTTATCATTGAGTCTTCGTATTGTTCAATGGTAGTTTATATATATAAATGTCCAAAACGATATTTGATGCAACATGTGAAAGAAATGTATGTTTCCAAGCATATTGCTGTCCTAACTATAATTGTTGTGAAGTTTTGCACCATACCATGGAAGTTTTTTCGGGTGACGTTTTTGTTATCTCTGACGTATCTCCAAAGTATGGGTATCATCTGATAATTTTAGTTGCAAAAGGCAAATTTCCTATACCAGACGGAATCCAGAATTTCAAATCATCTCATGTGACATTCAAAGCATGTGACTGGAATATTTCACTGATCTGTAACTTTACCTGTGAAATGCCAATTACATGTACTTAAATAGTAACATTTTTGCTGTCCCGAGAAAAAAGTATGAATAGTTCTGGAACATATATATTTCAATAGTTTTTGCCATATAATGTTCCTAGTTTTGTTTTTGACCTCTTTGCATATATAGTTTACCTTGGTCTGATAGACTGGAAAATTGGTGTAAATATATATTTCTTAATATTTGATAATATATTGTAGACACTTCTATGTACACGTTTGTATGTACAAATACGTTGTGGTCTGAGATAAGATTCATGACTGAAGGTATTAGCATCACACATGCATGATCTATATGATTGTTAGCAGTTTTACTGAGTGTTTAGTAATGAAGGTGATATAATATGTTTTGTATGCCCTCAACAGTTTGACATTGGCTGACTGGTCGGGTAGCCGAAGTGTTATGCGTGAACAATGACACGTGTACCTGTCCTTTTCATTTGATCATTTGTCATCATCATTCATTAAGCCTCTGGCGTGGCATTAAGTTGCCCGTAAGCAAAGAAAAGGTCATCTCGCATAATCATCAGCGTCATCCATTAAGCCTCTGACTTGGCATTAAGTTGCCAGTAGGCAAAGGAAATGAAAGATCTAGCATGGTCATTTCGAATATAGAACATGAGCAGTCAGCCAACTGTAGAAGGATAATGTGCAATATATTACATTGATCGATTAAAATGAGCAGATGTTACATGTAACAATAGGTTTTAGGCCACACACAATTTAAGTGCCTTATTGAGTGCCTACAAAGTGAAATTTACCAAGTTGTTCCCATATCCAATGGATAATTGCTCAATTATGTGACTGCATGTGCAATACTAAAAATATTCAGAAACCCATCCTAATATTGTTCTTCAGGGAAGGGAATGGGTCTATGTAATCCTTTTATATATTTATTTACGTGTATATATATATTTTTTTTAATCATAGAAGTTATTTACTTATGTGGAATTTTGTTAATGAGAGACTTATTCGTATCATGTATGTACATTAAAGTCAGATTACTAATATTTCACTGACATATGGTTATAGTTTACAGTTATAGTGATCTGATGATCACTATGATCTGACAATGTTTGTTCATATGTGAGAATCAGTTGTGTAAATGAACTAGTATGTATACATTCTGTTCGATGATAAATCATATCAATTTGTTTCATTATGTTTTCATTTGTAACAATACATGGGAGCATAATGGTTGATTTGCTGTCTCAGACGTGAAAATGATTTTTGTTACTGTATTATTAATATGTGTGTTTTTGTTCAGTAAAATACCTTCATTATTAATGTATTGTCCTTTTATTCATCTGATAAACAGTTCCGATATCATCACAGACTAGTCTTGAATCCTGACCACAGACGACTGTTTGGCCTACAACATTGATATGAACAGTGTAACGCTATGTTCAAGATCAGTTTGAAATGTATATCACCACTGACAATTATATATCCAAACCAGAAAACAATATGAAAAATATTATCAGTCCTTCTCTTCCTGTTTTTCAACTTGTATGTTAAAGATACGGTTATTGCAACGCATACTAATCATTGTAGCATGAAATACTGACAGAAATACATTTTTGTCATGCTAGTCCCTCCAAGGACATTAAATCTTGACAAAAAATGTACATCATAGTGGTAATGACTGATACCAATATGAACTTGTGCGTTTGACACAAGAAAGAATATGAACTTGAGCTCAGAGCTTGAACGCTATAACATTAAAGCAACTGCCTTCGGATGTATTCAATATTTTTTTTTAACTATATTTACTATTATACTCGTGGAATCAACTGAATGAGACGTACTCACATCAAATGTTATGACTACAACCAGTTCTTTTGAGAAATTTTGATCATTTGATCAGCCGGTTGACGCGTGAATACAGGAACTGTATCCATCACACGCAAATGTAAACAGAATAAAAGTGCAAAGTGGACTGATAATTCCACGCACACCAAGGTATATCACTCATTATTTTCGCATAACTACTCTATATATGCAGATACAAACTAGAGAATTTACTCGATGTGGACTTTTAAGGGCAATTTGGGCATTTGTTTACATTCGGGTTTGATGGATACACTTCGTTTGTTCATATACAAAACTGGCATAACTTGTGTCTAAAACGGATGAAAAGACAACACGGATGGACTGGAATCGTATGTTATATACATAGTTATGGGGCTATAAAACTTCAATAAACATAAACATGATCGTCAAAATCAATGTGCACATGTTTGTTATCTTGTATTAGATGAGTTGCACTAAAACTTAGTTTGAGAAAAAATATTGAATACATTCGAAGGCAGTTGCCTTAACATGTCTCCAGCCTTGCTACATACAGAGATATGGTGTCATATAGCCCTTTCAAGTAAAACTTGACATTTTGTGTTCGAAATGACTGGATTATAGCCTTGATCTGTTGCAATTTGTTGGCCCATGAACTGCATTTTTGTAGTAGTCTATATCTCCATTTTCACTCGTTTGTGAAAAGTCTCCTAATGCCTCCCAAACAAATATTACATACATCCAAATTTCAAGGATAAGGTTTATCCACACATTGACATCGAATGGCCTCGGATGTCAATTTGTTTTATTATTTGTGAAGTGCTCTTCAAGACCTTCAAAACAAGCTACAATGTACTACTCAATATATTTCGAAAAACTCAGCTTCAAGATCAAGTTTGTCCTTGTGTGCTTGGTAAGGCTGTTGGCCGTAGGCCAACGATATTGAAAGTCTATGGTTTAGGCTTTCCCTGTAAATACAAAGTGCTGGACCACACACGTCACTACCCCACAACCAATCATTTCATCATGCTGAACTTTGGAAAACAGCTGGAGTAATTAGATACATGAGATCCAATCATCAAATCTGCAATAAATAAATTCTGACACAGGAAAGGCCTTTAATTTAAATCAAAATCACGTTTGGGGTCATAATGACGTCAAATGACATCATATTTCACTAATAGTGGAATGAATAGTCCACTGAAACAAGGTCAAGGGTCACCTCAGAAAGGCCTTCTGATATGCTACAGTCTTAGTTTGAACTCTCTACGATGATTAGTTCCGAAGTTATGGCCATTTATGTGATTTTGGCCTTTTCCTTGATCTTGACTTTGACCTTGGATGACCGTGTGCATTACCTGTGTATGGAGATATAGATTGTACTTGAATAACTTAATCAGAATCGAACAAGAATTGTGGACATTATGGCCTTTTGGAATTTCGAAAAATGACGTTTATGACGTCACTGTGACGTGTTTTTCTGGGATTTCGGTGACCTTGACCTTTGACCTTTGTACTCAATTTCGTAGAGGTCATTGCTGTCAATATGCATATCAAGTTTCAAGAGATTCTTTACAGTATTGACGATGTTATGGCCTTTTGAAATTTCGGAAATTTGACGTTTATGACGTCATTGTAACGTCAGTTTACGTCGCAGCGCCGAAAATAAGGTACCATTGGAATCATGGGCTCAAGATCTTTCAAATGATATACTACTCGATATGGTGCACTGAACTTCGTATTTGACCTTCACTTCGACCTCATACAAACTTCTCAAGGTCAAGGTCAAAAGTCAAGGTCAAGGTCACAAAAGATAGAACTCGAGTTTATCTACGATATGTACTTGATTTGAAGTCTCTAGGACAATTAGACCAGAAGTTATGGCCACTTATGTGTTTTTAACATTTTGCGTGACCTTGACCTTGACCTTCGACCTTGAGTCACAAAAATTGTGCATTGCCTGTGCATGAAGGCATATATTACACCTGTATAATTTCATCAGAATCGAACAAGATTTGTGGACACTATGACTGTTTGAAATTTTGAAAAATTAACGTTGATGACGTCACTGTGACGTCAATGAACGTCACACCTCAAATCTGATGAGAAAGTATGTACCAGGGAATCAAGACCTTCCACCTGATATACTACTTGATAGGTTTTAGTCAGTTTGAAAATTTGACCTTGAAGTTCTCCTCATATGACCTTATTTCCCTGACCAAGTTCAAGGTCAATCATGAAATTGACATATACGTCCGATTGTTAAACCTCTTCTGAATGATATGGTTCAAATTTCATGAACTTACGACAATTTATATGGATGTTATTATCGGAAACGTGTTTTTCTGGGATTTCGATTACCTTGACCTTGACCTTTGACCTTTGTACTTAAATTCGTAGAGGTCATTGCTGTCAATATGCATATCAAGTTTCAAGAGATTCTATACAGTATTGGAGATGTTATGGCCTTTTGAAATTTCGGAAATTTGACGTTTATGACGTCATTGTGACGTCAATGTACGTCGCAGCGCCAAAAATAAGGTATCACTGCAATCAGGGGCTCAAGACCTTTCAAACGATATACTACTCGATATGGTGCGCCGACCTTCGTACTTGACCTTGACATTCACCTCATGGCGAACTTCTCAAGGTCAAGGTCAAATGTCAAGGTCAAGGTCACATAAGATAGAACTCGAGTTTTTCTACAATATGAACTTGGTTTGAAGTCTCTATCACGAATAGAACCGGAATTATGGCCACTTATGTGTTTTCATCTTTTTGCGTGACCTTGACCTTGACCTTGGACCTAGAATCACCAAAAACGTGCAGTCGCGAGCCATCATCTTAGAGAATATGCACACCAAGTTTGGGAAGAATCAAGCAAAAACTGTGGACGCTAGAGGGCGTACAGACAAACAAACAAACACACAAACACACAAACGAGACGACATAGTCGACGCACTTGCCGGAATTCTTAAGGTCAAATATGAACATCAAGGTCATTGATCAATAATTTGGATTTCTAAACTTGTAAGTGAGCGTTGATTTCGGCTTGAAATCAGCGATGAAAATGGTCTGAAACATATTTTAAATACTACGTACATTAACAATGTTAATAACATTTATTATTTTTGCTCTCTCACAACAATATCATAGAAACCTCACACTGTGAACTCGTCATGTGATGTCGCTGTGATGTCATCGTGAGGTTACACGTTGAATTCACTGTGTACTGACATCGTGTGATGTGTATGAACTCACAGCGAGTTCACAGTAAACTCACACTCTTGACTGGGTTACGTAACATCAAAGATTTTTCATACATGTAGGCCTATATACAATGTCAGTTGAATACCTATATACGTACCCGCGGCCTCCGTGTGCATAGGCATAATGCTCGCAGGTTTTATTTCATTTTTTTTTTCAATTCAAAACATTTTATTTCCAACAGCATGCAAAAATACATGATACCTATGCTGAATAGAAACAATACTGTTGAAAAAGGAGAATGTAAGAAGACTAATCTTAAGAGTGACATTCCCATGTGCTAATCTAATCTTATCCTGCATGCCTACCTAATACGGTATCAAGTTCACACCATTTTACATGATATAAATACCCTTATCATAAACATGAAATTAGCCTAGGCCTATCTGTCTGAACAATTTCATAAACTGTTGTAATAGATATTATGCATATTGTGTTAACAAATGGAGGATGTTAAAATCGCTCTCGAAAGTGTGAAGCGGTTGATGACCGATAAAGCATTATTGAATTTTGGCCCAAATAACATTCCATAGAAATTTCCCGGTTGGTTGTCGCGTAACATTCCAGTGCCCGTTGAGCATCCTACTTTTCTATGTGTCCAAAAGACCCACCAAAACAACACTCCCGGGTCTGGGCAATTCTACACAAGTACTAACAGTAAAAACAAACTGACACCAGGATTCAAGCTGTAAATAAAATAAACCACTCGGATTTGAGAATATATGTTGCTACAGTTCGCAGAGTCGACTGCGTGACGCCGTCCGTAATTTGCCAGAGGTACCGATGCAGCTAACATGCAGACACGAATCGATCGGATTTGTGTTGCTCTCGAACGTGATCATTTCGTCATGCTATAGCGCGCATGTGACTTGTGAGTTGAAAGATTTGTGCGCTACGATAAAAACAATAGATATTTACAAATATTTGGTGAACTATTGGACGTGTTGATGGTTAACAGTGTGGTAAACATTCCTTCCATGTATTCTGATATAGATCTATGTATAGTTTACACAGAAACGAGGTTTTGTTGGTTTTCTGCTGACAGCACGTGTCAGCTGCAGCAGCTCAGCCAGCTGGTGACTGGTCCATGACACTGACAGCATGAATGACAGTGCCAAGCCGACCTGAGTTATCTAAATAAAGCCTCGGCGTAGATCCTGGGTCAAAAACATAATCTGACCTTTTGGCTTTTTTGTGCTATAAATAGAACAGTCCAGAAGCGTCGGCCCACAAATTTTGGAAATCTGAAAATAGGATCCCATGATAGATCTAGTAGAGTAAACCATACAGTTTTCGGACACTTAAGGGGAAATCTCAATAATGACTGTAGAGAAAAATACCAGATGATTTATTTTACATGCAACGGCATATGCACGTAAATGTGGTAAAAGTTATAAAGTCGTATGGAAATATTATTTTGTCCTGACTTTGATATTGGTGAATTATGAACTGTGAGTTCAAGTGACAGTAATCGGACACCCCAGACAGAAATCGGACACCTTCTGTGTCTTCAAGAATAATAACTATATCATTATAATTTTAGGCTATATACATGAAGCTGTCAATCGGTAGTTGTTGCAAGGCTAAAGATCAGTTCTGAAAGAAAATTAAGCAGCCCTGAGGACAGGAAGATCGTATAGAGTACACTGGACAGTTTTCGGACACTAACACTAACAGGGAAGCTAACATTGTAGAACTTATCAAACTAGATACCTCTGCTAACACTTCGCAGAAATTTGTTCAAACCAACAAAGACCACAGACACTTGGCTCGGTTCAGTGCTTGAGAAAATTTGTTTGCGACATAATAACTGACATAGAAAATTGGTGGTAAATCATGAAGTGTCCGATTTCTGGTGGTGTCCGAAAATAGGCTGGATTACTCTACCCCTTTTAAAAGTTGGCCACACACAAGTCCGATTATGGACTTAATCACTTAGGCCTAATGAAATAAATTTTCTGTCTCTCGTCCCCGCCCGCCTGTGTTAAAAAACAGCCTCCCAGATTTTTAGTTTATCAGAATAATCTTTTGCCGTGGCGTTGCGTTCGTCGTCCGTCGTCGTCATCCGTCTACATTTTTATCTTTGAAGTTTACGGTTGAATCTTTCTGAAATTTTGCCAAAAAATACCCAAAAATATTTCAAGAGGGGATTATTCTTTTGTTTTTTGATTGTCGCATTTTTTTTCAAAATGGCGACCATTTTCGATGAAAAACGGCCAATTTCTGACTTTGGCGGCCATTTTCACAAAAACTGTTTAGACAGTTTTGAAATTTTTATTTCAAAAGATTGCTCTCACATACCTCTGTGATGTGTATAAGTTTCGATGCCCCTGAATCGCCGGTCTGCGTGTGGCGGGCATTTTCATTTTCTGGACGGGTCCCAAATGGGACTTTTCCATGTTAAATTCTCCTATGCTTTATAATGGGACCCTTTATGCTTAAAATCTTACTTAATATTGAGATTAGAGACTAGGAATCAATTGTGGACATATAGGAAATGATATATGCTGAATATTTTCGTGACTTTGAATTTGACCTTTGACCTAATTTTCAAGGTCACAGGACAGAATGGCTAATATCTCGCTTATTATCGACTTTACAGCTCAGGACTCAATTGTCAACATATAGGAAATGATATATTCTGAATATTGTCATGACCATGAATTTGACCTTTGACCAATTTCAAGGTCACAGGACAAAATAGCCAATATCTCGCTTATTATCAACTTTACAGCTTAGGAATCTATTATGAACATATGGGAAATTATATATACAGATTATTCTCATGACCTTGAATTTGACCTTTGACCTAAATTCCAAGGTCAAAGGACCAAATGGCTAATATCTTGCTCCTTTATTGACTTTATAGCTTGGGGACCAATTGTGGACATATAGAAAATAATATACACTGAATATTTTGATGACCTTGAATTTGACCTTGAACTTATTTTCAAGGTCAAAGCACAAAATGGCTAATATCTTGCTTATTTTCGATTATACAGATTAGGAATCAATTGTTGACATATAGGAAATAATATATCCTGAATATTGTGACTTTGAATTTGACGTTTGACCTCATTTTCAGGGCCAGATCACAAAATGGGTGATATCTCCCGTATTATCGACTTTACAGCTTGCTAATCAATTTTTGCTAATCGATGATTGCTAATCAACATACTGGAAATGATATATGCTGAACATTCTCGTGACCTTGAATTGACCAATGACGTTATTTTCAAGCTCACGGGACAAAAGGCTAATATCTAAACTATATACCGGTATTGTCCGGTAACCTTTCTTAGCCCTTGGGCTAAATTTTTAAATTCCGGAACGTCCAATACTTGCTGATTCAAGCGATTTTGTCCAAATTTCATGCTGTTTGCTTGGTCTGTAGCGGGCACCATTTACCGAACTTCCTCGAAAACAGTGTAGATGTACCTAGAATATCACTTGAAAACAGCAAGTATCAAACGTTCCCAAGTTCAAGGAAGGCCTGTTCATGGTAAATTAGGCCTGCTGAATCAGATTATGTAGCTTAGAAATGCCGTTCATAGTCCTGCTGTGATCTTAGTTACTCATGTACCTGTTTCATCGAAATGTGAAGACAGTGATTTTGATAAAAAAAAATGTTTAAAAAGTGGAAAGGGCTTCCCTCCCCGGTTTAGGAACATTGAAAAACAATTAATTATTTTTTTAACTGCCTAATGCAAAACACAGCACTGATATCAACATTTCATGTCATTTCTCTTTTTTGCAGATGATTGTACTGACAGTGGCTACAGTATCCCTTGTGTACTGTCTTCGTTTCACCTTCGCTTAACCCTCCAGCGTGTTGTCTTTGTGGCGAGGTATTATCATTCCCAGTTGTTTTTGTTCCATTTAAAATCAATTTCTCAGTGGATTATGCTTTATCATTTATATGTATGTGTGCATCATGAGTCGGTATTGAATTTGTTGTAGTTTGTTTTTCATTGTATACTCTGATTTTTTGTACCACAGCTTCCAGTTTGACTACAGCCCTGGCCTATACCAGTCGACTCCAGTCCTGGGAGCAGATTCCATTTCAAGCAGAACATCCTTGTTGTAGCTGTAAGTGAGCAGCATCACGAGAGTATATATTGATAAATGTAAACTATTACAGTATGTCATATCACAGTATTACAGTATGCGAACTATATTATAAATATTCAGTGTTATGTGGAGGGTACTTAATATGACAGGTACCGACAATGACTGAATAAAATTTGACATATAAACATTGTACTGGTAAAGTCCATACCATACTAAAGTAATATTATTCTGTCAAATTGAGAATATGTCGCTCACATGCATGTTAAAGTGTAATAATCGGTTTTCTGAAATTCGTTATTGATCAATTGGATAGCATATATTAGATGACATAGCACCGTTACAATCCCCAAAATACGTCTGTCTGCATGACCATGCAGTGGAGTTTGAACATACCGACAAAAACGCACGATGTGAACGAATTGTTTACATCTGCACCAACATAAACAAAGACATGAATTTCCCTATATTGTCTTTATTTGCAACACAAAAGGATCAAACTGAATATTTGGGGTTCCATCACTTAATATACCATACATATACGAGTTTCAAGTGATAGGGCTGTGTATTTTCTTCTATATTTTGAGCTATTTTTTGTTAATTTTGCATCCGATACTGCATGAGGACCATTCTGTGCGAAACTATTTTTGAAATCAGATTTTCAATGTCAATTTTAGCCAAATTCGTGTGCGCATTGGAACTTTTGCATTGTACAGCTGCTCTGAGGGGAGCTATTGAACACTTCCAACTGAAAAACCAAAAACTGATTATTCCACTTTAATATTATGTAGAAATATGTTGTATTAAAAATGAAAAAATTATGATTTTTTTTACTGAAACAACCAGGTTCGTGACAGCAACAACCAGTCTCGCTTTTGGTATGTATATATTGCAAATGTGAATTCGTAAAGAAAATAGGAACATACATCAAGAATCACTATAGACTGATCCAGCTCAAATGTTTATTGAATAATGTAAATATATTAATATCAGTGAGACCATAACAAATAATATTTTCCTGCTAATTGATTCTAGATTTAATGAATAATAAAAATAATTTTTCGAAATGCAAACTTGTTTGAACTCAATGAAAGCTGCTGAAATTTGAATGTTATGTGATGAACTTTTGCTTTAATGAAAAGATTGGTAACTTTTTTTTGTTATGTCACACAGGCACTGCCCAGAGTACAGTGGACCCTGCGTTTGGGAGACATCTTCGGAGTCTGCTTTGTTCCTGTTTCCTGGTACTTGAAATACATGTATCTGCCTCAAACATGGTTATTGAAATACTAACTTAAATTAGAAGCTGTATTCATTTATCAGGGTTTTGATGTGACATAAAATTATGTATTTTGGTTGAAGTCGAGCCAGTCGTTGCCCGGTACTTGTCTGTATGGTTTCAAATGGAGAATGAATTGGGTTAACAGGGCCTAGGGTGAAAACTGACAGGAACATATTTAGCAGACTCTGTAGAAAATTCATCTGAAAAGAAAAGAAATTGTTTTTCGTTGTATTTGCAGTAATGCTATGAATTGCTGGTCATAAGTGAACATGTATGTACTATGTTTCTGGTTAATAATGTTGGCCAAGTTAATTGTCGCCTATTATTGAGTGTTGATGCGACTTGTTGATTCCAAGTTATGAATCATATGGGTACACACAAAAAAGACTCTGAATACAAAGACTAAAATTCGGTACAATCCTGTATAGACCAGTACACTTCTACTTATGTACTTGGATATGTTATGATGTACAAATAATGTGTATTCATACGTTCCACAAGAGCCTGAAAATTGAATACAGCTTTTATTAGGAGATACTGCACTGTTGGAACTGTAGTACATCCAGAAATATTGGTAGAAAGGGTATAATTATCTGATCATCACTGGTTTATACACATACATGTGGATCTTATTGATTTGTGTCTGAATGCTTGCAAGGAAATTGAGTAAATTTTGTGAAATTCCCTAAAAAAGTGGGCATGTATTGTTTTTCATCAATGATCTACTTATAACTAATTCTACCAAGGAGGAAATCTTTACATTGTTTATCTCTGGTATGGTGACATATTTTGAATAGAGCTTGCAAATAGTAGAAGATGTATTTAATTTTGTATAGCTTTCATTTTGAAAATGATTTCTCGGTTGTGACCTTTTGTTTTGTATTTTTCAGGTTGTGTGTAGCAGTCTCAGTGTGCTTCGTGTGCACTGCGCCCTATACCTAACCCAATTTAGCTTGTGGCACTTTGGGGTAGGGGTAGCTCTTGTAGCGGCTGTATCTTTTGGTACAGCACAAGAGCCAGTCAGCTGCCCCTGGGCTCAGGGGGATAGTCTCTGGTTTTGCGTCCGGAGACGTGCTGGCCTTCCAACTAAGCTTCACGCCGTGCGGTAGCTTAGCTGTGACCAAAGCTTGCTTTGGGAGCCTTCGGGCTGAATAACCCTTACCCGTCAGACGTACTCCGGTACTGAGGGTTTGGGGAGTGGCCTGGGGAGAGCACTACGAGCGGGTCCAAACCTCAGAGCATTTTATGAGCATCTATGAGCATATGAGAGTTGACGAACATTGAATACTGAAAAAGTCGAATACAACAAACATTTGAGTTGTGCAGTACGTTGTCTGCATTTGAATCAGAAAATATTAGTGAAAAAAAATTGTCCTGGAAATTTGCAACTTCACTCAGTTTTTGGTCTCACTATTTTCGGAATCTTTACAGTGAAGTTATCCATTGTTGCCTGAGATTTTATTGGTCACAGACATCAATTGTGTTCACTTTAGTCTTGGAACTGCAAGATTAAACTGAACTGGCATCAAACTGGAAAGCTTAGATAAGTACAACTGATTTCAAGATAGATACATCATTATATTCTGAGTTGTGTGACTAGTCGTTGTGTAATCATAACGTTGCCGTAGTCGACCAGAGCAAGAAACATCTATAGTATCATAACGTTTCTCAACTACAGGTGTCATAACGCGGTTGTGTAGTTAGAACATCTAAAATCCCGGATTGACTGATATAAGCTTGTGTTGATTTTCATTATATGTTGTATATTAGTTAGTATTTGAGTGTATAGTGCAGTAGACAACTGTGCAAAGTGCATAACCTGCTGGCTGTAGACAAGTGATCTGCAACTCGTTAGAGGGACAACAAAATACTCGAATTAATTTAGTGTATTTAAGTTGACTGTCATACAGGATATTGTATTTTTGCCAATAAATATTTGCGTTTACGTTTTGTGAGTGATCAGTAGGGCAATTATATCCATTCTGATTTGAATAAACGGAAGTCGTCAGGCATACTAGTATAGTGGAAGATTTTTAAACAGTTTTAAAACTAAAATTTTTGGTTGTGACATATTGATCGACTTGTGTTGAAAAGATTAATAAATTCATTAGACATTGGTCAGACTCGGTCCCATTTATATTACGATCATAACGTTCCATAAATATTGTAGCTGGGGACTTTTGTATATAACTTGTGAATTATTCGACTATTTGTATCTATCTCGTGCAGAATAAAGAATTCTACTGCATTCTGTGATTGATTGACTACATTCACTGATAGTCCGTGTGAACATAAGCTGATAATATCTCAGAGTAAACAACGAACAACATTTGATATTCTTGAATCATCTTCAAAAGCTTCTACCGATACGGATAGGAAAGTGATATTTCGTGTGACAATCAGTACTGTGAATTTTCAGATCAACTTCTCAATTGATAGATTTTGACTAATACATTATAAAAATAAGTGTGCTTTCACTGTACATAAATTTGGGAATCGTATGAGCAGTGTTTATTTTGTATACATACAGTGAAAATGGCCAGGCGAAAGAGTGCAGACCAAAAAAGAAAAGAAGCAAAGCTTAGAGTGAGGGCATTGCGGGAAAATGAAACATCGAGTGAAGAATATGAAAGAATTGAGAAAGACCGAAAACGACGTTCAGCAATTAGACAAACTGAAATGCCAGAGGAGAAAAAACAGAGACTTGCGAGACAATCGAAATGTCAAAGAGAGTTGCGAATTATTGAAACGAGAGAACAAAAACAGCAAAGACTAGATACACAATCAAAAATTCAGAGAGACCTGCGAAACAGAGAAACAACAGAACAAAAACGGCAAAGACTGGATACAAAATCCAAAATTCAGAGGGATTTGCGAGTTAAAGAAACAACAGAACAAAAACGGCAAAGATTAGATACACAATCAAAAATACAGAGGGACTTGCGAAACAGAGAAACAGCAGAACAAAAACGGCAAAGACTGGATACAAAGTCCAAAATTCAGAGGGACTTGCGAGTTAAAGAAACAACAGAACAAAAACGGCAAAGATTAGATACACAATCAAAAATTCAGAGGGACTTGCGAAACAGAGAAACAGCAGAACAAAAACGGCAAAGACTGGATACAAAGTCCAAAATTCAGAGGGACTTGCGAGTTAAAGAAACAACAGAACAAAAACGGCAAAGATTAGATACACAATCAAAAATTCAGAGGGACTTGCGAAACAGAGAAACAGCAGAACAAAAGACGCTAAGACTTGACAGAAAACGTTGCCATGAAACAGAAAGGCTTGAAAATGAAACGCCTCAACAAAAAAGATTTAGGCTTGACAAAAAAATTAAAATTCAGAAGGATAAGATAGAAAAAGAAACGCCAGTACAGAAAAGGTTAAGAACTGTTGAACAGCAGAAGCGTCAGAGAACTTTGCGTAAGAAAAATAATACAGCTGAGAATGTAGTATGTAGCTTCCTGACAAAAGTTAAGGACTCTGCTAATTATGTATGTTGTTCATGCCATAGATTGCTGTACAGGATGACAGTCATTCGCCTGAATGATGAAAAATACAAGAAGTGTTCCAAAACTCTCTTGAGTGAGGTGCTTTCATTTCGACTGAAATCATATGATGACCATGAATGGATTTGCAGAACATGCCATTTGACACTAAAAAGGGGAAAGTTACCTGCTCAGTCCAAAGCTAATAATTTGACATTAGTTGAACAACCACAGGAACTGAAAGACCTGAATCCGTTAGAATTGAGACTCCTCTGTCAGAGAATTCCGTTCATGAAAATGGTTGCATTACCAAGGGGCAAACAACATGGAATTCATGGACCAGCAGTAAATGTGCCATCAAAACTAGATGCAGTTTGTCAGTTATTGCCACGGCTTCCATCAGAATCACAAATTGTCCCGATGAAGCTCAAGAGACAGCTGAAACATTCTTCCCATTACATACATGAACATGTAAGACCCGATGTGCTGATGAATGCATTAAGGTGGCTGAAAAAAAATAATCCACATTATAGCTCAGTCGAGATAAATGGCCATTGGGTTGAAGACGCTGAAAATGATGATAATGAGCTGTGGCAAGCAATCAGTTTGGGTACAGGACAAGTTAACAACGCAAAAGAACAAGAAGCAAAGGACAAAGACCAAAACCAAAATCTGCAGGGAAGCACACCCAATATAGTCAAAGGAGACGATCGTCAAATAACGTCAGACAACAACACATTTGAAGTTGTGTCTATGTCCGATATAAGTAGGTCCAATCGGAATGAATATGAAAAACTAGCGACTATGGCAAGACAAAACGATATGAATATTATCGATGTACCAGGAGATGGGAATTGTATGTTTTATGCAATTTGGCACCACCTCGAAAAGCTTGGTATCACCAATACAAATGCTACTTTGTTGCGCTTCCAGGTTTCTGAATTCATGCGGCAAAATCGAGAACACTACATAGATTTCATAGCAGCAAGAATTGCAAATCAGGATTTGTCAAATGCTGACACAGAACAACCAACTGTAGAAGACCTGGTTATCAATGCTATAGATGACCGAGATTCACAAAGAGAAGTACAGTGGGTCAGATATCTTGATGAGCTTGAAAATGGAAGCCTCTGGGGTGATAATGTGATATTGCAAGCTTTTGCAGACATGCATTCTTTGACAGTGAATGTCCATGCAACTTCATCTGAAGTGGTACATATCGTCACACCGAGAGCTGGCAAAGAAGGTGTGTGTGTAATTCACCTTGGATTGATTGCACAATCACATTATGTGATTTTCGAACCATGCATGTCCTCTGAATTTCGCGCAAGCTACAACAATCTGACAGAAGTGTGCATGAGGGGTTCTGACACTGATGATGACACTGATGAGATGGTAGCTGAAGATGAGCAAGCATTTGAGGAAGCTTCAAAAATTCGTGGATTACCTTATGAAACAAGCATGGTGAACGAAGATCCCGAATTGCTGAACAAAATAATCAGTGTGGCACCAGCAGAAGGCCAGAAACCGACACCTTTTCTCAGTGATCCTAACTTTGAAGAACTCTCAAATCCCGACAAATATCCAGATGGCGCAAATGCAATGACAGCTGAACGCCCCTGTGGCCTGACACCACGAAGGTATTTCAACCAAAGATTACTTGATTTTGATGGTAGGTTTGGGTCAATAGAGTATATCCTGAGCGCACAGTATGTCACAGAATGCAAGCAAGTAACCAGTGATATCAACCACTACATTTTCCGAAGAGCAAGTGGAAAGAAATTCCAAGGAAAATCTTTAACAGCTGGAATGGTTAAAAGTGTTGAACAAATGAAAGGCTATGTGAGAACTGATCATGCATATAGAATGCTAAAGAACGTAAGAGGAACGCCAGCCTACTTCCAAACTGTGTTTTATGACGTGTTGGGTATGGTTAGACAGCTAGGGATACCAACTTGGTTCTTCACAGTGTCTGCTGCTGACATGCAATGGCCTGATGTTATACAGACGATAGCAAGACAGTATGGGACAATTTTGAGTGATCAAGATGTGAAAAACTTGTCATTCTTTGAAAGATCACAATGGTTGAGAAGGAATCCAGTGACTGCTGCGAGACAGTTTCAGTACAGATTGGAGCTCTTATTCAAGGATGTTCTGAAATCTAATGCAAAACCATTAGGAGAGATTGTTGACTATGTCATTCGTATTGAATTTCAAGCTCGTGGATCTCCTCATGCACACACTTTGCTCTGGGTGAAAAATGCACCAAAGATTAATGTCAATTCAGATGAACAGATTGTGTCTTTCATTGAAAAACATATTTCTTGTGAAATTCCTGAAGACGATCCTAGTCTGGAAGAGCTGGTGAAGAAGTTGCAGACACACACTCATTCATCGTACTGCAAGAAAAAAGGGCATTGTAGATTTAACTACCCAAGACCACCAGCTCCTCTCACAATCATTGCAAGAGAACCAGACGATCCTGAGACGGCGAATAATAAGAAAGAGCATGCTTCAGATGTTCTAAGTAAAGTAAAGAATGTCGTTTGTGATGAAAATACACCAAAAGATAGCAATATGAGTGAAATCTTGGCAAGAGCAGAGGTCTCTTTGGAAAACTACACACAAGCATTACAAGTTTCAGAGAGAGGCACAACTGTAATTCTGAAGAGATCCCCCCAGGAAACATCTGTTAATGCCTACAATCCCACTGTATTGAAAGCTTGGCAGGCAAACATTGATGTACAATATATAATTGATGCTTATGCATGTGTTATGTACATAGCTGCATATATGACAAAGAATGAAAAAGGCGTAGGAGAGCTTCTCAAGCAAGTCTGTAAAGAGCATGAAGATCAGGAAATAAAGACTATGTTACGGCGTGTGGGTTCTGTATTTCTGAACCATCGTGAGCTCAGTGCACAAGAAGCTGTCTATCGCATTTTGTCCATGCCAATGAAGAAATTCAGCAGAGAAGTATTGTTTGTGAATACTGACCAAATGTGTGACAGAGCAGCAGTTCTCAAGCCTCAAAAACAACTCGATGAACTGGAGGATTCTGATGAAAATATATTCCAAAGTAATGTTATTGAAAGATATTCACTGAGGCCAGACTGTATTGGAAATCTGTGCCTTGCAGATTTTGCGTGTAACTACAAAGTTAGTTATGCAAACCCAGATGAATGCACAGATGACAGCGTTCCTATTGTGTTAGAAATTGAAGATGAAATGGAAAACCGTAGAAGACTCCCCAAGTATATTCACTTGAAGAAAAATGGTGGCGTAATGCAGAAGCGAAAGCGTGAGGCAGTCATCAGGTTTCGCAAATTCAGTCGTGAAAAAACTCCCAGTGACTTCTATCGAGCAAAGCTGATGTTGTTTCTTCCATGGAGGAATGAAGACAGTGACTTATTGGCCCAATATCCTGACTATGCATCACATTATTTCGCAGTTGAAGAATCAATCCATGAAAATGAAAGCAAGTTCACAGAAAATTTGGAATTGATAGACGAGGCTATGGAAAACAACGAAAGACTTGGGCCGCCAGAACACGTATGGGCAGATATTGCACCAGGTGCCGAACATGAGAATTTGCAAGATATCAATGAGGGTATTGATGTTGAGAGAGACATTGACCAGGAAGATCTTCTTGATAATGCTGCTATGATAGAACGACCAGATGGTCAACATGTGTCCGAAATTACTGCACGATATCAAGCTGAGGCTGAAAAGCAGACATTAGAGGATGACGAGTACAGACGCATGATCCGTGGATTGAATGCAAAACAAGCAGAAATTGTGTTCTACAACAGGAAATGGTGCAAGGAAACAGTGATTGCTCTAAGAGAAAACAAGCCAATTAAACCATATCACGCGTTCATTAGTGGACCTGGTGGTGTTGGGAAATCACACGTGATCAAATTGATAGAGTCAGACGCAAGGAAGCTGCTACGAATGTCAAGCACCATAGCGCCATCTGATGTAGTCGTACTTTTACTTGGTCCAACTGGTGTAGCTGCTTACCAGATAGGTGGTATGACAATTCATTCTGCATTGCTGTTGCAAACGAAAAAGCATGGGTGCGACCAAATATCATTCGACAAACTGAATAGTTTGAGATCCATATTCGAGAATCTTTATCTGGTGATAGTTGATGAAATATCTATGGTAGGATCAGAAATGTTACTAGATATTCATAAAAGATTAGAGAAAATCAAGGGTGTAACAGGAGACTCAGTTTTTGGGAATGTATCGGTGCTGGCAGTTGGAGACATGTATCAACTTCCACCAGTGAAACAGTCTAACCTTTTTCAGCCTGTTCGTGATCCTGTTGAGCGGCTAAATGGCAACATGTGGAAAGACCACTTTAGACTGCATGAGTTAGATGAAGTTATGCGTCAAAAGGATGATGGTGCTTTTGCTGAAATGCTTTGCCGTATCAGAGTAGGAAAACACACAGATGCTGATATTGCAATGCTACAAGGACGTGAGATAACCGAGGATGACCCTTCTTATCCACATGATGCACTACATGTATTTGCATACAATGCTGATGTTGATGACAGAAACGAGAAAAAACTAAGAGAATTAGAGCCAAATGAAGAAAAACTTTCGTATATTCATGCATCAGATGACAAGACTGATAGTACTGGCCAGCTAGATTTGGAAAAGGTACGTGCATCAGCGAAACGTTCAGAAACAGCAGGATTGCATACAGTTTTGATACTAGCAGAAAATGCAAGAGTCATGTTGACGTATAATGTGGACACTGCGGACGGTCTTGTAAATGGTGTACTCGGAACAGTGAAAAGGATTGTAAAAACTGTGCATGGAAAGACACAAGTTGTTCTTGTTAAATTTGATAATGACACAGTTGGCAGAAATGCTATTCGCACAAGTCAATGGAAAAATGAATACCCAAATGCAGTTCCAATACAGAGACATGAAGGAAGGTTTGAAAAAGGTAACAAGAAAGGCGCTCAAATTGCAAGAAGACAGTTTCCTCTCACGTTGGCATGGGCTGTGACGATTCATAAATGCCAGGGTCTTACAGTTGATACAATAGTTGTCAATATGAAAGGAGCAAAACGCTTTGGGAAAGGACAAGCATATGTGGCGTTTAGCCGTGTGAAGACTATGGAAGGTTTATATATTATGAATTTTGATGCTGTAGGGATCAAAGCCAATGACAGAGTGGAAACTGACATGGAAGAAATGCGAGAGAACACAATACCGAAAGTTAGCTTGAAGCTAATGGATGTCAAGAAATCTGACTATGAAACAATAGGACATTTAAATGTGCGGTACTTTTTGAAGAAGCTCCCGGATTTACTGAGTGACAGATATAGTGAAATATTACAACGTGTGGATGTTATGTGCTTTACCGAAACGTATTTGGCTAAAGAGCACAATATCGACACCTTCTGTCAGAAATACAGTTACGATACCTTCAGACAAGACGTTCCATCTATAGACGTACATGATGGGATGCATGGTATCATGATTTGTGGAAAATACGGACTGCAAGGAAAGGATAACACGCCTGAGAACACTGAGGGGTTGGAATGCATAGTTGTAACTTTTGAAGCTGTTCAACTGACCGTGGTTCTTGTCTACAGAAAACCATGCTTTCACTTAAACCAATTTCTCAAGAAGCTCGGCAGTGTATTGCAAAAGTTGCCACTTGATACACCGATAGTTGTTCTTGGTGATTTCAACGATGATCTTAGTGTCAATCCTGAAAGCAAACTAACGAATTTAATGACGGAACTAGGATTTGATCAACTTGTAACAACACCCACTACAGATAGAGGCACGTTGATTGACCATATATACTACAATAGATTCTCATTATCTGACGTGATTGATGTACATGATACCTATTGTTCTGATCACGATATGACGTTCCTATCTACGAAGTGTATATAAATTGTTTATTTCAAGTTTGCATTATAACTGAAGAATATCCATTAATTGATAATTTATGCATGTTATTCATTGACCTTTTATATATATATATATATTTTTTTTTTAATTGATACTCAATAGATTTATTAGCATTTGTAGTGTTTCTTTGTTGTTGTCAACATTGATGACAAAAAAGTTCTTCAAATTGAATAATCATTTCCAAATTTATGTATTGGTATTGATTGCAAACAATGGGAATTCATTAATGGGGAACAACCGAAAATGGATTCAGATTTGTTCAGACCCAGGCTTTCACTCCTGTTCTTGATCACAACTTGGAATAAAATATCGGTATAAGGCGTATTTGTTGTACATACGGAAAAAAAATTGTATTCAGTAATGTAATCCAATGGTGTTCTGAAGGCGGGTTATAAGTTCAATTTTCATTTCGACATTGTTTCCCAATGTGTTAATGACTCCATTTTGATGATGATTGTCGTACATAAGATTATTATGTGTGAATTATGAATATAGAGCGGTGACATTGGTTTGTGGTCTGATCACTTGTAGGATGTGCAACTTGCACAGGCGTTTGCCTGTGCAAATTGCATGGATGGGTCCGGGGTTGGGTAAGTGGCGCCCTCAGGTGCACAATAGATGTGCATTTAGTTAATCTGATGGATGCTGGTTCACACAAGTTTTACTATTCCCACAGAGAGGTATTATGTTCTTATATCCGAATATATTAACATATGTTGTTTTTAAGTGTGATGTGCGCTATGACTGCGTTTGTTCTGTACTGAGGTTCTTTTCATCATCACACCTGCAGAATGACCTGTATGTGGAATATCTGAAATTTGTATTGTTATAACTAAATATGTTCATAAATGAGTAACAAGTACTTGAACAGATCCAATACATTACGTATTCATTTAAATAGTGTGTATGTTTGTAATAATGATTATCAGCAGCATTAATACTTGACTGTTGTCTTCTAATTGTTGTGCAATATGTGTTAAGTTGGTGAATCAGAATGTGAACAGTGTTTTTTTTTTTTTTTGGTGTTTTCGATTTCAAGGCTTTCATTCACGCATATGTGGTATTTTTCTAATGATTCAAAGACATCGTTCAAGCCTGAGAGTGCCACTTTGGGGTAGAGGTAACTTTAGCTAATATATTATTGTGAAAATGGGATTTATCATTGAGTCTTCGTATTGTTCGATGGTAGTTTATATATATAAATGTCCAAAACGATATTTGATGCAACATGTGAAAGAAATGTATGTTTCCAAGCATATTGCTGTCCTAACTATAATTGTTGTGAAGTTTTGCGCAATACCATGGAAGTTTTTTCGGGTGACGTTTTTGTTATCTCTGACGTATCTCCAAAGTATGGGTATCATCTGATAATTTTAGTTGCAAAAGGCAAATTTCCTATACCAGACGGAATCCAGAATTTCAAATCATCTCATGTGACATTCAAAGCATGTGACTGGAATATTTCACTGATCTGTAACCTTACCTGTGAAATGCCAATTACATGTACTTAAATAGTAGCATTTTTGCTGTCCCGAGGAAAAGTATGAATAGTTCTGGAACATATATATTTCAATAATTTTTGCCATATAATGTTCCTAGTTTTGTTTTTTGACCTCTTTGCATATATAGTTTACCTTGGTCTGATAGACTGGAAAATTGGCGAAAATATATATTTCTTAATATTTGATAATATACTGTAGACACTTCTATGTACACGTTTGTATGTACAAATACGTTGTGGTCTGAGATAAGATTCATGACTGAAGGTATTAGCATCACACATGCATGATCTATATGATTGTTAGCAGTTTAGTGTTTTGTTAGCAGTACTGAGTGTTTAGTAATGAAGGTGATATAATATGTTTTGTATGCCCTCAACAGTTTGACATTGGCTGACTGCTCGGGTAGCCGAAGTGTTATGCGTGAACAATGACACGTGTACCTGTCCTTTTCATTCGATCATTTGTCATCATCATTCATTAAGCCTCTGGCGTGGCATTAAGTTGCCCGTAAGCAAAGAAATGTCATCTCGCATAATCATCAGCGTCATCCATTAAGCCTCTGACTTGGCATTAAGTTGCCAGTAGGCAGAGGAAATGAAAGACTTAGCATGGTCATTTCGAATATAGAACATGAGCAGTCAGCCAACTGTAGAAGGATAATGTGCAATATATTACATTGATCGATTAAAATGAGCAGATGTTACATGTAACAAATGGTTTTAGGCCACGCACAATTTAAGTGCCTTATTGAGTGCCTACAAATTGAAATTTACCAAGTTGTTCCCATATCCAATGGATAATTGCTCAATTATGTGACTGCATGTGCAATACTAAAAATATTCAGAAACCCATCCTAATATTGTTCTTCAGGGAAGGGAATGGGTCTATGTAATCCTTTTATATATTTATTTACGTGTATATATATATTTTTTTTAATCATAGAAGTTATTTACTTATGTGGAATTTTGTTAATGAGAGACTTATTCGTATCATGTATGTACATTAAAGTCAGATTACTAATATTTTACTGACATATGGTTATAGTTTACAGTTATAGTGATCTGATGATCACTATGATCTGACAATGTTTGTTCATATGTGAGAATCAATTGTGTAAATGTACTAGTATGTATACATTCTGTTGGATGATAAATCATATCAATTTGTTTCATAATGTTTTCATTTGTAACAATACATGGGAGCATAATGGTTGATTTACTGTCTCAGACGTGAAAATGATTTATGTTACTGTATTATTAATATGTGTGTTTTTGTTCAGTAAAATACCTTCATTATTAATGTATTGTCCTTTTATTCATCTGATAAAGAGTTCCGATCTCATCACAGACTAGTCTTGAATCCTGACCACAGACGATTGTTTGGCCTACAACATTGATATGAACAGTGTAACACTATGTTCAAGATCAGTTTGAAATGTATATCACCACTGACAATTATATATCCAAACCAGAAAACAATATGAAAAATATTATCAGTCCTTCTCTTCCTGTTTTTCAACTTGTATGTTAAAGATACGGTTATTGCAACGCATACTAATCATTGTAGCATAAAATACTGACAGAAATACATTTTTGTCATGCTAGTCCCTCCAAGGACATTAAATCTTGACAAAAAATGTACATCATAGTGGTAATGACTGATACCAATATGAACTTGTGCGTTCGACACAAGAAAGAATATGAACTTGAGCTCAGAGCTTGAACGCTATAACATTAAAGCAACTGCCTTCGGATGTATTCAATATTTTTTTTAAAACTATATTTACTATTATACTCGTGGAATCAACTGAATGAGACGTACTCACATCAAATGTTATGACAACAACCAGTTCTTTTGAGAAATTTTGATCATTTGATCAGCCGGTTGACGCGTGAATACAGGAACTGTATCCATCACACGCAAATGTAAACAGAATAAACGTGCAAAGTGGACTGATAATTCCACGCACACCAAGGTATATCACTCATTATTTTCGCATAACTACTCTATATATGCAGATACAAACTAGAAAATTTACTCAATGTGGACTTTTGCGTGACCTTGACCTTGACCTTTGACCTAGAATCACCAAAAGTGTGCAGTCGCGAGCCATGAACCTACATAATATGCACACTAAGTTTGGAAGAAATCGAGCCAGAATTGTGGACGCTAGAGGGCGTACAAACAAACAAACAAATCAAATTTCATGAGCATACAAAGATTCAAGCAGAAGTTATTAATTACTGGAAAGGTGTTTTTTCTGGGATTTTGATGACCTTGACCTTGATATTTGACCTTTGTACTACAATTCGTAGAGGTCAATGCTAGCAATGGGTATATCAAGTTTCAAGATACTCCATACAGTATTGACGCTGTTATGGCCTTTTGGAATTTCGGAAATTTAACCTGTATGATGCAGTCAAAGTTTGATGATGCCAAAAACAAACGTAAAATACAACAGTTTGCAATGAAAATTGTAGCTCGATCAAATAGTTCATCCGAAGACACACTGAAACATTCCACTCATATTCATGAAACACTTTTTTGTTATCTCCATAAAGGCACGAAGTAGTAGATTCTTTGTGTTTTCTGCTTCAGGCTTGATTTTGATTTAATATCGCGAAACTCATGTGGAATAATAATACCCAGCCATACACCGAGGTTGAAGGCTAGAAACGGTTCAATTTTCGTGAAAATCGGTCAAGTGAAGAGGTCACAAAAATCTCAAAAAATTCCTCACGCTGCCGCCACAGCAGCCACACCAATGCGCAGCCATGGGATATACCTGCATTTATTCTGAGGGCTGTCTCTTGTATGCTATATGCTTCACACGCAACAACTTTCAAGTGACAGTTTGCCTCAGTCAGTAAAGGCGTTAGGCGTTGGTGCGCGGGGTCAGGGGTTCGATTCCTATTGCCACTTTTTTTTTTTTTTTTTAAATTCCAACTAAATTACTTTTTCTGTTTCTGGGTGTTTTTTTGTATTAATTCTGATATGTTTTCCGCAGTCACCCTTTTATCTAATTCTATTGTTCTGATAATTACAGCCTAATACCTTTAAATTGAAGTGCACTGTTAATGTTTGAGAGTTTGCTAAAAAGTTGAAGTATTGGTATGACAGGCCATACGTTTATGACGTCATAGCGGAAAATCTATCATGGCGGAAAAGTATCAGACAGTACCCTTCTAAAGCAGAATTCAACGAGCTTTCCAATGGTGCAATTCGCTTCTCTGTACGACAAATACTTTTTGATATATAGCCCCATTTCGAAAATTGACGTTTTACGTCATGACGTCATTGACGTTGCACGTAGCGTTTTCAAACTTGGTATATGGCTGGGTATCATTATTTTACATATGTTCTGATAATTGCAGTCCAATACCTTCAAATTTGAGTGCACTGTGGATGTTTGAAAGTTTGTTGAAAAGTCGAAAAATTGGTATGACAGGCCTTACGTTTATGACGTCATAGCGGAAAATTTATCATGGCGGAAAAGTATCGGACAGTACCATATTAAACCAGAACTCAACGTGCTTTCCAATGGTGCAATTCGCTTCTCTGTACGACAAATACTTTTTGATGTATAGCCCCATTTCGAAAATTTACGTTTTACGTCATTACGTCATTGACGTTGCACGTAGCGCCTTGAAACTTGGTATATGGCTGGGTATAATTATTTCACATGCGTTCTGATAATTACATTCCAATACCTTCAAATTTGAGTGCACTGTGGATGTTTGAAAGTTTGCTGAAAAGTCGAAAAATTGGTATGACAGGCCTTACGTTTATGACGTCATAGCGGAAAATCTATCATGGCGGAAAAGTATCGGACAGTACCCTTCTAAACCAGAATTCAACGAGCTTTCCAATGGTGCAATTCGCTTCTCTGTACGACAAATACTTTCCGATATATAGCCCCATTTCTAAAAATGACGTTTCACGTCGTGACGTCATTGACGTTCAAACAATCCGAGTAAAACTTCGCAGTTATATGGAATATACCATTATATATCGGTGTGCTGAATTTCAGAGGTATCGGTCCAAATGTGACTGCTGTGTGAATTTTTGAAAATTCGCCAATGATGAGAGATAGGGATTTTTCGATTTTCAATGATTTTTGGTGACGTCATCAATGAACCGATTTTTTTCAAAAACGTGCGGTGCCGTCCCAGGGCAGATACCTATCTATCTAAAAAGTTTCGTGATGATTACGCAAAAACTGTAGACGCTAGAGGGCGTACAGACAAACAAACACACAAACACACAAACCCACAAACCCAGAAACAAACCAACCGACCAACATACTTGCCGAAATCTTTAGATTCCGGCAAGTAACAAACCAACCGACCAACATACTTGCCGAAATCTTTAGATTCCGGCAAGTAACAAACACACAAACACACAATCAAACAAAACCACGAACGAACCAACATACTTGCCGAAATCTTTAGATTCCGGCAAGTAACAAACACACAAACACATCCACGAACAGAGCAACATACTTGCCGAAATCTTTAGATTCCGGCAAGTAACAAACAAACAGACAAACCGAACTGACCAACATAGTTGACGAATTTTTAATTCGTCAACTAACAAACGGAACTGACCAACATAGTTGTCGAATTTTCAATTCGTCAACTAATAAAGCTCCGCAAGTAGAAGAGACCCTGCGTATATCCGTTTCATGTACAGGATCTTTGGTTTTTAGATGAATGGTGCTCCCTACGCGTTTTCGTCACCCCCGATAGTGCTGATATAAAAGATCCCCTCGCTTGCCACAGATTGTATTTAGACAAGGGTTTTAGGCTTTGTTACATCACTTGTGCATCACTGAGTTGGAAAACCACAGAAATGTTGCTTTAGACCAGTATTCAGATGCATACAAGGTATATTGTATTACTACGCTACCGAGTGTTGATATTAGAGACGGTACGTGTGCACAGGGGGTAATCGTTTCCACATCTTATTGAATTGTGAACGGGCTGACCAACAGTTTTACCCCAGGTCTCTTTAAGTCTTAATATCTCAGCGAGTTTTCAAGTTATTTTGAAAATAAAAAGTGCACCTTAAACTAGAAATAACACTGCATTTTTCTACATAAACAGCTTCAAAATTCAATATCCAATGATTTTTTTAAAATTGGATCCAGAAGAAAATGAAATGTATCCGTAGAATCCGGAATCCGGATCCGATCCGGATCAAACTTGCAATGTCTGTAGAGGTTGTCATTCTACACATGTGACTAAAATTTCAAGAGAATTCAATAAAAATTAAACGAGTTATGAATTTTTGAAAAATCGCCCCATGTTAAAGATAGGGATTTTTCGAGTTTTCAAGAATTTTTGATGACGTCATCAATAAACCGATTTTCTTCAAAAACTTTCGGTGTCCTTCCTGGGTGAATACCTACCTATCAGAAAAATTTCGTGATGCTCGCACTAAAACTGTGGCCTGTATTGTGCAAACAGACAGACAGACAGACAGACAAACAAACAAACAAACGGAACTGACCAACATAGTTGTCGAATTTTCAATTCGTCAACTAATAAAGCTCCGCAAGTAGAAGAGACCCTGCGTATATCCGTTTCATGTACAGGATCTTTGGTTTTTAGATGAATGGTGCTCCCTACGCGTTTTCGTCACCCCCGATAGTGCTGATATAAAAGATCCCCTCGCTTGCCACAGATTGTATTTAGACAAGGGTTTTAGGCTTTGTTACATCACTTGTGCATCACTGAGTTGGAAAACCACAGAAATGTTGCTTTAGACCAGTATTCAGATGCATACAAGGTATATTGTATTACTACGCTACCGAGTGTTGATATTAGAGACGGTACGTGTGCACAGGGGGTAATCGTTTCCACATCTTATTGAATTGTGAACGGGCTGACCAACAGTTTTACCCCAGGTCTCTTTAAGTCTTAATATCTCAGCGAGTTTTCAAGTTATTTTGAAAATAAAAAGTGCACCTTAAACTAGAAATAACACTGCATTTTTCTACATAAACAGCTTCAAAATTCAATATCCAATGATTTTTTTAAAATTGGATCCAGAAGAAAATGAAATGTATCCGTAGAATCCGGAATCCGGATCCGATCCGGATCAAACTTGCAATGTCTGTAGAGGTTGTCATTCTACACATGTGACTAAAATTTCAAGAGAATTCAATAAAAATTAAACGAGTTATGAATTTTTGAAAAATCGCCCCATGTTAAAGATAGGGATTTTTCGAGTTTTCAAGAATTTTTGATGACGTCATCAATAAACCGATTTTCTTCAAAAACTTTCGGTGTCCTTCCTGGGTGAATACCTACCTATCAGAAAAATTTCGTGATGCTCGCACTAAAACTGTGGCCTGTATCGTGCAAACAGACAGACAGACAGACAGACAAACAAACAAACGAGAGGCCATAGGCCACACACTTGCCGGAATGGATATTTGACAGGTTTCAATGATTTTCAAAATTTGACCTTGAAAGTTTGCTCTTGTGACTTCATTTTTCTGACCAAGTTCAAGCTATATCATGCATTTAACATATAAGTCTGAGTGTCATGCCTATTCTGAATGATATAATCCAAATTTCATGAGCATACAAAGATTCAAGCAGAAGTCATTACCAAGAATGTGTTTTTTCTGGGATTTGGTTTATTGAAATATTGAAAATCTGACGTTTATGACGTCTTTGTGACGTCACTGAATGTCATAGCGCCTAAAATAAGATATCACTGGAATCAGGAGACCAAGACCTTTCTAATAGTATGCTATTTGATAGGGTGCACTGATCTTCGTACATGGCATTGACCTATGGCGAACTTCTCAAGGTCAGTGTCAAAGGTCACATTCATAGACACATAAAAAAGACCTCTTCATATGCTACAACATGGTCCTAGTTTGAACTCTGTATGGCGATTAGTTTCAAAATTATGGCCTTTTATGTGATTTTGACCTTTTCCTTGATCTTGACCTTGACCTTTGGCCTAGAGTCACGAAAATTGTGCATTGCCTGTGCATGAAGACATATATTATACCTGTATAATTTCATCAGAATCGAACAAGATTTGTGGACACTATGACCGTTTGAAATTTCGAAAAGTTAACGTTTATGACGTCACTGTGACGTCAATAAACGTCACATCTCAAAACTGATGAGAAAGTATGTACCAGGGAATAAAGACCTTTCATTTGATATACTACTTGATAGGTTTCAGTTAGTTTTAAAATTTGACCTTGAAGTTCTCCTCATATGACCTTATTTTCCTGACCAAGTTCAAGGTCAATCGTGAAATTGACATATACGTCCGATTGTTATACCTCTTCTGAAGGATATGGTTCAAATTTCATGAACTTACGACAATTTAAACGGATGTTACTACCGGAAACGTGTTTTTCTGGGATTTCGATGACCTTGACCTTGACCTTTGACCTTTGTACTTAAATTCGTAGAGGTCATTGCTGTCAATATGCATATCAAGTTTCAAGAGATTCCATACAGTATTGGAGATGTTATGGCCTTTTGAAATTTCGGAAATTTGACGTTTATGACGTCATTGTGACGTCAGTGTACGTCGCAGCGCCAAAAATAAGGTATCACTGCAATCAGGGGCTCAAGACCTTTCAAACGATATACTACTCGATATGGTGCGCCGACCTTCGTACTTGACCTTGACATTCACCTCATGGCGAACTTCTCAAGGTCAAGGTCAAATGTCAAGGTCAAGGTCACAGAAGATAGAACTCGAGTTTATCTACAACATGAACTTGATTTGAAGTCTCTAGGACCATTAGAACCGAAGTTATGGCCACTTATGTGTTTTTAACATTTTGCGTGACCTTGACCTTGACCTTTGACCTAGAATCACCAAAAACGTGCAGTCGCGAGCCATCATCCTAGAAAATATGCACACCAAGTTTGGGAAGAATCGAAACAGAAATGTGGACGCTAGAGGGCGTACAGACAAACAAACAAACAAACACACAAACAAACGAACAGACCAATATACTTGCCGAAATCTTTAGATTCCGGCAAGTAACAAACGGAACTGACCAACATAGTTGTCGAATTTTCAATTCGTCAACTAATAAAGCTCCGCAAGTAGAAGAGACCCTGCGTATATCCGTTTCATGTACAGGATCTTTGGTTTTTAGATGAATGGTGCTCCCTACGCGTTTTCGTCACCCCCGATAGTGCTGATATAAAAGATCCCCTCGCTTGCCACAGATTGTATTTAGACAAGGGTTTTAGGCTTTGTTACATCACTTGTGCATCACTGAGTTGGAAAACCACAGAAATGTTGCTTTAGACCAGTATTCAGATGCATACAAGGTATATTGTATTACTACGCTACCGAGTGTTGATATTAGAGACGGTACGTGTGCACAGGGGGTAATCGTTTCCACATCTTATTGAATTGTGAACGGGCTGACCAGCAGTTTTACCCCAGGTCTCTTTAAGTCTTAATATCTCAGCGAGTTTTCAAGTTATTTTGAAAATAAAAAGTGCACCTTAAACTAGAAATAACACTGCATTTTTCTACATAAACAGCTTCAAAATTCAATATCCAATGATTTTTTTAAAATTGGATCCAGAAGAAAATGAAATGTATCCGTAGAATCCGGAATCCGGATCCGATCCGGATCAAACTTGCAATGTCTGTAGAGGTTGTCATTCTACACATGTGACTAAAATTTCAAGAGAATTCAATAAAAATTAAACGAGTTATGAATTTTTGAAAAATCGCCCCATGTTAAAGATAGGGATTTTTCGAGTTTTCAAGAATTTTTGATGACGTCATCAATAAACCGATTTTCTTCAAAAACTTTCGGTGTCCTTCCTGGGTGAATACCTACCTATCAGAAAAATTTCGTGATGCTCGCACTAAAACTGTGGCCTGTATCGTGCAAACAGACAGACAGACAGACAGACAAACAAACGAGATACCATTGGCCTAAAGGCCAAACTTGTCGAAATCTCTTTCTACATGCGTGGCCTACTTTAAGCATAATTGAATGAGGTTTCCGAGGGTGTAATCCATTTCATTAAGAATTAATACTTAGCCAGATACAATCCTATTTCGAAAATGGACGTTTGACATCATGACGTCATTGTTGTCGAATGTAACGTGTTTCAACTCTGTACATGGCTTGGTATTAATATTCGATATAGGTTCCCATAATTACAGTCTAATAACTTCAAATTTGAGTGCACTGTGGATGTTTCAATGTTTGCTGAAAAGTCGAAAAATTGGTACGGCAGGCATTACGTTTATTACGTCATAGCGGAAAATCTATCATGGCGGAAAAGTATTGGACAGTACCCTTCTAAACCAGAATTCAACGAGCTTTCCAATGGTGCAATCCGCTCTTCTGTACGACAAATACCTCTCGATATATAGCCCCATTTTAAAAATTTACGTTTTACGTCATGACGTCATCGACGTTGCACGTAGCGTGTTGAAACTTGGTATATGGCTGGGTATTATTATTTCACATATGTTCTATTAATTACAGTCTAATACCTTCAAATTTGAGTGCACTGTGGATGTTTGGAAGTTTGATGAAAAGTCGAAAAATTGGTATGACAGGCCATACGTTTAAAACGTCATAGCGGAAAATCTATCATGGCGGAAAAGTATCGGACAGTACCCCTCTAAACCAGAATTCAACGAGCTTTCCAGTGGTGCAATCCGCTTCTCTGTACGACGAATAGTTTCCGAGATATAGCCCCATTTTTAAAATTGATGTTTTACGTCATGACGTCATTGACGTTCAACCGATCCAAGTAAAATTTTGCAATTTGATGGACAATATCAACATATATTGGTGGACAAAATTTCGGAGGTACTGCTGTAAATTTGACTGCTGTGTGAATTTTTGAAATTTTGCTCTATGTTAAAGATAGGGATTTTCCGAGTTTTCAAGAATTTTTAGTGACGTTATCAATAGACTTATTTTTTTCAAAAACGTGCAGTGCCGTCATAGGGCGAATAGCTATACACCAAAAAAGTTTGGGGATGCTAGCGCAAAAATTGTGGACGCTAGAGTGCGAAAAAACAAAAGAGTGAAGCATGCAATTTTACTTATGATGTACAGGATCATTGGTCCAATTACCGGTAAAAACCGGGAATGAGGTTGATATATCAACGCCGGTTCGTCACCCCCAAGAGTTCTGATATAAAGTGGCCTGTCGCTTGACCCAGACTGTATTTAGACATGAGTTTTAGACTTTATTATACCAGTTTGACATATTCGGATATATATATGATATACTGTACTACTAAGCGACCGAGTGTGTATATTTAGAAAGGGACATGTCCACAGTGGGTAAGCGTTTCTACAGCTTATTGTTGTGTGAATGGATTGAGAATCAGATTCACCCCACTGCTCTTTCTACTTTGATATCTCGGCGAGTTTTCAATTTATTCCAAATGTGAAAAGTGGACCATAAACTAGAAATACCACTGCAAATGACTGCATGAAATCCTTTAGAATTGAATGTTCAGTAAATTTGTGAAAATTGGAGCCATGAAAACATTAAAAATATCTGTAAAATCCAGAATCCTCATAAGATTCTGATTAAGTTTTGTCAGATTATAGACAAAGTTCGAGGTCGATCATGGAATTGACATATTTGTTTGATTGATATACCTCTTCTGAATGACATGGTTTAAATTTTATGAGCCCACGATGATTCAAACTTATGTTATTACCAGAAACGTGTTTTTCTGGGATTTTGATGACCTTGACCTTGACCTTTGACCTTTGCACTTAAATTCGTAGAGGTCATTGCTGTCAATATGCATATCAAGTTTCAAGAGATTCCATACAGTATTGACGATGTTATGGCCTTTTGAAATTTCGGAAATTTGACGTTTATGACGTCATTGTGACGTCAGTTTACGTCGCAGCGCCAAAAATGAGATATCACTGGAATCAGGGGCTCAAGACCTTTCCAACGATATACTACTCGGTATGGTGCGCTGACCTTCGTACTTGACCTTGACATTCACCTCATGGCGAACTTCTCAAGGTCAAGGTCAAATGTCAAGGTCAAGGTCACAGAAGATAGAACTCGAGTTTATCTACAAGATGAACTTGGTTTGAAGTCTCTAGCACAATTAGAACCGGAGTTATGGTCATTTATCTGTTTTCATTGTTTTGTGTGACCTTGACCTTGACCTTTGACCTAGAATCACCGAAAACGTGCAGTCGCGAGCCATTATCCTAGAGAATATGCACACGAAGTTTGGGAAGAATCAAGCGAAAACTCTGGCCGCTAGAGAGGTAACATACAAACAAACAAACAGACAGACAAACATCCGCAAGTGACCAACATACTTGGCGAAAATCGAAGATTTCGCCAAGTAACAAACGAGAGGCCATAGGCCACACACTTGCCGGACTAAGTACGCAATTATGACGTCATTTGTCGTCAATTCTATACTGCTAACTTACTGTGAATGGAGTTTTTAAATATGCATGATATAATCGTGTTTATATATGTTATATTATAACCAGACAAGATCATAATATCTTCAAATGATGAGTTTCCTTTGAAATTTTACCGATTTGTTGCCACAAAAACGTCAATTACGTCAAAACGGATATATCAATTGTGCTAAAAATTGACAGAGACCATCACGGGGCGACTCCACATCGTTTGCATCTGCTAAATATGCAGTAAATGTTATAACTTTGCACATCTGACACTCAAAAGGCCTAAATGTCAGTCTGAAATCACGTTTGACGTCATTATGACGTCAATTGACGTCCGATTCCGAAAATGACAACATATTTGGAAAGTACTTTCGAAGACCTTTCAAACGAGCTACTACTCGATATTTTTGCAAAAGGTGAAGGTCAAGGTCATTTTTGAGGTCAACTTCGACCTCAGGCGCTTGCAAAGGCTATCGGTCATACGCCTTAGGTGTAAATGCAAAAGTTGTTAGGCTAAGTGAGTGCAATGCTGTGGATTTACTTTCGTGTCTCTATCTTGCTTACTTCCTGAGATATAGTGACCCACATGGTTTTCACTTGCAGGTCAATATTGACCTTGACTTTCGACCTTTGACCTTGAAATTTTCTGGAACAAAAGAACTTATTCTTGACTATAAACTGGTGTATTATCACATTTTTACGCATATTATTGACGCTTTTATCAGCATCGACAACTTGAAACATGCAATTTCGCTTATAATGGGGCCGATTTCGTTGCCATAGAAACGTCAATTACGTCATAACGAATTGGCCGATCGGGCTAAAAATTGACATTGAGCATGAGGGACCGGTCCCACATCGTTTCCAAGCATCAGATCGAAAATCGGAGGAGGTGACCTCCAAGGTGAAATGTTCGACCTCAGGCGAACTTCTCAAGGTCAAGGTCAAATGTCAAGGTCAAGGTCACAGAAGATAGAACTCGAGTTTATCTACAATATGAACTTAATTTGAAGTCTCTAGGGCCATTAGAACCGAAGTTATGGCCACTTATGTGTTTTCAACGTTTTGCTTGACCTTGACCTTGACCTTTGACCTAGCTTCACCAAAATAGTGCGGTGCCTGCGCGGTATTCTAGAGAATAAGCACACGAAATTTGGAGAAAATCGGGCAAGAATTGTGGACGCTAGAGTGCGAACAAACAAACAAACAAACAAATGAACCGACATAGTCGACTAACTTGCCGGAATAGCTGGCAATGACCTTGAACTTTTACCAAAGACTGATTTTTTTGCAAAAAGTTGATGCATCTGGTTATTTTAAATATGAGTAATGGCATTTTTCTAGATTTTGTATAGTTGATGGAAAACATTGAAAAAAGTATTATATTTCTTTCCTAGCATAAGCAGTTTGTGGTCATGAAAGACTGATAGGATTCGGATCTTTTGTGACGTCATCAATAGAGCTATTTTTCTCAAAATCATTCTGTGAAGAGCCATTATCCTACAGAACATCTACATTGAATTTTAAAAGAATCAAGCAACAAATGTGGACGCTATGAGTATGAAAAAACAAACAAATGAAATTTTCTCCAATTTTCCGTCATAAAAAGGTCAATTAGGCCATTACCACTGCAATTATTGAACTGATATTTGCCAAATAGCTTCAGTAGGTATCCCCAATACTTACCAGAGCACCGGATCAACAATAATCATAAATGGTTTATGCATCTCATGTAAACAATCAATTGAAGTATGATAAAATCACGTTTCACGTCATTATGACGTCATATGACGTCAGATTCCAAAAATAAGAACATATATCGAAACTACTCCAGAAGACCTTTCAAACGAGTTACTACTCGATATTTTCGCGAAAGGTCAAGGTCAAGGTCATTTTTTGGGTCAACTTCGACCTCAGGCGCTTGCAAAGGCTATCGGCCATACGCCTTAGGTGTAAATACAAAAGTTGATAGGCTAAGTGAGTGCAATACTGTGGATTTACTTTCGTGTCTCTATCTTGTTTACTTCCTGAGATATAGTGACCTACATGGTTTTCACTTGCGGGTCAATATTGACCTTGACTTCCGCTGTTTGACCTTGAAATTTCGCGGAACAAAAGAACTCGTCCTTGGCTATAAACAGGTGTATCATTAGATTTTTACGCACATTATTGACGCTTTTATCAGCATGGACAGCTTGAAACATGCAATTTCGCTTATAATGGGACCGATTTCGTTGCCATAGAAACGTCAATTACGTCATAACGGATTGACCGATCGCGCTAAAAATTGACATTGACCATAAGGGACCGGTCCGACATCGTTTCCAAGCATCAGATCGAAAATCGGAGGCGGTGACCTCCAAGGTCAAATATTCGACCTCAGGCGAACTTCTCAAGGTCAAGGTCAAATGTCAAGGTCAAGGTCACAAAAAATAGAACTCGAGTATATCTACCATATGCACTTGATTTGAAGCCTCTACGACAATTAGAACTGGAGTTATGGCCACTTATGTGTTTTCGACGTTTTGCTTGACCTTGACCTTGACCTTTGACCTAGACTCACCAAAAGTGTGCGGTGCCTGCCTATTATCCTACAGATTACATACCCCAAGTAACGTAACAATCACTGTACAATTGCGACCTGTAGAGCACTAACAGATAAACAAACAAACAAACAATCAATCAATCAAACCAACCGACCAACATACTTGCCGAAATCTTTAGATTCCGGCAAGTAACAAACACATCCACGAACAGACCAACATACTTGCCGAAATCTTTAGATTCCGGCAAGTAACAAACGGAACTGACCAACATAGTTGTCGAATTTTCAATTCGTCAACTAATGAACCGACATAGTCGACTAACTTGCCGGAAGTGCTGCCAGTGATCTTGACCTTCTACTGGGTAACCTAGATTTTTTACAATCTTCATGTACCTGGCCATTCTGAATGTGAGAGTGAATATTCATCATTTTTCAGTGATAAAAACGTTAGTTACGTCAAAACAAATAGAAGAATCAAACTGAGAATTGAAAATTTTCCTCATTAGATATGTATAAATCTCCCTATAATACCAAATCCAGAAAAAACAAATCCATAATACCAAATGTCCAAATGGGATTTTGATGACCTTGACCTTGGCCTTTGACCTATGTAGTTCAATTCGTAGAGGTCAATGTTATCAATAGGTATATCAAGTTTCAAGATATTCCATACAGTATTGACGCTGTTATGGCCTTTTGGAATTTCGGAAATTTAACCTGTATGATGCAGTCAGAGTTTGATGATGCCAAAAACAAACGTAAAATACAACAGTTTGCAATGAAAATTGTAGCTCGATCAAATAGTTCATCCGAAGACACACTGAAATATTCCACTCATATTCATGAAACACTTTTTTGTTATCTCCATAAAGGCACGAAGTAGTAGATTCTTTGTGCTTTCTGCTTCAGGCTTGATTTTGATTTAATATCGCGAAACTCATGTGGAATAATAATACCCAGCCATACACCGAGGTTGAAGGCTAGAAACGGTTCAATTTTCGTGAAAATCGGTCAAGTGAAGAGGTCACAAAAAATCTCAAAAAATTCCTCACGCTGCCGCCACAGCAGCCACACCAATGCGCAGCCATGAGACATACCTGCATTTATTCTGAGGGCTGTCTCTTGTACGCTATATGCTTCACACTCAACAACTTTCAAGTGACGGTTTGGCTCAGTCAGTAAAGGCGTTAGGTGTTGGTGCGCGGGGTCAGGAGTTCGATTCCTATTGCCACTTTTTTTTTTTAAATTCCAACTAAATTACTTTTTCTGAGTGTTTTTTTTGTATTAATTCTGATATGTTTTCCACAGTCACCCTTTTATCTATTCTATTGTTCTGATAATTACAGTCTAATACCTTTAAATTGAAGTGCACTGTGGATGTTTGAGAGTTTGCTGAAAAGTTGAAATATTGGTATGACAGGCCTTACGTTTATGACGTCATAGCGGAAAATCTATCATGGCGGAAAAGTATCAGACAGTACCCTTCTAAAGCAGAATTCAACGAGCTTTCCAATGGTGCAATTCGCTTTTCTGTACGACAAATACTTTCCGATATATAGCCCCATTTCGAAAAATGACGTTTCACGTCGTGACGTCATTGACGTTTCACCTAGCGTGTTGAGACTCGGTATATGGCTGGGAAGTATCATTCCACATGAGTTCTGATAATTACAGCCTAATATCTTTAAATTTGAGTGCACTGTGGATGTCTGAAAGTTTGCTGAAAGGTCGAAATATCGGTATGACAGGCCATACGTTTATGACGTCATAACGGAAAATCTATCAGGGCGGAAACGTATCGGACAGTACCCTCCTAAACGAGAATTCAACGAGCTTTCGAGTGGTACAATCCGCTTCTCTGTGCGATAAATACTTTCAGATATATAGCCCCATTTTTAAAATTGACGTTTTACGTCATGACGTCATTGACGTTGAACGTAGCGCGTTGAAACTTGGTATATGCCTGTATATTAATATTTCACATAGGTTCTCATAATTACAGTTCCAAACCTTCAAATTTGAGTGCACTGTGGATGTTTGAAATTTTGCTGAAAAGTCGAAAAATTTGTATGACAGGCCTTACGTTTATGACGTCATAGCGGAAAATCTATCATGGCGGAAAAGTATCGGATAGTACCCTTCTGAACCAGAATTCAACGAATTTTCCAATGGTGCAATTTGCTTCTCCGTACGACAGATACTTTTTGATATATAGCCCCATTTCGAAAATTGACGTTTTACGTCATGACGTCATTGACGTTACACGTAGCGTGTTAAAACTTGGTATATGGCTGGGTATCATTATTCCACATAGGTTCTGATAATTACAGCCTAATAACTTTAAAATTGAGTGCACTGTGGATGTTTGAAAGTTTGCTGAAAAGTCGAAAAATTGGTATGACAGGCCTTACGTTTATGACGTCATAGCGGAAAATCTATCATGGCGGAAAAGTATCGGACAGTACCCTTCTGAACCAGAATTCAACGAGCTTTCCAATGGTGCAATTCGCTTCTCTGTACGACAAATACTATCCGATATATAGCCCCATTTTGAAAAATGACGTTTCACGTCGTGACGTCATTGACGTTCAAACAATCCGAGTAAAACTTCGCAGTTTGATGGAGGATACTATTATATATCCCTGTGCTGAATTTCAGAAGTATCGGTTTAAATGTGGCTGCTGTGTGAATTTTTTAAAATTCGCCAATGATGAGAGATAGGGATTTTTTTAGTTTTCAAGAATTTTTGGTGACGTCATCAGTGAACCGAATTTTTCCAAAAACGTGCGGTCCCGTCCCAGAGCGGATACCTATCTATCAAAAAAAATTCGGAATGCTAGCTCGAAAACTGTGGACGCTAGAGCGCGCACAAACAAACGGACAAACAGACAACGCCATAAACAAACAAACCGACCAACATACTTGCCGAAATCTTTAGATTCCGGCAAGTAACAAACGGAACCGATCAACATACTTGACAAAATCTTTGATTTCGTCAAGTAATAATATCCGGTGCATATATACAAGCTATTGGGCCTTAGGCAATGCACTACATGTACTATGAACCTGTAACAGTGCTCACAAACCCGGTGCTCACAAACCCCGGTTCGTCATGCCCAAAATTTCTGATATAAAGTGGCCTGTTGCTTGACCCAGACTGTATTTAGACATGAGTTTTAGACTTTATCATACCAGTTGGACACCTCTGAGTCAAAAAACAAAAGAAATGTTGTTTGAGATGTGCACTTGGATACATATATGATATACTGTACTACTTCGCAACCGAGTGTGTATATTTAGAAGGGGACATGTCCACAGGGGGTAATCGTTTCTACAGCTTATTAGCATCTGAACGGATTGAGAATCAAATTCACCCCACTGCTCTTTCTACTTTGATATCTCGGCGAGTTTTCAAGTTATTCCAAATGTGAAAAGTGGACCATAAACTAGAAATGACACTGCAACTGACTGTAAGGAAATTCTTTAAAATTAATGTTCAGTAAATGTGTGAAAATTGGAGCCATGAAAACATAAAAAATATCTGTAAAATCCAAAAAACTCATAGGATTCTGATTAAGTTTTGTCAGATTATAGACAAAGTTCGAGGTCAATCATGGAATTGACATATTTATCTGATTGCCATACCCCTTCTAAATGACATGGTTCACATTTCATGAGCCCACGATGATTCAAACGGATGCTATTACAGAAAACGTGTTTTTCTGGGATTTCGATGACCTTGACCTTGACCTTTGACCTTTGTACTTCAGTTCGTAGAGGTCAATGCTGTCAAAATGCATAATAAGTTTCAAGGGATTCCATACACTATTGACGATGTTATGACATTTTGAAATTTCGGATTATTGACGTTTAATACGTCATTGTGACGTCAGTTTACGTCGCAGCGCCAAAAATGAGACATCACTGGAATCAGGGGCTTAAGACCTTTCCAACGATATACTACTCGATATGCTGCGCTGACCTTCGTACTTGACCTTGACTTCGACCTCAGGCGAACTTCTCAAAGTCAAGGTCAAAGTTCAAGGTCAAGGTCACGGAAGATAGAACTCGAGTATATCTACAATATGCACTTGATTTGAAGTCTCTACGACGATTAGAACAAGAGTTGTGGCCACTTACGTGTTTTCATGACCTTGACCTTGTTATTTGACCTTGAGCTTAACAAAGAGTCTGGGACCTTCCTGTTTCAGCCTAAAACCTTTCTATCAAATTCCATGAATTTCCAATGAGAACTGTGGCCTGTAGAGCGCACACAAACAAACAAACATACAAACCAGCGACCATAGGTCGTAAGCTTGACGAAATGTTTACTGAACTGATACTGACCTTAACCTCTGAGATGTGACCCTGAAATTTTGCAGGTTATATTAGACAACATGCTATTTAGGCATAGACATTCAGTCCAATACCTCCAAATTTGAGTTCACGGTGTAGGTTTGAATGTTTGCTGGAATGTCGAAAAATTTATATGACCGGCCTTACGTTTATGACGTCATAGCGAAAAATCTATCGTGGCGGAAAAGTCTCGGACAGCTCCCTCTCAAACCAGAATTCAACGAGCTCTCCAGTGGTTCAATCCGCTTCTCTGTACGACGAATACTTTTCAATATATAGCTCCATTTTGAAAATTGACGTTATACGTCATGACGTCATTGACGTTGCCCGTAGCGTGTTGAAACTCGGTATATGACTGGGTATTAATATGCCACATATAGTCTCATAATCACAGTCCAATACCTTCAACTTTGAGTGCACGGTGTAGGTTTGAATGTTTGCTGAAATATCAAAAAATTTATATGACCGGCCTTACGTTTATGACGTCATAGCGAAAAATCTATTATAGCAGAAAAGTATCTAACAGCACCCTCCTAAACCAGAATTCAACGAGCTTTCCAGTGGTGTGATGCGCTTCTCTGTACGACGAATACTTTTCAATATATAGCTCCATTTTGAAAATTGACGTTTTACGTCATGACGTCATTGACGTTGCACGTGGCATGTTGAAACTCGGTATATGACTGAGTAATAATATGCCACATATGTTCTCATAATCACAGTCCAATACCTTCAAATTTGAGTGCACAGTGTAGGTTTGAATGTTCGCTGAAAAGTCGAAAAATTGATATGACCGGCCTTACGTTTATGACGTCATAGCGAAAAATCTATCATGGCGGAAAAATTTCGGACAGCACCCTCCTAAACCAGAATTCAACGAGCTTTCCAGTGGTGCAATCCGCTTTTCAGTACGACGAATACTTTTTGAGATATAGCCCCATTTCAAAAATTGACGTTTTACGTCGTGACGTCATTGACGTTCGCAGGATCCAAACAAAACTTTGCGGTTTGATGGACGATATCATCATCTATCGATGTGTCAAATTTCAGAGGTATCGGACTAAATATGACTCCTGTGTGAATTTTTGAAAATTCGCTAATGATGAGAGATGGGGATTTTTCGAGTTTTAGGAATTTTTGGTGACGTCATCAATGAACCGATTTTTTTCAAAAACGTACATTGCCGTAACAAAGCTGATAGCTGTACATCAAAGAAGTTTGGGGATGCTAGCGCAAAAATTGTGGACGCTAGAATGCGAAAAGACAAAAGAGTGAAGCATGCAATTTTGCTTATGATGGGAGCGATTCTGTTGTCATAAATATCTGGTGCATGCACAGGACCTTTGATCGTGAGACAAATTACTGCTAAAAACCGGGAATGGGGCCAGTTGCTATGCCAATCCGTCATCCCCAAAAGTTCTGATATAAAGTGGCCTGTCGCTTGACACAGAATGTATTTAGACATGAGTTTTAGACTTTATCATACCAGTTGGACACCTCTGAGTCAAAAAGCAAAAGAAATGTTGTTTGAGATGTGCACTTGGATACATATATGATATACTGTACTACTTCGCAACCGAGTGTGTATATTTAGAAGGGGACATGTCCACAGGGGGTAATCGTTTCTGCAGCTTATTGTTGTGTTAACGGATTGAGAATCAGATTCACCCCACTGCTCTTTCTACTTTGATATCTCGGCGAGTTTTGAATTTATTCCAAATGTGAAAAGTGCATTATAAACTAGAAATAACACTGCACCTGACTGTATGAAATGCTTCAGAATTGAATGTTCAGTAAATTTTTGAAAATTGGAGCCATGAAAACATTAAAAATATCTGTAAAGTCCAGAATCCTCATAAGATTCTGATTAAGCTTTGTCAGATTATAGACAAAATTCGAGGTCAATCATGGATTTGACATATTTGTCTGATTGATATACCTCTTCTGAATGACATGGTTCAAATTTCATGAGCCCACAATGATTCAAACAGATGTTATTACCGGAAACGTGTTTTTCTGGGATTTCGATGACCTTGACCTTTGACCTTTGCACTTAAATTCGTAGAAGTCAATGCTGTCAAAGTGCATATCAAATTTCAAAGGATTCCATTCACTATTGACGGTGTTATGGCCCTTTGAAATTTCGGATTTTTGACGTTTATGACGTCATTATGACGTCAGTTTATGTCGCAGCGCCAAAAATGAGATATCGCTGGAATCAGGGGCTCGAGACCTTTCCAAAGATATACTACTCGATATGCTGCGCCGACCTTCGTACTTGACCTTGACTTCGAGCTCAGGCGAACTTCTCAAGGTCAAGGTCAAAGTTCAAGGTCAAGGTTACGGAAGATAGAACTCGAGTATATCTACAATATGCACTTGATTTGAAGTCTCTACGACGATTAGAACAAGAGTTGTGGCCACTTACGTGTTTTCATGACCTTGACCTTGTTATTTGACCTTGAGCTTAACAAAGAGGCTGGGACCTTCCTGTTTCAGCCTAAAACCTTTCTATCAAATTCCATGAATTTCCAATGAGAACTGTGGCCTGTAGAGCGCACACAAACAAACAAACATACAAACGAGAGCCCCTAGGGCACCCACTTGCCGGAATGCATACTCATGATACTTCTGTACGACTAATACTTTCCGATATATATAGCCCCATTTTGAAAATTGACGTTTTACGTCATGACGTCATTTATGTTGCATGTAGCGTGTCGAAACTCGGTATATGGCTGGGTATTAATATTCCGCATACCTGTTCACAAATACAGTCCAATATCTTCAAATTTGAGTGCACTGTAGCTGTTTGAAAGTTTGCTGAAAAGTCGAAAATTTGGTATAACAGGCGTTACGTTTATGACGTCATAGCGGAAAATCTATCATGGCGGAAAAGTATCGGACAGTACTCTCCTAAACCAGAATTCAACGAGCTTTCCAATGGTGCAATCCGCTTTTCTTAACGACAAATACTTTACGATATATAGCCCCATTTGCGAAATTGACGTTTGACGTCATGACGTCATTGTCGTTGTGCGTAACGTCTTGAAACTCAATATATTGCTGGGTAATAATATTCCACGTATGTCCTCATGATTACGGTCAAATTACTTCAAATTTGAGAACACTGTGGATGTTTGAAAGTTTCCTGAAAAGTCGAAAATTTGGTATGACAGGCTTTACGTTTATGACGTCATAGCGGAAAATCTATCATGGCGGAAAAGTATCGGACAGTACTCTCCTAAACCAGAATTCAACGAGCTTTCCAATGGTGCAATTCGCTTCTCTGTACGACAAATACTTTTTGATATATAGCCCCATTTTCAAAAGTGACGTTTTACGTCATGACGTCATTGACGTTGCACGTAGCGTGTTGAAACTTGGTATGTGACGGGGTATTATTATTTCACATACTTTCTGATAATTACAGTTCAATATCTTCAAATTTGAGTGCACTGTGGATGTTTGGATGTTTGCTGAAAAGTCGAAAAATTGTTATGACAGGCCTTACGTTTATGACGTCATAGCGGAAAATCTATCATGGCGGAAAAGTATCGGACAGCACCCTTCTAAACCAGAATTCAAAGAGCTTTGCAATGGTGCAATTCGCTTCTCTGTACGACAAATACTTTTTGATATATAGCCCCATTTTCAAAAGTGACGTTTTACGTCATGACGTCATTGACGTTGCACGTAGCGTGTTGAAACTTGGTATGTGACGGGGTATTATTATTTCACATACTTTCTGATAATTACAGTTCAATATCTTCAAATTTGAGTGCACTGTGGATGTTTGGATGTTTGCTGAAAAGTCGAAAAATTGTTATGACAGGCCTTACGTTTATGACGTCATAGCGGAAAATCTATCATGGCGGAAAAGTATCGGACAGCACCCTTCTAAACCAGAATTCAACGAGCTTCCCTGTGGTGCAATCCGCTTCTCTGTACGACGAATACTTTTTGATATATAGCCCCATTTTAAAAATTGACGTTTTACCTCATGACGTCATCAACGTTGCACCTAGCGTGTTGAAACTTTTTAGGTGGCTGGGTAATATTATTTCACACATGTTCTGATAATTACAGTCCAATATCTTCAAATTTGAGTGCACTGTGGATGTTTGGATGTTTGCTGAAAAGTCGAAAAATTGTTATGACAGGCCTTACGTTTATGACGTCATAGCGGAAAATCTATCATGGCGGAAAGGTATCGGACAGCACCCTTCTAAACCAGAATTCAACGAGCTTCCCAGTGGTGCAATCCGCTTCTCTGTACGACGAATACTTTTTGATATATAGCCCCATTTTAAAAATTGACGTTTTACGTCATGACGTCATCAACGTTGCACCTAGCGTGTTGAAACTTTTTAGGTGGCTGGGTAATATTATTTCACACATGTTCTGATAATTACAGTCCAATATCTTCAAATTTGAGTGCACTGTGGATGTTTGAAAGTTTGCTGAAAAGTCGAAAAATTGGTATGACAGGCCTTACGTTTATGACGTCATAGGGGAAAATCTATCATGGCGGAAAAGTATCGGACAGCATCCTCCTAAACCAGAATTCAACGAGCTTTCCAGTGGTGCAATCCGCTTCTCTGTACGACGAATACATTTTGATATATAGCCCCATTTTTAAAATTGACGTTTTACGTCATGACGTCATCAACGTTGCACGTAGCGTATTGAAACTTTTTACGTGGCTGGGTAATATTATTTCACACATGTTCTGATAATTACAGTCCAATATCTTCAAATTTGAGTGCACTGTGGATGTTTGAAAGTTTGCTGAAAAGTCGAAAAATTGGTATGACAGGCCTTACGTTTATGACGTCATAGCGGAAAATCTATCATGGCGGAAAAGTATCGGACAGCATCCTCCTAAACCAGAATTCAACGAGCTTTCCAGTGGTGCAATCCGCTTCTCTGTACGACGAATACTTTCTGAGATATAGTCCCATTTCAAAAATTGACGTTTTACGTCGTGACGTCATTGACGTTCGTTGGATCCAAACAAAACTTCGCAGTTTGATGGACGATATCATCATATATCGATGTGTTACATTTCAGAGGTATCGGACTAAATATGACTCCTGTGTGAATTTTTAAAAATTCGCTAATGATGAGAGATAGGGATTTTCTCGAGTTTTTAAAAAATTTTGGTGACGTCATCAATGCACCGATTTTTTCCAAAAACGTGCGGTCTCGTCCTTGGGCGAATACCTATCTATAAAAAAAATTTCATGATGCTAGCTCAAAAACTGTGGACGCTAGAGGGCGCACAACCAAACAAACAAACAACAGGACACACAAACAAACGAACTGACCAACATACTTGCCGAAATCGAAGATTCCGGCAAGTAACAAACGGAACCGATCAACATACTTGACAAAATCTTTGATTTCGTCAAGTAATAATATCCGGTGCATATATACAAGCTATTGGGCCTTAGGCAATGCCCTACATGTACTATAAACCTGTAACAGTGCTCACAATGCTCACAAACCCGGTGCTCACAAACCCCTGTTCGTCATCCCCAAAAGTTCTGATATAAAGTGGCCTGTCGCTTGACACAGAATGTATTTAGACATGAGTTTTAGACTTTATCATACCAGTTGGACACCTCTGAGTCAAAAAGCAAAAGAAATGTTGTTTGAGATGTGCACTTGGATACATATATGATATACTGTACTACTTCGCAACCGAGTGTGTATATTTAGAAGGGGACATGTCCACAGGGGGTAATCGTTTCTGCAGCTTATTGTTGTGTGAACGGATTGAGAATCAGATTCACCCCACTGCTCTTTCTACTTTGATATCTCGGCGAGTTTTGAATTTATTCCAAATGTGAAAAGTGCATTATAAACTAGAAACTAGACGCTTCCGGTCGCCTACGACCGCTTGGGTGTATCCCCCGTAGCCCTATCATCTCTGTTGCCCCAAATATATCACTGTCAATTGTGAAAAACTAGAGTAAGGGCTAAAAAAGATTACCAGAGAAATGTTAAATCTCAAGTCACAACTGTTTTCTTTTCCCCACCAAAATTGCTGCACTGATTTTCCGAGGTTATTGAAGGTCGAATTCAAAATCACCACTGAAATCTCTTTATATGAATTTCCATTCGACATGTTTGATAAAATAACGAAAATACAGATAGATCAATCTTTTCACCTATTTATATTTCAACTCAGAATATTTTACAAACTTGGTTCCAAGTTGAAATTCAAAGTAAAATTTGACCAAAAATGCATTTCAAGATGACAAAATTGGAGCTAGATTGAACTTCTCACCATAAGTTATATTTCGATCCATAATACATGTATGTGCCAAACATGGTTTCAAGTTGAAATTCAAAGTAAAAGGTAATCAAAACTGCATTTCAAGATGACAAAATTGGAGCCAGATCAAACTTTTCGTCATGAGCTATATTTTAACTCATAATACCTGCCCAACTTGATTTCAAGTTGAAATTCAAACTAAAAGTTTACCAAAACTGCATTTTAAGATGACGAAATTGGACCCAGATCAAACTTTTCGCCATGAGTTATATTTCAACTCTTAATATGTGCCAAACTTGGTATTAAGTTGAAATTCAATGTAAAAGTTGACCAAAACTGCATTTCAAGATGACGAAATTGGAGCCAGATAGAACTTTTCGTCATAAGTTATATTTTAACTCATAATATGTGCCAAACTTGGTTTCAAGTTGAAATTCAAGCTAAAAGTTTACCAAAACTGCATTTCAAGATGAAGAAATTGGAGCCAGATCGAACTTTCCATCATAAGTTATATTTTAACTCATAATATGTGCCAAACTTGGTTTCAAGTTGAAATTCAAACTAAAAATTGACCAAAACTGCATTTCAAGATGACGAAAATGGAGCCAAATCGAACTTTTCACCATAAGTTATATTTCGACTCATAATATGTGCCAAACATGCTTTCAAGTTGAAATTCAAAGTAAAAGTTGACCAAAACTGCATTTCAAGATGACAAAATTGGAGCCAGATCGAATTTTTCACCATAAGTTATATTTCAACTCATAATTTGAGCCAAACATGGTCTCAAGTTGAAATTCAAAGTAAAAGTTGATCAATGTTTTCATAAAAAGCTATTGTGATCAATAATAGACTTAACTAGCAAAAAAATAATGTTGACTTATTTGGTCACAGCCATAAAATCTCTACTGGACAAAGCCTTCACCTTGTTGAGCCCAATAATAAATATTTCTTGTCTTAACTATTTTCATTGTCGTCACTTATAGACTTAACATGTAAAAATAAAGTTAACTTATTCGGTTACACCCAGAAATTTCTACCGGACAAAACCTTAACCTTGTTGAGCTCAATAATAATTGTTTCTCATCTTAACTATTTTTATTGAGGTCAATAATAGACTTAACTAGCAAAAAAAATGTTAACTTATTTGGTTACAGACATGAAATGTCTACTGGACAGAATCTTTACCTTGTTGAGCCCAATGATAAATATTTCTTGTCTTAACTATTTTTATTGTAGTCAATAATAGACTAAACTAGTAAAAATAATGTTAACTTATTCAGTACACCCATGAAATCTGTACTGGACATACTTTCACCTTGTTGAGCTTAATAATAAATATTTCTCATCTTAACTATTTTTATTGTGGTCAATAATAGACTTAACTATTTTTATTGTGGTCAATAATAGACTTAACTAGTGAAAATAATGTTAACTTATTCAGTTACACCAATGAAATTTGTACTGGACAAAACATTTACCTTGTTGAGGTTAATAATAAATATTTCTTGTCTTAACTATTTTTATTGTGGTCAATAATAGACTTAACTATTAAAAATAATGTTAACTTATTCAGTTACACCCATGAAATTTGTACTGGACAAAACCTTTACCTTGTTGAGCTTAATAATAAACGTTTCTCGTCTTAACTATTTTTATTGTGGACAATAATAGACTTAACTAATAGAACTAATGTTAACTTATTCAGTAATATTGTCCTGTTTTCACTGGAAACTTCAGTTCTCCATTCTGAACAAGAAACCAGTGTCATTACCTTCCACTGTACAGGCTATTGGAATGATCGTACATGTCAAAATGGATATTTCAAAATTCTGTAATAAGTTAGGCTGTTAACATATTAATATGTATATGATCATTCTAAAAAACGATTGGTTTCGTGTGACAGCCCTTCCCAACAACATTTCCAAATATTATCGAGATTCGTCAAAAATTGCCATCTGTAGAGCGTTCACAAGCCATGTGTCTCAAACAGGCTGTTTTCAATGCAAAATGTGTCCCCAAACGACCAATTCAGTTGCCACGGTAACCAAAATCGATTGGTGTCGGGATCTTACCATAATATATGTGCCTGCGAAAAATAATGGTGATCGGGTGAGAATTGCGGCCTATAGCGCGTTCACAAGCCATGTGTCTCAAACAGGCTGTTTTCAATGCAAAATGTGTCCCCAAACGACCAATTCAGTTGCCACGGCAACCAAAATCGATTGGTGTCGGGATCTTACCATTATATATGTGCCAGCAAAAAATAATAGTGATCGGATGAGAATTGCGGCCTGTAGCGCGTTCACAAGAAAATCTCTGCGGACGCGGACACGGACGCGGACACGGACGCGGACGCGGGCGCGGACGCGGACGCGGACGCGGACGACGAAGCCAAATCCATAGTATCCGCCGAACTTTGTTCGGGGGATACAATAACACTGCACCTGACTGTATGAAATGCTTCAGAATTGAATGTTCAGTAAATTTTTGAAAATTGGAGCCATGAAAACATTAAAAATATCTGTAAAGTCCAGAATCCTCATAAGATTCTGATTAAGCTTTGTCAGATTATAGACAAAATTCGAGGTCAATCATGGATTTGACATATTTGTCTGATTGATATACCTCTTCTGAATGACATGGTTCAAATTTCATGATCCCACAATGATTCAAACAGATGTTATTACCGGAAACGTGTTTTTCTGGGATTTCGATGACCTTGACCTTGACCTTTGACCTTTGCACTTAAATTCGTAGAAGTCAATGCTGTCAAAGTGCATATCAAATTTCAAAGGATTCCATTCACTATTGACGGTGTTATGGCCCTTTGAACGTTTATTTTGACGTTTATGACGTCATTATGACGTCAGTTTACGTCGCAGCGCCAAAAATGAGATATCGCTGGAATCAGGGGCTCGAGACCTTTCCAAAGATATACTACTCGATATGCTGCGCCGACCTTCGTACTTGACCTTGACTTCGAGCTCAGGCGAACTTCTCAAGGTCAAGGTCAAAGTTCAAGGTCAAGGTTACGGAAGATAGAACTCGAGTATATCTACAATATGCACTTGATTTGAAGTCTCTACGACGATTAGAACAAGAGTTGTGGCCACTTACGTGTTTTCATGACCTTGACCTTGTTATTTGACCTTGAGCTTAACAAAGAGGCTGGGACCTTCCTGTTTCAGCCTAAAACCTTTCTATCAAATTCCATGAATTTCCAATGAGAACTGTGGCCTGTAGAGCGCACACAAACAAACAAACATACAAACAAACGGAACCGATCAACATACTTGACAAAATCTTTGATTTCGTCAAGTAACAAACGGAACCGATCAACATACTTGACAAAATCTTTGATTTCGTCAAGTAACAAACGGAACCGATCAACATACTTGACAAAATCTTTGATTTCGTCAAGTAAAAAACAAACGGCACCGATCAACATACTTGACAAAATCTTTGATTTCGTCAAGTAATAATATCCGGTGCATATATACAAGCTATTGGGCCTTAGGCAATGCACTACATGTACTATAAACCTGTCACAGTGCTCACAATGCTCACAAACCCGGTGCTCACAAACCCCGGTTCGTCATGCCCAAAAGTTCTGATATAAAGTGGCCTGTCGCTTGACCCAGACTGTATTTAGACATGAATTTTAGACTTTATCATACCAGTTGGACACCTCTGAGTCAAAAAACAAAAGAAATGTTGTTTGAGATGTGCACTTGGATACATATATGATATACTGTACTACTTCGCAACCGAGTGTGTATATTTAGAAGGGGACATGTCCACAGGGGGTAATCGTTTCTACAGCTTATTAGCATCTGAACGGATTGAGAATCAAATTCACCCCACTGCTCTTTCTACTTTGATATCTCGGCGAGTTTTCAATTTATTCCAAATGTGAAAAGTGGACCATAAACTAGAAATAACACTGCAACTGACTGCAAGGAAATGCTTTAAAATTAATGTTCAGTAAATTAGTGAAAATTGGAGCCATGAAAACATAAAAAATATCTGTAAAATCCAAAATCCTCAGGATTCTGATTAAGATTTGTCAGATTATAGACAAAGTTCGAGGTCAATCATGGAATTGACATATTTATCTGATTGATATACCTCTTCTGGATGATATGGTTCAAATTTCATGAGCCCACGATGATTCAAACGGATTTTATTACATAACACATGTTTTTCTGGGATTTCGATGACCTTGACCTTGACCTTTGACCTTTGTACTTGAGTTCGTAGAGGTCAATGCTGTCAAAATGCATATCAAATTTCAAGGGATTCCATACACTATTGAAGATGTTATGACCCTTTGAAATTTCGGATTTTTGACGTTTATGACGTCATTGTGACGTCAGTTTACGTCGCAGGGCCAAAAATAAGATATCACTGGAATCAGGGGCCCAAGACCTTTCCAACGATATACTACTCGATATGCTGCGCCGACCTTTGTACTTGACCTTGACTTCGACCTCAGGCGAACTTCTCAAGGTCAAGGTCAAAGGTCAAGATCAAGGACACGGAAGATAGAACTCGAGTATATCTACAATATGCACTTGATTTGAAGTCTCTACGACGATTAGAACTGGAGTTATGAGCACTTATGTGTTTTCAACGTTTTGCGTGACCTTGACCTTGTTATTTGACCTTGAGCTTAACAAAGAGTCTGGGACCTTCCTGTTTCAGCCTAGAAAATTTCTACCAAATTTCATGAATTTCCAATGAGAACTGTGGCCTGTAGAGGGCACACAAACAAACAAACAAACAAACATACAAAAAATCGGCCATAGGCCAACACTTGACGAAATGACTAAACATTTGTTTACATTTAAAACATTTACTCATAATTTACACATTGAAAAGATTTACTGAACAACTCCTCGACATTTGAAGAAAGATACTTTTTTCATGAAATTTTTACGTTGGGCAAACTTTTCAAGGTCAAGGTCAAAGTGCACATTCACGGTCAGCGGACAAAGACCTTTTGATATGCTACAATATGGTCCCAGTTTGAACATCCTATGATGAATAGTTCCGAAGGTATGGCAATTTTTGTGATTTTGACCTTTTCTTCGACCTTGACCTTGACCCTTGACCTTGGGTCACGAAAATTGTGCATTGCCCGTGCATGAAGATATAAATTATACTTGAACAATTCCATCAGAATCTAACAAGAATTCCGGACACTGTGGCTCTTCGAAATTTCGAAAAATTTACGTACATGAGGTCACTGTGACGTCAATAAACGTCACATTTGAAAACTGATGGGAAACTATTTATCATGGGTTCAAGGCCTTCCATTTGATATATTACTTGATAGCTTTTAGTTAGTTTGAAACCTCATTTTTCCGATCAAGTTCAAGGTTAGTCATGGAATTGACATATAAGTCTGATTGCTATACCTCTTCTGAATGATATGGTTCAAATCTTATGAGACTACAACGATTTAAACAGATGTTATAACCGAAAAGGTGTTTTTCTGGGATTTCGATGACCTTGACCTTGACCTTTGACCTTTGTATTTCAATTCGTAAAGGTCAATGCTATTAATATGCATGTCAAGTTTCAAGGTATTCCATACATTATTGACGCTGTTATGGCCTTTTGAAATTTCGGTAATTTGACGTTTATGACGTCATTGTGACGTTGGGTCACGAAAATTGTGCATTGCCCGTGCATGAAGATATAAATTATACTTGAACAATTCCATCAGAATCGAACAAGAATTCCGGACACTGTGGCTCTTCGAAATTTCGAAAAATTTACGTACATGAGGTCACTGTGACGTCAATAAACGTCACATTTGAAAACTGATGGGAAACTATTTATCATGGGTTCAAGGCCTTCCATTTGATATATTACTTGATAGCTTTTAGTTAGTTTGAAAATTTGACCTTGAAGTTTTGCTCATGTGACCTCATTTTTCTGATCAAGTTCAAGGTTAGTCATGGAATTGACATATAAGTCTGATTGCTATACCTCTTCTGAATGATATGGTTCAAATCTTATGAGACTACAACGATTCAAACAGATGTTATAACCGAAAAGGTGTTTTTCTGGGATTTCGATGACCTTGACCTTGACCTTTGACCTTTGTATTTCAATTCGTAAAAGTCAATGCTATTAATATGCATGTCAAGTTTCAAGGTATTCCATACATTATTGACGCTGTTATGGCCTTTTGAAATTTCGGTAATTTGACGTTTATGACGTCATTGTGACGTCAGTGTACGTCGCAGCGCCGAAAATAGGGTATCACTGCAATCAGGGGCTCAAAACCTTTCCAACGATATACTACTCAATATGGTGCGCTGAATTTCGTACTTGACCTTGACATTCACCTCATGGCGAACTTCTCAAGGTCAAGGTCAAATGCCAAGGTCAAGGTCATAGAAGATAGGACTCGAGTTTATCTACAATATGAACTTGGTTTGAAGTCTCTATAACAAATAGAACCGGAGTTATGGCCACTTATGTGTTTTTAACATTTTGCGTGACCTTGACCTTGATTTTTGACCCTGAGTCACGAAAATTGTGCATTGAATGTGCATGAAGACATATATTATACCCGTATAATTTCATTAGAATCAAACAAGATTTGTGGACACTATGACCATTTGAAATTTCGAAAAATTAACGTTTATGACGTCACTGTGACGTCAATAAACGTCACATCTCAAAACTGATGAGAAAGTATGTACCAGGGAATCAAGACCTTTCATTTGATATACTACTTGATATGTTTCAGTTAGTTTGAAAATTTGACCTTGAAGTTTTCCTGATATGACCTTATTTTCCTGACAAAGTTCAAGGTCAATCATGAAATTGACATATACACTCAATTACAATACCTCTTCTGAAGGATATGGTTCAAAATTCATGAACCTACGACAAATCAAACGGATGTTATTACCGGAAACGTGTTTTTCTGGGATTTCAATGACCTTGACCTTGACCTTTGACCTTTGTACCTAAATTCGTAAAGGTCATTGCTGTCAATATGCATATCAAGTTTGAAGAGATTCCATACAGTATTGACGATGTTATAGCCTTTTGAAATTTCGGAAATTTGACGTTTATGACGTCATTGTGACGTCAGTTTACGTCGCAGCGCCGAAAATAAGGTATCACTGCAATCAGGGGGTCAAGACCTTTCCAACGATATACTACTCGATATGGTGCGCTGACCTTCGTATTTGACCTTGACATTCACCTTAGGCGAACTTCTCAAGGTCAAGGTCAAATGCCAAGGTCAAGGTCACAAAAGATAGAACTCGACTTTATGTACAATATGAACTTGGTTTGAAGTCTCTAGGACAATTAGAACCGGAGTTATGGCCATTTATGTGTTTTTATCGTTTTGCGTGACCTTGACCTCAATATTTGTCCTTGACCTCCCAAAAATGAACTCATCCATCCATATTGGACTGCACATCTTCTGACCTATTTTCATGATTCTACGATCAAAAATGTGACCTGTGGAGCGGTCACAAACAAACAAACAGACAAACGCAACTGACCAACATACTTGACGAAATTTACATTTCGTCAAGTAACAAACGGAACCGATCAACATACTTGACAAAATCTTTGATTTCGTCAAGTAACAAACGGAACCGATCAACATACTTGACAAAATCTTTGATTTCGTCAAGTAAAAAACAAACGGCTCCGATCAACATACTTGACAAAATCTTTGATTTCGTCAAGTAATAATATCCGGTGCATATATACAAGCTATTGGGCCTTAGGCAATGCACTACATGTACTATAAACCTGTCACAGTGCTCACAATGCTCACAAACCCGGTGCTCACAAACCCCGGTTCGTCATGCCCAAAATTCTGATATAAAGTGGCCTGTCGCTTGACCCAGACTGTATTTAGACATGAATTTTAGACTTTATCATACCAGTTGGACACCTCTGAGTCAAAAAACAAAAGAAATGTTGTTTGAGATGTGCACTTGGATACATATATGATATACTGTACTACTTCGCAACCGAGTGTGTATATTTAGAAGGGGACATGTCCACAGGGGGTAATCGTTTCTACAGCTTATTAGCATCTGAACGGATTGAGAATCAAATTCACCCCACTGCTCTTTCTACTTTGATATCTCGGCGAGTTTTCAATTTATTCCAAATGTGAAAAGTGGACCATAAACTAGAAATAACACTGCAACTGACTGCAAGGAAATGCTTTAAAATTAATGTTCAGTAAATTAGTGAAAATTGGAGCCATGAAAACATAAAAAATATCTGTAAAATCCAAAATCCTCAGGATTCTGATTAAGTTTTGTCAGATTATAGACAAAGTTCGAGGTCAATCATGGAATTGACATATTTATCTGATTGATATACCTCTTCTGGATGATATGGTTCAAATTTCATGAGCCCACGATGATTCAAACGGATTTTATTACATAACACATGTTTTTCTGGGATTTCGATGACCTTGACCTTGACCTTTGACCTTTGTACTTGAGTTCGTAGAGGTCAATGCTGTCAAAATGCATATCAAATTTCAAGGGATTCCATACACTATTGAAGATGTTATGACCCTTTGAAATTTCGGATTTTTGACGTTTATGACGTCATTGTGACGTCAGTTTACGTCGCAGCGCCAAAAATAAGATATCACTGGAATCAGGGGCCCAAGACCTTTCCAACGATATACTACTCGATATGCTGCGCCGACCTTTGTACTTGACCTTGACTTCGACCTCAGGCGAACTTCTCAAGGTCAAGGTCAAAGGTCAAGATCAAGGACACGGAAGATAGAACTCGAGTATATCTACAATATGCACTTGATTTAAAGTCTCTACGACGATTAGAACTGGAGTTATGAGCACTTATGTGTTTTCAACGTTTTGCGTGACCTTGACCTTGTTATTTGACCTTGAGCTTAACAAAGAGTCTGGGACCTTCCTGTTTCAGCCTAGAAAATTTCTACCAAATTTCATGAATTTCCAATGAGAACTGTGGCCTGTAGAGGGCACACAAACAAACAAACAAACAAACATACCAGCGACCATAGGTCGTAAGCTTGACGAAATGTTTACTGAACTGATCCTGACCTTGACCTCTGAGATGTGACTCTGAAATTTTGCAGGTTATATTAGACAACGTGCTATTTAGGCATAGACATTCAGTCCAATACCTTCAAATTTGAGTTCACGGTGTAGGTTTGAATGTTTGCTGGAATGTCGAAAAATTTATATGACCGGCCTTACGTTTATGACGTCATAGCGAAAAATCTATCATGGCGGAAAAGTCTCGGACAGCTCCCTCTCAAACCAGAATTCAACAAGCTCTCCAGTGGTTCAATCCGCTTCTCTGTACGACAAATACTTTTCAATATATAGCTCCATTCTGAAAATTGACGTTATACATCATGACGTCATTGACGTTGCCCGTAGCGTGTTGAAGCTTGGAATATGACTGGGTATTAATATGCCACATATAGTCTCATAATCATAGTCCAATACCTTCAAATTTGAGTGCACGGTGTAGGTTTGAATGTTTGCTGAAATATCGAAAAATTTATATGACTGGCCTTACGTTTATGACGTCATAGCGAAAAATTTATTATAGCAGAAAAGTATCTAACAAGACCGTCCTAAACCAGAATTCAACGAGCTTTCCAATGGTGTGATGCGCTCCTCTGTACGACGAATACTTTTCAATATATAGCTCCATTTTGAAAATTGACGTTTTACGTCATGACGTCATTGACGTTGCACGTGGCATGTTGAAACTCGGCATATGACTGGGTAATAATATGCCACATATGTTCTCATAATCACAGTCCAATACCTTCAAATTTGAGTGCACAGTGTAATTTTAAATGTTCGCTGAAAAGTCGAAAAATTGATATGACCGGCCTTACGTTTATGACGTCATAGCGCAAAATCTATCATGGCGGAAAAGTATCGGACAGCACCATCCTAAACCAGAATTCAACGAGCTTTCCAGTGGTGCAATCCGCTTCTCTGTACGACGAATACCTTTTGAGATATAGCCCCATTTCAAAAATTGACGTTTTACGTCGTGACGTCATTGACGTTCAATGGATCCAAACAAAACTTCGCGGTTTGATGGAAGATATCATCATTCATCGATGTGTCAAATTTCAGAGGTATCGAACTAAATATGACTCCTGTGTGAATTTTTGAAAATTCGCTAATGATGAGAGATAGGGATTTTTCGAGTTTTTAGGAATTTTTGGTGACGTCATCAATTAACCGATTTTTTTCAAAAACGTGCAGTGCCGTGACAGGGCTGATAGCTGTACATCAAAGAAGTTTGGGGATGCTAGCGCAAAAATTGTGGACGCTAGAGTGCGAAAAGACAAAAGAGTGAAGCATGGAATTTTGCTTATGATGGGAGCGATTCTGTTGTCATAAATATCTGGTGCATGCACAGGACCTTTGATCGTGAAAGAAATTACTGCTAAAAACCGGGAATGGGGCCAGTTGCTATGCCGGTTCGTCATGCCCAAAATTTCTGATATAAAGTGGCCTGTTGCTTGACCCAGACTGTATTTAGACATGAGTTTTAGACTTTATCATACCAGTTGGACACCTCTGAGTCAAAAAACAAAAGAAATGTTGTTTGAGATGTGCACTTGGATACATATATGATATACTGTACTACTTCGCAACCGAGTGTGTATATTTAGAAGGGGACATGTCCACAGGGGGTAATCGTTTCTACAGCTTATTAGCATCTGAACGGATTGAGAATCAAATTCACCCCACTGCTCTTTCTACTTTGATATCTCGGCGAGTTTTCAAGTTATTCCAAATGTGAAAAGTGGACCATAAACTAGAAATAACACTGCAACTGACTGCAAGGAAATTCTTTAAAATTAATGTTCAGTAAATGTGTGAAAATTGGAGCCATGAAAACATAAAAAATATCTGTAAAATCCCAAAAACTCATGGGATTCTGATTAAGTTTTGTCAGATTATAGACAAAGTTCGAGGTCAATCATGGAATTGACATATTTATCTGATTGCCATACCCCTTCTAAATGACATGGTTCACATTTCATGAGCCCACGATGATTCAAACGGATGCTATTACAGAAAACGTGTTTTTCTGGGATTTCGATGACCTTGACCTTGACCTTTGACTTTTGTACTTGAGTTCGTAGAGGTCAATGCTGTCAAAATGCATATCAAATTTCAAGGGATTCCATACACTATTGACGATATTATGACCCTTTGAAATTTCGGATTATTGACGTTTAATACGTCATTGTGACGTCAGTTTACGTCGCAGCACCAAAAATGAGATATCACTGGAATCAGGAGCTCAAGACCTTTCCAACGATATACTACTCGATATACTGCGCCGACCTTCGTATTTTGACCTTGACTTCGACCTCAGGCGAACTTCTCAAGGTCAAGGTCAAAGGTCAAGGTCAAGGTCACGGAAGATAGAACTCGAACATATCTACAATATGCACTTGATTTGAAGTCTCTACGACGATTAGAACTGGAGTCATGAGCACTTATGTGTTTTCGACGTTTTGCGTGACCTTGACCTTGTTATTTGACCTTGAGCTTGACAAAGAACTAGGAACCTTTCTTTTTCAGCCTAAAACCTTTCTACCAAATTTCATGAATTTCCAATAAGAACTATGGCCTGTAGAGCGCACACAAACAAACAAACAAACATACAAACAAACGGAACCGATCAACATACTTGACAAAATCTTTGATTTCGTCAAGTAACAAACGGAACCGATCAACATACTTGACAAAATCTTTGATTTCGTCAAGTAACAAACGGAACCGATCAACATACTTGACAAAATCTTTGATTTCGTCAAGTAATAATATCTGGTGCATATATACAAGCTATTGGGCCTTAGGCAATGCACTACATGTACTATAAACCTGTAACAGTGCTCACAATGCTCACAAACCCGGTGCTCACAAACCCCTGTTTGTCATCCCCAATAGTTCTGATATAAAATGGCCTGTCGCTTGACCCAGACTGTATTTAGACATGAGTTTTAGACTTTATCATACCAGTTGGACACCTCTGAGTCAAAAAACAAAAGAAATGTTGTTTGAGATGTGCACTTGGATACATATATGATATACTGTACTACTTCGCAACCGAGTGTGTATATTTAGAAGGGGACATGTCCACAGGGGGTAATCGTTTCTACAGCTTATTAGCATCTGAACGGATTGAGAATCAAATTCACCCCACTGCTCTTTCTCCTTCGATATCTCAGCGAGTTTTCAAGTTATTCCAAATGTGAAAAGTGGACCATAAACTAGAAATAACACTGCAACTGACCGCAAGGAAATGCTTTAAATTAATGTTCAGTAAATTAGTGAAAATTAGAGCCATGAGAACATAAAAAATATCGGTAAAACCCAAAATCCTCATAGGATTCTGATTAAGTTTTGTCAGATTATAGACAAAGTTCGAGGTCAATCATGGAATTGACATATTTGTCTGATTGCCATACCCCTTCTAAATGACATGGTTCAAATTTCATGAGCCCACGATGATTCAAACGGATTTTATTACAGAAAACGTGTTTTTCTGGGATTTCGATGACCTTGACCTTGACCTTTGACCTTTGTACTTGAGTTCGTAGAGGTCAATGTTGTCAAAATGCATATCAAATTTCAAGAGATTCCATACACTATTGACGATGTTATGACCCTTTGAAATTTCGGATTTTTGACGTTTATGACGTCATTGTGACGTCAGTTTACGTCGCAGCGCCAAAAATGAGATATCACTGGAATCAGGGGCTCAAGACCTTTCCAACAATATACTACTCGATATGCTGCGCCGACCTTCGTACTTGACCTTGACTTCGACCTCAGGCGAACTTCTCAAGGTCAAGGTGAAAGGTCAAGGTCAAGGTCACGGAAGATAGAACTCGAGTATATCTACAATATGCACTTGATTTGAAGTCTCTACGACGATTAGAACTGGAGTTATGAGCACTTATGTGTTTTTGTCGTTTTGCGTGACCTTGACCTTGTTATTTGACCTTGAGCTTAACAAAGAGTCTGGGACCTTCCTATTTCAGCCTAGAAATTTTCTACTAAATTTCATGAATTTCCAATGAGAACTGTGGCCTGTAGAGGGCACACAAACAAACAAACAAACAAACAAACATACAAAAAATCGGCCATAGGCCAACACTTGACGAAAATCTACACATTTGTTTACATTCAAAACATTTACTCATTATTTACACATTTATGGCATCCCCTGACAACATATAGCATTGGAAACTGAACCATTTGAAACATCTAGTTTGCGTATGTATCAACATAATATATTACCTCTAACCATGCTAACGGCACAAAATTTTGATGATGCCACTACTAAAAAACCTAAAATATATCAAAATTACAAAAATCCAAAAACAAATATCGATAGCCTAAAAATGAGCGAATAACAAACAGCAAATATTCCGCACAAATATGAAATTACATTGACAACAAGTAAACAAAACAAATAGAGAGGCTTAGACATGTGGCGATTGCACAGCCTTAAAATATGACCTAATAATTGCTTGTCTTCTTTTTATCAATGTTTTTTATATTAACAAACAGTTGTAATTAGGTCATATTTTAAGGCTATGAAGAATGGAGCTAACACAAACGCGTTATGACAAAAACATGTATCGCTCGATCATAATGAAACCAATGAGACCCTGTAAAATGACACGATACAGTGTTTAATCTGGGCCATTCGCCATGCAACTTACCAGACCCCCAATCCCACATGCATCATATGAAGCAGACATATCATCTGGTACACGCCTTTTGTCATGCATTTGTTAGCAGCTAATACCACAGATCATTCACAGTTGTGGCCGTAATGCTGAATTTAAAGCGGCTTGTAACTTTAAATATAAAGAACAAACTAGATTTTGATGATACCACTTGAAAGCCCGATAAAATAGTTTGTCGTTATTCGTGGAACAGTGTTTTTTCCTTCAAAGGTGATCATTATAATTCGAAACAATAGAATTACATAAAGCATGGCAGGTTTGGGATGCTTACAAGACCACTCAGAAACAGAAAAAGTCATTTGGAATTGAATTTTAGAAGAAAAAAAAATCAGTCAACAGTGAGAATCGAACCACTAACCCCTCGCACACACACCTAACACCTCTACTGACTGCGCCATTCTGTTCATTGAAACTCAATCCGTGTAAAGTATAGTGCGTAGGATAGACTTCGCTCAGGATAAACACTGAATTATACCATGGCTGTACATTGGACTGGCAGCGGGCAGAATTTGATCAGGAAAACTCGTGACCTTGAGTTCTACAACTTCACAATCTTATTCTGTGTGATCAGGCACAACTCCTGAGTAAAATCCGGCAATATATATTGGAACCTGGCTCTATAATGTGGTTTTGAATATTGTGAGACAGGAAAAACCTAAATTCATGACCCCCAAATTTTCGACCTGGACCGAAAATCCAGAGTTTTGGTCATACGACCATCGGACATGTATCATATGATGCGAATTTGACCATAGAAAAATACAAAAATAATCAGAAAAAATAATCATGATTACAAGCGGAGTTATCACGATTTTTCAATTTTGACCTTTACTATGACCTTAACTGTAATTCTTGACCTTGAGCCCTATAACTTCACAGTCATGTTCTGCGTGAGAAGGCACAACTCCTGAGTAAAAATCAGAAACATATATTGGATCCTGGCTCTACAATAGGGTTTTGAAAATTGAGACAAGCAAGACCTAAGTTCATGACCCCCAAATTTTCGACCAGGACCGAAAATCCAGAGTTTTGGTCATACGACCATCGGACATGTATCATATGATGCGGATTTGACCATAGAAAAATACAAAAATAATCAGAGAAAATAATCATGATTACAAGCGGAGTTATCACGATTTTTCAATTTTGACCTTTACTATGACCTTAACTGTAATTCTTGACCTTGAGCCCTATAACTTCACAGTCATGTTCTGCGTGAGAAGGCACAACTCCTGAGTAAAAATCAGAAACATATATTGGATCCTGGCTCTACAATAGGGTTTTGAAAATTGAGACAAGCAAGACCTAAGTTCATGACCCCCAAATTTTCGACCTGGACCGAAAATCGAGAGTTTAGGTCATACGACCATCAGACATGCATCATGTGATGCGGAATTGACCATAGAAAACTATAAAAATACACAGAAAAAATAATCTTGATTAGAAGCGGAGTTATCACGATTTTTCGATTTTGACCTTTACTATGACCTTAACTCTAATCCTTGACCCTGAGCTCTGAAACTTCAGGATCTTGTTCTGCGTGATAAGGCACAACTTCTGAGTAAATATCAGCAACATATATTGGAACCTGGCTCTATAATATGATTTTGAATATTGTGAGACAGGAAAAACCTAAATTCTTGACCCCCAAATTTTCGACCTGGACCGAAAATCGGGAATTTTGGTCGAACGACCATCGGACATGCATCAGATGATGCAGAATTGACCATAGAAAAATATAAAAATACCCAGAAAAAATAATCTCAATTAGAAGCGAAGTTATCGCGATTTTTCGATTTTGACCTTTTCTATGACCTTGACCTCAATTTTTGACCTTGACCTCCTAAAAGTTTACCACTTGGTACGAAATTGTTTGTCCACCTTCTGGTGAAGTTTCATGACGATACGACCAAAATTGTGGCCTGTAGAGTGCACACAAACAAACAAACAGACAAACAGACAAACTCAACTGACCAACATACTTGACGAAATTATATTTCGTCAAGTAACAAACGGAACCGATCAACATACTTGACAAAATCTTTGATTTCGTCAAGTAACAAACGGAACCGATCAACATACTTGACAAAATCTTTGATTTCGTCAAGTAATAATATCTGGTGCATATATACAAGCTATTGGGCCTTAGGCAATGCACTACATGTACTATAAACCTGTAACAGTGCTCACAATGCTCACAAACCCGGTGCTCACAAACCCCTGTTCGTCATGCCCAAAATTTCTGATATAAAGTGGCCTGTTGCTTGACCCAGACTGTATTTAGACATGAGTTTTAGACTTTGTCATACCAGTTGGACACCTCTGAGTCAAAAAACAAAAGAAATGTTGTTTGAGATGTGCACTTGGATACATATATGATATACTGTACTACTTCGCAACCGAGTGTGTATATTTAGAAGGGGACATGTCCACAGGGGGTAATCGTTTCTACAGCTTATTAGCATCTGAACGGATTGAGAATCAAATTCACCCCACTGCTCTTTCTACTTTGATATCTCGGCGAGTTTTCAAGTTATTCCAAATGTGAAAAGTGGACCATAAACTAGAAATAACACTGCAACTGACTGCAAAGAAATTCTTTAAAATTAATGTTCAGTAAATGTGTGAAAATTGGAGCCATGAAAACATAAAAAATATCTGTAAAATCCCAAAAACTCATGGGATTCTGATTAAGTTTTGTCAGATTATAGACAAAGTTCGAGGTCAATCATGGAATTGACATATTTATCTGATTGCCATACCCCTTCTAAATGACATGGTTCACATTTCATGAGCCCACGATGATTCAAACGGATGCTATTACAGAAAACGTGTTTTTCTGGGATTTCCATGACCTTGACCTTGACCTTTGACTTTTGTACTTGAGTTCGTAGAGGTCAATGCTGTCAAAATGCATATCAAATTTCAAGGGATTCCATACACTATTGACGATATTATGACCCTTTGAAATTTCGGATTATTGACGTTTAATACGTCATTGTGACGTCAGTTTACGTCGCAGCACCAAAAATGAGATATCACTGGAATCAGGAGCTCAAGACCTTTCCAACGATATACTACTCGATATACTGCGCCGACCTTCGTATTTTGACCTTGACTTCGACCTCAGGCGAACTTCTCAAGGTCAAGGTCAAAGGTCAAGGTCAAGGTCACGGAAGATAGAACTCGAACATATCTACAATATGCACTTGATTTGAAGTCTCTACGACGATTAGAACTGGAGTCATGAGCACTTATGTGTTTTCGACGTTTTGCGTGACCTTGACCTTGTTATTTGACCTTGAGCTTGACAAAGAACTAGGAACCTTTCTTTTTCAGCCTAAAACCTTTCTACCAAATTTCATGAATTTCCAATAAGAACTATGGCCTGTAGAGCGCACACAAACAAACAAACAAACATACAAACAAACGGAACCGATCAACATACTTGACAAAATCTTTGATTTCGTCAAGTAATAATATCTGGTGCATATATACAAGCTATTGGGCCTTAGGCAATGCACTACATGTACTATAAACCTGTAACAGTGCTCACAATGCTCACAAACCCGGTGCTCACAAACCCCTGTTCGTCATGCCCAAAATTTCTGATATAAAGTGGCCTGTTGCTTGACCCAGACTGTATTTAGACATGAGTTTTAGACTTTATCATACCAGTTGGACACCTCTGAGTCAAAAAACAAAAGAAATGTTGTTTGAGATGTGCACTTGGATACATATATGATATACTGTACTACTTCGCAACCGAGTGTGTATATTTAGAAGGGGACATGTCCACAGGGGGTAATCGTTTCTACAGCTTATTAGCATCTGAACGGATTGAGAATCAAATTCACCCCACTGCTCTTTCTACTTTGATATCTCGGCGAGTTTTCAAGTTATTCCAAATGTGAAAAGTGGACCATAAACTAGAAATAACACTGCAACTGACTGCAAGGAAATTCTTTAAAATTAATGTTCAGTAAATGTGTGAAAATTGGAGCCATGAAAACATAAAAAATATCTGTAAAATCCCAAAAACTCATGGGATTCTGATTAAGTTTTGTCAGATTATAGACAAAGTTCGAGGTCATTCATGGAATTGACATATTTATCTGATTGCCATACCCCTTCTAAATGACATGGTTCACATTTCATGAGCCCACGATGATTCAAACGGATGCTATTACAGAAAACGTGTTTTTCTGGGATTTCCATGACCTTGACTTTGACCTTTGACTTTTGTACTTGAGTTCGTAGAGGTCAATGCTGTCAAAATGCATATCAAATTTCAAGGGATTCCATACACTATTGACGATATTATGACCCTTTGAAATTTCGGATTATTGACGTTTAATACGTCATTGTGACGTCAGTTTACGTCGCAGCACCAAAAATGAGATATCACTGGAATCAGGAGCTCAAGACCTTTCCAACGATATACTACTCGATATACTGCGCCGACCTTCGTATTTTGACCTTGACTTCGACCTCAGGCGAACTTCTCAAGGTCAAGGTCAAAGGTCAAGGTCAAGGTCACGGAAGATAGAACTCGAACATATCTACAATATGCACTTGATTTGAAGTCTCTACGACGATTAGAACTGGAGTCATGAGCACTTATGTGTTTTCGACGTTTTGCGTGACCTTGACCTTGTTATTTGACCTTGAGCTTGACAAAGAACTAGGAACCTTTCTTTTTCAGCCTAAAACCTTTCTACCAAATTTCATGAATTTCCAATAAGAACTATGGCCTGTAGAGCGCACACAAACAAACAAACAAACATACAAACAAACGGAACCGATCAACATACTTGACAAAATCTTTGATTTCGTCAAGTAATAATATCTGGTGCATATATACAAGCTATTGGGCCTTAGGCAATGCACTACATGTACTATAAACCTGTAACAGTGCTCACAATGCTCACAAACCCGGTGCTCACAAACCCCTGTTCGTCATGCCCAAAATTTCTGATATAAAGTGGCCTGTTGCTTGACCCAGACTGTATTTAGACATGAGTTTTAGACTTTATCATACCAGTTGGACACCTCTGAGTCAAAAAACAAAAGAAATGTTGTTTGAGATGTGCACTTGGATACATATATGATATACTGTACTACTTCGCAACCGAGTGTGTATATTTAGAAGGGGACATGTCCACAGGGGGTAATCGTTTCTACAGCTTATTAGCATCTGAACGGATTGAGAATCAAATTCACCCCACTGCTCTTTCTACTTTGATATCTCGGCGAGTTTTCAAGTTATTCCAAATGTGAAAAGTGGACCATAAACTAGAAATAACACTGCAACTGACTGCAAGGAAATTCTTTAAAATTAATGTTCAGTAAATGTGTGAAAATTGGAGCCATGAAAACATAAAAAATATCTGTAAAATCCCAAAAACTCATGGGATTCTGATTAAGTTTTGTCAGAGTATAGACAAAGTTCGAGGTCAATCATGGAATTGACATATTTATCTGATTGCCATACCCCTTCTAAATGACATGGTTCACATTTCATGAGCCCACGATGATTCAAACGGATGCTATTACAGAAAACGTGTTTTTCTGGGATTTCCATGACCTTGACCTTGACCTTTGACTTTTGTACTTGAGTTCGTAGAGGTCAATGCTGTCAAAATGCATATCAAATTTCAAGGGATTCCATACACTATTGACGATATTATGACCCTTTGAAATTTCGGATTATTGACGTTTAATACGTCATTGTGACGTCAGTTTACGTCGCAGCACCAAAAATGAGATATCACTGGAATCAGGAGCTCAAGACCTTTCCAACGATATACTACTCGATATACTGCGCCGACCTTCGTATTTTGACCTTGACTTCGACCTCAGGCGAACTTCTCAAGGTCAAGGTCAAAGGTCAAGGTCAAGGTCACGGAAGATAGAACTCGAACATATCTACAATATGCACTTGATTTGAAGTCTCTACGACGATTAGAACTGGAGTCATGAGCACTTATGTGTTTTCGACGTTTTGCGTGACCTTGACCTTGTTATTTGACCTTGAGCTTGACAAAGAACTAGGAACCTTTCTTTTTCAGCCTAAAACCTTTCTACCAAATTTCATGAATTTCCAATAAGAACTATGGCCTGTAGAGCGCACACAAACAAACAAACAAACATAAAATCGGCCATAGGCCAACACTTGACGAAATATCTACACATTTGTTTATTTACATTTAAAACATTTACTCATAATTTACACATTGAAAATATTTACTGAACAACTAGCATTAGAAATTGACACATTTAAGACACCTCCTGAGCATCACCCAGCAGTAGAATTCACAATTTTAGAAATTAGACAAGAGTTGCTTCATTTACACAGTGACCTTGGCCTTAATACTTGTCCCTGAATTCTGAATTTTCAAAAATTTGTTAGAATTAATAATGCACAACTCCTGAGCAGACATACATATTGAAATTTTATGACGTCTCCTGAGCAAGACCCAGCCATTTGAGACTGACTCATTTAAAACATCCAATCGATGTGTGTATCAACATAGTATATACTACTAACAGCACAAAATTTTGATGATGTCAATATAAAAAAAATCATAAAATACAGTATTGCTATTAATGTTCGTTACTACAACTTGGTAACTTTCATATCATGATGCTGCATCTTTGGAGAACCATCTAATGAATTCAAGCAGATCGTGATGGCCGTTTTTGTATGCCATACTGGTATTATATGACAGAGGCGACGACAATTTTCGCACGACATAATGCCCATATTCCTACCAAATGATCATTCAACAGTGTATATTATTAATATATCATAACACATTGCAAAAAGTTCTTGGATAACCGCTATAATAGATTATAATGGTACTGGATATTCTAAAAAAAAAACAAAGAGCAAAAAAAATATTTACCAGCAGGTAGATTCTAACCCACAGAGTCAACAGCCTACGTGTTAGAGAGCGAGCACTGTAACCACTCGGCCACCGAGCCATCATACAACTTGTTGCCGTATTCCCTTCCCCATTGTGAACAACTTTTACTGTACATGTATGACCGCATGCATGTCGGCATGACTGCACGAAGAAATCGATCCCAAAATAACTGTAACTTTATAACCCAAACTAATATTGATAACCAACTTTCACAGTCAACTCAATTGGAGAATTAGAGCAAGAAAAGTCCACATTTCATATTTGTGTATTCAAATCTGCATAAAACATTTCATATTTCCTATAAATTGGCAACTTATGTTAGGTAATTTTGCGGCCACTACTCTAGGGCTACAACTATGCAACTTGCACATGACCCCCAGATTTTCGGCATCGGGCGATAATCGGGAGTTTTGGTCGTACGACCATCGCACATACACCATTTGACGCCGAATTGACCATACAAAAATACAAAAATACTGACAAAAATTAATGTTGATCGAAAGTGGAGTTATTGCGATTTTTCGATTTTGACCTTTTACATGACCTTGACCTTAATTTTCGACCTTGAGTTAAGAAACTCCACAGATTTGTTCAATTTGATAAGGCACAACTCTTGAGTAAAAATCAATAACACATATCAGAACCTGGCCTCGCAATATGGGGTTGAAGTTGCGAGACATGAAACCATAAAATCAAGACCCTCGAATTTTTGACCGGGACCGAAAATCGGGAATTTTGGTCGTACGACCATCGGGCATGCACCACAGGACGTGGTATTGACCATAAAAAAATATAAAAATACTCACAAAAATTAACATTGAATAGAAACGGAGTTATTGCGATTTTTCGATTTTGACCTTTACTATGACTTTAACTGTAATTCTTGATCTTGAGTCCTACACTTTTACACATATGTTCAGTGTGATAAGACACACCTACTGATTAAAAATCAGCAACTTATATTGGATTTTGACTCCACAATAACGGTTTGAATATTGTACAAAATTCAAATGATCTCAAAACCCCCAAATGTTCGACCTTGGGCGATAATCGGGAGTTTTGGTCGTACAACCATCGGACATACGTCAGCTGATGTCGAATTGACCAAATAAAAATACAAAAATGTTTAGAAGAATTAATTTTGATCAGAAGCGAAGTTATTGCGAATTTTCGATTTTGACCTTTACTATGACCTTAACGCTAATTCTTGACCTTGAGTCCTATTACTTCACAATCGTGTTTTGTGTGATAAGGCACAACTTCTGAGTAAAAATCAGGAACATCTATCGGGAACTTGCTCTATTATATGGTTTTGAATATTGTGAGGCAGGAAAAACCTAAATTCGTGACCCCCAAATTTTCGATCTGGACCGGAAATCGGGAGTTTTGGTCATACGACCGTCGGGCATGCATCATATGATGCGGAATTGACCATAAAAAAATATAAAAATACCTAGAAAAAATAACATCGATTAGAAACTGAGTTATTGCGATTTTTCGATTTTGACCTATTCCTTGACCTTGACCTCAGTTTTTGACCTTGACCTCCCAAAAGTTAAGCACTTGGTCGAGTATTAATTGCACATCTTCTGACAAATTTTCGGGACTTTACGATCAAAATTGTGACCTGTAGAGCGCTAACAAACAAACAAACAAACAAACAAACAAAAAATGACTAAACATTTGTTTACATTTAAAACATTTACCCATAATTTACACATTGAAAAGATTTACTGAACAACTCCTCGACATTTGAAGAAAGATACTTTTTTCATGAAATTTTTACGTTGGGCAAACTTTTCAAGGTCAAGGTCAAAGTGCACATTCAGGTCAGCGGACAAAGACCTTTTGATATGCTACAATATGGTCCCAGTTTGAACTTTCTATGACGAATAGTTCCGAAGTTAAGGCAATTTTTGTGATTTTGACCTTTTCTTTGACCTTGACCTTGGGTCACGAAAATTGTGCATTACCCGTGCATGAAGATATAAATTATACTTGAACAATTCCATCAGAATCGAACAAGAATTCCGGACACTGTGGCTTTTCGAAATTTCGAAAAATTTACATACATGAGGTCACTGTGACGTCAATAAACATCACATTTGAAAACTGATGGGAAACTATTTATCATGGGTTCAAGGCCTTCCATTTGATATATTACTTGATAGCTTTTAGTTAGTTTGAAAATTTGACCTTGAAGTTTTGCCCATATGACTTTATTTTCCTGACAAAGTTCAAGGTCAATCATGAAATTGACATATACACTCGATTACTATACCTCTTCTGAAGGATATGGTTAAAAATTCATGAACCTACGACAAATCAAACGGATGTTATTACCGGAAACGTGTTTTTCTGGGATTTCGATGACCTTGACCTTGACCTTTGACCTTTGTACTTAAATTCGTAAAGGCCATTGCTATTAATATGCATGTCAAATTTCAAGGTATTCCATACAGTATTGACGCTGTTATGGCCTTTTGAAATTTCGGTAATTTGACATTTATGACGTCATTTTGACGTCAGTGTACGTCGCAGCGCCAAAAATAGGGTATCACTGCAATCAGGGGCTCAAAACTTTTCCAACGATATACTACTCGATATGGTTCGCTGATTTTCGTGCTTGACCTTGACATTCCCCTCATGGCGAACTTCTCAAGGTCAAGGTCAAATGCCAAGGTCAAGGTCACAGAAGATAGGACTCGAGTTTATCTACAATATGAACTTGGTTTGAAGTCTCTATAACAAATAGAACCGGAGTTATGGCCACTTATGTGTTTTTAACATTTTGCGTGACCTTGACCTTGATCTTTGACCTTGAGTCACGAAAATTGTGCATTGCCTGTGCATGAAGACGTATATTATACCTGTATAATTTTATTAGATTCAAACAAGATTTGTGGACACTATGACCGTTTGAAATTTTGAAAAATTAACGTTTATGACGTCACTGTGACGTCAATAAACGTCAAATCTCAAAACTGATGAGAAAGTATGTACCAGGGAATCAAGACCTTTCATTTGATATACTACTTGATAGGTTTCAGTTAGTTTGAAAATTTGACCTTGAAGTTTTCCTCATATGACCATACTTTCCTGACAAAGTTCAAGGTCAATCATGAAATTGACATATACACTCGATTACTATACCTCTTCTGAAGGTTATGTTTCAAAATTCATGAACCTACGACAAATCAAACGGATGTTATTACCGGAAACGTGTTTTTCTAGGATTACGATGACCTTGACCTTGACCTTTGACCTTTGTACTTAAATTCGTAAAGGTCATTGCTGTCAATATGCATATCAAGTTTGAAGAGATTCCATACAGTATTGACGATGTTATAGCCTTTTGAAATTTCGGATATTTGACGTTTATGACGTCATTGTGACGTCAGTTTACGTCGCAGCGCCGAAAATAAGGTATCACTGCAATCAGGGGGTCAAGACCTTTCCAGCGATATACTACTCGATATGGTGCGCTGACCTTTGTATTTGACCTTGACATTCACCTTAGGCGAACTTCTCAAGGTCAAGGTCAAATGCCAAGATCAAGGTCACAGAAGATAGAACTCGAGTTTATCTACAATATGAACTTGGTTTGAAGTCTCTAGGACAATTAGAGCCGGAGTTATGGCCATTTATGTGTTTTTATTGTTTTGCATGACCTTGACCTCAATATTTGACCTTGACCTCCCAAAAATGAACTCATCCATCCATATTGGATTGTACATCTTCTGACCTAATTCCATGATTTTACGATCAAAATTGTGACCTGTGGAGCGCTAACAAACAAACAAACAAACAAACAAACAGACAGACAGACAGACAGACAGACAGACAAACGCAACTGACCAACATACTTGACGAAATTTAATTTCGTCAAGTAACAAACGAGAGCCCCTAGGGCACCCACTTGCCGGAACGCATACTCATGATATTTGACAGGTTTCAATGAATTTGAAATTTCCAACTGTATCCTATTCAATATGGTGCACTGAACTTTGTACTCGACCTTGATATTGACTTGTGGCGAACCTCTCAAGGTCAAGGTCAAAGGTCACATTCAAGGTCACTCATGAAAGGCCTTTTAATATGCCACAATATGGCCTTAGTTTGAACTCTCTGTGACGATTAGTTCCGAAATTATGGCCATCTATGTGATTTTGACCTTTCTCTTGACCTTGACCTCGACCTTTGACCTTGAGTCACGAAAATTGTGCATTGTTTGTGTATGAAGACATATATTTTACCTGTATAATTCCATCAGAATCGAACAAGGTTTGTGGACACTATGACCATTTGAAAGTTCGAAAAAATTACGTTTATGACGTCATTGTGACGTCAATAAACGTCACATCTCAAAACTGATGAGAAAGTATGTACCAGGGAGTCAAGACCTTTCATTTGATATACTACTTGATAGGTTTCAGTTAGTTTTGAAATTGGACCTTGAAGTTTTCCTCATATGACCTTATTTTCCTGACCAAGTTCAAGGTCAATCATGAAATTGACATATACGCTCGATTGCTATGTCTCTTCTGAATGATATGGTTCGAATTTCATGAACCTACAACAATTCAAATGGATGTTTTTACCGGAAACGTGTTTTTCTGGGATTTCGATGACCTTGACCTTGACCTTTGACCTTTGTACTTTAGTTACTAGAGGTCATTACTGTCAATACGCACATCAAGTTTTAAGAGATTCCATACAGTATTGACGATGTTATGGCCTTTTGAAATTTCGGAAATTTGACGTTTATGACGTCATTGTGACGTCAGTGTACGTCGCAGCGCCGAAAATAAGGTATCACTGCAATCAGGGGGCCAAGACCTTTCCAACGATATACTACTCGATATGATTCGCTGACCTTCGTACTTGACCTTGACATTCACCTCATGGCGAACTTCTCAAGGTCAAAGTCAAATTTCAAGGTCAAGGTCACAGAAGATAGAACTCGAGTTTATCTACAATATGAACTTAATTTGAAGTCTCTAGGACCATTAGAACCGAAGTTATGGCCACTTATGTGTTTTCGACGTTTTGCTTGACCTTGACCTTGACCTTTGACCTAGACACTCCAAAATAGGACGTTTTTTGGTCATTATCCTAGAGATTATGCACACGAATTTTTGAAGAATTCAGTGAAGAATTGTGGACGCTAGAGCGCGCACAAACAAACAAACGAGAGCCCCTAGGGCACCCACTTGCCGGAATGCATACTCATGATACTTCTGTACGACTAATACTTTCCGATATATATAGCCCCATTTTGAAAATTGACGTTTTACGTCATGACGTCATTTATGTTGCATGTAGCGTGTCGAACCTCGGTATATGGCTGGGTATTAATATTCCGCATACGTGTTCACAAATACAGTCCAATATCTTCAAATTTGAGTGCACTGTAGCTGTTTGAAAGTTTGTTAAAAAGTCGAAAATTTGGTATGACAGGCGTTACGTTTATGACGTCATAGCGGAAAATCTATCATGGCGGAAAAGTATCGGACAGTACTCTCCTAAACCAGAATTCAACGAGCTTTCCAATGGTGCAATCCGCTTTTCTTAACGACAAATACTTTACGATATATAGCCCCATTTGCGAAATTGACGTTTGACGTCATGACGTCATTGTCGTTGTGCGTAACGTCTTGAAACTCAATATATTGCTGGGTAATAATATTCCACGTATGTCCTCATGATGACGGTCAAATTACTTCAAATTTGAAAACACTGTGGATGTTTGAAAGTTTCCTGAAAAGTCGAAAATTTGGTATGACAGGCTTTACGTTTATGACGTCATAGCGGAAAATCTATCATGGCGGAAAAGTATCGGACAGTACTCTCCTAAACCAGAATTCAACGAGCTTTCCAATGGTGCACTTCGCTTCTCTGTACGACAAATACTTTTTGATATATAGCCCCATTTTCAAAAGTGACGTTTTACGTCATGACGTCATTGACGTTGCACGTAGCGTGTTGAAACTTGGCATGTGACGGGGTATTATTATTTCACATACTTTCTGATAATTACAGTTCAATATCTTCAAATCCGAGTGCACTGTGGATGTTTGGATGTTTGCTGAAAAGTCGAAAAATTGTTATGACAGGCCTTACGTTTATGACGTCATAGCGGAAAATCTATCATGGCGGAAAAGTATCGGACAGCACCCTTCTAAACCAGAATTCAACGAGCTTTCCAATGGTGCAATTCGCTTCTCTGTACGACAAAAACTTTTTGATATATAGCCCCATTTTCAAAAGTGACGTTTTACGTCATGACGTCATTGACGTTGCACGTAGCGTGTTGAAACTTGTTATGTGACGGGGTATTATTATTTCACATACTTTCTGATAATTACAGTTCAATATCTTCAAATTTGAGTGCACTGTGGATGTTTGGATGTTTGCTGAAAAGTCGAAAAATTGTTATGACAGGCCTTACGTTTATGACGTCATAGCGGAAAATCTATCATGGCGGAAAAGTATCGGACAGCACCCTTCTAAACCAGAATTCAACGAGCTTCCCAGTGGTGCAATCCGCTTCTCTGTACGACGAATACTTTTTGATATATAGCCCCATTTTAAAAATTGACGTTTTACGTCATGACGTCATCAACGTTGCACGTAGCGTGTTGAAACTTTTTAGGTGGCTGGGTAATATTATTTCACACATGTTCTGATAATTACAGTCCAATATCTTCAAATTTGAGTGCACTGTGGATGTTTGGATGTTTGCTGAAAAGTCGAAAAATTGTTATGACAGGCCTTACGTTTATGACGTCATAGCGGAAAATCTATCATGGCGGAAAGGTATCGGACAGCACCCTTCTAAACCAGAATTCAACGAGCTTCCCAGTGGTGCAATCCGCTTCTCTGTACGACGAATACTTTTTGATATATAGCCCCATTTTAAAAATTGACGTTTTACGTCATGACGTCATCAACGTTGCACCTAGCGTGTTGAAACTTTTTAGGTGGCTGGGTAATATTATTTCACACATGTTCTGATAATTACAGTCCAATATCTTCAAATTTGAGTGCACTGTGGATGTTTGAAAGTTTGCTGAAAAGTCGAAAAATTGGTATGACAGGCCTTACGTTTATGACGTCATAGCGGAAAATCTATCAAGGCGGAAAAGTATCGGACAGCATCCTCCTAAACCAGAATTCAACGAGCTTTCCAGTGGTGCAATCCGCTTCTCTGTACGACGAATACTTTTTGATATATAGCCCCATTTTCAAAATTGACGTTTTACGTCATGACGTCATCAACGTTGCACGTAGCGTATTGAAACTTTTTACGTGGCTGGGTAATATTATTTCACACAGGTTCTGATAATTACATTCCAATCCCTTTAAATTTGAGTGCACTGTGGATGTTTGAAAGTTTGCTGAAAAGTCGAAAATTTGGAATGACAGGCCTTACGTTTATTACGTCATAGCGGAAAATCTATCATGGCGGAAAAGTATCAGAGAATACTCTCCTAAACCAGAATTCAACGAGCTTTCCAATGGTGCAATTCGCTTCTCTGTACGACAAATACTTTTTGATATATAGCACCATTTCGAAATTTGACGTTTTACGTCATGACGTCATTGACGTTGCACCTAACGCGTTGAAACTTGGCATATGGCTGCGCATCATTATTCCACATACGTTCTGATAATTACATTCCAATCCCTTTAAATTTGAGTGCACTGTGGATGTTTGAAAGTTTGCTGAAAAGTCGAAAATTTGGAATGACAGGCCTTACGTTTATTACGTCATAGCGGAAAATCTATCATGGCGGAAAAGTATCAGAGAATACTCTCCTAAACCAGAATTCAACGAGCTTTCCAATGGTGCAATTCGCTTCTCTGTACGACAAATACTTTTTGATATATAGCACCATTTCGAAATTTGACGTTTTACGTCATGACGTCATTGACGTTGCACCTAACGCGTTGAAACTTGGCATATGGCTGCGCATCATTATTCCACATACGTTCTGATAATTACAGTCCAATACCTCCAAATTTGAGTGCACTGTGGATGTTTGAAAGTTTGCTGAAAAGTCGAAAATTTGGTATGACAGCCCTTACGTTTATGACGTCATAGCGGAAAATCTATCATGGCGGAAAAGTATCGGATAGTACTCTCCTAAACCAGAATTCAACGAGCTTTCCAATGGTGCAACTCGCTTCTCTGTACGTCAAATACTTTTTGATATATAGCCCCATTTCAAAAAATCACGTTTCACGTCGTGACGTCATTGACGTTCGAATAATCCGAGTAAAACTTCGCAGTATGATGGATAATATTACCATATATCGGTGTGCTAAATTTCAGAGGTATCGGTTCAAATGTGACTGCTGTGTGAATTTTTGAAAATTCGCCAATGATGAGAGATAGGGATTTTTCGATTTTTCAATGATTTTTGGTGACGTCATCAATTGACCGATTTCTTCCAAAAAGGGAGGTTCAGGTCCGACAACAGGTATCTATCCATCAAAAAAATTTCGGAATGATAGCTCGAAAATTGTGGACGTTAATCCGCGCACAAACAAACAAACGAGATACCATTGGCCTAAAGGCCAAACTTGTCGAAATCTTTTTCTACATGCGTGGCCTACTTTAAGCATAATTGAATGAGGTTTCCGACGGTGTAATCCATTTCATTAAGGATTAATACTTACCCAGATACAATCCTATTTCGAAAATGGACGTTTGACGTCATGACGTCATTGTTGTTGAATGTAACGTGTTCAAACTCGGTACATGGATGGGTATTAATATACGACATAGGTTCCCATAATTACAGTCTAATAACTTCATATTTGAGTGCACATCCGCTTCTCTGTGCGACAAATACTTTCAGATATATAGCCCTTTTTTAAATTGACGTTTTACGTCATGACGTCATTGACGTTGAACGTAGCACGTTGAAACTTGGTATATGGCTGTATGTCAGTATTCCACATAAGTTCTCATAATAACAGTTCAATACCTTTAAATTTGAGTGCCCTGTGGATATTTGAAAGTTTGCTGAAAAGTCGAAAAACTTGTATGACAGGCTTTACGTTTATGACGTCATAGCGGAAAATCTGTCATGGCGGAAAAGTATCGGACAGTACCCTCCTAAACCAGAATTCAACGAGGTTTCCAATGGTGCAATCTGCTTTTCTGTACGACAAATACCTGTCGATATATAGCTCCATTGTGAAAATTGACGTTTTACGTCATGACATCATTGACGTTGCACGTAGCGTGTTGAAACTCGGTATATGGCTGGGTAATGAAGTTCCACATACATTATCATAATTACAGTCTATTACCTTCAAAATTGAGTGCACTGTGGTTGTTTGAAAGTTTGAAGAAAAGCCGAAAAACTTGTATGACAGGCCTTACGTTTATGACGTCATAGCGGAAAATCTATCATGGCGGAAAAGTATCGGACAGTACCCTCCTAAACCAGAATTCAACGAGCTTTCCAATGGTGCAATCCGCTTTTCTGTACGGCAAATACCTATCGATATATAGCTCCATTGTGAAAATTGACGTTTTACGTCATGACTTCGTTGACGTTGCACGTAGCGTGTTGAAACTCGGTATATGGCTGGGTAATAAAGTTCCACATACGTTCTCATAATTACAGTCTATTACCTTCAAAATTGAGTGCAATGTGGTTGTTTGAAAGTTTGCTGAAAAGCCGAAAAACTTGTATGACAGGCCTTACGTTTATGACGTCATAGCGGAAAATCTATCATGGCGGAAAAGTATCAGACAGTACCCTCCTAAACCAGAATTCAACGAGCTTTCCAGTGGTGCAATTCGCTTCTCTATGCGATAAATACTTTCAGAAATATAGCCCATTTTTAAAATTGACGTTTTACGTCATGACGTCATTCACGTTGAACGTAGCGCATTGAAACTTGGCATATGGCTGTATATTAATATTTTACATAGGTTCTCATAATTACAGTTCAAAACCTTCAAATTTGAGTGCACTGTGGGTGTTTGAATGTTTGCTGAAAAGTCGAAAATTTTGTATGACAGGCCTTACGTTTATGACGTCATAGCGGAAAATCTATCAGAGCGGCAAAGTATTGGATAGTACCCACTTAAACCAGAATTCAACGATCTTTCCAGTGGTGCAATTCGCTTTTCTGTATGACGAATAGTTTCCGAGATAGAGTCCCATTTTCAAAATTGACGTTTTACGTCATGACGTCATTGACGTTAGAAGTAGCGCGTTGAAACTTGGTATATGGCTGTATAATAATATTTCACAAAGGTTCTCATAATTACAGTTCAAAACGTTCAAACTTGAGTGCACTGTGGATGTTTGAATGTTTGCTGGAAAGTCGAAAATTTTGTATGACAGGCCTTACGTTTATGACATCATAGCGGAAAATCTATCATAACGGCAAAGTATCGGATAGTACCCTCTTAAACCAGAATTCAACGAGCTTTCCAGTGGTGCAATCCGCTTCTCTGTACGACGAATAGTTTCCGAGCTGTAGCCCCATTTTCAAAATTGACGTTTTACGTCATGACGTCATTGAGGTTGAACGTAGCGCGTTGAAACTTGGTATATGGCTGTATAATAATATTTCTCATAGGTTCTCATAATTACAGTTCAAAACCTTGAACTTTGAGTGCACTGTGGATGTTTGAATGTTTGCTGAAAAGTCGAAAATTTTGTATGACAGGCCTTACGTTTATGACGTCATAGCGGAAAATCTATCATGACGGCAAAGTATCGGATAATACCCTATTGAACCAGAATTCAACGAGCTTTCCAGTGGTGCAATCCGCTTCTCTGTACGATGAATAGTTTCCGAGCTATAGCCCCATTTTCAAAATTGACGTTTTACGTCATGACGTCATTGACGTTGAACGTAGTGCGTTGAAACTTGGCATAGGGCTGTATAATAATATTTCACATAGGTTCTCATAATTACAGTTCAAAACGTTCAAATTTGAGTGCATTGTGGATGTTTGAATGTTTGCTGAAAAGTCGAAAATTTTGTATGACAGGCCTTACGTTTATGACGTCATAGCGGAAAATCCTTCAGAGCGGCAAAGTATTGGATAGTACCCGCTTAAACCAGAATTCAACCATCTTTCCAGTGGTGCAATTCGCTTTTCTGTACGACGAATAGTTTCCGAGATATAGCCCCATTTTCAAAATTGACGTTTTACGTCATGACGTCATTGACGTTAGACGTAGCGTGTTGAAACTTGGTATATGGCTGTATAATAATATTTCACATAGGTTCTCATAATTACAGTTCAAAACGTTCAAACTTGAGTGCACTGTGGATGTTTGAATGTTTGCTGAAAAGTCTAAAATTTTGTATGACAGGCCTTACGTTTATGACGTCATAGCGGAAAATCTATCATGGCGGAAAAGTATCAGACAGTACCCTCCTAAACCAGAATTCAACAAACTTTCCAGTGGTGCAATCCACTTCTCTGTACGACAAATAGTTTCTGAGATATAGCTCCATTTTTAAAATTGACGTTTTACGTCATGACGTCATTGACGTTGAATGTAGCGCATTGAAACCTGGTATGTTGCTGTATATTAATGTTTCGCATAGGTTCTCATAATTGCAGCTCAAAACCTTCAAATTTGAGTGCACTGTGGATGTTTGAATGTTTGCTGAAAAGTCGAAAATTTTGTATGACAGGCCTTACGTTTATGACGTCATAGCGGAAAATCTATCCCAGCGGCAAAGTATCAGATAGTATCCTCTTAAACCAGAATTCAATGAGCTGTCCAGTGGTACAATCCTCTTCTCTGTATGACGGATAGTTTCCGAGATATAGCCCCATTTTCAAAATTGACGTTTTACGTCATGACGTCATTGGCGTTGAACGTAACGCGTTGAAACTTGGTATATGGCTGTATAATAATATTTCTCATAGGTTCTCATAATTACAGTTCAAAACCTTGAACTTTGAGTGCACTGTGGATGTTTGAATGTTTGCTGAAAAGTGGAAAATTTTGTATGACAGGCCTTACGTTCATGACGTCATAGCGGAAAATCTATCATGGCGGCAAAGTATCGGATAGTACCCTCTTAAACCAGAATTCAACGAGCTTTCCAGTGGTGCAATCCGCTTCTCTGTACAACGAATAGTTTCCGAGCTATAGCCCCATTTTTAAATTTGACGTTTTACGTCATGACGTCATTGACGTTGAACGTAGCGCGTTGAAACTTGGTATATGGCTGTATAATAATATTTCTCATAGGTTCTCTTAATTACAGTTCAAAACCTTGAACTTTGAGTGCACTGTGGATGTTTGAATGTTTGCTGAAAAGTCGAAAATTTTGTATGACAGGCCTTACGTTTATGACGTCATAGCGGAAAATCTATCATGACGGAAAAGTATCGGACACTACCGATTTTTGACGTTTTACGTCATGACGTCATTGACGTTGAACGTAGCGCGTTGAAACTTGGCACAGGGCTGTATAATAATATTTCACATAGGTTCTCATAATTACAGTTCAAAATGTTCAAATTTGAGTGCATTGTGGATGTTTGAATGTTTGCTGAAAAGTCGAAAATTTTGTATGACAGGCCTTACGTTTATAACGTCATAGCGGAAAATTTATCATGACGGAAAAGTATCGGACAGTACCCTCCTAAACCAGAATTCAACGAGCTTTCCAGTGGTGCAATCCGCTTCTCTGTACGACGAATAGTTTCCGAGATATAGCTCCATTTTTAAAATTGACGTTTTACGTCATGACGTCATTGACGTTGAACGTAGCGCGTTGAAACTTGGTATGTGGCTGTATATTAATGTTTCACATAGGATCTCATAATTACAATCCAAAACCTTCAAATTTGATTGCACTGTGGATGTTTGAATGTTTGCTGAAAAGTCCAAAGTTTTGAATGACAGGCCTTACGTTTATGACGTCATAGCGGAAAATCTATCAGGGCGGAAAAGTATCGGACAGTATCCTCCTGAACCAGAATTCAACGAGCTTTTTAATGGTGCAATCCGCTTCTCTCTACGACAAATACTTTCCGATATATGGTCCCATTTAAAAAATTGACATTTTACGTCATGACGTCATTGACGTTCAACCGATCTACGTATAACTTTGTTGTTTGATGGATAATATTAACATATATCAGTGTACCAAATTTCAGAACAATCGGTTCAAATTTGACTGCTGTGCGAATTTTTTTAAAATTCGCCAATGATGAGAGATAGGGATTTTTCGATTTTTCAATGATTTTTGGTAACGTCATCAATGGACCGATTTTTTTCAAAAACGTGCGGTTCCGTCCTTGGGCGAATATCTTTCCATAGAAAAAGTTTCGAGAAGTTAGCGTTAAAACTGTGGCCGCTAGAGCGCACACAGACATACAAACATACATACAAACAAACAAACAGACGAGAGCCCATAGGGCACACACTTGCCAGAACCAAAATATATGTCATATACCAATGACATGACACATGGAATCGAACAAATTGACGAAACTTTCTTCCCTACTTACTACATTTACTTACTTACTTTACTTCATTTTACTTCATTTTACTTCACAAACTACTCAAACTGTCATTATTACCTCATTGAACGTCAAAGCACCAAAAATAAGACATCACTGGACTCAGGAGACCAAGAACTTCCTAACGATATACTACTTGATATAGTGCACTGAACTTCGTACCTGACCTTGACATTGACCTCTTGTCAAACTCTCAAGGTCAAGGTCAAATGTCAAGGTCGAGGTCACAGACAATAGAACTCGAGTTTATCTACAATATGCACTTGGTTTAAAGTCCACAATGAAAATGGCAGAGTATTAATATTCCACATGTGTTGTCAGAATTACAGTCGAATAGCTTCAAATTTGAGTGCAATATGGATGCTTGAAAGTTTGCTAAAAAGTATGACTGGCCTAACGTTTATGACATCATATCGAAAAAAATTACGATGGGGGCAAAGAACCATACGTGGCCTATTTAAGCAGAATTGAACGAGCTTTCCGACGGTGTAATCTGTCCCACTCTAGGATGAATGCTTACCGACTCGAGATACAACCTTAATTCGAAAGTTGACGTTTGACGTCATGACGTCACTGTCGTTGCACGTGACGTCTTGAAACTCAGTAGATGGCTTGGTATTAATATTCCACATGTGTTGTCAGAATTACAGTCCAAAAGCTTCAAATTTGAGTGCACTGTGGATGTTTGAAAGTTTGCTGAAAAGTCGAAATATTGATATGACAGACATTACGTTTATGACGTCATATCGGGAAGTCTGTCATGGCGGAAAAGTATTGGACAGTGCTCTTCAGAAAAAACCAGAAAACAACGAGCTTTCCAATGGTGCAAGCGGCTTCTCTGTACGACAAATACTCTCCGATAAATAGCCCATTTTGAAAATTGACGTTTTACGTCATGACGTCATATATGTTGCATGTAGCGTGTTGAAACTCGGAATATAGCTGAAAATTAATATTCCACATACGTTCTCACAACTACAGTCCAATATCCTCAAATGTGAGTGCGATGTAGATGTTTGAAAGTTCCCTGGAAATTCGAAAAATTGGTATGATAGGCCTCACGTTTGTGACGTCATAGTGGAAATCTATCATGACGAAAAACTATCGGAGAGTAACCCCCTAAATGATAATTCAACGAGCTTTCCAAAGGTACAATCCGCTTCTTTGTACGACAAATACTTTCCGATATATAGCCCTATTTCGAAAATTGACGTTTTACGTCGTGACGTCATTGACGTTCAACCGTTCCAAGTAAAATTTCGCAATTTGATGGACAATATCAACATATATTAATGAACTGAATTTCAGAGGTACTGCTATAAAATTGACCGCTGTGTGAATTTATGAAAATTTACCCCTTGTTAAAGATAGGGATTTTACGAGTTTTCAAGAATTTTTAGTGACGTTATCAATGAACTGACTTTCTTCAAAAACATGCAGTGCCGTTACAGGGCGGATAGCTATACATCAAAAAAGTTTGGAGATGCTAGAGCAAAAATTGTGGACGCTAGAGTGCGAAAAGACAAAAGCGTGAAGCATGCAATTTTGCTTATGATGGGAGCGATTTTGTTGCCACGCATATCTGGTGCATGCACAGGATCTTTGGTCATGAGACAAATTACTGCTAAAAACCGGGAATGGGGCCGGTTGCTATGCCGGTTCGTCATCCCCGTTATCCTACAGAATGTGCACACCAAGTTTGGAAATAATCAAGCAAGAAATGTGGACGCTAGAGGGTTCACAGACGGACAAACAAACAAACAAACACATAAACCCACAAACCAACCGACCAACATACTTGCCAAAATCGAAGATTCTGGCAAGTAATAAAGTTCTGATATAAAGTGGCCTGTCGCTTGACACAGACTGTATTTAGACATGATATACTGTACTACTATGTGACCGAGTGTGTATATTTAGAAGAAGACATGTCCACAGGGGGTTATCGTTTCTACAGCTTATTGTTGTGTGAATGGATTGAGAATCAGATTCGCCCCACTGCTCTTTCTACTTTGATATCTTGGCGAGTTTTCAATTTATTCCAAATGTGAAAAGTGGACCATAAACTAGAAATAACACTGCAACTGACTGCATGAAATGCTTTAGAATTGAATGTTCAGTAAATAATTAAAAATTGGAGCCATGAAAACATAAAAAATATCTGTAAAATCCAAAATCCTCATAGAGTCCTGATTGAGTTTTGTCAGATTATAGACAAAGTTCGAGGTCAATCATGGAATTGACATATTTGTCTGATTGATATACCTCTTCTGAATGATATGGTTCAAATTTCATGAACCCACGATGATTCAAACGGATGTTATTACAGAAAACGTGTTTTTCTGGGATTTCGATGACCTTGACCTTGACCTTTGACCTTTGTACTTGAGTTCGTAGAGGTCAATGCTGTCAAAATGCATATCAAATTTCAAGGGATTCCATACACTATTGACGATGTTATGACCCTTTGAAATTTCGGATTTTCGACGTTTATGACGTCATTGTGACGTCAGTTTACGTCGCAGCGCAAAAAATAAGATATCACTGGAATCAGGGGCTCAAGACCTTTCCAACGATATACTACTCGATATGCTGCGCCGACCTTCGTACTTGACCTTGACTTCGACCTCAGGCGAACTTCTCAAGGTCAAGGTCAAATGTCGAAATCAAGGTCACAAAAGATAGAACTCGAGTTTATCTACAATATGAACTTGATTTGAAGTCTCTAGGGCCATTAGAACCGAAGTTATGACCATTTATGTGTTTTCAACGTTTTGCGTGACCTTGACCTTGACCTTTGACCTAGCATCACCAAAATCGTGCAGTCGCGAGCCGTTATCCTATAGAATGTGCACACCAAGTTTGGAAATAATCAAGCAAGAAATGTGGACGCTAGAGGGTTCACAGACGGACAAACAAACAAACAAACACATAAACCCACAAACCAACCGACCAACATACTTGCCAAAATCGAAGATTCTGGCAAGTAATAAACCCACAAACCAACCGACCAACATACTCGCCAAAATCGAAGATTCTGGCAAGTAACAAACACATAAACCCACAAACCAACCGACCAACATACTTGCCAAAATCGAAGATTCTGGCAAGTAATAAAGTTCTGATATAAAGTGGCCTGTCGCTTGACACAGACTGTATTTAGACATGATATACTGTACTACTATGTGACCGAGTGTGTATATTTAGAAGAAGACATGTCCACAGGGGGTTATCGTTTCTACAGCTTATTGTTGTGTGAATGGATTGAGAATCAGATTCACCCCACTGCTCTTTCTACTTTGATATCTCGGCGAGTTTTCAATTTATTCCAAATGTGAAAAGTGGACCATAAACTAGAAATAACACTGCAACTGACTGCATGAAATGCTTTAGAATTGAATGTTCAGTAAATTTTTAAAAATTGGAGCCATGAAAACATAAAAAATATCTGTAAAATCCAAAATCCTCATAGAGTCCTGATTGAGTTTTGTCAGATTATAAACAAAGTTCGAGGTTAATCATGGAATTGACATATTTGTCTGATTGATATACCTCTTCTGAATGATATGGTTCAAATTTCATGAGCCCACGATGATTCAAATGGATGTTATTACAGAAAACGTGTTTTTCTTGGATTTCGATGACCTTGACCTTGACCTTTGACCTTTGTGCTTGAGTTCGTAGAGGTCAATGCTGTCAAAATGCATATCAAATTTCAAGGGATTCCATACACTATTGACGATGTTATGACCCTTTGAAATTTCGGATTTTCGACGTTTATGACGTCATTGTGACGTCAGTTTACGTCGCAGCGCGGAAAATAAGATATCACTGGAATCAGGGGCTCAAGACCTTTCCAACGATATACTACTCGATATGCTGCGCCGGCCTTCGTACTTGACCTTGACTTCGACCTCAGGCGAACTTCTCAAGGTCAAGGTCAAATGTCAAGATCAAGGTCACAGAAGATAGAACTCGAGTTTATCTACAATATGAACTTGATTTGAAGTCTCTAGGACTATTAGAACGGACGTTATGACCATTTATGAGTTTTCAACGTTTTGCGTGACTTGACCTTGACCTTTGACCTAGGATCACCAAAATCGTGCAGTCGTGAGCCATTATCCTACAGAATGTGCACACCAAGTTCGGAAATAATCAAGCAAGAAATGTGGACGCTAGAGGGTTCACAGACGGACAAACAAACAAACACATAAACCCACAAACCAACCGACCAACATACTTGCCAAAATCGAAGATTCTGGCAAGTAACAAACATCCGCGAGTGACCAACATACTTGGCGAAAATCGAAGATTTCGCCAAGTAACAAACACACACATCCATCCACAAACCAACCGACCAAGATACTTGCCGGAATTTAAATTCCGGCAAGTAACAAACACACACACAAATCCACAAACCAACCGACCAACATACTTGCCGGAATTTAAATTCCGGCAAGTAACAAACGGAACCGATCAACATACTTGACAAAATCTTTGATTTCGTCAAGTAATAATATCTGGTGCATATATACAAGCTATTGGGCCTTAGGCAATGCACTACATGTACTATAAACCTGTAACAGTGCTCACAATGCTCACAAACCCGGTGCTCACAAACCCCTGTTCGTCATGCCCAAAATTTCTGATATAAAGTGGCCTGTTGCTTGACCCAGACTGTATTTAGACATGAGTTTTAGACTTTATCATACCAGTTGGACACCTCTGAGTCAAAAAACAAAAGAAATGTTGTTTGAGATGTGCACTTGGATACATATATGATATACTGTACTACTTCGCAACCGAGTGTGTATATTTAGAAGGGGACATGTCCACAGGGGGTAATCGTTTCTACAGCTTATTAGCATCTGAACGGATTGAGAATCAAATTCACCCCACTGCTCTTTCTACTTTGATATCTCGGCGAGTTTTCAAGTTATTCCAAATGTGAAAAGTGGACCATAAACTAGAAATAACACTGCAACTGACTGCAAGGAAATTCTTTAAAATTAATGTTCAGTAAATGTGTGAAAATTGGAGCCATGAAAACATAAAAAATATCTGTAAAATCCCAAAAACTCATGGGATTCTGATTAAGTTTTGTCAGATTATAGACAAAGTTCGAGGTCAATCATGGAATTGACATATTTATCTGATTGCCATACCCCTTCTAAATGACATGGTTCACATTTCATGAGCCCACGATGATTCAAACGGATGCTATTACAGAAAACGTGTTTTTCTGGGATTTCCATGACCTTGACCTTGACCTTTGACTTTTGTACTTGAGTTCGTAGAGGTCAATGCTGTCAAAATGCATATCAAATTTCAAGGGATTCCATACACTATTGACGATATTATGACCCTTTGAAATTTCGGATTATTGACGTTTAATACGTCATTGTGACGTCAGTTTACGTCGCAGCACCAAAAATGAGATATCACTGGAATCAGGAGCTCAAGACCTTTCCAACGATATACTACTCGATATACTGCGCCGACCTTCGTATTTTGACCTTGACTTCGACCTCAGGCGAACTTCTCAAGGTCAAGGTCAAAGGTCAAGGTCAAGGTCACGGAAGATAGAACTCGAACATATCTACAATATGCACTTGATTTGAAGTCTCTACGACGATTAGAACTGGAGTCATGAGCACTTATGTGTTTTCGACGTTTTGCGTGACCTTGACCTTGTTATTTGACCTTGAGCTTGACAAAGAACTAGGAACCTTTCTTTTTCAGCCTAAAACCTTTCTACCAAATTTCATGAATTTCCAATAAGAACTATGGCCTGTAGAGCGCACACAAACAAACAAACAAACATACAAACAAACGGAACCGATCAACATACTTGACAAAATCTTTGATTTCGTCAAGTAATAATATCTGGTGCATATATACAAGCTATTGGGCCTTAGGCAATGCACTACATGTACTATAAACCTGTAACAGTGCTCACAATGCTCACAAACCCGGTGCTCACAAACCCCTGTTCGTCATGCCCAAAATTTCTGATATAAAGTGGCCTGTTGCTTGACCCAGACTGTATTTAGACATGAGTTTTAGACTTTATCATACCAGTTGGACACCTCTGAGTCAAAAAACAAAAGAAATGTTGTTTGAGATGTGCACTTGGATACATATATGATATACTGTACTACTTCGCAACCGAGTGTGTATATTTAGAAGGGGACATGTCCACAGGGGGTAATCGTTTCTACAGCTTATTAGCATCTGAACGGATTGAGAATCAAATTCACCCCACTGCTCTTTCTACTTTGATATCTCGGCGAGTTTTCAAGTTATTCCAAATGTGAAAAGTGGACCATAAACTAGAAATAACACTGCAACTGACTGCAAGGAAATTCTTTAAAATTAATGTTCAGTAAATGTGTGAAAATTGGAGCCATGAAAACATAAAAAATATCTGTAAAATCCCAAAAACTCATGGGATTCTGATTAAGTTTTGTCAGATTATAGACAAAGTTCGAGGTCAATCATGGAATTGACATATTTATCTGATTGCCATACCCCTTCTAAATGACATGGTTCACATTTCATGAGCCCACGATGATTCAAACGGATGCTATTACAGAAAACGTGTTTTTCTGGGATTTCCATGACCTTGACCTTGACCTTTGACTTTTGTACTTGAGTTCGTAGAGGTCAATGCTGTCAAAATGCATATCAAATTTCAAGGGATTCCATACACTATTGACGATATTATGACCCTTTGAAATTTCGGATTATTGACGTTTAATACGTCATTGTGACGTCAGTTTACGTCGCAGCACCAAAAATGAGATATCACTGGAATCAGGAGCTCAAGACCTTTCCAACGATATACTACTCGATATACTGCGCCGACCTTCGTATTTTGACCTTGACTTCGACCTCAGGCGAACTTCTCAAGGTCAGGTCAAAGGTCAAGGTCAAGGTCACGGAAGATAGAACTCGAACATATCTACAATATGCACTTGATTTGAAGTCTCTACGACGATTAGAACTGGAGTCATGAGCACTTATGTGTTTTCGACGTTTTGCGTGACCTTGACCTTGTTATTTGACCTTGAGCTTGACAAAGAACTAGGAACCTTTCTTTTTCAGCCTAAAACCTTTCTACCAAATTTCATGAATTTCCAATAAGAACTATGGCCTGTAGAGCGCACACAAACAAACAAACGAGAGCCCATAGGGCACACACTTGCCGGAACCAAAATATATGTCATATGCCAATGAAATGACATATGGATTTGAACAAATTGACGTAACTTTATTCCGTACTTACTACGTTTACTTACTTACTTACTTTACTTCAGTTTACTTCAATTACTTCACAAACTACTCATACTGTCACTGTTACCTCATTGAACGTCACAGCGCCAAAAATAAGACATCACTGGACTCAGGAGACCAAGAACTTTCTAACGGTATACTACTCGATATAGTGAGCTGAAATTCGCATTTGAATTTGACATTGAGCTCATTGCAAAGTCTCAAGAACAAGGTCAAAGGGCACATTCAAATCCAAATAAGAAAGGCTTTTTGATATGCTGCAATATGGTCCTAGTTTGAACTCTCTACATTGATTAGTTTCGAAGTTATGACCGTTTATGTGAGTTTGACGTAATTATGACGTCATTTGTCGTCAATTCTATACTGCAAACTTATTGTGAATGGATTCTTTTCAATATGCATGTTAAAATCGTGTTTATATATGTTATATTATCACCGGACAAGATCATAATATCGTCAGATAACAAGTTTCCTTTGAAATTTTATCGATTTGTTGCTACAAAAACATCAATTACGTCAAAATGGATATATCAATTGAGCTGAAAATTGACAAAGAGCATCACAGGCCGAATCCACATCGTTTGCAGGTGTCAGAACTGCAATAAATAATATAATCTTGCTCATCTGACACTCGATATGTCTAAATATCAGTGAAAAATCATGTTTGACGTCATTATGACGTCATTATGACGTCAATTGACGTCCGATTCCAAAAATTGTGACGTATTTGGAAAGTAGTCTCAAAGACCTTTCAAACGAGTTACTACTCGATATATTCGCAAAAGTTCGAGGTCAATTTCATTTTTTAGGTCAACTTAGACCACAGGCGCTCGCGAAGGCTATTGGTCATTGGTCTTAAATGTAACACAAAAGTTGTTAGGCTAAGTGAGTGCAACACTTTTGATTCTATTCCGTGTTTCTATATCTCTTAGTTCCTGAGATATGGTGACATACATGGTTTTCACTTGCATGTCAATATTGACCTTGACCTTTGACCTTCGACCTTGAAATTTCGTGGGCTAGAAGAACTTTCTCTTGTTTATGAAATGGTTTACCACTAGATTTTTACCGATATTATTCACGTTGTCATTGGCATTGACAGTTTGAAGAAAAACAATTTCACTGAATCTGTGTGTGTAATGTAGTTTTCAATGTTAATTTCAAGTGGCTGTCAAATCCGTAATCCGGATCGGATCCTGGTCAAACTTATGGTTTCTATGGAAGTTGTCATTCTTCACCAGTGACTAAAATTTGAAAACAATTTAATGAAAATTAAGCAAGTTATGAATTTTTGAAAATTCGCCCATATTAAAGAGTTTTCAAGAATTTTCTGCCTAGTTACGCCCCTGCCTCGCGCCACCTAGCGAATGACTCGGCATCTTCAGAATGGATTTTAGTTTCCGGTGAGTACAGTAATGTTTTCCTTTCGATCGAGAAATTTTCGTGTAGAAACTAGTTTTAATTGTTGAAATTGTCACATCGATATGATGTTTAGGTGCGCAAAGGTCTATAGATCGGTGTTCCGTATTTGAACTTTGCGTCAAGATTATTTTGAAGTAGGAATGCGACCGATTGTGAACAGGAGCCAATCGCTCAAAAACGTACTCGCGTGGGCCGTGGCATGATGAGACTGGCGTGTCTTGAGGCGTGGTTTTGTGCATGCGTGTGTGGTTATGGCGATGGCCGCTGAAACCTGTGTGGCTAGGATGCACAATAACGTGGGCAATTTAATTACCAACTAATATCCCATACTTAGTATCCGGAATGACAATTGGTTGTGATAGAAAAGTGTTCTTTATTACAAACTAGATGTTCTTTTTATCTGTATTTATCATTTTGTGCCACTTATTAACTCATCATTGTCATTGATTATAATATAGGAACAGGATTGCCCACTAAATTGTACATGTGCTCCATTGTTTGAAAACCCCACAGAATAGTTGTTTGTTGTTTATTTCCTAATGGCGCCACACAATATTTTCCAGGATAAATTTGTCCTGGGAAGTTGGGAACCAATTTTTAGGTTACTGACCTATGGTCCGATAACCTATTGGCATGGCGATGCGCCCGTCGTCTGTCGTTGTCTGTCGTCGTCGTCCACATTTTTATCTTTTTTGTTTACGGGCGAATTTTTCTGAAATTTTGCACAAAAATACTTGAAAATAATTCAAGAAGGAGGTATTTTTTAGTTTTTTGATTTTCGCATTTTTTTTTAAATGGCGGCCGTTTTCGACGAAAAATGCCTGATTTTTTACTTTGGCGGCCATTTTCTCAAAATCTGTTCAGTAACTTTTTTTCTTTTTGATACATAACACTCCATATATATATGTACTTCTATGATGTCTATGAATTTCGTTGCGCTTGAATCGCTCGAAGTGGGCCATTTTGGCCCAAAGTCGGTCCAAATGGGACTTTCCCCTGTTAAATTCTCCTATGCTTTATAATGGGACACATTATGCCTAATATCTCACTTAATATTGAGATTAGAGACTAGGAATCAATTGTGGACATATAGTAAATGATATATGCTGAATATTCTCGTGACCTTGAATTTGACCTCTGACCTCAGTTTCAAGGTCAGAGCACAAAATGGCTTTTATCTCGCTTATTATCAACTCTACAACTTAGGAATCAATTGTGGACATATAGGAAATGATATATGCTGAATATTTTGATGACCTTGAATTTGACCTTTGACCCCTTTTTCAAGGTCATAGGACAAAATGGCTTATATCTCGCCTATTATCGACTCTACAGCTTAGGAATCAGTTGTGGACATATAGGAAATGATATATACAAATTATTGTCATGACCTTGAATTTGACCTTTGACCTCATTTTCAAAGGTCACAGGACAAAATGGTTAATATATCTCACTTATTATCGATTTTACAGCTTAGGAATCAATTGTGGACATATCGGAAATGATATATGCTGAATATTCTCGAGACCTTGAATTTGAACTCTGACTTCATTTTCAAGGTCCAAGGACAAACTGGCTCATATCTTGCTCCTCTATTGACTGTATGGCTTGGGAATCAATTGTGGACATATGGAAAATGATATACACTGAATATTTTGATGACCTTGAATTTGACCTTTGCCTTCATTTTCGAGGCCACAAAATTGCTAATATCTCTCTGATTATTGAATATACAGCTTAGCAATCAACTGTGGACATGATATATGCTTAAAGTTATATATGCTGAATATTCTCTTGACCTTGAATTTAACCAGTGACCTGGCTAACATCTAAAATATTAAACATTGTCCGGTAACCTATCTTTTAATTTGTTATAGCAGTTTATGCTTGAATCACTCGTATGAATGTGGCAACAATTAAGATTATCAGACAGTTCAGTGATTGAAATGGTATCAATGCAGTGTCAGCATTCCATTCTGTTCAGAAAGTGACCATGGCAGTGTAAAACTAGTTTCATATATTTCTGGAGCAGTTCATTAGTATGAAAATGTGATGGTCATTTCCTTATGTCATTTACCAATGACTTATGGAAGCTCGAATATTTGTTCCATTTGGATGAGCATGCTCCATGCCTGGAACTTCATTATGATCATCAGAAACAAATGACAAAATTACATCAATGTTTTTCTTTTCTGTTTCAGGAGTGTTTTCGTTGGAGGCCAAAACCCTGTTACTTGTTGGTATGTAAATGTTGTAGATTGTGGTCTGTTTATTGCAGAAATTATTGGTGAATCTTAGCTTCAATGCCTCGTCATATTTTCTTTTTTGCATTTCAAGGATTGTATTCGTGTGACATGATTTTTTTCTTCAAAAACTAACATTTTTTCCAGACTGTGTTGACAACTTGTGTCTGCTGTCTGTTTGCTTCGTTGGTCTGGACCTGCTCACTTTGTTGTGAAGGTAACAAATTACACTAAAATTAAACTCTATATTGTTTTGCATAATGTTTATCATTACATCACAGTGACAGCATAATATCTATATTCTACATTCTATTCTTGTGTTGTTTTGGAAATTACTACAGATTCCATTATGACAGTGATAAGTCATTTAGTTTCTATTCTGTTTCAATACACCCATTGCACCATTGAAAAAATCAGTATTTTCACCTATTTTTCCCCGACCAACTTGGCCTTGACATTGCTCAAAGAACCATTGAGCCCCTTTCAACTCATCTCAGCAACTCAACAAAATTGAGTTATCAAACGCACTGCTCACATCGGGAACACCTTCGTTGTGCAATTCGGTCTTCCACTTTCAGTAAGACTTAAATTAAGAGACTCATTACATGAGTAGTATCAAGCAGCTACAAACCCTATTTAAGTCTTCTGGACGATCAGCAGTTTGGGCAATGTCAAGGCCATGTTGGTGGAAAAACCAAGAGCGAGAACTTTCCAATAGTGCAATGGGTGTATGGAGACACTCAATGCTATTTGACAGAATGTTTATTTTGGCATATGTTTTTCAGCGAATCACTCTGTATATCCAAGTGTGGTATCACTATGATTAAATGATGCACATTTGTTTGTTCCTCATCCTACCCCTACCCCCTGTGTTCTCCAGCACCTCTCGTCGACCGTTGTGTTACCCAGCACCTCTCGTCGACCTCTGTGTTCCTGAAGCACCTCTCGTCGACCTCTGTGTTCCTGAAGCACCTCTCGTCGACCTCTGTGTTCCTGAAGCACCTCTCGTCGACCTCTGTGGTCCTGAAGCACCTCTCATCAACCTCTGTGTTCCCCAGCACCTCTCGTTGACCGTTGTGTTCCCCAGTACCTCTCGTCGACCCCTGAGTTCCTCAGCACCTCTCGTCGACCTCTGTGTTCCTCAGAACTCCTCGTCGACCGCTGTGTTCTTCGTCACTCCTCATCGACAACTGCCGCACCCAGACGCTTGTCTTCTCCAGTGCAAGCCCCTCGGGTGCCTCAGCTCAGCATCTGACAAAACCACTTGTGGTATGTAGTATCCAGTTCAAGTGAACTAAGCATGAAACACTTCAGCTCTTATGACATTAATCAGTTTGGTTTCTAGACCAAATCTTCATGATATAATAATTTTATGTGAATGTAGTGTCATGTTTATGGAACAAAAAAAATCCTATGTACTGTTTACCTTTCTGGTATCCAACATAAATCAAATTGTATGGATTCTATTAAAATGACAAAATATATACAATGTATTTATGATAAATAACTACATAACAAACTACAACGTAGACCTGAGTGTATCTGATAATACCTGATGTGTACATGTATTTATATCGAATATTTTCTCTATGCAGATTCGCGCATTCCAGTGGTGACTTGTTGCAGCACCAGCCAAGTAGCTTCACCAAGGAGAATCTACTTGTTTCACTCGTGGTACTGAATGTTATTTTGATTTTGTAATTGTAACCCCCGAACCAACTTCGGCGGATTTGCTCCCCTCGCTCCACCACCGTCTTATAGCTCTACAGGTTTCAAATCTGAACCGGTTATGATAATTTTTTGGAGGGACATGGCTTTTGGTGAGATCGCCATATCAATCGATTATGGTTGCCATCCCAACCTGATTGGCGACACATTTTGTGCTCAACTCAGACTGTTCAACACACATGGTTTGTGAATGCTCTATGGGTTAGTTTTTCACTAATTCAGTCTATTACTGACCATATTAAAACTAGTTTAAAACATTATTATTGAGCTTAACAGGTTGAAAACTTTGTCTAGTAGAAATGTCATGGCTTTAACTGAATAAGTTAACATTAGTTTTACTAGTTAAGTCTATTATTGGCCATAATAAAGATAGTTAAGACAAGAAACATTTATAATTGAGCTCAACAAGGTGAAATTTTCTGTCCAGGAGGGATTTCATGGCTGTTACCAAATATTATAGCATTATTCTTAGTAGTTATTGAAAATAGTTGGGATGACAAACATTATTAGCTCAACAAGTTAACAGTTTGTCCAGTAGAGGTTTCATGGGTGTACCTATAATGTTTTGGAATTCAGCAAGGTTATCCATTCCTGTGAGAAGCTCTGGAAAGTATTTGCTGAGAAATAATAATAAGGTATTGAATATTTTAGCTATTATGAGTATTACTGCATGGAATAAAAAATAGTTGAGGCCCCAAACTTTCATTACTGATAGAGATGAAACAAACTGGCCTGGCAGTAATGATATTTTGTTTGAATTAACATATTTTGAGCAATAGGGATGATATGGCTTCAGGGGGATACACCAAAGCCGTCGTTGGCGACTGAATCATTCAGTTACATATATATCTCAATGTCATCTCTTGTCATAGTGATAGTACATGGTACCTGATAACTGAATGCTGGTTTATCTTAAAGTTGCTACCTTTCAGTATTCAAATGGGGCTGGCGATTGTGTAAAATTGTTGATTTCTTTTCGACCTCAGGCCACTGAGAATAAATGTGAAACGATTTAGTTTAAACATTCGTCTACAATGATTCAATAATCCCACAATGTTGAACCTGTCTTTAAAGGGTATATATCACGAAAATATGATGTCAGCTTATTTGAAGCCATTCGTTGAGCTGAATAGAACAGTCTTTACAGAATGTTGGTATCTCGATTTGTTAAAAAGTTATGGCTATTTTTATATTGAAAATCTGGCAAATTTCTCCAGATAGTCTTGAAAAATTTGTCAGCTGATTAGTATGCAAATAAGATGTGTGACGTCATTGACAGCTTGCTTTTTAATTAGGCGATTCAACAAGTCACAATTAAGCATTTGAGCTCATATTTGGTCAACAAAACTCATCACATATATCGTTCAGTAGGAATAGTCAGTGAGTGGATATATATTTTGGTTGCCATGGCAACCAATGGGTTGATTTTGCCCTTAGCAACCAGGTTGCTAAGGCTGGTATTCAAGTTGAAATACGATATGAAAGTATCAAACCAATTTAGATAGCAGGGTAGTGACTATATTTTGTGGAATTGATCAACAAAATGTTCAAAGACACAGCTTACCAACCGATACAGGCCTGAGAAATCACTGACGTTTAGAGGCATTCATAGATAATGGATGCTATTACTGCTGGTTTCCCAAGCCTGTATTGGTTGCTAAGGGTTGTGTTCAGACATTTTGATGATATATTTATCAATATATTGTCATTACTCTATTGTCTGAAATGGTTTCATGCATGTATATATTGATTTTAACTAGATATTGACCTTAGCAACCATGGTCGCTAAGGGCCCTGCCAGACCATTGGTTGCCATGGCAACCACGAATTTCTTAAAATCACTGACTATTCGAACTAAAAAGCATAAAAAATGAGTTTTGGTGAACAAATATGGATACAAACGGTCTCATTATTCCATTTAAAAATGCCTAATTAAAAAGCAGTCTGTCAATGATGTCATACATCTCATTTGCAAAATAATTAGCTGTCAGACTTTGTTGTCATATTCTGTACATATGTACATGTTTAAAGTGTTGTAACTCTGGAAGAAATCATGGTATCAATATGCTGTGAAGACCATTTTGTTTGGTTCAAAAAGTACTTTCACATACATACCAAAAACCAGTATCCAATTTTCGTGATATATACCCTTTAATTTCTTTATTTCAAATGATTTACAATATTTCTTATACTATCTTCCTTTCTTTGTTTCAGGTTGTGTATGAAAAGTCCCAAGTGGCATAAACTAAAGTCCCAAGTGGCATAGCAAAAGTCCCAAGTGGCATAAACTAAAGTCCCAAGTGGCATAGCAAAAGTCCCAAGTGGCATATGAAAAGTCCCAAGTGGCATGTGAAAAGTGTATGAAAAGTCCCAAGTGGCATATGAAAGACCCAAGTGGCATGTGAAAAGTATATGAAAAGTCCCAAGTGGCATAGTGAAAATTGTATGAAAAGTCCCAAGTGGCAAAGTAAAAAGTCTCAAGTGGAATAAGAAAAGCACACTGAGTTTGAAGTATTACGTTTCCTGTCCTGATAACGAACACTGATAAATTAATCAGGGACTTGGCTTTTGTGTTCCTTGACAGAAGCTCAGACACTGATTTGCAAAATTGAACTTGGACTAAATTTCTTTTGCAAATCTTACACTTTCCAAGTTTGGTGATAAACTCAGAATTACAGTTTAGGTGGAGCTGTGGCTGCTGTTGGAAGATTTCCCGACATCGATTGAACCCACGACAACCATCATTATTATCCAGCCAGTTTCTTGTTTTCCATTGGTGGTTTTCATTTAGTTTTGTTTTCCACGCTGTATATTTAGGGAATATATTACTTGTGAATAATTACCTCCTTGGAGAACAATTTTGTAAGAAATTAGACTACATAGAAGTTGCCGTGTATTGATATAATTCCGAAATAAAAAAAAAAACATTGCTGCATTTTGTGACTGACTATAATAGGCTTGTGGTTGAAGATCTGTTTTCATTTACAAACACAGTTCAGTTAAATTCAGATAGTTTGTGAATTTGTAGCTAGACACAAAGGTTATTATCAATCTTTACCAGTTGTATTGCTATTCTCTGCAGTCATTGTTATTGGACATCTCTTGCTGTGGATTTCAAAATAAAATTCTCTATTTAGGTTTTCAATAAATTTTGTTTCGACATAAATTACCTACCTACATCGTCACTATATCGAGTGCATTTGGCATTGAATTATTTGTATATTCAATATTACTATTCTGTACAGTACAGTTTTATTGTGAATCTTTGTGAATTGATACTGCACATAAAATACATGGGCCATAGGGCGGACTACTATATTTATTTTTCTTGAACACTTCATAACGTTCATCATTGCCACGCAAAGACACTGTATCATAACGTAAAGTCATAACGTTTATATTGTATAGTATATTCAAAATAAACAGTTCTGTTTTATTTTGAGCGAGTTTTTTAATTTTATATTTGTGCTTGGATCTAAATTTATCGATTATATTAGAAGTAACACTGGAAAGCACACTTATTAGTGGTTAATTATTTTGAATTACTTCGACGCACACAAATACACCAGAAAACCACAAGGAACCGTGTTGATTTATATAACAAATTCTCACAAGGAATATACATTTGTACAGTGTGCATATCTGAGTTTGCGTTATTAAGTTTGAATACTTAACTCTGGTGATCCTATGAAGAGGTGTTGAATATAACTAATCAAAAAGTATTAGCTGAGACCATTTTTTGCGTATCACACCAGAATAAAAAACCCAGACACATTAGATACAGAGCTACATGTTCAGCTGATAAAAATGCCTAAACGCAAGAGTGATGCACAGCGGAGGAAAGAAAAGAAAGAGAGAATGAGAATAAAGCGAGAACAAGAAACAACAGAACATCGAAGAAACAGACTTGAACATGAACGAAAAAGTAGATCAGAAAAACGGATTAATGAAACACCGAAACAAAAGCGGCAGAGACTTGATGAGCAAATTGTTATCCAGAGACAGTCACGAGATCAAGAGACACCGAAACAAAAGCGGCAGAGACTTGACGAACAAGTTGTTATCCAGAGAGAGTCACGAGAGAAAGAAACACCGAAACAAAAGCGGCAGAGACTTGACAAGAAAAATGAAATACAGAGAAAGTCACGAGAGAATGAAACACCAAAACAAAAGCGACAGAGACTTGACAAACAAACAAATATCCAGAGAGAGTCACAAGAAAAGGAAACACCAGAACAAAAGCGGCAGAGACTTGACAAGAAAATTGAAGTCCAAAGAGAGTTACGAGAGAAGGAAATTCCAAAACAAAAGCGGCAGAGACTTGACAAACAAATTGAAATCCAGAAAAAGTCACATGGCAAAGAAACACCGGAGAAGAAGCGGCAGAGACTCAACAAGAAAAAGAGTATTCAAAAGGAAACACGAGAGAAACAAAACAGTGAAAATGAATCTGTAATTTCAAATTTTCTTAAAAAGGTCAAAGATTCCGCCAACTATATTTGCTGTTCATGCCATCGTTTACTCTTCAGGATGACAGTCACTCGTCTGAATGAAAAAAAGTATCAGAAAGCTTCAAAATCGCTTTTGAATGAAGTTCTGTCATTTCGTCTAAAGTCTTATGATGGCAATGAATGGATTTGCAGAACATGTGATTTGACTCTAAAGAGGGGCAAGCTACCAGCACAAGCGAAGGCCAACAATTTATCATTGATAGAACAACCACGTGAATTACAAGACCTCAACCCATTAGAAGTAAGACTTCTGTGCCAGAGAATACCTTTCATGAAGATGGTTGCTCTACCTAGGGGAAAACAACATGGAATTCATGGTCCAGCTGTGAATGTGCCTGCAAAACTTGATGCAATGTGTCAGCTCTTGCCAAGGCTGCCATCAGAGTCACAAATCTTACCCATGAAGCTCAAAAGACAATTGAAGCATTCTAGTCATTATATACATGAACATGTTAGACCTGAAATATTGATGAATGCACTCAGTTGGTTAAAACAAAACAATCCTCATTATAGCATGATAAAAATAAATGACAATTGGGCTGAGGACAGTGCAAAAGATGACCTTGATCTTTGGCAAGCAATGAGTTTGGACAATGAAGCAGTCTGTGGAAAAAATGAGAAAATCGATAAAGGTAAAGACTATAGACATATCAAAGTACCTACATGTAACACGGATGATGAAGAACAGGTTGCAGGAACATCAGCCGTCAACAGTTTTGAAGTGGTATCTATGTCTGACATAAGAAAGTCTAGTCGAAATGATTATGAGAAACTAGCCATGCTGGCAAGGCGAAGTAACATGAACATTATCGATGTGCCAGGAGATGGAAATTGTATGTTTTATGCAATTTGGTATCACCTTGAACGGTTAGGTATAACTGATACTAATCCAACTCTGTTGCGTACACAAATTTCTGAGTTCATGCAACGAAATCGAGACGGTTACATTGATTTCATAACGACAAGGATTGCAAGCCAAGATTTGTCAAACGCTGACACTGAGCAACCTACTGTAGAAGACATGGCTATCAATGAAATAACAGATCGAGATTCACAGAGAGAAGTCCAATGGGTCAGGTATCTTGGTGAACTTGAGAACGGAAACCTTTGGGGTGACAATATAATACTGCAAGCTATCGCTGACATGTACTTTTTGACGGTGAATATCCACGCAACTGCATCTGACACGATAATAGTTGTGACACCAAAGACTCGAAACAGTAACATGCCTGTGATTGATCTTGGATTAATTGCACAGTCACATTATGTGATTTTTGATCCATGCGTTTCAACTGATGTCGGTGCAAAATTGAATGGCAATGAGATTGAATGCTATTTTTCAAATGCAGACAGTGATGAAGACCCTGATGAACTAGCGGCTGAGGATGAACGTGCTTTTGAGGAAGCTTCGAAAGTGCGTGGTTTGCCTTATGAAACAAGCATGGTACATGAAGATCCTGAACTGCTCAACAAACTGATCAGTGTAGCACCAGCAGAAGGCCAGAAACCAATGCCACTTCTGAGTGACCCTAACTTTGAGGAACTCTCAAATCCAGACAAATACCCAGATGGCTCCAATGCAATGACAGCCGAACGACCCTGTCAACTGACCCCACGAAGATACTTTAACCAAAGAATACTAGATGTTGATGGTCGGTTCGGAGCAATTGAGTATATTCTGAGCGCACAATATGCCACAGAAAGTAAGCAAGTGACGAGTGACATCAACCACTATATTTTTAGAAGAGCCAGTGGTAAGCATTATCAAGGAAAACACCTAACTGCTGGGATGGTCAAAAGTGTTGAACAAATGAAAGGTTTTGTGAAAGCAGATCATGCATACAAAATGTTGAAAAATGTACGAGGAACACCAGCTTACTTTCAGACTGTCTTTTATGATGTGTTAGCTATGGTTCGTCAACTCGGAATACCAACATGGTTTTTCACTGTATCTGCAGCTGACATGCAATGGCCGGATGTGATTCAGACGATAGCCAGACAGTTTGGAACAAATTTGAGTGACGAAGATGTGAAAGAGCTGTCCTTTGTACAAAGAGCACAATGGCTGCGACGGAACCCAGTTACTGCCGCAAGACAGTTTCAGTACAGATTGGAACTTTTGTTCAAAGATGTTCTTAGGTCTAATGCTCAGCCTCTAGGAGAAATTGTTGACTACGTTATTCGAATTGAATTTCAAGCTCGTGGTTCTCCACATGCACATACTCTATTGTGGGTGAAAAATGCACCAAAGATAGACATAGATTCTGATGAAGAAATGATATCTTTCATAGACAAACATATTACCTGTGAAATTCCTGACGATGACAGTGACCTGGGGGAGCTTGTAAAGAAATTACAAACGCACACACATTCGTCTTATTGCAAGAAAAAGGGACATTGTAGATTCAACTACCCACGACCACCATGTCCACAAACAATCATAGCAAGAGAACCAGACGACCCAGAAACTGCAAAGTGTGAGAAAGACCAAGCCGCAAATGTTTTGAGGAAAGTGAAGGAGGTCATGTGTGATGAGACCACACCAAAAGACAGTAACCTGGCAAATATTCTACAAAAAGCCGAGTTATCTCCAGAAGATTACATAGGAGCATTGCATGTGTCACAGAGAGGTACAAATCTGATTTTGAGGAGGTCATCACAGGAAACTTGTGTTAATGCTTACAACTCCACTGTATTGAAAGCTTGGCAGGCAAACATTGATGTACAGTACATCTTTGATGCATACGCTTGTGTTATGTACGTAGCAGCATATATGACAAAAAATGAGAAAGGTATAGGCGAACTCCTGAAACAAGTATGTAAAGAGCATAAAGATCAGGAAATCAAGACTATGCTGAGACGTGTGGGTTCCACTTTCCTGAATAAACGTGAAGTGAGTGCACAGGAAGCAGTGTACCGAATATTGTCGATGCCAATGAAGAAATTCAGCAGAGAAGTCTTGTTTGTGAACAGTGATAAAAAAAGTGAAAGGGCAGCGGTTTTAAAGCCACAAAAAGAACTTGATGAGCTTGAGGAGTCTGATGAGAATATCTTCCAAAGTAATATTATCGAAAGATATTCACTGAGACCAGACTGCATTGAAAACATGTGCCTTGCAGATTTTGCATGTAATTACAAAGTGACTCATGTAAATCCAGACGATGCCACAGATGACAGTACTCCTGTTGTGTTAGAAGTCGAGGAGCAAGTGGACGATCGAGAACGACTCCCGAAACATATTCGGTTGAAAAACTCTGGTGTCATGCTGAGACGAAAACGAGAGGCAGTTATCAGGTTTCACAAGTTCAGTCTCGAAAAAAACCCAAGTGATTTCTATCGGGCGAAACTGATGTTATACCTCCCATGGAGAAACGAAGACACTGATCTGCTGGACAATTATCCTGATTATGCATCACACTATTTTGCAGTGGAGGAGTCTATCCGTGAAAATGAAGGAAAATTCACAGAAAATTTGGAACTGATAGAACAGGCTGTGGAGAACAATGAACGATATGGACCACCAGAACATGTATGGGCAGATATCGCACCTGGTGCTGAGCATGAAAACTTGCAAGACAGGAATGAAGGTATTGAAGTAGAAAGATACATTGACCAGGAGGATCTTGATGACAATGCCGCTATGATAGAACAGTCAGGTGTCCAACATACTTCGGAAATTGTTGCCAGATATCATGCGGAGTCTGAAAGAGAGACACTTGAAGATGGTGAATATCGCCGAATGGTTCGTGAACTGAATAATAAACAAGCAGAAATTGTGCATTACAACAGAAAATGGTGTAAGGAAACAGTGATTGCTCTGAGAAAAAACAAGCCTGTTAAACCATATCACATATTTCTAAGTGGACCCGGCGGTGTTGGAAAATCACACGTTATCAAACTTATCCAGTCAGATACCAAGAAACTGTTGCGGATGTTAAATACCATAAAGCCATCTGATATCACTGTACTTCTACTTGGGCCGACTGGTGTTGCTGCTTTCCAGATTGGAGGAATGACTATACATTCTGCACTATTGCTCCAAACAACAAAGTATGGACGTGACCAGCTTTCATTCGAGAAACTGAATAGTTTGCGATCAATATTCGAGAATCTTCACTTGATTATCATTGATGAGATATCTATGGTAGGATCAGACATGTTACTGGACATTCACAAAAGACTTGAGAAAATCAAAGGTGAGACAGGAGAATCATTGTTCGGAAATGTATCAGTCCTGGCAGTTGGAGATATGTATCAACTCCCCCCTGTGAAACAGTCTAACGTTTTTCAACCTGTGCGTGACCCAGTTGAGCGACTCAGTGGCAACATATGGAAAAACAATTTCAGTCTGCATGAATTAGATGAGGTGATGCGACAAAAAGATGACATTACTTTCGCTGAAATGCTTTGTCGTGTTAGAATAGGAAAGCATACTGCAGATGATATAGCGATGTTGGAATCACGTTCAATCACTGAGGATCACTCAACATACCCACACGACGCATTACACGTCTTTGCATACAACAAGGATGTTGATGACATGAACATAAAAAAACTCAGGGAATTGCAGCCAAATGAAGGAATGCTTTCTTATATTCATGCATCAGATGATAAGACTGACAGTACCGGTCAACTTAATTTAGAAAGGGTTCATACATCTGCAAAACGCTCAGAAACAGCAGGGTTGCACACAGTTCTGATTTTGGCGGAAGGCGCGAGGGTCATGTTGACATACAATGTGGATACAGCAGATGGTCTAGTAAATGGTGTACTCGGAACAGTAAAACGGATAGTAAAACATGCCAATGGTAAAGCACATGTGGTTCTGATCAAGTTTGACAATGACACTGTTGGACGAAATGCCATTGGTTCGAGTCAATGGAAACAAGAATACCCAAACGTAGTACCAATAAAAAGACATGAAGGAAGGTACGAGAAAGGAAATAAGAAAGGTGCTCAAATTGCTAGACGACAGTTTCCTCTAACGTTGGCATGGGCAGTGACTATTCACAAATGTCAAGGTCTCACAGTCGATAAAATAGTGGTCAATATGAAAGGAGCGAAGCGTTTTGGGAAAGGGCAAGCATATGTGGCATTCAGTCGCGTGAAGACCCTGCAAGGTTTATTCATAGTAAATTTCGAAGCTGGAGGGATAAAAGCCAATGACAAAATGGAAACTGAAATGGAAGAAATGCGCCAAAGCAAAATACCCGAAGACAAGTTGGAATTGATGAGTGTCAAAAGACCTGACTGGAAAACTGTGGGCCATTTGAATGTGCGATATTTCCTAAAAAAACTTCCCGATTTACTCAGTGACAGAGTCAGTAATATACTACAACTTGTAGATGTCATGTGTTTCACAGAAACATACTTGAGTAATGAGCACAATGTCAATGTTTTTTGTGAGAAGTACGGTTACGAAGCGTTTAGACAAGACGTTCCATCTACTGATGCACACGGCGGTCTCCATGGCATTATGGTTTGTGGAAAAACTGAACTGCAAGGTAGAGATATCACGCCTAGGAACACTGAGGGCATAGAATGCAAAGCGGTAGTGTTTGAAACAATTCAACTGACTATTGTTCTTGTGTACAGAAAACCTTCTTTTCAATTGGCAACTTTCCTAAACAAGTTTAGAATTGTATTGATGAAGCTTCTTCTCAAAACACCAGTAGTTGTGCTAGGCGACTTTAATGATGATCTGAGTGACAAGAGAGAAAGTAAACTAACGGATCTGATGACGGAACTAGGATTTAACCAACTTGTAACAAACCCAACTACAGACAGGGGCACATTGATCGATCACTTATACTACAATAGGTATAACTTGAATGACACTATCGTCGATGTACACGACACCTATTTTTCTGATCATGACACAACATTTCTTTCACTAAAGCTTGAGTGAATCCGTGCTACATGAAGCTGCCAATAGAAATTCCACAAAAAATATTAACAAACAGACACAAGTGCTAGAGTTCTCTCTACGAAACATTGTGAACATAAAATACTGATAAAAAATGTGAATGGTTTAAAATAAAAAAAAATTCAAAATAGATCTGGAACTTGCAAGACTTCTTAACAACAACCAGACATTGTTAAAATAAGACTTTACTAACCTTATTGTCAGAAGCAGAAGCTACAGCAAATATATTATTGATCATGTTTACACTAAGTGCTGTTCTCGGACTTAACATCAAGATCAGGATAATAAGTATAAACAGTTATATTACCTGTACCTTGACAAAATAATGATCATGATGATTGGATTTATAACAACCATTATGTAAAACACAATTACAATAAAAAAAGTTGCAGTTGGGATCAAAATTTCCTGCCAACGGATTCCAAAACTGCACACCTTAATACCTGGAGTTCTGTGCATATTGAACAGTGCTGAATCTTGTCATTTCTATCCCACCAACCATTTTTGATAAATGGCATTGGATTCTCCTTACTATTACATCAACCTCAAGTACAATTGTCTCAAAGAACACTTATGAAACAATAGATTCAAGTCTATACACATACAATAATGATCTAATGGTTTTTCCTCAAATCGACCATAAGACAAAATACATGCTTTTGCACATTCGATCTCTTCTTGCTGTCATCAATATGAATCAACGAGTTTCATATCAACACAACAAATTCATGAGTTGCTTTTGAAACATAGTAGATACTGTCAATGACAGTTGCAAGGGCTCCAGCTTTAAAATTTCCTATTTAATACATACCATAGATGACATGAACAGTGTCTCAACATTAATTATATTAACATGTTCACAACAAGGTTGTCGATGGCCAAAGTGGTAGCACATTTTACGAACAAACACAGCATCATTCTCTGACTAGAGTTGTTTCTACATACTACACAAAATTCCATTTTTTTCTGTCCACTTCTGCAACAATTGACTCAATTCTGTCAGGTTTCTTGAATTGACAACACATGAGACATGTCGAAATGCTCAGAACAGCCCCTAATGGTTTGAACTTATATATTAGTCATCGACATGTTCATCTCTTGTTACTACTTTACTACATTGCCACAACTGACGATATAAATATCATTTGCCAAGAGCATAAGAGATGAAAGAAGCTGGATTTGTGAGTTTGTGTTGACAGATCTCTCAGTTGTATCCCATCCATGGCCTGACAGTTGTCTATCTGTGTAAAGTTGCGGTCACCCTTGTTGTATCTCACTGCATGGCTCCGAATCGTGGACATCATCTAATTGAGGATTCAGTGATACGTGCACTGGTAAACAATAACCATTTTCGGTAAATAATCGCACGATGTATTAGTATGGGAAGTAGACATTATTAGTGGGGGCTTATATATCCTGAGTAACTTACCTAGATGACACAAGACAACGAGTGAGTTGTATGATAAAAGTCATTTATTATCCTACTACACCAACAGTGTCACCACAAATGACCATCATGATCAAAGAGTTTCCCGACTGAAAGACGAAAGTGAAAACAGATAGGGAAAACCTGAAAAATGGATGACACAGATCTTAGTGCTAGATCTATCACATATTACAAAACATGCTAGAGAAACCCTCCTCATAAGGGCCTCGATCATGAATGCGATCACAAATTTTAATACTATTAATGTTTAAAGTAAATAATTGCAGTTATGTACACGCATTTTGAAATGATGCATCATATATTTCCCATTATCTATGTGACGCACCTAATATAATACTACATTCACACGAATCCACAATAGCGCTTTCAAATCACTGGAGCGTTCACACCTGATAGCGCTATCATAGCGCTATGCTTCCAGGTGGACATATGCGTAAAAACGTATGTGCCTGCATTATTCACTGTGTGTAGACATTTGATATTACTAGAGCTACAAGTACCGTACCCACATCAACCAGGAACTAGCGGCCATACCCAATATATTGTTTATTTCTGCATTCATCCATTTCATATCCCTACATCATATTTGCTCTATCTTGCTGAAATTCACATTGTGGTTATTGTGAGTATGCCGATGAAAGTGCTCGCATCTAGTCTATCATCAATAGTTTTCAAGAGAGGGAGGGGGTGGGGGGGGGGGGGGTCAGAGTATACCGATAGTTGTGTATCACACTGTCGTTTGTTTCGCTGATATTGCTGCTGAGAGGTGGGGGTGGGGGGGGGAACTTGGATGACCATTAAACTTATAATTAGCTGGTAAAACATGTGATGTGATCTTGTATAGATAGGCTATAACATAGGTGATATTTGTACATTGTATTGATCCTCATGTGTCAAAATGTTTACGAATGTATGTCCCTAATGTGATATTTGGTAAATCGGACTATAATGACACGATCGTGTACGTGGGGATGGTCATGTGAAACTGAGAGATAGTTACATTGTTTTAGTCATACTGATTTATTATTGCATGCTAACATATCGTTTTCCTCTTGTTGGTTGTTATTCTCGTTGTTATAAATTGTCGATGATTCAAAAGATATTCACTGTTCTCGTGGATTTCATTGATTGCATTGTGTACATATTAAAATATACATGTATCCGATTATAATTTTGTGTTTAGGTGTAATACCAAATACTGTGTGGGTAATGTGTGTGTAATGCATTCTTGATGAAAGGTTTAGGAGTCTGGGTATAATTATTATGTTCTAATAACCACAATATATCAGTTGTGATTCCAGCACAAACCATGTAGCGTAGTGATAGGTACGATATATTCAATATCTGATATAGCATGCCATATCTGTTAGCATCACAAATCAAGTGTTGTATCAAATAATTTTCAATTATGTCATTTAGGCCTACTGGTGGTCATTCTTCCTGTGTATAGATTATCGATTCTGTGTTTGTATCGTTAGTATTTCATGATATATCCCATTTGCATTCACTGCTGCTTTATGGGCTGTAATATACTCGTACAGTTTGCTGAACTTAGCACTTGATAACATGGCTTGTCTTTGCTGCTCATTATAGACATACGAATTTGTAAACAAGTCATTACAGAGTGCAAAGAAATATGTGTTTTCGATCCAATATGGGCATGTGGATGTATATAACTGTTCTACCATTTATAATGATCACATTTTTTATCACGATTGATTTTGTAACTTGTTATCTACATGGCTGCTCCTATGCAGCTGAGCATTTGTAGTGTATTAACTTTTTTGTTCACAAGTAGAAATGGATATCCACAAAGAGACAAATTCATATCGCAAAAATAAATCAAATGGTCTTAACTGTTATACTTATCAACACATTTGTCAAGTGTAATATAATGAACAATCATGACACCTTAGCTGCTCATTGGTACCATTCACACAAGTATTATATGATTTCAGAAAGAACACTGTATCGTGCATGATCCGTATATCTAATATGCACTCGTACTGTACTGAGTTGCTAGTACTGCATTCATATGTAAAATATTATGAATCGAAGTGTTATTTTTACTAATATTGAAATACGACATTGAGCAGTGTATTTGTTTCTAAGTGTTTTCTATAATGTACAGAACATTCCCAATGTTAAACTTGAAAATGCACGAATGTGTCGAAATTACAAATGTATAATTTTTACACAAATATGACCTAGATTGCCGAATAAAAAATGATTTATGTTCCGGACTTGTAGTTTATTTTTATTTACAAATATGGGTTGACGTTTTGCCAAATAGCAATTGATTCAGAATCGGATCTTATAGATTATTATGGACTTAACATGCCAGCACATTCATTATTTCCAAAGATACGAAAACCGTGATGTTAAATGATGAACTCAAAAATAGTTACAGATTTAGGTATATACTTCCCTTCGAAGGCTTTCTGAACTAACTCCTACTAAAAAACGTCAAGTTCCAGATCATTTGAAAAGTCTAATTCAACCAGATGCGCTGGGAAAGGCTATAGCTTTTAACTCTCAGATTATTGTTAGGCTATATCTGAGACCTTTGTACTTCAGCCATCTAAATGATCGCATCAAGCTGAAACTGGCAATTCAGTATAAGAGCTCCAGCCCATGTAAGAACCAGGCATCAAATAGAAAAAAAAATACTCGAGCAGATGACGTCCATGGTAAAATAACCAACCTAGGGAAACTTTTCGAGTTGAAGGTCCAAAATCGAGATCAAAGTCACATAAAGTAGGTGTTGAGTTTGTCTCAAGACCGACTGCTGTTGGTTTGAAGCCTACGTTATGACCGATTGTTTTTTTTTAACATTTTACTTCTCCTTGACCTTTGGTCTAGAAATATGACGTCAAAACATGAAACATGACGTCAAATATATACTGCAAACTTGATGTGCCCCATTTCTAGATATGCGCGTTAATATCTTGTTCATAGATGGTAAATTCTGGCTCGAAAACATTTTAATATTTTTGGATATTGAGTTCTTTATGATTTCACCAATTTTTTTGTCATAAAAACGTCAATTACGTCATTAACACTGTAATTGTTTAATTGAAAATCGGCATTTGGCTTCAGTAGATATCTCCAATACTTCCCAAAGCACAGAATCAAAAATAATCATGTATGATTCATGTACCCCATGTAAACAATCACTGAAAGTATGAGAAAATGACGTTTCACGTCATTATGACGTCATGCGACGTCAGATTTGGAAAGTACTCCCAAAGACCTTCCAAACGAGCTACTATTTGATATATTCACAAAAGGTCAATGTCAAGGTCATTTTTGAGGTCAACTTCGACCTCAGACGCTTTCAAAGGCCATTGGTCATAGGCCTTAGGTGTAAATACCAAAGTTGTTAGGCTAAGTAAGTGCAACACTTTGGATTTACTTTCGTGTTTCTATCTTCAATCCTCCCGAGATATAGTGACCTGCATGTTTTTCACTTGAAAGCTTTAAACATGCAATTTCGCTTATCATGGGACTGATTTCGTTGCCACAAAAACGTCAAATACGTCAAAACTGATATATTGATTGAGCTAAAAATTGACAGAAAGCATCACAGGACGAATCCACATCATTTGCAGGTGATAGATCTGCAGTAAATATAGCTTTGCACACCTGACACTCTAAAGGCCTGAATGTCGGTCTGAAATCACGTTTGACGTCATTATGACGTCAAATAACGTCCGATTCCAAAAATGACAAGAGATTTGGAAAGTACTCCCAAAAACCTTTTAAACAAGCTACTACTCGATATTTTCGCAAAAGGTCAAGGTCAAGGTCATTTTTGAGGTCAACTTCGACCTCAGGCGCTTGCAAAGGCTATCGGTCTTAGGCCTTAGGCGTAAATACAAAAGTTCTTAGGCTAAGTGAGTGCAACACCTTGGATTTACTTTCGTGTTTCTATCTTCCATCCTCTTCGAGATATAGTGACCTGCATGTTTTTCACTTGCAGGTCAATATTGACCTTGACGATCGACCTTTGACCTTGAAATTTTGTGGCACAAAAGAACTCATCCCTGGCTATAAGTGGGTGTACTATTAGAATTTCATGCACATTATTAACGCTTTTATCGGCATGGACAGCTTGAAACATGCAATTTCGCTTATCATGGGACTGATTTCGTTGCCACAAAAACGTCAAAAATGTCAAAACTGATATATTGATTGAGCTAAAAATTGACAGAGAGCATCACGGGACGAATCCACATCATTTGCAGGTGTTAGATCTGCAGTAAATATTATAACTTTGCATACCTGACACTCAAAAGGCCTGAATGTCAGTCTGAAATCACGTTTGACGTCATTATGACGTCAATTAACGTCCGATTCCAAAAATGACAACAGATTTGGAAAGCACTCTCGAAGACCTTTCAAACGAGCTACTACTTGATATTTTCGCAAAAGGTCAAGGTCAAGGTCATTTTTGAGGTCAACTTCGACCTCAGGCGCTTGCAAAGGCTATCGGTCCTAGGCCTTAGGTGTATACAAAAGATGTTGGGCTGAGTGAGTGCAATACTTTGGATTTACTTCCGTGATTCTATCGCACTTAGTTCCCGAGATACAGTGACCTACATGGTTTTTACTTGTGGGTCAATATTGACCTTGACTTTCGACCTTTGACCTTGAAATTTCTCGGAACAAAAGAAGTCACCCTAGGCTATGAACTCTTGTATCATTAGATTTTTATGCACATTATTGACGCTTTTATCAGCATGGACAGCATGAAACATGCAATTTCGCTTATCATGGACCAATTTTGTTGCCATAGAAACGCCAATAACGTCATAACGAATAGACCGATCGAGCTAAAAATTGACATTGAGCATAAGGGACCAGTCGCACGTCGTTTCCAAGCATCAGATCGAAAATCGGAGGAGGTGACCTCCAAGGTCAAATATTCGACCTCAGGCGAGCTTCTCCAGGTCAAGGTCAAAGGTCAAGGTCAAGGACACAAAAGATAGAACTCGAGCTTATCTACAATATGCACTTAATTTGAAGTCTCTAGGACCATTAGAACCGAAATTATGACCACTTATGTGTTTTCAACGTTTTGCGTGACCTTGACCTTGACCTTTGACCTAGACACACCAAAATAGGACGTTTTCTGCCCAGTATCCTAGAGATTATGTACGCTAAGTTTGCAAGAAATCAGGTAGGAAATGTGGACGCTAGACTGGACACAAACAAACAAACACACAAATCCACAAATCCACGAACGAACCAACATACTTGCCGAAATCTTCAGATTCCGGCAAGTAACAAACATACAAACAAACGGAACCGATCAACATACTTGACAAAATCTTTGATTTCGTCAAGTAATAATATCTGGTGCATATATACAAGCTATTGGGCCTTAGGCAATGCACTACATGTACTATAAACCTGTAACAGTGCTCACAATGCTCACAAACCCGGTGCTCACAAACCCCTGTTCGTCATGCCCAAAATTTCTGATATAAAGTGGCCTGTTGCTTGACCCAGACTGTATTTAGACATGAGTTTTAGACTTTATCATACCAGTTGGACACCTCTGAGTCAAAAAACAAAAGAAATGTTGTTTGAGATGTGCACTTGGATACATATATGATATACTGTACTACTTCGCAACCGAGTGTGTATATTTAGAAGGGGACATGTCCACAGGGGGTAATCGTTTCTACAGCTTATTAGCATCTGAACGGATTGAGAATCAAATTCACCCCACTGCTCTTTCTACTTTGATATCTCGGCGAGTTTTCAAGTTATTCCAAATGTGAAAAGTGGACCATAAACTAGAAATAACACTGCAACTGACTGCAAGGAAATTCTTTAAAATTAATGTTCAGTAAATGTGTGAAAATTGGAGCCATGAAAACATAAAAAATATCTGTAAAATCCCAAAAACTCATGGGATTCTGATTAAGTTTTGTCAGATTATAGACAAAGTTCGAGGTCAATCATGGAATTGACATATTTATCTGATTGCCATACCCCTTCTAAATGACATGGTTCACATTTCATGAGCCCACGATGATTCAAACGGATGCTATTACAGAAAACGTGTTTTTCTGGGATTTCCATGACCTTGACCTTGACCTTTGACTTTTGTACTTGAGTTCGTAGAGGTCAATGCTGTCAAAATGCATATCAAATTTCAAGGGATTCCATACACTATTGACGATATTATGACCCTTTGAAATTTCGGATTATTGACGTTTAATACGTCATTGTGACGTCAGTTTACGTCGCAGCACCAAAAATGAGATATCACTGGAATCAGGAGCTCAAGACCTTTCCAACGATATACTACTCGATATACTGCGCCGACCTTCGTATTTTGACCTTGACTTCGACCTCAGGCGAACTTCTCAAGGTCAAGGTCAAAGGTCAAGGTCAAGGTCACGGAAGATAGAACTCGAACATATCTACAATATGCACTTGATTTGAAGTCTCTACGACGATTAGAACTGGAGTCATGAGCACTTATGTGTTTTCGACGTTTTGCGTGACCTTGACCTTGTTATTTGACCTTGAGCTTGACAAAGAACTAGGAACCTTTCTTTTTCAGCCTAAAACCTTTCTACCAAATTTCATGAATTTCCAATAAGAACTATGGCCTGTAGAGCGCACACAAACAAACATACAAACAAACGGAACCGATCAACATACTTGACAAAATCTTTGATTTCGTCAAGTAACAAACATACAAACAAACGGAACCGATCAACATACTTGACAAAATCTTTGATTTCGTCAAGTAATAATATCTGGTGCATATATACAAGCTATTGGGCCTTAGGCAATGCACTACATGTACTATAAACCTGTAACAGTGCTCACAATGCTCACAAACCCGGTGCTCACAAACCCCTGTTTGTCATCCCCAATAGTTCTGATATAAAATGGCCTGTCGCTTGACCCAGACTGTATTTAGACTAGAGTTTTAGGCTTTATTATATCAGTTGGACACCTCTGAGTCTGAAAACAAAAGAATTGTTTTGTTGTTTGAGATGTGCACTTGGATACATATATGATATACTGTACTACTATGCAACCGAGTGTGTATATTTAGAAGGGGACATGTCCACAGGGGGTAATCGTTTCTGCAGCTTATTGGCGTGTGAACGGATTGAGAATCAGATTCACCCCACTGCTCGTTCTACTTTGATATCTCGGCGAGTTTTCAATTTATCCCAAATGTGAAAAGTGGACCATAAAGTAGAATTAACACTGCCACTGACTGCATGAAAAGCTTCGTAATTGAAAGTTCAGTAAATTTTTGAAAATTGGAACCATTGACACATAAAATGTATTTGAAAGACCCAAAGACTGATAGGATTCGGATCTTTTGTGACGTCATCAATAGAGCTATTTTTCTCAAAACCATTCTGTCAAGAGCCATTATCCTACAGAATATCTACATCAAATTTGAAAAGAATCAAGCAACAAATGTGGACGCTATGAGTATGAAAAGACAAACAAATGAAATTTTCTCCAATTTTCCGTCATAAAAAGGTAAATTAGGCCATTACCACTGCAATTATTGAAGTGATATTTGTCAAATAGCTTCAGTAGGTATCCCCAATACTTCCCAGAGCACCGGATCAACAATAATCATGAATGGTTTATGCATCTCATGTAAACAATCAAGTGAAGTATGATAAAATCACGTTTCACGTCATTATGACGTCATATGACGTCAGATTCCAAAAATAAGAACATATATCGAAACTACTCCCGAAGACCTTTCAAACGAGTTACTACTCGATATTTTCGCGAAAGGTCAAGGTCAAGGTCATTTTTTGGGTCAACTTCGACCTCAGGCGCTTGCAAAGGCTATCGGCCATACGCCTTAGGTGTAAATACAAAAGTTGATAGACTAAGTGAGTGCAATACTTTGGATTTACTTCCGCGTTTCTATCTTTCTTAGTTCCTGAGATGTAGGGACCTACATGGTTTTCACTTGCAGGTCAATATTGACCTTGGCTTTCGACCTTTGACCTTGAAATTTTTTGGAACACAAGAACTTATCCTTGACTATAAACGAGTTTATCATTAGATTTTTAAGCACATTATTGACGCTTTTATCAGCATGGACAGCTTGAAACATGCAATTTCGCTTATAATGGGACTGATTTCGTTGCCATAGAAACGTCAATTACGTCATAACGAATTGACCGATCGCGCTAAAAATTGATATTGACCATGAGGGACCGGTCCCACATCGTTTCCAAGCATCAGATCGAAAATCAGAGGAGGTGACCTCCAAGGTCAAATATTCGACCTCAGGCGAACTTCTCAAGGTCAAGGTCAAAGGTCAAGGTCAAGGTCACGGAAGATAGAACTCGAGTATATCTACAATATGCACTTGATTTGAAGTCTCTACGACGATTAGAACTGGAGTTATGAGCACTTATGTGTTTTCGTCGTTTTGCGTGACCTTGACCTTGTTATTTGACCTTGAGCTTAACAAAGAGTCTGGGACCTTCCTATTTCAGCCTAGAAATTTTCTACTAAATTTCATGAATTTCCAATGAGAACTGTGGCCTGTAGAGGGCACACAAACAAACAAACAAACAAACAAACAAACAAACAAACAAACAAACAAACATACAAACAAACGGAACCGATCAACATACTTGACAAAATCTTTGATTTCGTCAAGTAATAATATCTGGTGCATATATTCAAGCTATTGGGCCTTAGGCAATGCACTACATGTACTATAAACCTGTAACAGTGCTCACAATGCTCACAAACCCGGTGCTCACAAACCCCTGTTTGTCATCCCCAATAGTTCTGATATAAAATGGCCTGTCGCTTGACCCAGACTGTATTTAGACTAGAGTTTTAGGCTTTATTATATCAGTTGGACACCTCTGAGTCTGAAAACAAAAGAATTGTTTTGTTGTTTGAGATGTGCACTTGGATACATATATGATATACTGTACTACTATGCAACCGAGTGTGTATATTTAGAAGGGGACATGTCCACAGGGGGTAATCGTTTCTGCAGCTTATTGGCGTGTGAACGGATTGAGAATCAGATTCACCCCACTGCTCGTTCTACTTTGATATCTCGGCGAGTTTTCAATTTATCCCAAATGTGAAAAGTGGACCATAAAGTAGAATTAACACTGCCACTGACTGCATGAAAAGCTTCGTAATTGAAAGTTCAGTAAATTTTTGAAAATTGGAACCATTGACACATAAAATGTATTTGAAAGACCCAAAGACTGATAGGATTCGGATCTTTTGTGACGTCATCAATAGAGCTATTTTTCTCAAAACCATTCTGTCAAGAGCCATTATCCTACAGAATATCTACATCAAATTTGAAAAGAATCAAGCAACAAATGTGGACGCTATGAGTATGAAAAGACAAACAAATGAAATTTTCTCCAATTTTCCGTCATAAAAAGGTAAATTAGGCCATTACCACTGCAATTATTGAACTGATATTTGTCAAATAGCTTCAGTAGGTATCCCCAATACTTCCCAGAGCACCGGATCAACAATAATCATGAATGGTTTATGCATCTCATGTAAACAATCAAGTGAAGTATGATAAAATCACGTTTCACGTCATTATGACGTCATATGACGTCAGATTCCAAAAATAAGAACATATATCGAAACTACTCCCGAAGACCTTTCAAACGAGTTACTACTCGATATTTTCGCGAAAGGTCAAGGTCAAGGTCATTTTTTGGGTCAACTTCGACCTCAGGCGCTTGCAAAGGCTATCGGCCATACGCCTTAGGTGTAAATACAAAAGTTGATAGACTAAGTGAGTGCAATACTTTGGATTTACTTCCGCGTTTCTATCTTTCTTAGTTCCTGAGATGTAGGGACCTACATGGTTTTCACTTGCAGGTCAATATTGACCTTGGCTTTCGACCTTTGACCTTGAAATTTTTTGGAACACAAGAACTTATCCTTGACTATAAACGAGTTTATCATTAGATTTTTAAGCACATTATTGACGCTTTTATCAGCATGGACAGCTTGAAACATGCAATTTCGCTTATAATGGGACTGATTTCGTTGCCATAGAAACGTCAATTACGTCATAACGAATTGACCGATCGCGCTAAAAATTGATATTGACCATGAGGGACCGGTCCCACATCGTTTCCAAGCATCAGATCGAAAATCGGAGGAGGTGACCTCCAAGGTCAAATATTCGACCTCAGGCGAACTTCTCAAGGTCAAGGTCAAAGGTCAAGGTCAAGGTCACGGAAGATAGAACTCGAGTATATCTACAATATGCACTTGATTTGAAGTCTCTACGACGATTAGAACTGGAGTTATGAGCACTTATGTGTTTTCATCGTTTTGCGTGACCTTGACCTTGTTATTTGACCTTGAGCTTAACAAAGAGTCTGGGACCTTCCTATTTCAGCCTAGAAATTTTCTACTAAATTTCATGAATTTCCAATGAGAACTGTGGCCTGTAGAGGGCACACAAACAAACAAACAAACAAACAAACAAACAAACATACAAACAAACGGAACCGATCAACATACTTGACAAAATCTTTGATTTCGTCAAGTAACAAACATACAAACAAACGGAACCGATCAACATACTTGACAAAATCTTTGATTTCGTCAAGTAATAATATCTGGTGCATATATACAAGCTATTGGGCCTTAGGCAATGCACTACATGTACTATAAACCTGTAACAGTGCTCACAATGCTCACAAACCCGGTGCTCACAAACCCCTGTTTGTCATCCCCAATAGTTCTGATATAAAATGGCCTGTCGCTTGACCCAGACTGTATTTAGACTAGAGTTTTAGGCTTTATTATATCAGTTGGACACCTCTGAGTCTGAAAACAAAAGAATTGTTTTGTTGTTTGAGATGTGCACTTGGATACATATATGATATACTGTACTACTATGCAACCGAGTGTGTATATTTAGAAGGGGACATGTCCACAGGGGGTAATCGTTTCTGCAGCTTATTGGCGTGTGAACGGATTGAGAATCAGATTCACCCCACTGCTCGTTCTACTTTGATATCTCGGCGAGTTTTCAATTTATCCCAAATGTGAAAAGTGGACCATAAAGTAGAATTAACACTGCCACTGACTGCATGAAAAGCTTCGTAATTGAAAGTTCAGTAAATTTTTGAAAATTGGAACCATTGACACATAAAATGTATTTGAAAGACCCAAAGACTGATAGGATTCGGATCTTTTGTGACGTCATCAATAGAGCTATTTTTCTCAAAACCATTCTGTCAAGAGCCATTATCCTACAGAATATCTACATCAAATTTGAAAAGAATCAAGCAACAAATGTGGACGCTATGAGTATGAAAAGACAAACAAATGAAATTTTCTCCAATTTTCCGTCATAAAAAGGTAAATTAGGCCATTACCACTGCAATTATTGAACTGATATTTGTCAAATAGCTTCAGTAGGTATCCCCAATACTTCTCAGAGCACCGGATCAACAATAATCATGAATGGTTTATGCATCTCATGTAAACAATCAAGTGAAGTATGATAAAATCACGTTTCACGTCATTATGACGTCATATGACGTCAGATTCCAAAAATAAGAACATATATCGAAACTACTCCCGAAGACCTTTCAAACGAGTTACTACTCGATATTTTCGCGAAAGGTCAAGGTCAAGGTCATTTTTTGGGTCAACTTCGACCTCAGGCGCTTGCAAAGGCTATCGGCCATACGCCTTAGGTGTAAATACAAAAGTTGATAGACTAAGTGAGTGCAATACTTTGGATTTACTTCCGCGTTTCTATCTTTCTTAGTTCTTGAGATGTAGGGACCTACATTGTTTTCACTTGCAGGTCAATATTGACCTTGGCTTTCGACCTTTGACCTTGAAATTTTTTGGAACACAAGAACTTATCCTTGACTATAAACGAGTTTATCATTAGTTTTTTAAGCACATTATTGACGCTTTTATCAGCATGGACAGCTTGAAACATGCAATTTCGCTTATAATGGGACTGATTTCGTTGCCATAGAAACGTCAATTACGTCATAACGAATTGACCGATCGCGCTAAAAATTGATATTGACCATGAGGGACCGGTCCCACATCGTTTCCAAGCATCAGATCGAAAATCGGAGGAGGTGGCCTCCAAGGTCAAATATTCGACCTCAGGCGAACTTCTCAAGGTCAAGGTCAAAGGTCAAGGTCAAGGTCACGGAAGATAGAACTCGAGTATATCTACAATATGCACTTGATTTGAAGTCTCTACGACGATTAGAACTGGAGTTATGAGCACTTATGTGTTTTCGTCGTTTTGCGTGACCTTGACCTTGTTATTTGACCTTGAGCTTAACAAAGAGTCTGGGATCTTCCTATTTCAGCCTAGAAATTTTCTACTAAATTTCATGAATTTCCAATGAGAACTGTGGCCTGTAGAGGGCACACAAACAAACAAACAAACAAACAAACAAACAAACAAACAAACATACAAACAAACGGAACCGATCAACATACTTGACAAAATCTTTGATTTCGTCAGGTAACAAACAAACGGAACCGATCAACATACTTGACAAAATCTTTGATTTCGTCAAGTAACAAACGGCACCGATCAACATACTTGACAAAATCTTTGATTTCGTCAAGTAATAATATCCGGTGCATATATACAAGCTATTGGGCCTTAGGCAATGCACTACATGTACTATGAACCTGTAACAGTGCTCACAGTGCTCACAAACCCGGTGCTCACAAACCCCTGTTCGTCATCCCCAAAAGTTCTGATATAAAGTGGCCTGTCGCTTGACCCAGACTGTATTTAGACATGAGTTTTAGGCTTTATTATATCAGTTGGATACCTCTGAGTCTGAAAACAAAAGGAATGTTGTTTGAGATATCCCTTTGAATACATATATACTAGGCGACCGAGTGTGTATATTTAGACGGTACATGTCCACAGGGGGTAATCGTTTCTACAGCTTATTGGCGTGTGAATGGATTGAGAATCAGAATCACCCCACTGCTCTTTCTACTTTGATATCTCGGCGAGTTTTCAAGTTATTCCAAATGTGAAAAGTGGACCATAAACTAGAAATAACACTGCAACTGACTGCAAGGAAATTCTTTAAAATTAATGTTCAGTAAATGTGTGAAAATTGGAGCCATGAAAACATAAAAAATATCTGTAAAATCCAAAAAACTCATAGGATTCTGATTAAGTTTTGTCAGATTATAGACAAAGTTCGAGGTCAATCATGGAATTGACATATTTATCTGATTGCCATACCCCTTCTAAATGACATGGTTCACATTTCATGAGCCCACGATGATTCAAACGGATGCTATTACAGAAAACGTGTTTTTCTGGGATTTCGATGACCTTGACCTTGACCTTTGACTTTTGTACTTGAGTTCGTAGAGGTCAATGCTGTCAAAATGCATATTAAATTTCAAGGGATTCCATACACTATTGACGATGTTATGACCCTTTGAAATTTCGGATTATTGACGTTTAATACGTCATTGTGACGTCAGTTTACGTCGCAGCACCAAAAATGAGATATCACTGGAATCAGGGGCTCAAGACCTTTCCAACGATATACTACTCGATATACTGCGCCGACCTTCGTATTTTGACCTTGACTTCGACCTCAGGCGAACTTCTCAAGGTCAAGGTCAAAGGTCAAGGTCAAGGTTACGGAAGATAGAACTCGAGTATATCTACAATATCCACTTGATTTGAAGTCTCTACGACGATTAGAACTGGAGTTATGAGCACTTATGTGTTTTCGACGTTTTGCATGACCTTGACCTTGTTATTTGATCTTGAGCTTGACAAAGAATCTGGGACCTTCCTTTCTCATCCAGAAATTTTCCTACTAAATTTCATGAATTTCCAATGACAACTGTGGCCTGTAGAGCGCACACAAACAAACAAACGAGAGCTAGAGTGCGAACAAACAAACAAACAAACGAGAGGCCATAGGCCACACACTTGCCGGACTAAGTACGCAATTATGACGTCATTTGTCGTCAATTCTATACTGCTAACTTACTGTGCATGGAGTTTTCAAATATGCATGATATAATCGTGTTTATATATGTTATATTATAACCAGACAAGATCATAATATCTTCAAATGATGAGTTTCCTTTGAAATTTTACCGATTTGTTGCCACAAAAACGTCAATTACGTCAAAACGGATATATCAATTGTGCTAAAAATTGACAGAGACCATCACAGGACGACTCCACATCGTTTGCGTATGCTAAATATGCAGTAAATGTTATAGCTTTGCACATCTGACACTCAAAAGGCCAAAATGTCAGTCTGAAATCACGTTTGACGTCATTATGACGTCAATTGACGTCCGATTCTGAAAATGATAACATATTTGGAAAGTACTCTCTAAGACCTTTCAAACGAGCTACTACTCGATATTTTTGCAAAAGGTCAAGGTCAAGGTCATTTTTGAGGTCAACTTCGACCTCAGGCGCTTGCAAAGGCTATCGGCCATACGCCTTAGGTGTAAATGCAAAAGTTGTTAGGCTAAGTGAGTGCAATACTGTGGATTTCCATTCGTGTCTCTATCTTGCTTACTTCCTGAGATATAGTGACCCACATGGTTTTCACTTGCAGGTCAATATTGACCTTGAATTTCGACCTTTGACCTTGAAATTTTCTGGAACAAAAGAACTTATCCTTGACTATAAAATGGTGTATTATCAGATTTTTACGCACATTATTGACGCTTTTATCGGCATCGACAGCTTGAAACATGCAATTTTGCTTATAATGGGGCCGATTTCGTTGCCATAGAAACGTCAATTACGTCATAACGAATTGGCCGATCGGGCTAAAAATTGACATTGAGCATGAGGGACCGGTCCCACATCGTTTCCAAGCATCAGATCGAAAATTGGAGGAGGTGACCTCCAAGGTGAAATGTTCGACCTCGGGCGAACTTCTCAAGGTCAAGGTCAAGGGTCAAGGTCAAGGTCACAGAAGATAGAACTCGAGTTTATCTACAATATGAACTTAATTTGAAGTCTCTAGGACCATTAGAACCGAAGTTATGGCCACTTATGTGTTTTCAACGTTTTGCTTGACCTTGACCTTGACCTTTGACCTAGCTTCACCAAAATAGTGCGGTGCCTGCGCGGTATTCTAGAGAATAATCACACGAAATTTGGAGAAAATCGGGCAAGAACTGTGGACGCTAGAGTGCGAACAAACAAACAAACAAAAAATCGGCCATAGGCCGACACTTGACGAAAATCTACACATTTGTTTACATTCAAAACATTTACTCATTATTTACACATTTATGGCATCCCCTGACAACATATAGCATTGGAAACTGAATCATTTGAAACATCTAGTTTGCGTATGTATCAACATAATATATTACCTCTAACCATGCTAACGGCACAAAATTTTGATGATACCACTACTAAAAAACCTAAAATATATCAAAATTACAAAAATCCAAAAACAAATATCGATAGCCTAAAAATGAGCGAATAACAAACAGCAAATATTCCCGTACAAATATGAAATTACATTGACAACAAGTAGACAAAACAAATAGAGAGGCTTAGACATGTGGCGATTGCACAGCCCTAAAATATGACCTAATAATTGCTTGTCTTCTTTTTATCAATGTTTTTTATATTAACAAACAGTTGTAATTAGGTAATATTTTAAGGCTATGGGGTTGAAATGACCAATTATTGGCTGCATTTAAATCAATGTTAAATTGGGCAACTTCGGGTGTGCGTTTCACCTTTCCAAAAAAAAATTTAGGACTTAACGGTTGACAGGGTGTGATAGTATAATCATAGTACTTCAATAAAATCTAGGTCACTATAGAGCATGATAGTACCAATTTTTCATAAAATGACGTTGAACACAAACTCGTTTTCAGATCGCATTTGCCGACATAGCATACATGCAGCAAAACCTTTCTCTACTCCAAATCCCGGGGAATACCATCGGAATTTTTGCTTTTCCCAAAACCAGACTTCCACACGCGCAAAATAAACCAGCACGTGGATCAATATCGCTTCGCGTTGTCTCCCTAGGCAACCATACATCTGGCGAAATGACGTCACTTAAAACGGAATCCTCAACGTGTGAGGCATCCCCAAGTCTATTTCTGGCTTATACCCTATGAAGCATGGAGTTAACACAAACGCGTTATGACAAAAACATGCATCTCTCGATCATAATGAAACCAATGAGACCCTGTAAAATGACACGATACAGTGTTTTAATCTGGGCCATTCGCCATGCAACTTACCAGACCCCCAATCCCACATGCATCATATGAAGCAGACATATCATCTGGTACACGCCTTTTGTCATGCATTTGTTAGCTAATACCACAGATCATTCACAGTTGTGGCCGTAATGCTGAATTTAAAGCGGCTTGTAACTTTAAATATAAAGAACAAACTAGATTTTGATGATACCACTAGAAAGCCCGATAAAATAGTTTGTCGCTATTCGTGGAACAGTGTTTTTTCCTTCAAAGGTGATCATTATAATTCGAAACAATAGAATTACATAAAGCATGGCAGGTTTGGGATGCTTACAAGACCACTCAGAAACAGAAAGTCATTTGGAATTGAATTTTAGAAGAAAAAAAAAATTAGTCAACAGTGAGAATCGAACCACTGACCCACCGCACCCAAACCTAACGCCTCTACTGACTGCGCCATTCTGTTCATTGAAACTCAACACGTGTAAAGTATAGTGCGTAGGAGAGACTTCGCTCAGGATAAACACTGAATTATGCCATGGCTGTACATTGGACTGGCAGCGTGCAGAATTCGATCAGGAAAACTCGTGACCTTGAGTTCTACAACTTCACAATCTTATTCTGCGTGATCAGGCACAACTCCTGAGTAAAATCCGGCAATATATATTGGAACCTGGCTCTATAATGTGGTTTTGAATATTGTGAGACAGGAAAAACCTAAATTCATGACCCCCAAATTTTCGACCTGGACCGAAAATCCAGAGTTTTGGTCATACGACCATCGGACATGTATCATATGATGCGGATTTGACCATAGAAAAATACAAAAATAATCAGAAAAAATAATCATGATTACAAGCGGAGTTATCACGATTTTTCAATTTTGACCTTTACTATGACCTTAACTGTAATTCTTGACCTTGAGCCCTATAACTTCACAGTCATGTTCTGCGTGAGAAGGCACAACTCCTGAGTAAAAATCAGAAACATATATTGGATCGTGGCTCTACAATAGGGTTTTGAAAATTGAGACAAGCAAGACCTAAGTTCATGACCCCCAAATTTTCGACCTGGACCGAAAATCGAGAGTTTAGATCATACGACCATCAGACATGCATCATGTGATGCGGAATTGACCATAGAAAAATATAAAAATACACAGAAAAAATAATCTTGATTAGAAGCGGAGTTATCACGATTTTTCGATTTTGACCTTTACTATGACCTTAACTCTAATCCTAGACCCTGAGCTCGGAAACTTCAGGATCTTGTTCTGCGTGATAAGGCACAACTCCTGAGTAAAAATCAGCAACATATATTGGAACCTGGCTCTATAATATGATTTTGAATATTGTGAGACAGGAATAACCTAAATTCTTGACCCCCAAATTTTCGACCAGGACCGAAAATCGGGAATTTTGGTCGTACGACCATCGGACATGTATCAGATGATGCAGAATTGACCATAGAAAAATATAAAAATACCCAGAAAAAATAATCTCAATTAGAAGCGAAGTTATCGCGATTTTTCGATTTTGACCTTTTCTATGACCTTGACCTCAATTTTTGACCTTGACCTCCTAAAAGTTTACCACTTGGTACGAAATTGATTGTCCACCTTCTGGTGAAGGTTCATGACGATACGACCAAAATTGTGACCTGTAGAGTGCACACAAACAAACAGACAAACAGACAAACAGACAAACTCAACTGACCAACATACTTGACGAAATTTAATTTCGTCAAGTAACGAGAGGCCATAGGCCACACACTTGCCGGACTAAGTACGCAATTATGACGTCATTTGTCGTCAATTCTATACTGCTAACTTACTGTGCATGGAGTTTTCAAATATGCATGATATAATCGTGTTTATATATGTTATATTATAACCAGACAAGATCATAATATCTTCAAATGATGAGTTTCCTTTGAAATTTTACCGATTTGTTGCCACAAAAACGTCAATTACGTCAAAACGGATATATCAATTGTGCTAAAAATTGACAGAGACCATCACAGGACGACTCCACATCGTTTGCGTATGCTAAATATGCAGTAAATGTTATAGCTTTGCACATCTGACACTCAAAAGGCCAAAATGTCAGTCTGAAATCACGTTTGACGTCATTATGACGTCAATTGACGTCCGATTCTGAAAATGATAACATATTTGGAAAGTACTCTCTAAGACCTTTCAAACGAGCTACTACTCGATATTTTTGCAAAAGGTCAAGGTCAAGGTCATTTTTGAGGTCAACTTCGACCTCAGGCGCTTGCAAAGGCTATCGGCCATACGCCTTAGGTGTAAATGCAAAAGTTGTTAGGCTAAGTGAGTGCAATACTGTGGATTTCCATTCGTGTCTCTATCTTGCTTACTTCCTGAGATATAGTGACCCACATGGTTTTCACTTGCAGGTCAATATTGACCTTGAATTTCGACCTTTGACCTTGAAATTTTCTGGAACAAAAGAACTTATCCTTGACTATAAAATGGTGTATTATCAGATTTTTACGCACATTATTGACGCTTTTATCGGCATCGACAGCTTGAAACATGCAATTTTGCTTATAATGGGGCCGATTTCGTTGCCATAGAAACGTCAATTACGTCATAACGAATTGGCCGATCGGGCTAAAAATTGACATTGAGCATGAGGGACCGGTCCCACATCGTTTCCAAGCATCAGATCGAAAATTGGAGGAGGTGACCTCCAAGGTGAAATGTTCGACCTCGGGCGAACTTCTCAAGGTCAAGGTCAAGGGTCAAGGTCAAGGTCACAGAAGATAGAACTCGAGTTTATCTACAATATGAACTTAATTTGAAGTCTCTAGGACCATTAGAACCGAAGTTATGGCCACTTATGTGTTTTCAACGTTTTGCTTGACCTTGACCTTGACCTTTGACCTAGCTTCACCAAAATAGTGCGGTGCCTGCGCGGTATTCTAGAGAATAATCACACGAAATTTGGAGAAAATCGGGCAAGAACTGTGGACGCTAGAGTGCGAACAAACAAACAAACAAACGAGACGCCATAGGCGACGCACTTGCCGGAATTTTGAAGGTCAAAGGTCACATTCAAGGTCCCATAAGAACGGCCTTTTGATACGTTACACTATGGTCTTAGTTTGAAGTCTCTACGATGATTAGTTCCGAAGTTATTGTCATTTATGATATTTTCACCTTTTTCTTGACTTTGACCTTGACCTTTGTACTTCTATTCGTAGAGGTCAATGCTGTCAATATGCATACCAAGTTTCAAGGGATTCCATACACTATTGACTATGTTGTGGCCTTTTGAAATTTCGGGAAGTTGACGTTTGTGACGTCACTGTGACGTCAGTGTACGTTATAGCGCCAAAAATAAAATATCATTGGAATCAGAGGCTCAAGGCCTTTCCAACGATATACTACTCAATTTGGTGCGCTGACCTTCCTACTTGACCTTGAATTTCACCTTAGGCGAACTTCTCAAGGTCAAGGTCAAATGTCAAGGTCAAGGTCACAGAAGATAGAACTCGAGTTCATCTAAAATATGCACTTGATTTGAAGACTCTGGGATGATTAGAACCGGAGTTATGGCCACCTTTGTGTTTTAGACATTTTGCATGACCTTGACTTTCGTCATTTGTCATCAATTCTATGATGCAAACATAATGTGAATGGAGTTTTTGAATATGCATGATAAAAATCTGTTTATATATGTTATATTATCACCGTACAAATTCATAATATCTTCAAATAATGAGTTTCCTTTGAAATTTCACCTTTTTGTTGCCACAAAAACGTCAATGACGTCAAAACGGATATATCGATTGAGCTAAAAATTGATAGAGACCATCACAGAAAAAAACCACATCGTTTGCATCTGTTAGATCTGCAGTAAATGTTATAACTTTGCACATCTGACACTCAAAAGGCCTGAATATCAGTCTGAAATCCCGTTTGACGTCATTATGACGTCAATTGACGTCCGATTCCAAAAATAACAACAGATTTGGAAACTACTCTCAAAGACCTTTCAAACGAGCTACTACTTGATATTTTTGCAAAAGGTCAAGGTCAAGGTCATTTTTTAGGTCAACTTCGACCTCAGGCGCTTGCAAAGGCTATCGGTCATACGCTTTAGGTGTAAATATAAAAGTTGTTAGGCTAAGTGAGTGCAATACTATGGATTTACTTTCGTGTCTTTATCTTGCTTACTTCTTGAGATATAGTGACCTACATGGTTTTTGCTTGCGGGTCAATATTGACCTTGTCTTTCGACCTTTGACCTTGAAATTTAGTGGAACAAAAGAACTCGTCCTTGGCTATAAATAGGTATATCAATAGATTTTTACGCACATTATTGACGCTTTTATCAGCATGGACAGCTTCAAACATGCAATTTCACTTATAATGGGACTGTTTTTGTTGCCATAGAAACGTCAATTACGTCATAACGGATTTACCGATCGCGCTCAAAATTGATACTGACCATAAGGGACCAGTCCCACGTCGTTTCCAAGCATCAGATCGAAAATCGGAGGAGGTGACCTCCAAGGTCAAATATTCGACCTCGGGCGAACTTCTCAAGGTCAAGGTCAAACGTCGAGGTCAAAGTCACAAAAGATAGAACTCGAGTATATCTACAATATGAACTTGGTTTGAAGTCTCTGGGACGATTAGAACCGGAGTTATGGTCCCTTATGTGTTTTCGACGTTTTGCTTGACCTTGACCTTGACCTTTGACCTAGATTCACCAAAATAGTGCGGTGCCTGCCCAGTAACTTACCGATATTGAGTATGTAATATGAATGGATTCGACCTAGAACTGTGGACGCTAGAGTGAAAACAAACAAACACATCCATCCATCCATCCACGAACAGACCAACATACTTGCCGAAATCGTAGATTCCGGCAAGTAACAAACGGAACTGACCAACATAGTTGACGAATTTTTAATTCGTCAACTAATGAACCGACATAGTCGACTAACTTGCCGGAATAGCTGGCAATGACCTTGAACTTTTACCAAAGACTTTGAATTTTTTGCAAAGTTGATGCATCTGGTTATTTTAAATATGAGTAATGGCATTTTTCTAGATTTTGTATAGTTGATGGAAAACATTGAAAAAAGTATTATATTTCTTTCCTAGCATAAGCAGTTTGTGGTCATGAAAGACTGATAGGATTCGGATCTTTTGTGACGTCATCAATAGAGCTATTTTTCTCAAAATCATTCTGTCAAGAGCCATTATCCTACAGAATATCTACATCAAATTTGAAAAGAATCAAGCAACAAATGTGGACGCTATGAGTATGAAAAGACAAACAAATGAAATTTTCTCCAATTTTCCGTCATAAAAAGGTCAATTAGGCCATTACCACTGCAATTATTGAACTGATATTTGTCAAATAGCTTCAGTAGGTATCCCCAATACTTACCAGAGCACCGGATCAACAATAATCATAAATGGTTTATGCATCTCATGTAAACAATCAATTGAAGTATGATAAAATCACGTTTCACGTCATTATGACGTCATATGACGTCAGATTCCAAAAATAAGAACATATATCGAAACTACTCCCGAAGACCTTTCAAACGAGTTACTACTCGATATTTTCGCGAAAGGCCAAGGTCAAGGTCATTTTTTGGGTCAACTTCGACCTCAGGCGCTTGCAAAGGCTATCGGCCATACGCCTTAGGTGTAAATACAAAAGTTGATAGGCTAAGTGAGTGCAATACTGTGGATTTACTTTCGTGTCTCTATCTTGCTTACTTCCTGAGATATAGTGACCTACATGGTTTTCATTTGCGGGTCAATATTGACCTTGACTTCCGACCTTTGACCTTGAAATTTCGCGGAACAAAAGAACTCGTCCTTGGCTATAAACAGGTGTATCATTAGATTTTTACGCACATTATTGACGCTTTTATCAGCATGGACAGCTTGAAACATGCAATTTCGCTTATAATGGGACCGATTTCGTTGCCATAGAAACGTCAATTACGTCATAACGGATTGACCGATCGCGCTAAAAATTGACATTGACCATAAGGGACCGGTCCGACATCGTTTCCAAGCATCAGATCGAAAATCGGAGGAGGTGACCTCCAAGGTCAAATATTCGACCTCAGGCGAACTTCTCAAGGTCAAGGTCAAATGTCAAGGTCAAGGTCACAAAAGATAGAACTCGAGTATATCTACCATATGCACTTGATTTGAAGTCTCTACGACAATTAGAACTGGAGTTATGAGCACTTATGTGTTTTTGACGTTTTGCGTGACCTTGACCTTGACCTTTGGCCTATATTCTCCAAAAGTGTGCGGTGCCTGCCTGTTATCCTACAGATTACATACCCCAAGTTACGTAACAATCACTGTACAATTGCGACCTGTAGAGCAGTAACAGATAAACGAGAGGCCATAGGCCACACACTTGCCGGACTAAGTACGCAATTATGACGTCATTTGTCGTCAATTCTATACTGCTAACTTACTGTGAATGGAGTTTTTAAATATGCATGATATAATCGTGTTTATACATGTTATATTATAACCAGACAAGATCATAATATCTTCAAATGATGAGTTTCCTTTGAAATTTTACCGATTTGTTGCCACAAAAACGTCAATTACGTCAAAACGGATATATCAATTGTGCTAAAAATTGACAGAGACCATCACAGGACGACTCCATATCGTTTGCATGTGCTAAATATGCAGTAAATGTTATAACTTTGCACATCTGACACTCAAAAGGCCAAAATGTCAGTCTGAAATCACGTTTGACGTCATTATGACGTCAATTGACGTCCGATTCCGAAAATGGCAACATATTTTGAAAGTACTCTCCAAGACCTTTCGAACGAGCTACTACTCGATATTTTTGCAAAAGGTCAAGGTCAAGGTCATTTTTGAGGTCAACTTCGACCTCAGGCGCTTGCAAAGGCTATCGGTCATACGCCTTAGGTGTAAATGCAAAAGTTGTTAGGCTAAGTGAGTGCAATACTGTGGATTTACTTTCGTGTCTCTATCTTGCTTACTTCCTGAGATATAGTGACCCACATTGTTTTCACTTGCAGGTCAATATTGACCTTGAATTTCGACCTTTGACCTTGAAATTTCCTGGAACAAAAGAACTCGTTCTTGACTATAAACTGGTATATTATCAGATTTTTACGCACATTATTGACGCTTTTATCAGCATCGACAGCTTGAAACATGCAATTTCGCTTATAATGGGGCCGATTTCGTTGCCATAGAAACGTCAATTACGTCATAACGAATTGGCCGATCGGGCTAAAAATTGACATTGAGCATGAGGGACCGGTCCCACATCGTTTCCAAGCATCAGATCGAAAATCGGAGGAGGTGACCTCCAAGGTCAAATATTCGACCTCGGGCGAACTTCTCAAGGTCAAGGTCAAAGGTCAAGGTCCAGGTCACAGAAGATAGAACTCGAGTTTATCTACAATATGAACTTAATTTGAAGTCTCTAGGACCATTAGAACCGAAGTTATGGCCACTTATGTGTTTTCAACGTTTTGCTTGACCTTGACCTTGACCTTTGACCTAGACACACCAAAATAGTGCGGTGCCTGCGCGGTATACTACAGATTCTGCACACGAATTTTGGAAGCTTTTAATCAAGAACTGTGGACGCTAGAGTGCGAACAAACAAACAAACAAACACACAAACAAACACATCCACAAACCGACCAACATACTTGCCGAAATCTTTAGATTCCGGCAAGTAACAAACACACAAACACATCCACGAACAGAGCAACATACTTGCCGAAATCTTTAGATTCCGGCAAGTAACAAACAAACATACAAACAAACGGCACCGATCAACATACTTGACAAAATCTTTGATTTCGTCAAGTAATAATATCCGGTGCATATATACAAGCTATTGGGCCTTAGGCAATGCACTACATGTACTATGAACCTGTAACAGTGCTCACAGTGCTCACAAACCCGGTGCTCACAAACCCCTGTTCGTCATCCCCAAAAGTTCTGATATAAAGTGGCCTGTCGCTTGACCCAGACTGTATTTAGACATGAGTTTTAGGCTTTATTATATCAGTTGGATACCTCTGAGTCTGAAAACAAAAGGAATGTTGTTTGAGATATCCCTTTGAATACATATATACTAGGCGACCGAGTGTGTATATTTAGACGGTACATGTCCACAGGGGGTAATCGTTTCTACAGCTTATTGGCGTGTGAATGGATTGAGAATCAGAATCACCCCACTGCTCTTTCTACTTTGATATCTCGGCGAGTTTTCAAGTTATTCCAAATGTGAAAAGTGGACCATAAACTAGAAATAACACTGCAACTGACTGCAAGGAAATTCTTTAAAATTAATGTTCAGTAAATGTGTGAAAATTGGAGCCATGAAAACATAAAAAATATCTGTAAAATCCAAAAAACTCATAGGATTCTGATTAAGTTTTGTCAGATTATAGACAAAGTTCGAGGTCAATCATGGAATTGACATATTTATCTGATTGCCATACCCCTTCTAAATGACATGGTTCACATTTCATGAGCCCACGATGATTCAAACGGATGCTATTACAGAAAACGTGTTTTTCTGGGATTTCGATGACCTTGACCTTGACCTTTGACTTTTGTACTTGAGTTCGTAGAGGTCAATGCTGTCAAAATGCATATTAAATTTCAAGGGATTCCATACACTATTGACGATGTTATGACCCTTTGAAATTTCGGATTATTGACGTTTAATACGTCATTGTGACGTCAGTTTACGTCGCAGCACCAAAAATGAGATATCACTGGAATCAGGGGCTCAAGACCTTTCCAACGATATACTACTCGATATACTGCGCCGACCTTCGTATTTTGACCTTGACTTCGACCTCAGGCGAACTTCTCAAGGTCAAGGTCAAAGGTCAAGGTCAAGGTTACGGAAGATAGAACTCGAGTATATCTACAATATCCACTTGATTTGAAGTCTCTACGACGATTAGAACTGGAGTTATGAGCACTTATGTGTTTTCGACGTTTTGCATGACCTTGACCTTGTTATTTGATCTTGAGCTTGACAAAGAATCTGGGACCTTCCTTTCTCATCCAGAAATTTTCCTACTAAATTTCATGAATTTCCAATGACAACTGTGGCCTGTAGAGCGCACACAAACAAACAAACAAACAAACATACAAACGAGACGCCATAGGCGACGCACTTGCCGGAATTCTGAAGGTCAAGGGTGACATTCAAGGTCGCATAAGAACGGCCTTTTGATACGTTACAATATGGTCCTAGTTTGAAGTCTCTACGATGATTAGTTCCGAAGTTATTGTCATTTATGATATTTTCACCTTTTTCTTGACTTTGACCTTGACCTTTGTACTTCTATTCGTAGAGGTCAATGCTGTCAATATGCATACCAAGTTTCAAGGGATTCCATACACTATTGACGATGTTGTGGCCTTTTGAAATTTCAAGAATTTGACGTTTATGACGTCACTGTGACGTCAGTGTACGTTATAGCGCCAAAAATAAAATATCATTGGAATCGGAGGCTCAAGGCCTTTCCAACGATATACTACTCAATGTGGTGGGCTGACCTTCGTACTTGACCTTGAATTTAACCTTAGGCGAACTTCTCAAGGTCAAGGTCAAATGTCAAGGTCAAGGTCACAGAAGATAGAACTCGAGTTTATCCAAAATATGCATTTGATTTGAAGACTCTGGGACGCTTAGAACCGGAGTTATGGCCACCTCTGTGTTTTAGACATTTTGCATGACCTTGACTTACGTCATTTGTCATCAATTCTATGCTGCAAACATACTGTGAATGGAGTTTTTGAATATGCATGATAAAAGTCTGTTTATATATGTTATATTATCACCGTACAAATTCATATCTTCAAATAATGAGTTTCCTTTGAAATTTCACAGATTTGTTGCCACAAAAACGTCAATTACGTCAAAACGGATATATCGATTGAGCTAAAAATTGATAGAGACCATCATAGAAAGAAACCACATCGTTTGCATCTGTTAGATCTGCAGTAAATGTTATATCTTTGCACATCTGACACTCAAAAGGCCTGAATATCAGTCTGAAATCACGTTTGACGTCATTATGACGTCAATTGACGTCCGATTCTGAAAATAACAACAGATTTGGAAACTACTCTCAAAGACCTTCCAAACGAGCTACTACTCGATATTTTTGCAAAAGGTCAAGGTCAAGGTCATTTTTTAGGTCAACTTCGACCTCAGGCGCTTGCAAAGGCTATCGCTCATACGCCTTAGGTGTAAATATAAAAGTTGTTAGGCTAAGTGAGTGCAATACTGTGGATTTACTTTCGTGTCTCTATCTTGCTTACTTCCTGAGATATAGTGACCTACATGGTTTTCGCTTGCGGGTCAATATTGACCTTGACTTTCGACCTACGACCTTGAAATTTCGTGGATCAAAAGAAGTCATCCTTGCTTATTAACAGGTTTATCATTGGATTTTTACGCACATTATTGACGCTTTTATCAGCATGGACAGCTTGAAAATGCAATTTGGCTTATAATGGGACCGATTTCGTTGCCATAGAAACGTCAATTACGTCATAACGGATTGACCGATCGCGCTAAAAATTGATACTGACCATGAGGGACCAGTCCCACATCGTTTCCAAGCATCAGATCGAAAATCGGAGGAGGTGACCTCCAAGGTCAAATATTCGACCTCAGGCGAACTTCCCAAGGTCAAGGTCAAAGGTCAAGGTCAAGGTCACAAAAGATAGAACTCGAGTATATCTACAATATGAACTTGGTTTGAAGTCTCTAGGACGATTAGAACCGGAGTTATGGTCCCTTATGTGTTTTCGACGTTTTGCTTGACCTTGACCTTGACCTTTGACCTAGATTCACCAAAATAGTGCGGTGCCTGCCCAGTAACCTACCGATATTGAGTATTTAATATGAACGGATTCGACCTAGAACTGTGGACGCTAGAGTGAAAACAAACAAACACATCCATCCATCCATCCATCCACGAACAGACCAACATACTTGCCGAAATCGTAGATTCCGGCAAGTAACAAACGGCACCGATCAACATACTTGACAAAATCTTTGATTTCGTCAAGTAATAATATCCGGTGCATATATACAAGCTATTGGGCCTTAGGCAATGCACTACATGTACTATGAACCTGTAACAGTGCTCACAGTGCTCACAAACCCGGTGCTCACAAACCCCTGTTCGTCATCCCCAAAAGTTCTGATATAAAGTGGCCTGTCGCTTGACCCAGACTGTATTTAGACATGAGTTTTAGGCTTTATTATATCAGTTGGATACCTCTGAGTCTGAAAACAAAAGGAATGTTGTTTGAGATATCCCTTTGAATACATATATACTAGGCGACCGAGTGTGTATATTTAGACGGTACATGTCCACAGGGGGTAATCGTTTCTACAGCTTATTGGCGTGTGAATGGATTGAGAATCAGAATCACCCCACTGCTCTTTCTACTTTGATATCTCGGCGAGTTTTCAAGTTATTCCAAATGTGAAAAGTGGACCATAAACTAGAAATAACACTGCAACTGACTGCAAGGAAATTCTTTAAAATTAATGTTCAGTAAATGTGTGAAAATTGGAGCCATGAAAACATAAAAAATATCTGTAAAATCCAAAAAACTCATAGGATTCTGATTAAGTTTTGTCAGATTATAGACAAAGTTCGAGGTCAATCATGGAATTGACATATTTATCTGATTGCCATACCCCTTCTAAATGACATGGTTCACATTTCATGAGCCCACGATGATTCAAACGGATGCTATTACAGAAAACGTGTTTTTCTGGGATTTCGATGACCTTGACCTTGACCTTTGACTTTTGTACTTGAGTTCGTAGAGGTCAATGCTGTCAAAATGCATATTAAATTTCAAGGGATTCCATACACTATTGACGATGTTATGACCCTTTGAAATTTCGGATTATTGACGTTTAATACGTCATTGTGACGTCAGTTTACGTCGCAGCACCAAAAATGAGATATCACTGGAATCAGGGGCTCAAGACCTTTCCAACGATATACTACTCGATATACTGCGCCGACCTTCGTATTTTGACCTTGACTTCGACCTCAGGCGAACTTCTCAAGGTCAAGGTCAAAGGTCAAGGTCAAGGTTACGGAAGATAGAACTCGAGTATATCTACAATATCCACTTGATTTGAAGTCTCTACGACGATTAGAACTGGAGTTATGAGCACTTATGTGTTTTCGACGTTTTGCATGACCTTGACCTTGTTATTTGATCTTGAGCTTGACAAAGAATCTGGGACCTTCCTTTCTCATCCAGAAATTTTCCTACTAAATTTTATGAATTTCCAATGACAACTGTGGCCTGTAGAGCGCACACAAACAAACAAACAAACAAACATACAAACCAGCGACCATAGGTCGTAAGCTTGACGAAATGTTTACTGAACCGATCCTGACCTTGTCCTATGAGATGTGACCTTCAGCTCGATAAAGAGTATGGGATCCTCCTCTGCCAGCCATGAATCTTCCCACACAATCCGCTTCTCTGTATGACGAATACTTTACAATATATAATATATCTCCATTTTGAAAATTGACGTTTTACGTCATGACGTCATTGACGTTGCACCTAGCATGTTGAAACTCGGCATATGGCTGGGTATTAATATTCCACATATGTTCTCATAATCACAGTCCAATACCTTCAAATTTGAGTGCACGGTGTAGGTTTGAATGTTTGCTGAAATGTCGAAAAATTGATATGACCGGCCTTACGTTTATGACGTCATAGCGAAAAATGTATCATGACGGAAAAGTATCGGACAGCAGCCTCCTAAACCAGAATTCAACGAGCTTTCCAAAGGTGCAATCCGCTTCTCTGTACGACAAATACTTTCCGATTTATAGCCCTATTTAGAAAATTGACGTTTTACGTCGTGACGTCATTGACGTTCAACCGATCCAAGTAAAATTTTGCAATTCGATGGACAATATCAACATATATTAATGAACTGAATTTCAGAGGTACTGCTATAAAATTGACTGATGTGTGAATTTTTGAAAATTTGCCCCTTGTTAAAGATAGGGATTTTACGAGATTTCAAGAATTTTTAGTGACGTTATCAATGAAGTAACTTTCTTCAAAAACGTGCAGTGCGGTTACAGTGCGGATAGCTGTACATCAAAAATGTTTGGGGATGCTAGCGCAAAAATTGTGGACGCTAGAGTGTGAAAAGACAAAAGAGTGAAGCATGCAATTTTGCTTATGATGGGAGTGATTTTGTTGCCACTCATATCTGGTGCATGCACAGGATCTTTGGTCATGAAACAGATTACTGCTATAAAACCGGGAATGGGGCCGGTTGCTATGCCGGTTCGTCATGCCCAATATTTCTGATATAAAGTGGCCTGTCGCTTGACCCAGACTGTATTTAGACATGAGTTTTAGACTTTATCATACCAGTTGGACACCTCTGAGTCAAAAAACAAAAGAAATGTTGTTTGAGATGTGCACTTGGATACATATATGATATACTGTACTACTTCGCAACCGAGTGTGTATATTTAGAAGGGGACATGTCCACAGGGGGTAATCGTTTCTACAGCTTATTAGCATCTGAACGGATTGAGAATCAAATTCACCCCACTGCTCTTTCTCCTTCGATATCTCAGCGAGTTTTCAAGTTATTCCAAATGTGAAAAGTGGACCATAAACTAGAAATAACACTGCAACTGACCGCAAGGAAATGCTTCAAAATTAATGTTCAGTAAATTTGTGAAAATTAGAGCCATGAGAACATAAAAAATATCTGTAAAACCCAAAATCCTCATATGATTCTGATTAAGTTTTGTCAGATTATAGACAAAGTTCGAGGTCAATCATGGAATTGACATATTTGTCTGATTGATATACCTCTTCTGAATGATATGGTTCAAATTTCATGAGCCCACGATGATTCAAACGGATTTTATTACAGAAAACGTGTTTTTCTGGGATTTCGATGACCTTGACCTTGACCTTTGACCTTTGTACTTGAGTTCGTAGAGGTCAATGCTGTCAAAGTGCATATCAAATTTCAAGAGATTCCATACACTATTGACGATGTTATGACCCTTTGAAATTTCGGATTTTTGACGTTTATGACGTCATTGTGACGTCAGTTTACGTCGCAGCGCCAAAAATGAGATATCACTGGAATCAGGGGCTCAAGACCTTTCCAACAATATACTACTCGATATGCTGCGCCGACCTTCGTACTTGACCTTGACTTCGACCTCAGGCGAACTTCTCAAGGTCAAGGTTAAAGGTCAAGGTCAAGTCACGGAAGATAGAACTCGAGTATATCTACAATATGCACTTGATTTGAAGTCTCTACGACGATTAGAACTGGAGTTATGAGCACTTATGTGTTTTCGTCGTTTTGCATGACCTTGACCTTGTTATTTGACCTTGAGCTTAACAAAGAGTCTGGGACCTTCCTATTTCAGCCTAGAAAATTTCTACTAAATTTCATGAATTTCCAATGAGAACTGTGGCCTGTAGAGGGCACACAAACAAACAAACAAACAAACAAACAAACAAACAAACATACAAACAAACGGAACCGATCAACATACTTGACAAAACCTTTGATTTCGTCAAGTAACAAACGGCACCGATCAACATACTTGACAAAATCTTTGATTTCGTCAAGTAATAATATCCGGTGCATATATACAAGCTATTGGGCCTTAGGCAATGCACTACATGTACTATGAACCTGTAACAGTGCTCACAGTGCTCACAAACCCGGTGCTCACAAACCCCTGTTCGTCATCCCCAAAAGTTCTGATATAAAGTGGCCTGTCGCTTGACCCAGACTGTATTTAGACATGAGTTTTAGGCTTTATTATATCAGTTGGATACCTCTGAGTCTGAAAACAAAAGGAATGTTGTTTGAGATATCCCTTTGAATACATATATACTAGGCGACCGAGTGTGTATATTTAGACGGTACATGTCCACAGGGGGTAATCGTTTCTACAGCTTATTGGCGTGTGAATGGATTGAGAATCAGAATCACCCCACTGCTCTTTCTACTTTGATATCTCGGCGAGTTTTCAAGTTATTCCAAATGTGAAAAGTGGACCATAAACTAGAAATAACACTGCAACTGACTGCAAGGAAATTCTTTAAAATTAATGTTCAGTAAATGTGTGAAAATTGGAGCCATGAAAACATAAAAAATATCTGTAAAATCCAAAAAACTCATAGGATTCTGATTAAGTTTTGTCAGATTATAGACAAAGTTCGAGGTCAATCATGGAATTGACATATTTATCTGATTGCCATACCCCTTCTAAATGACATGGTTCACATTTCATGAGCCCACGATGATTCAAACGGATGCTATTACAGAAAACGTGTTTTTCTGGGATTTCGATGACCTTGACCTTGACCTTTGACTTTTGTACTTGAGTTCGTAGAGGTCAATGCTGTCAAAATGCATATTAAATTTCAAGGGATTCCATACACTATTGACGATGTTATGACCCTTTGAAATTTCGGATTATTGACGTTTAATACGTCATTGTGACGTCAGTTTACGTCGCAGCACCAAAAATGAGATATCACTGGAATCAGGGGCTCAAGGCCTTTCCAACGATATACTACTCGATATACTGCGCCGACCTTCGTATTTTGACCTTGACTTCGACCTCAGGCGAACTTCTCAAGGTCAAGGTCAAAGGTCAAGGTCAAGGTTACGGAAGATAGAACTCGAGTATATCTACAATAACCACTGGATTTGAAGTCTCTACGACGATTAGAACTGGAGTTATGAGCACTTATGTGTTTTCGACGTTTTGCATGACCTTGACCTTGTTATTTGATCTTGAGCTTGACAAAGAATCTGGGACCTTCCTTTCTCATCCAGAAATTTTCCTACTAAATTTCATGAATTTCCAATGACAACTGTGGCCTGTAGAGCGCACACAAACAAACAAACAAACAAACATACAAACAAACGGCACCGATCAACATACTTGACAAAATCTTTGATTTCGTCAAGTAATAATATCCGGTGCATATATACAAGCTATTGGGCCTTAGGCAATGCACTACATGTACTATGAACCTGTAACAGTGCTCACAGTGCTCACAAACCCGGTGCTCACAAACCCCTGTTCGTCATCCCCAAAAGTTCTGATATAAAGTGGCCTGTCGCTTGACCCAGACTGTATTTAGACATGAGTTTTAGGCTTTATTATATCAGTTGGATACCTCTGAGTCTGAAAACAAAAGGAATGTTGTTTGAGATATCCCTTTGAATACATATATACTAGGCGACCGAGTGTGTATATTTAGACGGTACATGTCCACAGGGGGTAATCGTTTCTACAGCTTATTGGCGTGTGAATGGATTGAGAATCAGAATCACCCCACTGCTCTTTCTACTTTGATATCTCGGCGAGTTTTCAAGTTATTCCAAATGTGAAAAGTGGACCATAAACTAGAAATAACACTGCAACTGACTGCAAGGAAATTCTTTAAAATTAATGTTCAGTAAATGTGTGAAAATTGGAGCCATGAAAACATAAAAAATATCTGTAAAATCCAAAAAACTCATAGGATTCTGATTAAGTTTTGTCAGATTATAGACAAAGTTCGAGGTCAATCATGGAATTGACATATTTATCTGATTGCCATACCCCTTCTAAATGACATGGTTCGCATTTCATGAGCCCACGATGATTCAAACGGATGCTATTACAGAAAACGTGTTTTTCTGGGATTTCGATGACCTTGACCTTGACCTTTGACTTTTGTACTTGAGTTCGTAGAGGTCAATGCTGTCAAAATGCATATTAAATTTCAAGGGATTCCATACACTATTGACGATGTTATGACCCTTTGAAATTTCGGATTATTGACGTTTAATACGTCATTGTGACGTCAGTTTACGTCGCAGCACCAAAAATGAGATATCACTGGAATCAGGGGCTCAAGACCTTTCCAACGATATACTACTCGATATACTGCGCCGACCTTCGTATTTTGACCTTGACTTCGACCTCAGGCGAACTTCTCAAGGTCAAGGTCAAAGGTCAAGGTCAAGGTCACGGAAGATAGAACTCGAATATATCTACAATATGCACTTAATTTGAAGTCTCTACGACGATTAGAACTGGAGTTATGAGCACTTATGTGTTTTCGACGTTTTGTGTGACCTTGACCTTGCTATTTGACCTTGAGCTTAATAAAGAATCTGGGCCCTTCCTATTTCAGCCTAAAACCTTTCTACCAAATTTCATGAATTTCCAATGAGAACTGTGGCCTGTAGAGCGCACACAAACAAACAAACAAACATACAAACAAACGGAACCGATCAACATACTTGACAAAATCTTTGATTTCGTCAAGTAATAATATCTGGTGCATATATACAAGCTATTGGGCCTTAGGCAATGCACTACATGTACTATAAACCTGTAACAGTGCTCACAATGCTCACAAACCCGGTGCTCACAAAACCCTGTTCGTCATGCCCAATATTTCTGATATAAAGTGGCCTGTTGCTTGACCCAGACTGTATTTAGACATGAGTTTTAGACTTTATCATACCAGTTGGACACCTCTGAGTCAAAAAACAAAAGAAATGTTGTTTAAGATGTGCACTTGGATACATATATGATATACTGTACTACTTCGCAACCGAGTGTGTATATTTAGAAGGGGACATGTCCACAGGGGGTAATCGTTTCTACAGCTTATTACCATCTGAACGGATTGAGAATCAAATTCACCCCACTGCTCTTTCTACTTTGATATCTCGGCGAGTTTTCAAGTTATTCCAAATGTGAAAAGTGGACCATAAACTAGAAATAACACTGCAACTGACTGCAAGGAAATTCTTTAAAATTAATGTTCAGTAAATGTGTGAAAATTGGAGCCATTAAAACATAAAAAATATCTGTAAAATCCCCAAAACTCATAGGATTCTGATTAAGTTTTGTCAGATTATAGACAAAGTTCGAGGTCAATCATGGAAATTTCATATTTATCTGATTGCCATACCCCTTCTAAATGACATGGTTCACATTTCATGAGCCCACGATGATTCAAACGGATGCTATTACAGAAAACGTGTTTTTCTGGGATTTCGATGACCTTGACCTTGACCTTTGACTTTTGTACTTGAGTTCGTAGAGGTCAATGCTGTCAAAATGCATATCAAATTTCAAGGGATTCCATACACTATTGACGATGTTATGACCCTTTGAAATTTCGGATTATTGACGTTTAATACGTCATTGTGACGTCAGTTTAAGTCGCAGCACCAAAAATGAGATACCACTGGAATCAGGAGCTCAAGACCTTTCCAACGATATACTACTCGATATACTGCGCCGACCTTCGTATTTTGACCTTGACTTCGACCTCAGGCGAACTTCTTAAGGTCAAGGTCAAAGGTCAAGGTCAAGGTCACGGAAGATAGAACTCGAATATATCTACAATATGCACTTAATTTGAAGTCTCTACGACGATTAGAACTGGAGTTATGAGCACTTATGTGTTTTCGACGTTTTGTGTGACCTTGACCTTGCTATTTGACCTTGAGCTTAATAAAGAATCTGGGCCCTTCCTATTTCAGCCTAAAACCTTTCTACCAAATTTCATGAATTTCCAATGAGAACTGTGGCCTGTAGAGCGCACACAAACAAACAAACAAACATACAAACAAACGGAACCGATCAACATACTTGACAAAATCTTTGATTTCGTCAAGTAACAAACACACAAACCGACAAACCAACCGACCAACATACTTGCCGGAATTTAAAATTCCGGCAAGTAACGAGAGCCCCTAGGGCACCCACTTGCCGGAATGCATACTCATGTGCTTCTGTACGAATAATACTTTCCGATATATAGCCCCATTTTGATAATTGACGTTATACGTAATGACGTCATTGACGTTGCATATAGCGTGTTGAAACTCGGTATATGGCTGGGTATTGATATTCCATATACGTTCTCACAATTAAAGTTCAATACCTCCAAATTTGGGTACACTGTGGATGTTTGAAAGTTTGCTGAAAAGTCGAAAATTGGTATGACAGGCCTTACGTTTATGACGTCATAGCGGAAGATCTATCATAGCGAAAAAGCATCAGACAGTACTCTACTAAACCAGAATTCAACGAGCTTTCTAATGGTGCAATCCGTTTTTCTTTACGACAAATACTTTACGACATATAGCCCCATTTTCAAAATTGACGTTTGACGTCATGACGTCATCATCGTTGCACGTAACGTCTTGAAACTACATACATGACTGGGTAATAATATTCCGAATGAGTCCTCAAGATTACAGTCCAATAACTTCAAATTTGAGAACACTGTGGATGTTTGAAAGTTTGCTGAAAAGTCGAAAATTTGGTATGACAGGCCTTACGTTTATGACGTCATAGCGGAAAATCTATCATAGCGGAAAAGCATCGGACAGCACCCTTCTAAACCAGAATTCAACGAGCTTTCCAATAGTGCAATTCGCTTCTCTGTATGACAAATACTTTTCGATATATAGTCCCATTTTGAAAATTGACGTTTTACGTCATGACGTCATCGACGTTACACGTAGCGTGTTGAAACTTCGCACATAGCTGGGTATTATTATTTCACATATGTTCTGTTAATTACAGTCTAATACCTTCAAATTTGAGTGCACTGTGGATGTTTGAAAGTTTGCTGAAAAGTCGAAAATTTGGTATGACAGGCGTTACGTTTATGACGTCATAGCGGAAAATCTATCATGGCGGAAAAGTATCGGACAGTACTCTTCTAAACCAGAATTCAACGAGCTTTTCAATGGTGCAATCCGCTTCTCTGTACGACGAATACTTTCCGATATATAGCCCCATTTTGAAAATTCACTTTTCACGTCGTGACGTCATTGACGTTCGACCGATCCAAATTAAACTTCGCAGTATGATGAATAATGTTACCATATATCGATATGCTGAATTTCAGAGGTATCGGTCCAAATATGACTGCTGTGTGAATTTTTGAAAATTCGCCAATGATGAGAGATAGGGATTTTTTGAGTTTTCAGGAATTTTTGGTGACGTCATCAATGAATCGATTTTTTCCAAAAACGTGCGGTCTCGTCCTAAGGCAAATACCTATCTATTAAAAAAATTTCGGGAAGCTAGCTCAAAAACTGTGGACGCTAGAGCGCGCACAACCAAACACACAAACATCCAAACACATAAACAAACCAACTGACCAACATACTTGCCGAAATCGAAGATTCCGGCAAGTAACAAACAAACACACAAACCGACAAACCAACCGACCAACATACTTGCCGGAATTTAAATTCCGGCAAGTAACAAACGAGATACCATTGGCCTAAAGGCCAAACTTGTCGAAATCTTTTTCTACATGCGTGGCCTACTTTAACTATAATTGAATGAGGTTTCCGAGGGTGTAATCCATTTCATTAAGAATTAATACTTAGCCAGATACAATCCTATTTCGAAAATGGACGTTTGACATCATGACGTCATTGTTGTTGAATGTAACGTGTTTAAACTCTGTACATGGCTTGGTATTAATATTCGATATAGGTTCCCATAATTACAGTCTAATAACTTCAAATTTGAGTGCACTGTGGATGTTTCAATGTTTGCTGAAAAGTCGAAATATTGGTACATCAGGCATTACGTTTATTACGTCTTTGCGGAAAGTCTATCATGGCGGAAAAGTATTGGACAGTACCCTCCTAAACCAGAATTCAACGAGCTTTCCAATGGTGCAATCCGCTTTTCTGTACGACAAATACCTCTCGATATATAGCTCCATTTTGAAAATTGACGTTTTACGTCATGACGTCATTGACGTTGCACGTAGCGTGTTGAAACTCGGTGCGTGGCTGTGTAATAAAGTTCCACATACGTTGTCATGATTACAGTCTATTGCCTTCAAAATTGAGTGCACTGTGGTTGTTTGAAAGTTTGCTGAAAAGCCGAAAAACTTGTATGACAGGCCTGCCTTACGTTTATGACGTCATAGCGGAAAATCTATCATGGCGGAAAAGTATCGGACAGTACCCTTCTAAACCAGAATTCAACGAGCTTTCCAATGGTGCAATCCGCTTTTCTGTACGACAAATACCTCTCGATATATAGCTCCATTTTTAAAATTGACGTTTTGCGTCATAACGTCATTGACGTTGCACGTAGCGTGTTGAAACTCGGTGTATGGCTGTGTAATAAAGTTCCACATACGTTCTCATGATTACAGTCTATTGCCTTCAAAATTGAGTGCACTGTGGTTGTTTGAAAGTTTGCTGAAAAGCCGAAAAACTTGTATGACAGGCCTTCCGTTTATGACGTCATAGCGGAAAATCTATCATGGCGGAAAAGTATCGGACAGTACCCTCCTAAACCAGAATTCAACGAGCTTTCGAGTGGTGCAATCCGCTTCTCTGTGCGACGAATACTTTCAGATATATAACCCATTTTTAAAATTGACGTTTTACGTCATGACGTCATTGACGTTGAACGTAGCGCGTTGAAACTTGGTATATGGCTGTATATTAATATTTCACATAGGTTCTCATAATTACAGTTCAATACCTTCAAATTTGAGTGCACTGTGGATATTTGAAAGTTTGCTGAAAAGTCGAAAAAAATTTATGACAGGCCTTACGTTTATGACGTCATAGCGGAAAATCTATCAGGGCGGAAACGTATCGGACAGTGCCCCGCTGAACCAGAATTCAACGAGCTTTCCAATGGTGCAATCCGCTTTTCTGTACGACAAATACCTCTCGATATATAGCTCCATTTTTAAAATTGACGTTTTACGTCATAACGTCATTGGCGTTGCACGTAGCGTGTTGAAACTCGGTGTATGGCTGTGTAATAAAGTTCCACATACGTTCTCATGATTACAGTCTATTGCCTTCAAAATTGAGTGCACTGTGGTTGTTTGAAAGTTTGCTGAAAAGCCGAAAAACTTGTATGACAGGCCTTCCGTTTATGACGTCATAGCGGAAAATCTATCATCGCGGAAAAGTATCGGACAGTACCCTTCTAAACCAGAATTCAACGAGCTTTCCAATGGTGCAATCCGCTTTTCTGTACGACAAATACCTATCGATATATAGCTCCATTATGAAAATTGACGTTTTACGTCATGACGTCATTGACGTTGCACGTAGCGCGTTGAAACTTGGTATATGGCTGTATATTGATATTTCACATAGGTTCTCATAATTACAGTTGAATACCTTCAAATTTGAGTGCACTGTGGATATTTGAAAGTTTGCTGAAAAGTCGAACAAATTTTTATGACAGGCCTTACGTTAATGACGTCATAGCGGAAAATCTATCAGGGTGGAAACGTATCGGACAGTACCCTCCTAAACCAGAATTCAACGAGCTTTCGAGTGGTGCAATCCGCTTCTCTGTGCGACGAATACTTTCAGATATATAACCCCATTTTTAAAATTGACGTTTTACGTCATGACGTCATTGACGTTGGACGTAGCGCGTTGAAACTTGGTATATGGCTGTATATTAATATTTCACAGAGGTTCTCATAATTACAGTTCAATACCTTCAAATTTGAGTGCACTATGGATATTTGAAAGTTTGTTGAAAAGTCGAAAAAATTTTATGACAGGCCTTACGTTTATGACGTCATAGCGGAAAATCTATCAGGGCGGAAACGTATCGGACAGTACCCTTCTGAACCAGAATTCAACGAGCTTTTTAATGGTGCAATCCGCTCCTCTCTACGACAAATACTTTCCGATATATGATCCCAATTAAAAAATTGACATTTTACGTCATGACGTCATTGACGTTCAACCGATCTACGTATAACTTCGTTGTTTGATGGATAATATGAACATATATCAGCGTACCAAATTTCAGAACAATCGGTTCAAATTTGACTGCTGTGCGATTTTTTTAAAATTCGCCAATGATGAGAGATAGGGATTTTTCGACTTTTCAATGATTTTTGGTGACGTCATCAATGGACCGATTTTTTTCAAAAACGTGCGGTTCCGTCCTTGGGCGAATATCTTTCCATAGAAAAAGTTTCGAGAAGTTAGCGTTAAAACTGTGGCCGCTAGAGCGCACACAGACATACAAACATACAAATGAAGCAATCGCTCAAAGAGCTAGGACTTGGCAAAATAAAGTATTGAACTTGAAAAGAAATCTATAATAAACCAGCTAAAAAACGTTTTGAGAGAGCATGAATAGTTCTTTTTTTTAAATTATCTATTTGCTGTTAAGTAAATTGTACATGTATTAAATTGTGCAGATATGCTATATAGAATAAAAGACATGATCTTGTAAGTTAGAGAGAGAAAAACAAGTTTTGAGAGAGAGTTGAACCCGGGGTCTGTGGATTCAAAGTCCTGAGCTCGATGCACAGCACCAACGAGGCTGACAGCATTGAGTGGTGTATGTATTGTAACAGGTCTTCACGGCAAGTTACTGCTAGAAACCGGGAATGGGGCCCGTTTCCTATGCCAGTTCATCAAGCCTAGTAGTCCTAATATAAGGGAGCCTGTCGCTTGAAACAGACTGTATTTAGACTAAACTTTTAGGCTTTGTTATATCACTTGTACATCACTGAGTTAGAAAACCACTGAAATGTTGTTTGAGATCTGCATCTGGATACATATATGATATACATGTACTGTATTACTATGCAACCGAGCGTGTGTATTTAGGACAGGACATGTCCACAGGGGGTATTCGTTTCTACAGCTTATTGGCGTGTGAACGGATTGAGAATCAGATTCACCCCACTGCTCTTTCTCTTTTGATATCTCGGCGAGTTTTCAATCTATTCCAAATGTAAAAGGTGCATTATAAACTAGAAATAACACTGCAACTGACTGTATAAAAACTAAGTTAGAGATAAAAGAGATTAGAGTTTTGAGGGAGGGTTGAACACGGGTCTTTGGATTCAAAGTCGTACGCTCTATCCACTCCACCAACGTTGCCAACAGTGTGAAGAAGTGTATTCCATGTAACAGTTACTTTATGGTTTTCCAGCCTCCATAGTTATAGTTATGTAACGGTTTTTCAGTCGCCAAGACAACAGTTTTTAAGCTATGACCTTCAAAATCAATAGGCTTGTGCAGGAGTCTTATGCGCATCTTCTTTGAAAATTTCATGTCATTCCGACAAGGATTGTGCCCGCTATCGTGCGAACAGACGGACAGAACACATATTTGATCGCTGAGCAACATACAACTGAAGCAATCGCTCAAAGAGCTAGGACTCGGCAAAATAAAGTTAATGATCTTGAAGAGAGGTCTATAAACTAGCTAAAAAAAACGTTCTGAGAGAGACTTGAATATTTCTTTTTTTTAAATTATCTAGTTGCTTTTAAGTAAGTTGTAATTGTGCAGTTATGCTATAAAAGACATGATCCTGTAAGTTGGAGAGAAAAAACAAGTTTTGAGAGGGAGTTAAACCCGGGGTCTGTGGATTCAGAGTCCTGAGCTCTATGCACAGCACCAAAGTGGCCGACAGCGTGAAGTGGTGTATGTATTGTAACAGGTCCTTTATGGCAAATTACTGCTAAAAACCGGGAATGGGGCCCGTTTGCTATGCCGGTTCATCACCCCCAGCAGTCCTAATATAAGGGAGCCTGTCGCTTGACACAGACTGTATTTAGACTAGAGTTTTAGGCTTTGTTATATCACTTGTACATCACTGAGTTAGAAAACCACTGAAATGTTGTTTGAGATCTGCATCTGGATACATATATGATATACTGTATTGCTATGCAACCGAGCGTGTGTATTTAGGACGGGACATGTCCACAGGGGGTAATCGTTTCTACAGCTTATTGGCGTGTGAACGGATTGAGAATCAGATTCACCCCACTGCTCTTTCTACTTTGATATCTCGGCGAGTTTTCAATCTATTCCAAATGTAAAAGGTGCATTATAAACTAGAAATAACACTGCAACTGACTGTATAAAAACTAAGTTAGAGATAAAAGAGATTAGAGTTTTGAGGGAGGGTTGAACACGGGTCTTTGGATTCAAAGTCTTACGCTCTATCCACTGGACCAACGTTGCCGACAGTGTGAAGAAGTGTATTCCATCTAACAGTTACTTTATGGTTTTCCAGCCTCCATAGTTATAGTTATGTAACGGTTTTTCAGTCGCCAAGACAACAGTTTTTAAGCTATGACCTTCAAAATCAATAGGCTTGTGCAGGAGTTTTATGCGCATCTTCTTTGAAAATTTCATGTCATTCCGACAAGGATTGCGCCCGCTATCGTGCAAACAGACGGACAGAACACATATTTGATCGCTGAGCAACATACAACTGAAGCAATCGCTCAAAGAGCTAGGACTTGGCAAAATGAAGTAATGAACTTGAAGAGAAGTCTATAAGCCAGCTTTGGTCTATAAACCCTTGCATCATAATACTGTAATAATTTTAAATTGTGCTGCTACATTCTTCAGAACTGAAAGCATGATCATGATCTTGTAAGTTACAGATGAAAAATTACAATGACAACAAGTGAACAAAACGAATAGAGACACTCGGTGAATACAAATCATGCCAGAATGGACTTAACACAGATGCATTATGATGCATGAAGGACACGATCATAATGGAACCAATGAGACACTGTTAAATGACTTTAAGGAATTCATAGTAAGAAATAATTAAGTATGATGACATAATAACGATAAAGATTACTCGTGCTACATTTATTTGCTGATTTTGTACACTACGAATGTGTTGTTTCGTTGTTTGGAATTGAATACATGATCTTTTAATGGAGAAAAAAAAATAGTTTTGAGATAGTATTGAACCCGGGTCTGTGGATTCAAAGTCCTACGCTCTACGCTCAGCACTAACGTGGCTGGCGATGTGAAGCAGAGTGTTTCATATAGCAATGCTATTATCGTTTTCATGTAATGCTTTTCAGTAACGATTTTCTGTTGCCGTGACAACAGTTTGAGAGCTATGATGTTCCAAATCAAAAGGGTTATGCGGACATTCCGTGCACATATTATGTGAGAATTTCGTCAAAATCACACAAGAATCGACCGCACAGCAATGTGTTAAACTTTGGATCCGAAATTCCTGACCCCCATGTATTTCACCTGGAGTTTAAATCGTCAATTTTGATTCAACTGCTGTCGGTCATACATCAAATGATGCAGAATTGGCCATAGTAAAAGACGTGAACACTTTTGGAAGTGCAGGTGGAATGAAAGTGGAGTTATGGCCATTTTTATTTTTTTTTGTTTTTCAATGACCTTGGCGTTAATTCTTGACCTTTGACCTTGAGAAACAACAGGAATGTGCCGTTATACTGTGTGCATATGCTGTCAAAATTTCATAATAATCCGACAAAAATTGACTGCACAGCATTGCTTGAAACTTTTGATCCAGAAACTCCTGACCCCCGTCTTTTTAACCTGGAGTCAAAATCGTCAATTTTGATGCAACAGCTGTCGGCCATACATCAAAAGATGCAGAATTGGCCATAGTAATCGATGCAAGAAATCTCGAAAATCCAGATATAATATAACTAGAGTTATTACGATTTTTAATTTTTTTGTTTTTCAATGACCTTGGCGTGAATTTTTGACCTTTGACCTTCAGAAACGAAAGGCTTATGCGGAAGCTGCTTGCGCATATTGTGTGAAAATTTCATGAAAATGCGACAAGAATTGCGCCCGCTATCGTCATAACAGACGGACAGACAAACATACAAACAAACAAACAAACAAACTAACAAACAAACAAATGAAGCAATCGCTCAAAGAGCTAGGACTTGGCAAAATAAAGTTAATGATCTTGAAGAGAGGTCTATAAACTAGCTAAAAAAACGTTCTGAGAGAGACTTGAATAGTTCTTTTTTTTAATTATCTAGTTGCTTTTAAGTAAGTTGTAATTGTGCAGTTATGCTATAAAAGACATGATCCTGTAAGTTAGAGGGAAAAAAACAAGTTTTGAGAGAGAGTTGAACCCGGGTCTGTGGATTCAATGTCCTGAGCTCTATGCACAGCACCAAAGTTGCCGACAGTGTGAAGTGGTGTATTTATTGTATGTACTGCTAAAAACTGGGAATGGGGCCGGTTCCTTTGCCGGTTCGTGATCCCCAGCAGTCCTAATATAAGGGAGCCTGTGGCTTGACACAGACTGTATTTAGACTAGAGTTTTAGGCTTTGTTATATCACTTGTACATCACTGAGTTAGAAAACCACTGAAATGTTGTTTGAGATCTGCATCTGGGTACATATATGATATACTGTATTGCTATGCAACCGAGCGTGTGTATTTAGGACGGGACATGTCCACAGGGGGTAATCGTTTCTACAGCTTATTGGCGTGTGAACGGATTGAGAATCAGATTCACCCCACTGCTCTTTCTACTTTGATATCTCGGCGAGTTTTCAATCTATTCCAAATGTAAAAGGTGCATTATAAACTAGCAATAACACTGCAACTGACTGTATAAAAGTAAGTTCGAGATAAAAGAGATTAGAGTTTTGAGGGAGGGTTGAACACGGGTTTTTCGATTCAAAGTCTTACGCTCTATCCACTGCACCAAAGTTGCCGACAGTGTGAAGAAGTGTATTCCATGTAACAGTTACTTTATGGTTTTCCAGCCTCCATAGTTATAGTTATGTAACGGTTTTTCAGTCGCCAAGACAACAGTTTTTAAGTTATGACCTTCGAAATCAATAGGCTTGTGCAGGAGTCTTATGCGCATCTTCTGTGAAAATTTCATGTCATTCCGACAAGGATTGCGCCCGCTATCGTGCAAACAGACGGACAGAACACATATTTGATCGCTGAGCAACATACAACTGAAGCAATCGCTCAAAGAGCTAGGACTTGGCAAAATAAAGTCCATGATCTTGAAGAGAAGTCTATAAACTAGCAAAGGTCTATAAACCCCTGCATCATAATACTGTAATATATATTTTTTTAATTATTTATTTGTCGTTAACTGAATTGTACATTTACTGAATTGTGTTGTTATATTGTTTATAATTAAATGCATGATCATGATTCTGTAAGTTAAAAATTAGAAAAAAAGTAGTTTCAAGAGAGACTTGAACCTGGGTCTGTGGATTGAAAGTCCTGAGCTCTATGCACAGCACCAACCTGGCCCACAGCGTCAAGTTGTGTATGTATTGCAAAAGGTATTTTATGGCAAATTACTGCTAAAAACCGGGAATGGGGCCGGTTTCCTCCGCCGGTTGATCAGCCCCAATAGTTCTGATATAAAGTGGCCTGTCGTTTGACACAGACTGTATTAAGAGTAGAGTTTTAGGCTTTGTTATATCACTAGTACATCACTGAGTCAGAAAACCACCGATATGTTGTTTGAGACCTGCATTTGGATACATATATGATATACTGTATTAATACGCAACCGAGTGTGTATATTCAGGAATTAACACAGATGCGCTATGATGCATGAAACACATGATCATAATGGAACCAATGAGACACTGTAAATGACTTGGAAAAATATATACCAAGAAATAATTGAGTGTAATGACATAGAAATGACGAAGATTAACGTTACTGCTGCTATATATATTTGCTGAATTTGTACACTACGAATGTGTTGTTTCCTTGTTTGAAATTGAATACATGATCTCATAATGGAGAAAAAAAATAGTTTTGAGATAGTATTGAACCCGGGTTTGTGGATTCAAAGTCCTACACTCTGCGCTCAGCACTAACGTGGCTGGCGATGTGAAGCAGAGTGTTTCATATAGCAATGCTATTATCGTTTTCATGTAATGCTTTTCAGTAACGATTTTCTGTTGCCGTGACAACAGTTTCAGAGCTATGATGTTCCAAATCAAAAGGGTTATGCGGACATTCCGTGCACATATGATGTGAGAATTTCGTCAAAATCACACAAGCATCGACTGCACAGCAATGTTTTAAACTTTGGATCCGAAATTCCTGACCCCCATGTATTTCACCTGGAGTTTAAATCGTCAATTTTAATTCAACCGCTGTCGGTCATACATCAAAAGATGCAGAATTGGCCATAATAAAAGACGTGGACACTTTTGGAAGTGCAGGTGGAATGAAAGTGGAGTTATGACCATTTTTAATTTTTTGGTTTTTCAACGACCTTGTCGTTAATTCTTGACCTTTGACCTTGAGAAACGACAGGAATATGCCGATATCTGGTGTGCATGTGCTGTGAAAATTTCATAAGAATCCGACAAGAATTGACTGCACAGCAATGCATGAAACTTTTGATCCAGAAACTCCTGACCCCCGTCTATTTAACCTGGAGTCAAAATCGTCAATTTTCACTCAACAGCTGTCGGCCTTACATCAAAAGATGCAGAATTGGCCATAGTAATCGATGCTAGAAATCTCGAAACTCCAGATAAAATATAACTGGAGTTACTACGATTTTTAATTTTTTGGTTTTTGAACGACCTTGACGTCAATTTTTTACCTTTGACCTTCAGAAACGAAAGGCTTATGTGGAAGGTCCTTGCACATGTCGTGTCAAAATTTCATGAAAATCCGACAAGAATTGCGCCCGCTATCGTGCAAACTGACGGACAGACAAACATACAAACAAACAAACAAACAAACAAGATGACTGACCAACATACTTGGCAAAATTTATTTTGCCAAGTAATGAAGCAATCGCTCAAAGAGCTAGGACTTGGCAAAATAAAGTAATGAACTTGAAAAGAAGTCTATAATAAACCAGCTAAGAAACGTTTTGAGAGAGACTTGAATAGTTTTTTCTAGTTGCTGTTATGTAAGTTGTACATGTATTAAATTGTGCAGTTATGCTATAAAAGACAAGATCCTGTGAGTTAGAGAGAAAAAACAAGTTTTGAGAGAGAGTTGAACCCGGGTCTGTGGATTCAAAGTCCTGCGCTCTATGCACAGCACCAACGTGACCGACAGTGTGAAGTAGTGTATTTATTGTATGTATTGCTTAAAACCGGGAATGGGGCTGGTTCCTTTGCCGGTTCGTCACCCGCAGCAGTCCTAATATAAGGGAGCCTGTGGCTTGACACAGACTGTATTTAGACTAGAGTTTTAGGCTTTGTTATATCACTTGTACATCACTGAGTTAGAAAACCACTGAAATGTTGTTTGAGATCTGCATCTGGATACATATATGATATACTGTATTGCTATGCAACCGAGCGTGTGTATTTAGGACGGGACATGTCCACAGGGGGTAATCGTTTCTACAGCTTATTGGCGTGTGAACGGATTGAGAATCAGATTCACCCCACTGCTCTTTCTACTTTGATATCTCGGCGAGTTTTCAATCTATTCCAAATGTAAAAGGTGCATTATAAACTAGAAATAACACTGCAACTGACTGTATAAAAACTAAGTTAGAGATAAAAGAGATTAGAGTTTTGAGGGAGGGTTGAACACGGGTCTTTGGATTCAAAGTCTTACGCTCTATCCACTGCACCAACGTTGCCGACAGTGTGAATAAGTGTATTCCATGTAACAGTTACTTTACGGTTTTCCAGCCTCCATAGTTATAGTTATGTAACGGTTTTTCAGTCGCCAAGACAACAGTTTTTAAGCTATGACCTTCAAAATCAATAGGCTTGTGCAGGAGTCTTATGCGCATCTTCTTTGAAAATTCCATGTCATTCCGACAAGGATTGCGCCCGCTGTCGTGCGAACAGATGGACAGAACACATATTTGATCGCTGAGCAACATACAACTGAAGCAATCGCTCAAAGAGCTAGGACTTGGCAAAATAAAGTAATGAACTTGAAAAGAAGTCTAAAAAAAAACAGCTAAAAACGTTTTGAGAGAGACTTGAATAGTTCTTTTTTTTCAAATTATCTAGTTGCTGTTAAGTAAGTTGTACATGTATTAAATTGTGCAGTTGTGCTATAAAAGACATGATCATGTAAGATAGAGAGAAAAAACAAGTTTTGAGAGAGAGTTGAACCCGGGCCTGTGGATTCAAAGTCCTGAGCTCCATGCACAGCACCAAAGTTGCCAACAGTGTGAAGTGGTGTATTTATTGTATGTACTGCTAAAAACCGGGAATGGGCCGGTTCCTTTGCCGGTTCGTCAACCCCAGCAGTCCTAATATAAGGGAGCCTGTCGCTTGACACAGACTCTATTTAGACTAGAGTTTTAGGCTTTGTTATATCACTTGTACATCACTGAGTTAGAAAACCACTGAAATGTTGTTTGAGATCATCATCTGGATACATATATGATATACTGTATTGCTATGCAACCGAGCGTGTGTATTTAGGACGGGACATGTCGACAGGGGGTAATCGTTTCTACAGCTTATTGGCGTGTGAACGGATTGAGAATCAGATTCACCCCACTGCTCTTTCTACTTTGATATCTCGGCGAGTTTTCAATCTATTCCAAATGTAAAAGGTGCATTATAAACTAGAAATAACACTGCAACTGACTGTATAAAAACTAAGTTAGAGATAAAAGAGTTTAGAGTTTTGAGGGAGGGTTGAACACGGGTCTTTGGATTCAAAGTCTTACGCTTTAATACTGTACCAACGTTGCCGACAGTGTGAAGAAGTGTATTCCATGTAACAGTTACTTTATGGTTTTCAAGCCTCCATAGTTACAGTTATTTAACGGTTTTTCAGTCGCCAAGACAACAGTTTTTAAGCTATGACCTTCAAAATCAATAGGCTTGTGCAGGGGTCTTATGCGCATCTTCTGTGAAAATTTCATGTCATTCCGACAAGGATTGCGCCCGCTATCGTGCGAACAGACGGACAGAACACATATTTGATCGCTGAGCAACATACAACTGAAGCAATCGCTCAGAGAGCTAGGACTTGGCAAAATAAAGTAATGAACTGGAAAAGAAGTCTATACACTAGCTTTTACACTAGCTTGATACAGTTTTTAAATTGTGTTGTTATGTTGTTTAGAACGAAATTCCTGATCATGATTGTGTAAGTTGAAAATAAAAATAAAATAATTTCAAGAGAGATTTGAACCTGGGTCTGTGGATTCAAAGTCCTGAGCTCTACGCACAGCACCAAAGTGGCCGACAGCATCAAGTTGTGTTGTATTGTGACAGTTCCTCTATGGCAAATCACTGCTAAAAACCGGGAATGGGGCCGGTTCCTTTGCCGGCTCGTCACCCCCAGCAGTCCTAATATAAGGGAGCCTGTCGCTTGACACAGACTGTATTTAGACTAGAGTTTTAGGCTTTGTTATATCACTTGTACATCACTGAGTTAGAAAACCACTGAAATGTTGTTTGAGATCTGCATCTGGATACATATATGATATACTGTATTGCTATGCAACCGAGCGTGTGTATTTAGGACGGGACATGTCCACAGGGGGTAATCGTTTCTACAGCTTATTGGCGTGTGAACGGATTGAGAATCAGATTCACCCCACTGCTCTTTCTACTTTGATATCTCGGCGAGTTTTCAATCTATTCCAAATGTAAAAGGTGCATTATAAGCTAGAAATAACACTGCAACTGACTGTATAAAAACTAAGTTAGAGATAAAAGAGATGAGAGTTTTGAGGGAGGGTTGAACACGGGTCTTTGGATTCAAAGTCTTACGCTCTATCCACTCCACCAACGTTGCCGACAGTGTGAAGAAGTGTATTCCATGTAACAGTTACTTTATGGTTTTCCAGCCTCCATAGTTATAGTTATGTAACGGTTTTTCAGTCGCCAAGACAACAGTTTTTAAGCTATGACCTTCAAAATCAATAGGCTTGTGCAGGAGTCTTATGCGCATCTTCTTTGAAAGTTTCTTGTCATTCCGACAAGGATTGCGCCCGCTATCATGCGAACAGACGGACAGAACACATATTTGATCGGTGAGCAACATACAACTGAAGCAATCGCTCAAAGAGCTAAGACTTGGCAAAATAAAGTTATGAACTTGAAGAGAAGTCTATAAACCAGCTTTGGTCTATAAACCCTTGCATCATAATACTGTAATAATATTATATTGTGCTGCTACATTCTTCAGAATTGAAAGCATTATCATGATCTTGTAAGTTACAGATGAAAAATTACAATGACAACAAGTGAACAAAACGAATAGAGACACTCGGTGAATACAAATCATGCCAGAATGGACTTAACACAGATGCATTATGATGCATGAAGGACACGATCATAATGGAACCAATGAGACACTGTTAAATGACTTTAAGGAATTCATAGTGAGAAATAATTAAGTATGATGACATAATAACGATAAAGATTACTCGTGCTACATTTATTTGCTGATTTTGTACACTACGAATGTGTTGTTTCGTTGTTTGGAATTGAATACATGATCTTTTAATGGAGAAAAAAAAATAGTTTTGAAATAGTATTGAACCCGGGTCTGTGGATTCAAAGTCCTACGCTCTACGCTCAGCACTAACGTGGCTGGCGATGTGAAGCGGAGTGTTTCATATAGCAATGCTATTATCGTTTTCATGTAATGCTTTTCAGTAACGATTTTCTGTTGCCGTGACAACAGTTTGAGAGCTATGATGTTCCAAATTAGAAGGGTTATGCGGACATTCCGTGCACATATTATGTGAGCATTTCGTCAAAATCAGACAAGAATCGACTGCACAGCAATGTGTTAAACTTTGGATCCGAACTTCCTGACCCCCATGTATTTCACCTGGAGTTTAAATCGTCAATTTTGATTCAACTGCTGTCGGTCATACATCAAATGATGCAGAATTGACCATAATAAAAGACGTGAACACTTTTGGAAGTGCAGGTGGAATGAAAGTGGAGTTATGGCCATTTTTATTTTTTTTGTTTTTCAATGACCTTGGCGTTAATTCTTGACTTTTGACCTTGAGAAACAACAGGAATATGCCGACATCTGGTATGCATATGCTGTGACAATTTCATAAGAATCCGACAAGAATTGACTGCACAGCAATGCATGAAACTTTTGATCCAGAAACTCCTGACCCCCGTCTTTTTAACCCGGAGTCAAAATCGTCAATTTTGATGCAACAGCTGTCGGCCATACATCAAAAGATGCAGAATTGGCCATAGTATTCGATGCTAGAAATCTCGAAACTCCAGATAAAATATAACTGGACTTATTACGATTTTAAATTTTTTGGTTTTTGAACGACCTTGACGTCAATTTTTGACCTTTGACCTTCAGAAACGAAAGGCTTATGAGGAAGATCCTTGCACATGTTGTGTCAAAATTTCATGAAAATCCGACAAGAATTGCGCCCGCTATCGTGCGAACGGACGGACAGACAAACATACAAACAAACAAACAAACAAACAAGATGACTGACCAACATACTTGGCAAAATTTATTTTGCCAAGTAATGAAGCAATCGCTCAAAGAGCTAGGACTTGGCAAAATGAAGTAATGAACTTGAAAAGAAGTCTATAATAATGCAGCTAAAAAACGTTTTGAGAGAGACTTGAATAGTTCTGTTTTTAATTATCTAGTTGCTGTTAAGTAAGTTGTACATGTATTAAATTGTGCAGTTATGCCATAAAAGATATGATCCTGTAAGTTAGAGAGAAAAAAGAAGTTCTGAGAGAGAGTTGAACCCGGGTCTGTGGATTCAAAGTCCTGAGCTCTATGCACTGCACCAACGGGGCTGACGGCAACAAGTTGTGTTGTATTGTAACAGGTCCTTGAAGGCAAATTACTGCTAAAAACCGGGAATGGGGCTGATCTCTACGCCGTTTCGTCACCCAGGATAGTTCTGATATAAAAGAGCCTGTCGCTTGCCACAGATTGTATTTAGACAAGAGTTTTAGGCTTCGTTATATCACTTGTACACCTCTGAGTCAGAAAACAAAAGAAATGTTATTTGAGATCTGCGTTTGGATACTTTTATGATATACTGTATTACTACGCAACCGAGATGGAACGATATAATGATGTATGTATTATTGATAGAATGGAACTAACACGGATGCGCTATGACGCATAAAAGACACGATCATAATGGAACCAATGAGACACTGTTAAGTGATATTTATAGCGACAAATAGTTAAGTATGACATGAAAACTATGAAAATAACTCCTGGTGCATAAAAAAATAACACTGCTCTTTCCACTTTGATATCTCGGCGAGTTTTCAATCTATTCCAAATGTAAAAGGTGCATTATAAACTAGAAATAACACTGCAACTGACTGTATAAAAACTAAGTTAGAGATTAGAGTTTTGAGGGAGGGTTGAACACGGGTCTTTGGATTCAAAGTCTTACGCTCTATCCACTGCACCAACGTTGCCGACAGTGTGAAGAAGTGTATTCCATGTAACAGTTACTTTATGGTTTTCCAGCCTCCATAGTTATAGTTATGTAACGGTTTTTCAGTCGCCAAGACAACAGTTTTTAAGCTATGACCTTCAAAATCAATAGGCTTGTGCAGGAGTCTTATGCGCATCTTCTTTGAAAATTTCATGTCATTCTGACAAGGATTGCGCCCGCTATCGTGCGAACAGACGGACAGAACACATATTTGATCGCTGAGCAACATACAACTGAAGCAATCGCTCAGAGAGAGCTAGGACTTGGCAAAATAAAGTAATGAACTGGAAAAGAAGTCTATACACTAGCTTTTACACTAGCTTGATACAGTTATTAAATTGTGTTGTTATGTTGTTTAGAACGAAATTCATGATCATGATTGTGTAAGTTGAAAATAAAAATAAAATAATTTCAAGAGAGATTTGAACCCGGGTCTGTGGATTCAAAGTCCTGAGCTCTACGCACTGCACCAAAGTGGCCGACAAGTTGTGTTGTATTGTAACAGTTCCTCTATGGCAAATTACTGCTAAAAACCGGGAATGGGGAAGGTTTCCTCCGCCGGTTGATCACCCCCAATAGTTCTGATATAAAGTGGCCTGTTGCTTGACACAGACTGTATTTAGACCAGATTTTTAGGCTTTATTACATCACTTGTACACCTCTGAGTCAGAAAACAAAAGAAATGTTGTTTGAGACCTGCATTTGGATACATATATGATATACTGTATTAATACGCAACCGAGTTTTGTATATTCAGGAGATAACACAGATGCCCTATGATGCATGAAACACATGATCATAATGGAACCAATGAGACACTGTAAATGACTTGGAAACATATATACCAAGAAATAATTGAGTGTGATGACATAGAAATGACGAAGGTTACTGCTGCTATATATATTTGCTGAATTTGTACACTACGAATGTGTTGTTTCCTTGTTTGGAATTGAATACATGATCTCATAATGGAGAAAAAAAATAGTTTTGAGATAGTATTGAACCCGGGTTTGTGGATTCAAAGTCCTACACTCTACGCTCAGCACTAACGTGGCTGGCGATGTGAAGCAGAGTGTTTCATATAGCAATGCTATTATCGTTTTCATGTAATGCTTTTCAGTAACGATTTTCTGTTGCCGTGACAACAGTTTGAGAGCTATGATGTTCCAAATCAAAAGGGTTACGCGGACATTCCGTCCACATATTATGTGAGAATTTCGTCAAAATCACACAAGAATCGACCGCACAGCAATGTGTTAAACTTTGGATCCGAAATTCCTGACCCCCATTTATTTTACCTGGAGTTTAAATCGTCAATTTTGACTCAACCGCTGTCGGTCATACATCAAATGATGCAGAATTGGCCATAGTAAAAGACGTGAACACTTTTGGAAGTGCAGGTGGAATGAAAGTGGAGTTATGACGATTTTTAATTTTGTGGTTTTTCAATGACCTTGGCGTTAATTCTTGACCTTTGACCTTGAGAAACAACACGAATGTGCCGTTATACTGTGTGCATATGCTGTCAAAATTTCATGAGAATCCGACAAGAATTGACCGCACAGCAATGCATGAAACTTTTGATCCAGAAACTCCTGACCCCCGTCTTTTTAACCTGGAGTCAAAATCGTCAATTTTGATGCAACAGCTGTCGGCCATACATCAAAAGATGCAGAATTGGCCATAGTAATCGATGCAAGAAATCTCGAAACTCCAGATTAAACATAACTGGAGTTATTACGATTTTTAATATTTTGGTTTTTGAACGACCTTGGCGTCAATTTTTGACCTTTGACCTTCAGAAACGAAAGGCTTATGAGGAAGATACTTGCACATGTTGTGTCAAAAGTTCATGAAAATCCGGCAAGAATTGCGCCCGCTATCGTGCGAACGGACGGACAGACAAACATACAAACAAACAAGATGACTGACCAACATACTTGGCAAAATTTATTTTGCCAAGTAATGAAGCAATCGCTCAGAGAGCTAGGACTTGGCAAAATAAAGTAATGAACTGGAAAAGAAGTCTATACACTAGCTTTTACACTAGCTTGATACAGTTATTAAATTGTGTTGTTATGTTGTTTAGAACGAAATTCATGATCATGATTGTGTAAGTTGAAAATAAAATTAAGATAAGTTCAAGAGAGATTTGAACCCGGGTCTGTGGATTGAAAGTCCTGAGCTCTACGCACAGCACCAAAGTGGCTGACAGCGTCAAGTTGCGTTGTATTGTGACAGTTCCTCTATGGCAAATTACTGCTAAAAACCGGGAATGGGGCCGGTTCCTTTGCCGGTTCGTCAGCCCCAGCAGTCCTAATATAAGGGAGCCTGTCGCTTGACACAGACTGTATTTAGACTAGAGTTTTAGACTTTGTTATATCACTTGTACATCACTGAGTTAGAAAACCACTGAAATGTTGTTTGAGATCTGCATCTGGATACATATATGATATACTGTATTACTATGCAACCGAGCGTGTGTATTTAGGACGGGACATGTCCACAGGGGGTAATCGTTTCTACAGCTTATTGGCGTGTGAACGGATTGAGAATCAGATTCACCCCACTGCTCTTTCTATTTTGATATCTCGGCGAGTTTTCAATCTATTCCAAATGTAAAAGGTGCATTATAAACTAGAAATAACACTGCAACTGACTGTATAAAAACTAAGTTAGAGATAAAAGAGATTAGAGTTTTGAGGGAGGGTTGAACACGGGTCTTTGGATTCAACGTCTTACGCTCTATCCACTGCACCAACGTTGCCGACAGTATGAAGAAGTGTATTCCATGTAACAGTTACTTTATGGTTTTCCAGCCTCCATAGTTATAGTTATGTAACGGTTTTTCAGTCGCCAAGACAACAGTTTTTAAGCTATGACCTTCAAAATCAATAGGCTTGTGCAGGAGTCTTATGCGCATCTTCTGTGAAAATTTCATGTCATTCCGACAAGGATTGCGCCCGCTATCGTGCAAACAGACGGACAGAACACATATTTGATCGCTGAGCAACATACAACTGAAGCAATCGCTCAGAGAGCTAGGACTTGGCAAAATAAAGTATTGAGCTTGAAAAGAAGTCTATAAAAAACTAGCTAAAAAACGTTTTGAGAGAGACTTGAATAGTTTTTTCTAGTTGCTGTTAAGTAAATTGTACATGTATTAAATTCTGCAGTTATGCTATAAAAGACATGATCCTGTAAGTTAGAAAGAAAAAAACAAGTTTTGAGAGGGAGTTGAACCCGGGTCTGTGGATTGAAAGTCCTGAGCTCTATGCACAGCACCAAAGTTGCCGACAGCGTCAAGTTGTGTTGTATTGTGACAGTTCCTTTATTGCATGTACTGCTAAAAACCGTGAATGGGGCCGGTTCCTTTGCCGGTTCGTCACCCCCAGCAGTCCTAATATAAGGGAGCCTGTCGCTTGACACAGACTGTACTTAGACTAGAGTTTAAGGCTTTGTTATATCACTTGTACATCACTGAGTTAGAAAACCACTGAAATGTTGTTTGAGATCTGCATCTGGATACATATATGATATACTGTATTGCTATGCAACCGAGCGTGTGTATTTAGGACGGGACATGTCCACAGGGGGTAATCATTTCTACAGCTTATTGGCGTGTGAACGGATTGAGAATCAGATTCACCCCACTGCTCTTTCTACTTTGATATCTCGGCGAGTTTTCAATTTATTCCAAATGTAAAAGGTGCATTATAAACCAGAAATAACACTGCAACTGACTGTATAAAAAGTAAGTTAGAGGTAAAAGAGATTAGAGTTTTGAGGGAGGGTTGAACACGGGTCTTTGGATTCAAAGTCTTACACTCTATCCACTGCACCAACGTTGCCGACAGTGTGAAGAAGTGTATTCCATGTAATAGTTACTTTATGGTTTTCCAGCCTCCATAGTTATAGTTATGTAACGGTTTTTCAGTCGCCAAGACAACAGTTTTTAAGCTATGACCTTCAAAATCAATAGGCTTGTGCAGGAGTCTTATGCGCATCTTCTTTGAAAATTTCATGTCATTCCGACAAGGATTGCGCCCGCTATCGTGCGAACAGACGGACAGAACACATATTTGATCGCTGAGCAACATACAACTGAAGCAATCGCTCAAAGAGCTAGGACTTGGCAAAATAAAGTAATGAACTTGAAAAGAAGTCTAAAATGAACCAGCTAAAAAACGTTTTGAGAGAGACTTGAATAGTTCTTTTTTTAAATTATCTAGTTGCTGTTAAGTAAGTTGTACATGTATTAAATTGTGCAGTTATGCTATAAAAGACATGATCCTGTAAGTTGGAGAGAAAAAACAAGTTTTGAGAGGGAGTTGAACCCAGGGTATGTGGATTCAGAGTCCTGAGCTCTATGCACAGCACCAAAGTTGCCGACAGTGTGAAGCGGTGTATTTATTGTATATACTGCTAAAAACCGGGAACGGGGCCGGTTCCTTTGCCGGTTCGTCAGCCCCAGCAGTCCTAATATAAGGGAGTATGTGGCTTGACACAGACTGTATTTAGACTAGAGTTTTAGGCTTTGTTATATCACTTGTACATCACTGAGTTAGAAAACCACTGAAATGTTGTTTGAGATCTGCATCTGGATACATATATGATATACTGTATGGCTATGCAACCGAGCGTGTGTATTTAGGACGGGACATGTCCACAGGGGGTAATCGTTTCTACAGCTTATTGGCGTGTGAACGGATTGAGAATCAGTTTCACCCCACTGCTCTTTCTACTTTGATATCTCTTCGAGTTTTCAATCTATTCCAAATGTAAGAGGTGCATTATAAACTAGAAATAACACTGCAACTGACTGTATAAAAACTAAGTTAGAGATAAAAGAGATTAGAGTTTTGAAGGAGGGTTGAACACGGGTCTTTGGATTCAAAGTCTTACGCTCTATCCACTGCACCAACGTTGCCGACAGTGTGAAGAAGTGTATTCCATGTAACAGTTACTTTATGGTTTTCCAGCCTCCATAGTTATAGTTATGTAACGGTTTTTCAGTCGCCAAGACAACAATTTTCAAGCTATGACCTTCAAAATCATTAGGGTTGTGCAGGAGTCTTATGCGCATCTTCTTTGAAAATTTCATGTCATTCCGACAAGGATTGCGCTCGCTATCGTGCGAACAGACGGACAGAACACATATTTGATTGCTGAGCAACATACAACTGAAGCAATCGCTCAAAGAGCTAGGACTTGGCAAAATAAAGTTATGAACTTGAAGAGAAGTCTATAAACCAGCTTTGGTCTATAAACCCTTGCATCATAATACTGTAATAATATTAAATTGTGCTGCTACATTCTTCAGAATTGAAAGCATGATCATGATCTTGTAAGTTACAGATGAAAAATTACAATGACAACAAGTGAACAAAACGAATAGAGACACTCGGTGAATACAAATCATGCCAGAATGGACTTAACACAGATGCATTATGATGCATGAAGGACACGATCATAATGGAACCAATGAGACACTGTTAAATGACTTTAAGGAATTCATAGTGAGAAATAATTAAGTATGATGACATAATAACGATAAAGATTACTCGTGCTACATTTATTAGCTGATTTTGTACACTACGAATGTGTTGTTTCGTTGTTTAGAATTGAATACATGATCTTTTAATGGAGAAAAAAAAATAGTTTTGAGATAGTATCGAACCCGGGTCTGTGGATTCAAAGTCCTATGCTCTACGCTCAGCACTAACGTGGCTGGCGATGTGAAGCGGAGTGTTTCATATAGCAATGCTATTATCGTTTTCATGTAATGCTTTTCAGTAACGATTTTCTGTTGCCGTGACAACAGTTTGAGAGCTATGATGTTCCAAATTAAAAGGGTTATGCGGACATTCCGTGCACATATTATGTGAGCATTTCGTCAAAATCAGACAAGAATCGACTGCACAGCAATGTGTTAAACTTTGGATCCGAACTTCGTGACCCCCATGTATTTCACCTGGAGTTTAAATCGTCAATTTTGATTCAACTGCTGTCGGTCATACATCAAATGATGCAGAATTGACCATAATAAAAGACGTGAACACTTTTGGAAGTGCAGGTGGAATGAAAGTGGAGTTATGGCCATTTTTATTTTTTTTGTTTTTCAATGACCTTGGCGTTAATTCTTGACTTTTGATCTTGAGAAACAACAGGAATATGCCGACATCTGGTACGCATATGCTGTGAAAATTTCATAAGAATCCGACAAGAATTGACTGCACAGCAATGCATGAAACTTTTGATCCAGAAACTCCTGACCCCCGTCTTTTTAACCCGGAGTCAAAATCGTCAATTTTGATGCAACAGCTGTCGGCCATACATCAAAAGATGCAGAATTGGCCATAGTATTCGATGCTAGAAATCTCGAAACTCCAGATAAAATATAACTGGACTTATTACGATTTTAAATTTTTTGGTTTTTGAACGACCTTGACGTCAATTTCTGACCTTTGACCTTCAGAAACGAAAGGCTTATGAGGAAGATCCTTGCACATGTTGTGTCAAAATTTCATGAAAATCCGACAAGAATTGCGCCCGCTATCGTGCGAACGGACGGACAGACAAACATACAAACAAACAAACAAACAAACAAGATGACTGACCAACATACTTGGCAAAATTTATTTTGCCAAGTAACAAACAAGATGAAGCAATCGCTCAAAGAGCTAGGACTTGGCAAAATAAAGTTAATGATCTTGAAGAGAGGTCTATAAACTAGCTAAAAAAACGTTCTGAGAGAGACTTGAATAGTTCTTTTTTTTAAATTATCTAGTTGCTTTTAAGTAAGTTGTAATTGTACAGTTATGCTATAAAAGACATGATCCTGTAAGTTAGAGAGAAAAAAACAAGTTCTGAGAGAGAGTTGAACCCGGGTCTGTGGATTCAATGTCCTGAGCTCTATGCACAGCACCAAAGTTACCGACAGTGTGAAGTGGTGTATTTATTGTATGTACTGCTAAAAACCGGGAATGGGGCCCGTTTGCTCCGCCGGTTGATCACCCCCAATAGTTCTGATATAAAGTGGCCTGTCGTTTGACACAGACTGTATTAAGAGTAGAGTTTTAGGCTTTGTTATATCACTAGTACATCACTGAGTCAGAAAACCACCGATATGTTGTTTGAGACCTGCATTTGGATACATATATGATATACTGTATTAATACGCAACCGAGTGTGTACTGGTATATTTAGGAGTTAACAGAGATGCGCTATGATGCATGAAAAACATGATCATAATGGAACCAATGAGACACTGTAAATGATTTAAGGAATACATAATGAGAAATAATTAAGTGTGATGACATTGAAACAATGAAGATTACTCCTGCTACTTTTATTTGCTGAGTTTGTACGACACGATTGTGTTGTTTTGTTGTTTGGAATTAAATACATGATCTTATAAGGGAGAAAAAAAAAAAGTTTTGAGAGAGTATTGAACCCGGGTCTGTGGATTCAAAGTCCTACGCTCTACGCACAGCACTACGTGGCTTGCAATGTGAAGAGGTGTGTTTCATATAGCAATGCTATTATTGCTTTTATGTAATGCTTTTCAGTAACGATTTTCTGTTGCCGTGACAACAGTTTGAGAGCTATGATGTTCCAAATCAAAAGGGTTATGCGGACATTTCGTGCGCATATTCTGTGAAAAGTTCGCCAAAATCACACAAGAATTGACTGCGCAGCAATGTGTTAAACTTTGGATCCGAAATTCCTGACCCCCATGTATTTCACCTGAAGTTTAAATCGTCAATTTCGATTCAACCGCTGTCGGTCATACAACAAATGATTCAGAATTGGCCATAATAAAAGACGTGAACACTTTTGGAAGTGCAGGTGGAATGAAAGTGGAGTTATGACAATTTTTAATTTTTTGGTTTTTCAATGACCTTGGCGTTAATTCTTGACCTTTGACCTTGAGAAACGACAGGAATATGTCGACATCTGGTGTGCATATGCTGTGAAAATTTCATAAGAATCCGACAAGAATTGACTGCACAGCAATGCATGAAACTTTTGATCCAGAAACTCCTGACCCCCGTCTTTTTAACCTGGAGTCAAAATCGTCAATTTTGACTCAACAGCTGTCGGCCATACATCAAAAGATGCAGAATTGGCCATAGTAATCGATGCAAGAAATCTCGAAAATCTAGATAGAATATAACTGAAGTTATTACGATTTTTAATTTTTTGGTTTTTGAACGACCTTGACGTCAATTTTTGACCTTTGACCTTCAGAAATGAAAGGCTTATGCGGAAGCTGCTTGTGCATATTGTGTGAAAATTTCATGAAAATGCGACAAGAATTGCGCCCGCTATCGTCATAACAGACGGACAGACAAACATACAAACAAACAAACAAACAAACAAACAAACAAATGAAGCAATCGCTCAAAGAGCTAGGACTTGGCAAAATAAAGTTAATGATCTTGAAGAGAGGTCTATAAACTAGCTAAAAAAACGTTCTGAGAGAGACTTGAATAGTTCTTTTTTTAAAATTATCTAGTTGCTTTTAAGTAAGTTGTAATTGTACAGTTATGCTATAAAAGACATGATCCTGTAAGTTAGAGAGAAAAAAACAAGTTTTGAGAGAGAGTTGAACCCGGGTCTGTGGATTCAATGTCCTGAGCTCTATGCACAGCACCAAAGTTACCGACAGTGTGAAGTGGTGTATTTATTGTATGTACTGCTAAAAACCGGGAATGGGGCCCGTTTGCTCCGCCGGTTGATCACCCCCAATAGTTCTGATATAAAGTGGCCTGTCGTTTGACACAGACTGTATTAAGAGTAGAGTTTTAGGCTTTGTTATATCACTAGTACATCACTGAGTCAGAAAACCACCGATATGTTGTTTGAGACCTGCATTTGGATACATATATGATATACTGTATTAATACGCAACCGAGTGTGTACTGGTATATTTAGGAGTTAACAGAGATGCGCTATGATGCATGAAAAACATGATCATAATGGAACCAATGAGACACTGTAAATGATTTAAGGAATACATAATGAGAAATAATTAAGTGTGATGACATTGAAACAATGAAGATTACTCCTGCTACTTTTATTTGCTGAGTTTGTACGACACGATTGTGTTGTTTTGTTGTTTGGAATTAAATACATGATCTTATAAGGGAGAAAAAAAAAAAGTTTTGAGAGAGTATTGAACCCGGGTCTGTGGATTCAAAGTCCTACGCTCTACGCACAGCACTAACGTGGCTTGCAATGTGAAGAGGTGTGTTTCATATAGCAATGCTATTATTGCTTTTATGTAATGCTTTTCAGTAACGATTTTCTGTTGCCGTGACAACAGTTTGAGAGCTATGATGTTCCAAATCAAAAGGGTTATGCGGACATTTCGTGCGCATATTCTGTGAAAAGTTCGCCAAAATCACACAAGAATTGACTGCGCAGCAATGTGTTAAACTTTGGATCCGAAATTCCTGACCCCCATGTATTTCACCTGAAGTTTAAATCGTCAATTTTGATTCAACCGCTGTCGGTCATACAACAAATGATTCAGAATTGGCCATAATAAAAGACGTGAACACTTTTGGAAGTGCAGGTGGAATGAAAGTGGAGTTATGACAATTTTTAATTTTTTGGTTTTTCAATGACCTTGGCGTTAATTCTTGACCTTTGACCTTGAGAAACGACAGGAATATGTCGACATCTGGTGTGCATATGCTGTGAAAATTTCATAAGAATCCGACAAGAATTGACTGCACAGCAATGCATGAAACTTTTGATCCAGAAACTCCTGACCCCCGTCTTTTTAACCTGGAGTCAAAATCGTCAATTTTGACTCAACAGCTGTCGGCCATACATCAAAAGATGCAGAATTGGCCATAGTAATCGATGCAAGAAATCTCGAAAATCTAGATAGAATATAACTGAAGTTATTACGATTTTTAATTTTTTGGTTTTTGAACGACCTTGACGTCAATTTTTGACCTTTGACCTTCAGAAATGAAAGGCTTATGCGGAAGCTGCTTGTGCATATTGTGTGAAAATTTCATGAAAATGCGACAAGAATTGCGCCCGCTATCGTCATAACAGACGGACAGACAAACATACAAACAAACAAACAAACAAACAAGATGACTGACCAACATACTTGGCAAAATTTATTTTGCCAAGTAACAAACAAGATGACTGACCAACATACTTGGCAAAATTTATTTTGTCAAGTAATGACTGACCAACATACTTGGCAAAATTTATTTTGCCAAGTAATGAAGCAATCGCTCAAAGAGCTAGGACTTGGCAAAATAAAGTAATGAACTTGAAAAGAAGTCTATAATAAACCAGCTAAAAAAACGTTTTGAGAGAGACTTGAATAGTTTTTTTCTAGTTGCTGTTAAGTAAGTTGTACATGTATTAAATTGTGCAGTTATGCTATAAAAGACATGATCCTGTAAGTTAGAGAGAAAAAAAACAAGTTTTGAGAGAGAGTTGAACCCGGGTCCGTGGATTCAAAGTCCTGAGCTCTATGCACAGCACCAACCTGGCCCACAGCATGAAGTGGTGTATGTATGGTAACAGGTCCTTCAAGGCAAATTACTGCTAAAAACCGGGAATGGGGCCGGTTCCTTTGCCGGTTCGTCACCCCCAGCAGTCCTAATATAAGGGAGCCTGTTGCTTGACACAGACTGTATTTAGACTAGAGTTTTGGGTTTTGTTATATCACTTGTACATCACTGAGTTAGAAAACCACTGAAATGTTGTTTGAGATCTGCATCTGGATACATATATGATATACTGTATTGCTATGCAACCGAGCGTGTGTATTTAGGACGGGACATGTCCACAGGGGGTAATCGTTTCTACAGCTTATTGGCGTGTGAACGGATTGAGAATCAGATTCACCCCACTGCTCTTTCTACTTTGATATCTCGGCGAGTTTTCAATCTATTCCAAATGTAAAAGGTGCACTATAAACTAGAAATAACACTGCAACTGACTGTATAAAAGCTAAGTTAGAGATAAAAGAGATTAGAGTTTTGAGAGAGGGTTGAACACGGGTCTTTGGATTCAAAGTCTTACGCTCTATCCACTGCACCAACGTTGCCGACAGTGTGAAGAAGTGTATTCCATGTAACAGTTACTTTATGGTTTTCCAGCCTCCATAGTTATAGTTATGTAACGGTTTTTCAGTCGCCAAGACAACAGTTTTTAAGCTATGACCTTCAAAATCAATAGGCGTGTGCAGGAGTCTTATGCGCATCTTCTTTGAAAATTTCATGTCATTCCGACAAGGATTGCGCCCGCTATCGTGCGAACAGACGGACAGAACACATATTTGATCGCTGAGCAACATACAACTGAAGCAATCGCTCAGAGAGCTAGGACTTGGCAAAATAAAGTAATGAACTGGAAAAGAAGTCTATACACTAGCTTTTACACTAGCTTGATACAGTTTTTAAATTGTGTTGTTATGTTGTTCAGAACGAAATTCATGATCATGATTGTGTAAGTTGAAAATAAAAATAAAATAATTTCAAGTCCTGAGCTCTATGCACAGCACCAACCTGGCCCACAACGTCAAGTGGTGTATGTATTGCAAAAGGTCTTTTACGGCAAATTACTGCTAAAAACCGGGAATGGGGCCGGTTTCCTCCGCCGGTTGATCACCCCCAATAGTTCTGATATAAAGTAGCCTGTCGTTTGACACAGACTGTATTAAGAGTAGAGTTTTAGGCTTTGTTATATCACTAGTACATCACTGAGTCAGAAAACCACCAAAATGTTGTTTGAGATCTGCATTTGGATACATATATGATATACTGTATTACTACGCAACCGAGTTCTGTATATTCAGGAGATAACACAGATGCGCTATGATGCATGAAACACATGATCATAATGGAACCAATTAGACACTGTAAATGACTTGGAAAAATATATACCATGAAATAATTAGGTGTGATGACATAAAAATGACGAAGATTACTGCTGCAATATTTATTTGCTGAATTTGTACACTATCAATGTGTTGTTTTGTGATAGAAATTCCGTCAAAACGAAAAACAAACCCAAACCCAGATCGATCATGCAGGCCTACGTGAGTTGACAGATGCTGCTCATGCTGGCTGGTTAGGGCCTGTAGCCTACGATTGATAGGTTAACTGCAGACAACTAGCATTTTAAAAAAAACTTGAATAACTGGCTGCTAAATCGCCGGGTAACTGTAATTTATAATCTCGCATTGATGCTAGATTCTAGTCATATTGCATGTGGAATCGAGTCACTCGACTGGGAAAATCTTCAATGGTACGCAAATTGCCTGGCACTATGAGGTCCGCGCTTTTTGCCTAATCGCACACACTGTCACATGGCGAATATATTGCTGATTACTCATATTTAGGAGTTAACAGGTGCGTTATGATGCATGGAAAACATGATCATAATGGAACCAATGAGACACTATTAAATGATTTTAGGAAATTCTTGGTGAGAAATAATTGAGTACGATGACATAAAAACGATGTAGATTTCTCCTGCTACATTTATTTGCTGAATTTGTACACTACGAACGTCTGTTTTGTTATTTGTAATTAAAAAATAGAGAAAAAAAATAGTTCTGAGAGAGACTTGAACCCGGGTCTGTGGATTAAAGGTCCTAAGCTCTACGCACAGCACTGACGTCGCTAGCAATGTGAAGAGATGTATTTCATTTAGCAATGCTATCGTGGTTTTCATGCAATGCTTTCAAGTAACGAATTTTTGTTGCCATGACAACAGTTTTAGAGTTATAATGTTCCAAATCATTAGGGTTATGCAGACGTTCTGCGCACATATTCTGTGAGAATTTCGTCAAAATCACACAAGAATCGACTGCACAGCAATGTGTTAAATTTTGGATCCGAAATTCCTGACCCCCATGTGTTTCACCTGGAGTTTAAATGGTCAATTTTGATGCAACCGCTGTCGGTCATACATCAAATGATGTAGAATTGGCCATAATAAAAGACGTGAACACTCTTGGAAGTGCAGGTGGAATAAAAGTGGAGTTATGACGGTTTTTAATTTTTTGGTTTTTCAATGACCTTGGCGTTAATTCTTGACCTTTGACCTTGAGAAACAACAGGAATATGCCGACATCTTGTGTACATGTGCTGTGAAAATTTCATAAGAATCCGACAAGAATTGACTGCACAACAATGCATGAAACTTTTGATCCAGAAACTCCAGACCCCCGTCTTTTTAACCTGGAGTCAAAATCGTCAATTTTGACTCAACAGCTGTCGGCCATACATCAAAAGATGCAGAATTGGCCATAGTAATCGATGCAAGAAATCTCGAAACTCCAGATAAAATATAACTGGAGTTATTGCGATTTTTAATTTTTTCGTTTTTGAACGACCTTGACGTCAATTTTTGACCTTTGACCTTCAGAAACGAAAGGCTTATGAGGAAGATCTTTGCACATGTTGTGTCAAAATTACATGAAAATCCGACAAGAATTGCGCCCGCTATCGTGCGAACGGACGGACAGACAAACATACAAACAAACAAACAAACAAACAAGATGACTGACCAACATACTTGGCAAAATTTATTTTGCCAAGTAATGAAGCAATCGCTCAGAGAGAGCTAGGACTTGGCAAAATAAAGTAATGAACTGGAAAAGAAGTCTATACACTAGCTTTTACACTAGCTTGATACAGTTATTAAATTGTGTTGTTATGTTGTTTAGAACGAAATTCATGATCATGATTGTGTAAGTTGAAAATAAAAATAAAATAATTTCAAGAGAGATTTGAACCCGGGTCTGTGGATTCAAAGTCCTGAGCTCTACGCACAGCACCAAAGTGGCCGACAGCGTCAAGTTGTGTTGTATTGTGACAGTTCCTCTATGGCAAATTACTGCTAAAAACCGGGAATGGGACCGGTTCCTTTGCCGGTTTGTCACCCCCAGCAGTCCTAATATAAGGGAGCCTGTCGCTTGACACAGACTGTATTTAGACTAGAGTTTTAGGCTTTGTTATATCACTTGTACATCACTGAGTTAGAAAACCACTGAAATGTTGTTTGAGATCTGCATCTGGATACATATATGATATACTGTATTGCTATGCAACCGAGCGTGTGTATTTAGGACGGGACATGTCCACAGGGGGTAATCGTTTCTACAGCTTATTGGCGTGTGAACGGATTGAGAATCAGATTCACCCCACTGCTCTTTCTACTTTGATATCTCGGCGAGTTTTCAATTTATTACAAATGTGAAAGGTGCATTATAAACTAGAAATAACACTGCAACTGACTGTATAAAAACTAAGTTAGAGATAAAAGAGATTAGAGTTTTGAGGGAGGGTTGAACACGGGTCTTCAGATTCAAAGTCTTACGCTCTATCCACTGCACCAACGTTGCCGACAGTGTGAAGAAGTGTATTCCATGTAACAGTTACTTTATGGTTTTCCAGCCTCCATAGTTATAGTTATGTAGCGGTTTTTCAGTCGCCAAGACAACAGTTTTTAAGCTATGACGTTCAAAATCAATAGGCTTGTGCAGGAGTCTTATGCGCATCTTCTTTGAAAATTTCATGTCATTCCGGCAAGGATTGCGCCCGCTATCGTGCGAACAGACGGACAGAACACATATTTGATCGCTGAGCAACATACAACTGAAGCAATCGCTCAGAGAGAGCTAGGACTTGGCAAAATAAAGTAATGAACTGGAAAAGAAGTCTATACACTAGCTTTTACACTAGCTTGATACAGTTATTAAATTGTGTTGTTATGTTGTTTAGAACGAAATTCATGATCATGATTGTGTAAGTTGAAAATAAAAATAAAATAATTTCAAGAGAGATTTGAACCCGGGTCTGTGGATTCAAAGTCCTGAGCTCTACGCACAGCACCAAAGTGGCCGACAGCGTCAAGTTGTGTTGTATTGTGACAGTTCCTCTATGGCAAATTACTGCTAAAAACCGGGAATGGGACCGGTTCCTTTGCCGGTTTGTCACCCCCAGCAGTCCTAATATAAGGGAGCCTGTCGCTTGACACAGACTGTATTTAGACTAGAGTTTTAGGCTTTGTTATATCACTTGTACATCACTGAGTTAGAAAACCACTGAAATGTTGTTTGAGATCTGCATCTGGATACATATATGATATACTGTATTGCTATGCAACCGAGCGTGTGTATTTAGGACGGGACATGTCCACAGGGGGTAATCGTTTCTACAGCTTATTGGCGTGTGAACGGATTGAGAATCAGATTCACCCCACTGCTCTTTCTACTTTGATATCTCGGCGAGTTTTCAATTTATTACAAATGTGAAAGGTGCATTATAAACTAGAAATAACACTGCAACTGACTGTATAAAAACTAAGTTAGAGATAAAAGAGATTAGAGTTTTGAGGGAGGGTTGAACACGGGTCTTCAGATTCAAAGTCTTACGCTCTATCCACTGCACCAACGTTGCCGACAGTGTGAAGAAGTGTATTCCATGTAACAGTTACTTTATGGTTTTCCAGCCTCCATAGTTATAGTTATGTAGCGGTTTTTCAGTCGCCAAGACAACAGTTTTTAAGCTATGACGTTCAAAATCAATAGGCTTGTGCAGGAGTCTTATGCGCATCTTCTTTGAAAATTTCATGTCATTCCGACAGGGATTGCGCCCGCTATCGTGCGAACAGACGGACAGAACACATATTTAATCGCTGAGCAACATACAACTGAAGCAATCGCTCAAAGAGCTAGGACTTGGCAAAATAAAGTAATGAACTTGAAGAGAAGTCTATAAACCAGCTTTGGTCTATAAACCCTAGCATCATAACACTGTAATAACATTAAATTGTGCTGCTACATTCTTCAGAATTGAAAGCATGATCATGATCTTGTAAGTTACAGATGAAAAATTACAATGACAACAAGTGAACAAAACGAATAGAGACACTCGGTGAATACAAATCATGCCAGAATGGACTTAACACAGATGCATTATGATGCATGAAGGACACGATCATAATGGAACCAATGAGACACTGTTAAATGACTTTAAGGAATTCATAGTGAGAAATAATTAAGTATGATGACATAATAACGATAAAGATTACTCGTGCTACATTTATTTGCTGATTTTGTACACTACGAATGTGTTGTTTCGTTGTTTGGAATTGAATACATGATCTTTTAATGGAGAAAAAAAAATAGTTTTGAGATAGTATTGAACCCGGGTCTGTGGATTCAAAGTCCTACGCTCTACGCTCAGCACTAACGTGGCTGGCGATGTGAAGCGGAGTGTTTCATATAGCAATGCTATTATCGTTTTCATGTAATGCTTTTCAGTAACGATTTTCTGTTGCCGTGACAACAGTTTCAGAGCTATGATGTTCCAAATCAAAAGGGTTATGCGGACATTCCGTGCACATATTATATGAGAATTTCGTCAAAATCACACAAGAATTGACTGCACAGCAATGTGTTAAACTTTGGATCCGAACTTCCTGACCCCCATGTATTTCACTTGGAGTTTAAATCGTCAATTTTGATCCAACTGCTGTCGGTCATACACCAAATGATGCAGAATTGGCCATAGTAAATGACGTGAACACTTTTGGAAGTGCAGGTGGAATGAAAGTGGAGTTATGACGATTTTTAATTTTGTGGTTTTTCAATGACCTTGGCGTTAATTCTTGACCTTTGACCTTGAGAAAACAACAGGAATGTGCCGTTATACTGTGTGCATATGCTGTCAAAATTTCATAAGAATCCGACAAAAATTGACTGCACAGCAATGCATGAAACTTTTGATCCAGAAACTCCTGACCCCCGTCTTTTTAACCTGGAGTCAAAATCGTCAATTTTGATGCAACAGCTGTCGGCCATACATCAAAAGATGCAGAATTGGCCATAGTGATCGATGCAAGAAATCGCGAAACTCCAGATAAAATATAATTGGAGTTATTGCGATTTTTAATTTTTTGGTTTTTGAACGACCTTGACGTCAATTTTTGACCTTTGACCTTCAGAAACGAAAGGCTTATGAGGAAGATCCTTGCACATGTTGTGTCAAAATTTCATGAAAATCCGACAAGAATTGCGCCCGCTATCGTGCGAACGGACGGACAGACAAACATACAAACAAACAAACAAACAAACAAGATGACTGACCAACATACTTGGCAAAATTTATTTTGCCAAGTAATGAAGCAATCGCTCAGAGAGCTAGGACTTGGCAAAATAAAGTAATGAACTGGAAAAGAAGTCTATACACTAGCTTTTACACTAGCTTGATACAGTTATTAAATTGTGTTGTTATGTTGTTTAGAACGAAATTCATGATCACGATTGTGTAAGTTGAAAATAAAAATAAAATAATTTCAAGAGAGATTTGAACCCGGGTCTGTGGATTCAAAGTCCTGAGCTCTATGCACAGCACCAAAGTGGCCGACAGCGTCAAGTTGTGTTGTATTGTGACAGTTCCTCTATGGCAAATTACTGCTAAAAACCGGGAATGGGGCCGGTTCCTTTGCCTGCTCGTCACCCCCAGCAGTCCTAATATAAGGGAGCCTGTCGCTTGACACAGACTGTATTTAGACTAGAGTTTTAGGCTTTGTTATATCACTTGTACATCACTGAGTTAGAAAACCACTTAAATGTTGTTTGAGATGTGCATCTGGATACATATATGATATACTGTATTGCTATGCAACCGAGCGTGTGTATTTAGGACCGGACATGTCCACAGGGGGTAATCGTTTCTACAGCTTATTGGTGTGTGAACGGATTGAGTATCAGATTCACCCCACTGCTCTTTCTACTTAGATATCTCGGCGAGTTTTCAATCTATTCCAAATGTAAAAGGTGCATTATAAACTAGAAATAACACTGCAACTGACTGTATAAAAACTAAGTTAGAGATAAAAGAGATTAGAGTTTTGAGGGAGGGTTGAACCCGGGTCTGTGGATTCAGAGTCCTGAGCTCTACCCACTGCACCAAAGTGGCCGACAGCATCAAGTTGTGTTGTATTGTAACAGGTCCTTGAAGGCAAATTACTGCTAAAAACCGGGAATGGGGCTGATCTCTACGCCGTTTCGTCACCCAGGATAGTTCTGATATAAAAGAGCCTGTCGCTTGCCACGGATTGTATTTAGACAAGAGTTTTAGGCTTCCTTATATCACTTGTACACCTCTGAGTCAGAAAACAAAAGAAATGTTGTTTGAGATCTGCATTTGGATACTTTTATGATATACTGTATTACTACGCAACCGAGATGGAACGATATAATGATGTATGTATTATTGATAGAATCTAGCTAACACGGATGCGCTATGATGCATAAAAGACACGATCATGATGGAACCAATGAGACACTGTTAAGTGATATTTATAGCGACAAATAGTTAAGTATGATGACATGAAAACTATGAAAATTACTCCTGGTGCATTTATTTGCTGGATACCTACATTATGAATGCGTTGTTTTGTTATTTGGAATTAAATACATGATCGTGTAAGCAAGCGATAAAAAAAAAATAGTTTCAAGAGAGACTCGAACACGGGTCTGTGGATTTAAAGTCCTAAGCTCTATGCACAGCACTAACGTCGCAGGCAATGTGAGGTGGTGTATTTCGTATAGCAATGCTATCACGGTTTTCATGTGATTTGTCAAGTAACGGTTTTTCCGTTACCATGACAACAGTTTTAGAGCTATGATGTTCCAAATCAATAGGGTTATGCAGATGTTTTGTGCACATATTCTGTGAGAATCTCGTCAAAATCACACAAGAATTGACTGCACAGCAATGTGTTAAACTTTGGATCCGAAATTCCTGACCCCCATGTATTTCACCAGGAGCTTGATTCGTCAATTTTGATTCAATCGCTGTCGGACATACATCAAGATATGCAGAATTGGCCATAGTAAACGACTTGAACACTTTTGAAAGTGCAGGTGGAATAAAAGTGGAGTTATGACGATTTTTAATTTTTTTGTTTTTCAATGACCTTGGCGTTAATTCTTGACCTTTGACCTTGAAAAACAACAGGATTATGCCGACATCCTGTGTGAATAAGCGTTCAAAATTTCATGAGAATCCGGCAAGAAATGACTGCACAGCAATGCATGAAAGTTTTGATCCAGAAATTCCTGACCCCCGTCTTTTTAACCTGGAGTCAAAATCGTCAATTTTCACTCAACAGCTGTCGGCTATACATCAAAAGATGCAGAATTGGCCATAGTAATCGATGCTAGAAATCTCGAAACTCCAGATAAAATTTAACTGGAGTTATTACGATTTTTAATTTTTTGGTTTTTGAACGACCTTGACGTCAATTTTTGACCTTTGACCTTCAGAAACGAAAGGCTTATGTGGAAGATGCTTGCACATGTTGTGTCAAAATTTCATGAAAATCCGACAAGAATTGCGCCCGCTATCGTGCAAACTGACGGACAGACAAACATACAAACAAACAAACAAACAAGATGACTGACCAACATACTTGGCAAAATTTATTTTGCCAAGTAATGAAGCAATCGCTCAAAGAGCTAGGACTTGGCAAAATAAAGTCAATGAACTTAAACAGATGTCTATAAACCAGCTAAAAAACGTTCTGAGAGCTTATTGGCGTGTGAACGGATTGAGAATCAGATTCACCCCACTGCTCTTTCTACTTTGATATCTCGGCGAGTTTTCAATCTATTCCAAATGTAAAAGGTGCATTATAAACTAGAAATAACACTGCAACTGACTGTATAAAAACTAAGTTAGAGATAGAAGAGATTAGAGTTTTGAGGGAGGATTGAACACGGGTCTTTGGATTCAAAGTCTTACGCTCTATCCACAGCACCAACGTCGCCGACAGTGTGAAGAAGTGTATTCCATGTAACAGTTACTTTATGGTTTTCCAGCCTCCATAGTTATAGTTATGTAACGGTTTTTCAGTCGCCAAGACAACAGTTTTTAAGCTATGACTTTCAAAATCAAAAGGCTTTTGCAGGAGTCTTATGCGCATCTTCTTTGAAAATTTCATGTCATTCCGACAAGGATTGCGCCCGCTGTCGTGCGAACAGACGGACAGAACACATATTTGATCGCTGAGCAACATACAACTGAAGCAATCGCTCAAAGAGCTAGGACTTGGCAAAATAAAGTAATGAACTTGAAAAGAAGTCTATAATAAACCAGCTAAAAAACGTTTTGAGAGAGATTTGAATAGTTCTTTTTTTTAATTATATAGTTGCTGTTAAGTAAGTTGTACATGTATTAAATTGTGCAGTTATGCTATAAAAGACATGATCCTGTAAGTTGGAGAGAAAAAAACAAGTTTTGAGAGGGAGTTGAACCCGGGGTCTGTGGATTCAGAGTGGTGTATGTATTGTAACAGGTCCTTTACGGCAAATTACTGCTAAAAACCGGGAATGGGGCCCGTTTGCTATGCCGGTTCATCACACCCAGCAGTCCTAACATAAGGGAGCCTGTCGCTTGACACAGACTGTATTTAGACTAGAGTTTTAGGCTTTGTTGTATCACTTGTACATCACTGGGTTAGAAAACCACTGAAATGTTGCTTGAGATCTGCATCTGGATACAAATATGATATACTGTATTGCTATGCAACCGAGCGTGTGTATTTAGGACGGGACATGTCTACAGGGGTTAATCGTTTCTACAGCTTATTGGCGTGTGAACGGATTGAGAATCAGATTCACCCCACTGCTCTTTCTACTTTGATATCTCGGCGAGTTTTCAATCTATTCCAAATGTAAAAGGTGCATTATAAACTAGAAATAACACTGCAGCTGACTGTATAAAAACTAAGTTAGAGATAAAAGAGATTTGAGTTTTGAGGGAGGGTTGAACACGGGTCTTTGGATTCAAAGTCTTACGCTCTATCCACTGCACCAACGTTGCCGACAGTGTGAAGAAGTGTATTCCATGTAACAGTTACTTTATGGTTTTCCAGCCTCCATAGTTATAGTTATGTAACGGTTTTTCAGTCGCCAAGACAACAGTTTTTAAGCTATGACCTTCAAAATCGATAGGCTTGTGCAGGAGTCTTATGTGCATCTTCTTTGAAAATTTCATGTCATTCCGACAAGGATTGCGCCCGCTATCGTGCGAACAGACGGACAGAACACATATTCGATCGCTGAGCAACATACAACTGAAGCAATCGCTCAAAGAGCTAGGACTTGGCAAAATAAAGTAATGAACTTGAAAAGAAGTCTATAATAAACCAGCTAAAAACGTTCTGAGAGAGACTTGAATAGTGTTTTCTAGTTGCTGTTAAGTAAGTTGTACATGTATTAAATTGTGCAGTTATGCTATAAAAGACATGATCCTGTAAGTTAGAGAGAAAAAACAAGTTTTGAGAGAGAGTTGAACCCGGGGTCTGTGGATTCAGAGTCCTGAGCTCTACCCACTGCACCAAAGTGGCCGACAGTATCAAGTTGTGTTGTATTGTAACAGGTTCTTGAAGGCAAATTACTGCTAAAAACCGGGAATTGGGCTGATCTCTACGCCGTTTCGTCACCCAGGATAGTTCTGATATAAAAGAGCCTGTCGCTTTCCACAGATTGTATTTAGACAAGAGTTTTAGGCTTCGTTATATCACTTGTACACCTCTGAGTCAGAAAACAAAAGAAATGTTGTTTGAGATCTGCATTTGGATACTTTTATGATATACTGTATTACTACGCAACCGAGATGGAACGATATAATGATGTATGTATTATTGATAGAATGGAGCTAACACGGATGCGCTATGATGCATAAAAGACACGATCATGATGGAACCAATGAAACACTGTTAAGTGATATTTTTAGCGACAAATAGTTAAGTATGATGACATGAAAACTATGAAAATTACTCCTGGTACATTTATTTGCTGAATACCTACATTATGAATGCGTTGTTTTGTTATTTGGAATTAAATACTTGATCGTGTAAGCAAGCGATAAAAAAAAATAGTTTCAAGAGAGACTCGAACACGGGTCTGTGGATTTAAAGTCCTAAGCTCTATGTCGCAGGCAATGTGAGGTGGTGTATTTCGTATAGCAATGCTATCACGGTTTTCATGTGATTTGTCAAGTAACGATTTTTCCGTTACCATGACAACAGTTTTAGAGCTATGATGTTCCAAATCAACAGGGTTATGCGGATGTTTTGTGCACATATTCTGTGAGAATCTCGTCAAAATCACACAAGAATTGACTGCACAGCAATGTGTTAAACTTTGGATCCGAAATTCCTGACCCCCATGTATTTCACCTGGAGTTTGATTCGTCAATTTTGATTCAATCACTGTCGGACATACATCAAAATATGCAGAATTGGCCATAGTAAAATAGGTGGACAATTTTGGAAGTGCAGGTGGAATCAAAGTGGAGTTATGACGATTTTTAATTTTTTGGTTTTTCAATGACCTTGGCGGTAATTCTTGACCTTTGACCTTGAGAAACAACAGGAATATGCCGACATTTGGTGTGCATATGCTGTGAAAATTTCATAAGAATCCGAAAAGAATTGACTGCACAGCAATGCATGAAACTTTTGATAGAGAAACTCCTGACCCTCGTCTTTTTAACCTGGAGTCAAAATCGTCAATTTTGATGCAACAGCTGTCGGCCATACATCAAAAGATGCAGAATTGGCCATAGTAATCGATGCAAGAAATCTCGAAACTCCAGATGAAATATAACTGGAGTTATTACAATTTTTAATATTATGGTTTTTGAACGACCTTGGCGTCAATTTTTGACCTTTGACCTTCAGAAACGAAAGGCTTATGAGGAAGATACTTGCACATGTTGTGTCAAAATTTTATGAAAATCCGATAAGAATTGCGCCCGCTATCGTGCAAACTGACGGACAGACAAACATACAAATGAAGCAATCGCTCAAAGAGCTAGGACTTGGCAAAATAAAGTAATGAACTTGAAGAGAAGTCTATAATAAACCAGCTAAAAAACGTTTTGAGAGAGACTTGAATAGTTTTTTCTAGTTGCTGTTAAGTAAGTTGTACATGTATTAAATTGTGCAGTTATGCTATAAAAGACATGATCCTGTAAGTTAGAGAGAAAAAAAACAAGTTTTGAGAGAGAGAGTTGAACCCGGGTCCGTGGATTCAAAGTCCTGAGCTCTATGCACAGCACCAACCTGGCCCACAGCGTCAAGTGGTGTATGTATTGTAACAGGTCCTCTATGGCAAGTTACTGCTAAAAACCGGGAATGGGGCCCGTTTGCTCCGCCGGTTCATCACCCCCAATAGTTCTGATATAAAGTGGCCTGTCGTTTGACACAGACTGTATTAAGAGTAGAGTTTTAGGCTTTGTTATATCACTAGTACATCACTGAGTCAGAAAACCACCGATATGTTGTTTGAGACCTGCATTTGGATACATATATGATATACTGTATTAATACGCAACCGAGTGTGTATATTCAGGAATTAACACAGATGCGCTATGATGCATGAAACACATGATCATAATGGAACCAATTAGACACTGTAAATGACTTGGAAAAATATATACCAAGAAATAATTGAGTGTGATGACATAGAAATGACGAAGATTAACGTTACTGCTGCTATATATATTTGCTGAATTTGTACACTACGAATGTGTTGTTTCCTTGTTTGGAATTGAATACATGATCTCATGATGGAGAAAAAAATAGTTTTGAGATAGTATTGAACCCGGGTTTGTGGATTCAAAGTCCTACACTCTACGCTCAGCACTAACGTGGCTGGCGATGTGAAGCAGAGTGTTTCATATAGCAATGCTATTATCGTTTTCATGTAATGCTTTTCAGTAACGATTTTCTGTTGCCGTGACAACAGTTTGAGAGCTATGATGTTCCAAATCAAAAGGGTTATGCGGACATTCCGTGCACATATTATGTGAGAATTTCGTCAAAATCACACAAGAATCGACCGCACAGCAATGTGTTAAACTTTGGATCTGAAATTCCTGACCCCCATGTATTTCACCTGGAGTTTAAATCGTCAATTTTGATTCAACCGCTGTCGGTCATACATCAAAAGATGCAGAATTGGCCATAATAAAAGACGTGGACACTTTTGGAAGTGCAGGTGGAATGAAAGTGGAGCTATGACCATTTTTAATTTTTTGGTTTTTCAACGACCTTGTCGTTAATTCTTGACCTTTGACCTTGAGAAACGACAGGAATATGCCGACATCTGGTGTGCATGTGCTGTGAAAATTTCATAAGAATCCGACAAGAATTGACTGCACAGCAATGCATGAAACTTTTGATCCAGAAACTCCTGACCCCTGTCTATTTAACCTGGAGTAAAAACCGTCAATTTTCACTCAACAGCTATCGGCCATACATCAAAAGATGCAGAATTGGCCATAGTAATCGATGCTAGAAATGTCGAAACTCCAGATAAAATATAACTGGAGTTACTACGATTTTTAATTTTTTGGTTTTTGAACGACCTTGACGTCAATTTTTGACCTTTGACCTTCAGAAACGAAAGGCTTATGTGGAAGATCCTTGCACATGTCGTGTCAAAATTTCATGAAAATCCGACAAGAATTGCGCCCGCTATCGTGCAAACTGACGGACAGACAAACATACAAACAAACAAACAAACAAACAAGATGACTGACCAACATACTTGGCAAAATTTATTTTGCCAAGTAACAAACAAACAAGATGACTGACCAACATACTTGGCAAAATTTATTTTGCCAAGTAATGAAGCAATCGCTCAGAGAGCTAGGACTTGGCAAAATAAAGTATTGAACTGGAAAAGAAGTCTATACACTAGCTTTTACACTAGCTTGATACAGTTATTAAATTGTGTTGTTATGTTGTTTAGAATGAAATTCATGATCATGATTGTGTAAGTTGAAAATAAAAATAAAATAATTTCAAGAGAGATTTGAACCCGGGTCTGTGGATTCAAAGTCCTGATCTCTACGCACAGCACCAAAGTGGCCGACAGCGTCAAGTTGTGTTGTATTGTGACAGTTCCTCTATGGCAAATTACTGCTAAAAACCGGGAATGGGGCCAGTTCCTTTGCCGGTTCTTCACCCCCAGCAGTCTTAATATAAAGGGGCCTGTCGCTTGACACAGACTGTATTTAGACTAGAGTTTTAGGCTTTGTTATATCACTTGTACATCACTGAGTTAGAAAACCACTGAAATGTTGTTTGAGATCTGCATCTGGATACATATATGATATACTGTATTGCTATGCAACCGAGCGTGTGTATTTAGGACGGGACATGTCCACAGGGGGTAATCGTTTCTACAGCTCATTGGCGTGTGAACGGATTGAGAATCAGATTCACACCACTGCTCTTTCTACTTTGATATCTCGGCGAGTTTTCAATCTATTCCAAATGTAAAAGGTGCATTATAAACTAGAAATAACACTGCAACTCACTATATAAAAACTAAGTTAGAGATAAAAGAGATTAGAGTTTTGAGGGAGGGTTGAACACGGGTCTTTGGATTCAAAGTCTTACGCTCTATCCACTGCACCAACGTTGCCGACAGTTTGAAGAAGTGTATTACATGTAACAGTTACTTTATGGTTTTCCAGCCTCCATAGTTATAGTTATGTAACGGTTTTTCAGTCGCCAAGACAACAGTTTTTAAGCTATGACCTTCAAAATCAATAGGCTTGTGCAGGAGTCTTATGCGCATCTTCTTTGAAAAATTCATGTTATTCCGACAAGGATTGCGCCCGCTATCGTGCGAACAGACGGACAGAACACATATTTGATCGCTGAGCAACATACAACTGAAGCAATCGCTCAGAGAGCTAGGACTTGGCAAAATAAAGTAATGAACTGGAAAAGAAGTCTATACACTAGCTTGATACAGTTATTAAATTGTGTTGTTATGTTGTTTAGAACGAAATTCATGATCATGATTGTGTAAGTTGAAAATAAAAATAAAATAATTTCAAGAGAGATTTGAACCCGGGTCTGTGGATTCAAAGTCCTGAGCTCTACGCACAGCACCAAAGTGGCCGACAGTGTCAAGTTGTGTTGTATTGTGACAGTTCCTCTATGGCAAATACCTGCTAAAAACCGGGAATGGGGCCAGTTCCTTTGCCGGTTCTTCACCCCCAGCAGTCTTAATATAAAGGAGCCTGTCGCTTGACACAGACTGTATTTAGACTAGAGTTTTAGGCTTTGTTATATCACTTGTACATCACTGAGTTAGAAAACTACTGAAATGTTGTTTGAGATCTGCATCTGGATACATATATGATATACTGTATTGCTATGCAACCGAGCGTGTGTATTTAGGACGGGACATGTCCACAGGGGGTAATCGTTTCTACAGCTTATTGGCGTGTGAACGGATTGAGAATCAGATTCACCCCACTGCTTTTTCTACTTTGATATCTCGGCGAGTTTTCAATCTATTCCAAATGTAAAAGGTGCATTATAAACTAGAAATAACACTGCAACTGACTGTATAAAAACTAGGTTAGAGATAAAAGAGATTAGAGTTTTGAGGGAGGGTTGAACACGGGTCTTTGGATTCAAAGTCTTACGCTCTATCCACTGCACCAACGTTGCCAACTGTTTGAAGAAGTGTATTACATGTAACAGTTACTTTATGGTTTTCCAGCCTCCATAGTTATAGTTATGTAACGGTTTTTCAGTCGCCAAGACAACAGTTTTTAAGCTATGACCTTCAAAATAAATAGGCTTGTGCAGGAGTCTTTTGCGCATCTTCTTTGAAAATTTCATGTCATTCCGACAAGGATTGTGCCCGCTATCGTGCGAACAGACGGACAGAACACATATTTGATCGCTGAGCAACATACAACTGAAGCAATCGCTCAGAGAGCTAGGACTTGGCAAAATAAAGTAATGAACTGGAAAAGAAGTCTATACACTAGCTTGATACAGTTATTAAATTGTGTTGTTATGTTGTTTAGAACGAAATTCATGATCATGATTGTGTAAGTTGAAAATAAAAATAAAATAATTTCAAGAGAGATTTGAACCCGGGTCTGTGGATTCAAAGTCCTGAGCTCTACGCACAGCACCAAAGTGGCCGACAGTGTCAAGTTGTGTTGTATTGTGACAGTTCCTCTATGGCAAATACCTGCTAAAAACCGGGAATGGGGCCAGTTCCTTTGCCGGTTCTTCACCCCCAGCAGTCTTAATATAAAGGAGCCTGTCGCTTGACACAGACTGTATTTAGACTAGAGTTTTAGGCTTCGTTATATCACTTGTACATCACTGAGTTAGAAAACCACTGAAATGTTGTTTGAGATCTGCATCTGGATACATATATGATATACTGTATTGCTATGCAACCGAGCGTGTGTATTTAGGACGGGACATATCCACAGGGGGTAATCGTTTCTACAGCTTATTGGCATGTGAACGGATTGAGAATCAGATTCACCCCACTGCTCTTTCTACTCTGATATCTCGGCGAGTTTTCAATCTATTCCAAATGTAAAAGGTGCATTATAAACTAGAAATAACACTGCAACTGACTGTATAAAAACTAAGTTAGAGATAAAAGAGATTAGAGTTTTGAGGGAGGGTTGAACACGGGTCTTTGGATTCAAAGTCTTACGCTCTATCCACTCCACCAACGTTGCCTACAGTGTGGAGAAGTGTATTCCATGTAACAGTTACTTTATGGTTTTCCAGCCTCCATAGTTATAGTTATGTAACGGTTTTTCAGTCGCCAAGACAACAGTTTTTAAGCTATGACCTTCAAAATAAATAGGCTTGTGCAGGAGTCTTTTGCGCATCTTCTTTGAAAATTTCATGTCATTCCGACAAGGATTGTGCCCGCTATCGTGCGAACAGACGGACAGAACACATATTTGATCGCTGAGCAACATACAACTGAAGCAATCGCTCAAAGAGCTAGGACTTGGCAAAATAAAGTTAATGATCTTGAAGAGAGGTTTATAAAATAGCTTTGGTCTATAAACCCCTGCATCATAATACTGTAATATATATTTTTTTAATTATTTATTTGTTGTGAACTGAATTGTACATTTACTGAATTCTGTTGTTATGTTGTTTATAATTAAATGCATGATCATGATTCTGTAAGTTAAAAATTAGAAAAAAAATAGTTTCAAGAGAGACTTGAACCTGGGTCTGTGGATTGAAAGTCCTGAGCTCTATGCACAGCACCAACCTGGCCCACAGCGTCAAGTGGTGTATGTATTGCAAAAGGTCTTTTACGGCAAATTACTGCTAAAAACCGGGATTGGGGCCGGTTCCTTTGCCGGTTCGTCACCCCCAGCAGTCCTAATATAAGGGAGCCTGTCGCTTGACACAGACTGTATTTAGACAAGAATTTTAGGCTTTGTTATATCACTTGTACATCACTGAGTTAGAAAACCACTGAAATGTTGTTTGAGATCTGCATCTGGATACATATATGATATACTGTATTGCTATGCAACCGAGCGTGTGTATTTAGGACGGGACATGTCCACAGGGGATAATCGTTTCTACAGCTTATTGGCGTGTGAACGGATTGAGAATCAGATTCACCCCACTGCTCTTTCTACTTTGATATCTCGGCGAGTTTTCAATCTATTCCAAATGTAAAAGGTGCATTATAAACTAGAAATAACACTGCAACTGACTGTATAAAAACTAAGTTAGAGATAAAAGATATTAGAGTTTTGAGGGAGGGTTGAACACAGGTCTTTGGATTCAAAGTCTTATGCTCTATCCACTGCACCAACGTTGCCGACAGTGTGAAGAAGTGTATTCCATGTAACAGTTACTTTATGGTTTTCCAGCCTCCATAGTTATAGTTATGTAACGGTTTTTCAGTCGCCAAGACAACAGTTTTTAAGCTGTGACTTTCAAAATCAATAGGCTTGTGCAGGAGTCTTATGCGCATCTTCTTTGAAAATTTCATGTCATTCCGACAAGGATTGCGCCCGCTATCGTGCGAACAGACGGACAGAACACATATTTGATCGCTGAGCAACATACAACTGAAGCAATCGCTCAAAGAGCTAGGACTTGGCAAAATAAAGTAATGAACTTGAAAAGAAGTCTATAAAAAAACAGCTAAAAAACGTTTTGAGAGAGACTTGAATAGTTATTTTTTGTTAAATTATCTGTTTGCTGTCAAGTAAGTCGTACATGTATTAAATTGTGCAGTTATGCTATAAAAGACATGATCCTGTAGGTTAGAGAGAAAAAAAAGTTTTGAGAGAGAGTTGAACCCGGGTCTGTGGATTCAAAGTCCTGAGCTCTATGCACTGCACCAACGGGGTTGACAGCATCAAGTTGTGTTGTATTGTAACAGGTTCTTGAAGGCAAATTACTGCTAAAAACCGGGAATTGGGCTGATCTCTACGCCGTTTCGTCACCCAGGATAGTTCTGATATAAAAGAGCCTGTCGCTTGCCACAGATTGTATTTAGACAAGAGTTTTAGGCTTCGTTATATCACTTGTACACCTCTGAGTCAGAAAACAAAAGAAATGTTGTTTGAGATCTGCATTTGGATACTTTTATGATATACTGTATTACTACGCAACCGAGATGGAACGATATAATGATGTATGTATTATTGATAGAATCTAGCTAACACGGATGCGCTATGATGCATAAAAGACACGATCATGATGGAACCAATGAGACACTGTTAAGTGATATTTATAGCGACAAATAGTTAAGTATGATGACATGAAAACTATGAAAATTACTCCTGGTGCATTTATTTGCTGGATACCTACATTATGAATGCGTTGTTTTGTTATTTGGAATTAAATACATGATCGTGTAAGCAAGCGATAAAAAAAAAATAGTTTCAAGAGAGACTCGAACACGGGTCTGTGGATTTAAAGTCCTAAGCTCTATGCACAGCACTAACGTCGCAGGCAATGTGAGGTGGTGTATTTCGTATAGCAATGCTATCACGGTTTTCATGTGATTTGTCAAGTAACGGTTTTTCCGTTACCATGACAACAGTTTTAGAGCTATGATGTTCCAAATCAATAGGGTTATGCAGATGTTTTGTGCACATATTCTGTGAGAATCTCGTCAAAATCACACAAGAATTGACTGCACAGCAATGTGTTAAACTTTGGATCCGAAATTCCTGACCCCCATGTATTTCACCAGGAGCTTGATTCGTCAATTTTGATTCAATCGCTGTCGGACATACATCAAGATATGCAGAATTGGCCATAGTAAACGACTTGAACACTTTTGAAAGTGCAGGTGGAATAAAAGTGGAGTTATGACGATTTTTAATTTTTTTGTTTTTCAATGACCTTGGCGTTAATTCTTGACCTTTGACCTTGAAAAACAACAGGATTATGCCGACATCCTGTGTGAATAAGCGTTCAAAATTTCATGAGAATCCGGCAAGAAATGACTGCACAGCAATGCATGAAAGTTTTGATCCAGAAATTCCTGACCCCCGTCTTTTTAACCTGGAGTCAAAATCGTCAATTTTCACTCAACAGCTGTCGGCTATACATCAAAAGATGCAGAATTGGCCATAGTAATCGATGCTAGAAATCTCGAAACTCCAGATAAAATTTAACTGGAGTTATTACGATTTTTAATTTTTTGGTTTTTGAACGACCTTGACGTCAATTTTTGACCTTTGACCTTCAGAAACGAAAGGCTTATGTGGAAGATGCTTGCACATGTTGTGTCAAAATTTCATGAAAATCCGACAAGAATTGCGCCCGCTATCGTGCAAACTGACGGACAGACAAACATACAAACAAACAAACAAACAAACAAGATGACTGACCAACATACTTGGCAAAATTTATTTTGCCAAGTAATGAAGCAATCGCTCAAAGAGCTAGGACTTGGCAAAATAAAGTCAAAGAACTTGAAAAGAAGTTGATACACCAGCTAAAAAACGTTTCGAGAGAGACTTGAATCGTTTTTTTTTTTAATTATCTAGTTGCTGTTAAGTAAGTTGTACATGTATTAAATTGTGCAGTTATGCTATAAAAGACATGATCCTGTAAGTTGGAGAGAAAAAACAAGTTTTGAGAGGGAGTTGAACCCGGGTTCTGTGGATTCAGAGTCCTGAGCTCTATGCACTGCACCAACGGGGCTGACAGCATCAAGTTGTGTTGTATTGTAACAGGTCCTTTACGGCAAATTACTGCTAAAAACCGGGAATGGGGCTGATCTCTACGCCGTTTCGTCACCCAGGATAGTTCTGATATAAAAGAGCCTGTCGCTTGCCACAGATTGTATTTAGACAAGAGTTTTAGGCTTCGTTATATCACTTGTACACCTCTGAGTCAGAAAACAAAAGAAATGTTGTTTGAGATCTGCGTTTGGATACTTTTATGATATACTGTATTACTACGCAACCGAGATGGAACGATATAATGATGTATGTATTATTGATAGAATGGAGCTAACACGGATGCGCTATGACGCATAAAAGACACGATCATAATGGAACCAATGAGACACTGTTAAGTGATATTTATAGCGACAAATAGTTAAGTATGACATGAAAACTATGAAAATAACTCCTGGTGCATAAAAAAATAACACTGCTCTTTCCACTTTGATATCTCGGCGAGTTTTCAATCTATTCCAAATGTAAAAGGTGCATTATAAACTAGAAATAACACTGCAACTGACTGTATAAAAACTAAGTTAGAGATAAAAGAGATTAGAGTTCTGAGGGTGGGTTGAACACGGGTCTTTGGATTCAAAGTCTTACGCTCTATCCACTGCACCAACGTTGCCGACAGTGTGAAGAAGTGTATTCCATCTAACAGTTACTTTATGGTTTTCCAGCCTCCATAGTTATAGTTATGTAACGGTTTTTCAGTCGCCAAGACAACAGTTTTTAAGCTATGACCTTCAAAATCAATAGGCTTGTGCAGGAGTCTTATGCGCATCTTCTGTGAAAATTTGATGTCATTCCGACAAGGATTGCGCTCGCTATCGTGCGAACAGACGGACAGAACACATATTTGATCGCTGAGCAACATACAACTGAAGCAATCGCTCAAAGAGCGAGGACTTGGCAAAATAAAGTAATGAACTTGAAAAGAAGTCTATAATAAACCAGCTAAAAAACGTTTTGAGAGAGACTTGAATAGTTTTTTCTAGTTGCTGTTAAGTAAGTTGTACATATATTAAATTGTGCAGTTATGCTATAAAAGACATGATCCTGTAAGTTATAGAGAAAAAACAAGTTTTGAGAGAGAGTTGAACCCGGGTCTGTGGATTCAAAGTCCTGAGCTCTACGCACAGCACCAACGTGGCTGACAGCATGAAGTGATGTATGTATGGTAACAGGTCCTTCAAGGCAAATTACTGCTAAAAACCGGGAATGGGGCTGATCTCTACGCCGTTTCGTCACCCAGGATAGTTCTGATATAAAAGAGGCTGTCGCTTTCCACAGATTGTATTTAGACAAGAGTTTTAGGCTTCGTTATATCACTTGTACACCTCTGAGTCAGAAAACAAAAGAAATGTTGTTTGAGATCTGCATTTGGATACTTTTATGATATACTGTATTACTACGCAACCGAGATGGAACGATATAATGATGTATGTATTATTGATAGAATGGAGCTAACACGGATGCGCTATGATGCATAAAAGACACGATCATGATGGAACCAATGAAACACTGTTAAGTGATATTTTTAGCGACAAATAGTTAAGTATGATGACATGAAAACTATGAAAATTACTCCTGGTACATTTATTTGCTGAATACCTACATTATGAATGCGTTGTTTTGTTATTTGGAATTAAATACTTGATCGTGTAAGCAAGCGATAAAAAAAAATAGTTTCAAGAGAGACTCGAACACGGGTCTGTGGATTTAAAGTCCTAAGCTCTATGTCGCAGGCAATGTGAGGTGGTGTATTTCGTATAGCAATGCTATCACGGTTTTCATGTGATTTGTCAAGTAACGATTTTTCCGTTACCATGACAACAGTTTTAGAGCTATGATGTTCCAAATCAACAGGGTTATGCGGATGTTTTGTGCACATATTCTGTGAGAATCTCGTCAAAATCACACAAGAATTGACTGCACAGCAATGTGTTAAACTTTGGATCCGAAATTCCTGACCCCCATGTATTTCACCTGGAGTTTGATTCGTCAATTTTGATTCAATCACTGTCGGACATACATCAAAATATGCAGAATTGGCCATAGTAAAATAGGTGGACAATTTTGGAAGTGCAGGTGGAATGAAAGTGGAGTTATGACGATTTTTAATTTTTTGGTTTTTCAATGACCTTGGCGGTAATTCTTGACCTTTGACCTTGAGAAACAACAGGAATATGCCGACATTTGGTGTGCATATGCTGTGAAAATTTCATAAGAATCCGAAAAGAATTGACTGCACAGCAATGCATGAAACTTTTGATAGAGAAACTCCTGACCCTCGTCTTTTTAACCTGGAGTCAAAATCGTCAATTTTGATGCAACAGCTGTCGGCCATACATCAAAAGATGCAGAATTGGCCATAGTAATCGATGCAAGAAATCTCGAAACTCCAGATGAAATATAACTGGAGTTATTACGATTTTTAATATTATGGTTTTTGAACGACCTTGGCGTCAATTTTTGACCTTTGACCTTCAGAAACGAAAGGCTTATGAGGAAGATACTTGCACATGTTGTGTCAAAATTTCATGAAAATCCGATAAGAATTGCGCCCGCTATCGTGCAAACTGACGGACAGACAAACATACAAACAAACAAACAAGATGACTGACCAACATACTTGGCAAAATTTATTTTGCCAAGTAATGAAGCAATCGCTCAAAGAGCTAGGACTTGGCAAAATAAAGTAATGAACTGGAAAAGAAGTCTATACACTAGCTTTTACACTAGCTTGATACAGTTATTAAATTGTGTTGTTATGTTGTTTAGAACGAAATTCATGATCATGATTGTGTAAGTTGAAAATAAAAATAAAATAATTTCAAGAGAGATTTGACCCCGGGTCTGTGGATTCAAAGTCCTGAGCTCTACGCACAGCACCAAAGTGGCCGACAGCGTCAAGTTGTGTTGTATTGTGACAGTTCCTCTATGGCAAATTACTGCTAAAAACCGGGAATGGGGCCAGTTCCTTTGCCGGTTCTTCACCCCCAGCAGTCTTAATATAAAGGAGCCTGTCGCTTGACACAGACTGTATTTAGACTAGAGTTTTAGGCTTTGTTATATCACTTGTACATCACTGAGTTAGAAAACCACTGAAATGTTGTTTGAGATCTGCATCTGGATACATATATGATATACTGTATTGCTATGCAACCGAGCGTGTGTATTTAGGACGGGACATGTCCACAGGGGGTAATCGTTTCTACAGCTTATTGGCGTGTGAACGGATTGAGAATCAGATTCACCCCACTGCTCTTTCTACTTTGATATCTCGGCGAGTTTTCAATTTATTCCAAATGTAAAAGTTGCATTATAAACTAGAAAAATACACTGCAACTGACTGTATGAAAAGTAAGTTAGAGGTAAAAGAGATTAGAGTTTTGAGGGAGGGTTGAACACGGGTCTTTGGATTCAAAGTCTTACACTCTATCCACTGCACCAACGTTGCCGACAGTGTGAAGAAGTGTATTCCATGTAACAGTTACTTTATGGTTTTCCAGCCTCCATAGTTATAGTTATGTAACGGTTTTTCAGTCGCCAAGACAACAGTTTTTAAGCCATGACCTTCAAAATCAATAGGCTTGTGCAGGAGTCTTATGCGCATCTTCTTTGAAAATTTCATGTCATTCCGACAAGGATTGCGCCCGCTATCGTGCGAACAGATGGACAGAACACATATTTGATCGCTGAGCAACATACAACTGAAGCAATCGCTCAGAGAGCTAGGACTTGGCAAAATAAAGTAATGAACTGGAAAAGAAGTCTATACACTAGCTTTTACACTAGCTTGATACAGTTATTAAAGTGTGTTGTTATGTTGTTTAGAACGAAATTCATGATCATGATTGTGTAAGTTGAAAATAAAAATAAAATAATTTCAAGAGAGATTTGAACCCGGGTCTGTGGATTCAGAGTCCTGATCTCTACCCACTGCACCAAAGTGGCCGACAGCCTCAAGTTGTGTTGTATTGTAACAGTTCCTCTATGGCAAATTACTGCTAAAAACCGGGAAGGGGGCCGGTTTCCTCCGCCGGTTGATCACCCCCAATAGTTCTGATATAAAGTAGCCTGGCGTTTGACACAGACTGTATTAAGAATGAAGTTTTAGGCTTTGTTGTATCACTAGCACATCACTGAGTTAGAAAACCACCGAAATGTTGTTTGAGATCTGCATTTGGATATATATATGATATACTGTATTACTACGCAACCGAGTGAGTATATTCAGGATGGAACGATATAATGATATATGTATTAATGACAGAATGGAGCTAACACAGTTGCGCTATGATGCATAAAAAAACCGATCATAATGGAACCAATGAGACACTGTTAAATGATATTTTTAGCGAGAAATAATAAATTATGATGACATGAAAACTATGAAAATCACTCCTGCTACATTTATTTGCTGAATTGTTCATTACGAATGCGTTGTTTTGTTATTTGGACTTAAATACATGATCATGATCGTGTAAGTAAGTGATGAAAAAAAATAGTTTCAAGAGAGACTCGAACACGGGTCTGTTGATTTAAAGTCTTAAGCTCTATGCACAGCACCAACGCTGCCAACATTATGAAACGGTGTATTTCATGTAACAGTTACTTTATAGTTTTCCAGCCTCCATAGTTATAGCTATGTAACGGTTTTTCAATCGCCAAGACAACAGTTTTTAAGCTATGACCATGAAAATCAATAGGCTTATGCAGGAGTCTTATGCGCATCTTCTTTGAAAATTTTACGTCATTCCGACAAGGATTGCGCCCGTTATCGTGCAAACAGACAGACAGAACACATATTTGATCGCTGAGCAACATACAACTGAAGCAATCGCTCAAAGAGCTAGGACTTGGCAAAATAAAGTAATGAACTTGAAGAGAAGTCTATAAACCAGCTTTGGTCTATGAACCCTTGCATCATAATACTGTAATAATATTAAATTGTGCTGCTACATTCTTCAGAATTGAAAGCATGATCATGATCTTGTAAGTTACAGATGAAAAATTACAATGACAACAAGTGAACAAAACGAATAGAGACACTCGGTGAATACAAATCATGCCAGAATGGACTTAACACAGATGCATTATGATGCATGAAGGACACGATCATAATGGAACCAATGAGACACTGTTAAATGACTTTAAGGAATTCATAGTGAGAAATAATTAAGTATGATGACATAATAACGATAAAGATTACTCGTGCTACATTTATTTGCTGATTTTGTATACTACGAATGTGTTGTTTCGTTGTTTGGAATTGAATACATGATCTTTTAATGGAGAAAAAAAAATAGTTTTGAGATAGTATTGAACCCGGGTCTGTGGATTCAAAGTCCTACGCTCTACGCTCAGCACTAACGTGGCTGGCGATGTGAAGTGGAGTGTTTCATATAGCAATGCTATTATCGTTTTCATGTAATGCTTTTCAGTAACGATTTTCTGTTGCCGTGACAACAGTTTCAGAGCTATGATGTTCTAAATCAAAAGGATTATGCGGAAATTCCGTGCACATATTATGTGAGAATTTCGTCAAAATCACACAAGAATCGACTGCACAGCAATGTGTTAAACTTTGGATCCGAACTTCCTGACCCCCATGTATTTCACCTGGAGTTTAAATCGTCAATTTTGATTCAACCGCTGTCGGTCATACATCAAAAGATGCAGAATTGGCCATGATAAAAGACGTGGACACTTTTGGAAGTGCAGGTGGAATGAAAGTGGAGTTATGACCATTTTTAATTTTTTGGTTTTTCAACGATTTTGTCGTTAATTCTTGACCTTTGACCTTGAGAAACGACAGGAATATGCCGACATCTGGTGTGCATGTGCTGTGAAAATTTCATAAGAATCCGACAAGAATTGACTGCACAGCAATGCATGAAACTTTTGATCCAGAAACTCCTGACCCCCGTCTATTTAACCTGGAGTCAAAATCGTCAATTTTCACTCAACAGCTGTCGGCCATACATCAAAAGATGCAGAATTGGCCATAGTAATCGATGCTAGAAATCTCGAAACTCCAGATAAAATATAACTGGAGTTACTACGATTTTTAATTTTTTGGTTTTTGAACGACCTTGACGTCAATTTTTGACCTTCGACCTTCAGAAACGAAAGGCTTATGTGGAAGATCCTTGCACATGTTTTGTCAAAATTTTATGAAAATCCGACAAGAATTGCGCCCGCTATCGTGCAAACTGACGGACAGACAAACATACAAACAAACAAACAAACAAATGAAGCAATCGCTCAGAGAGCTAGGACTTGGCAAAATAAAGTAATGAACTGTAAAAGAAGTCTATACACTAGCTTTTACACTAGCTTGATACAGTTATTAAATTGTGTTGTTATGTTGTTTAAAACGAAATTCATGATCATGATTGTGTAAGTTGAAAATAAAAATAAAATAATTTCAAGAGAGATTTGAACCCGGGTCTTTGAATTCAAAGTCCTGAGCTCTACGCACAGCACCAAAGTGGCTGACAGCATCAAGTGATGTATGTATTGTAACAGGTCCTCTATGGCAAGTTACTGCTAAAAACCGGGAATGGGACCGGTTCCTTTGCCGGTTCGTCAGCCCCAGCAGTCCTAATATAAGGGAGCCTGTCGCTTGACACAGACTGTATTTAGACTAGAGTTTTAGGCTTCGTTATATCACTTGTACACCTCTGAGTCAGAAAACAAAAGAAATGTTGTTTGAGATCTGCATTTGGATACATATATGATATACTGTATTACTACGCAACCGAGTTTTGTATATTCAGGAGATAACACAGATGCGCTATGATGCATGAAACACATGATCATAATGGAACCAATGAGACACTGTAAATGACTTGGAAAAATATATACCAAGAAATAATTGAGTGTGATGACATAGAATTGACGAAGATTACTGCTGCTATATATATTTGCTGAATTTGTACACTATGAATGTGTTGTTTCCTTGTTTGGAATTGAATACATGATCTCATAATGGAGAAAAAAAAATAGTTTTGAGATAGTATTGAACCCGGGTTTGTGGATTCAAAGTCCTACACTCTACGCTCAGCACTAACGTGGCTGGCGATGTGAAGCGGAGTGTTTCATATAGCAATGCTATTATCGTTTTCATGTAATGCTTTTCAGTAATGATTTTCTGTTGCCGTGACAACAGTTTCAGAGCTATGATGTTCCAAATCAAAAGATTTATGCGGACATTCCGTGCACATATTATGTGAGAATTTCGTCAAAATCACACAAGAATCGACTGCACAGCAATGTGTTAAACTTTGGATCTGAAATTCCTGACCCCCATGTATTTCACCTGGAGTTTAAATCGTCAATTTTGATTCAACCGCTGTCGGTCATACATCAAATGATGCAGAATTGGCCATAGTAAAAGACGTGAACACTTTTGGAAGTGCAGGTGGAATGAAAGTGGAGTTATGACGATTTTTAATTTTGTGGTTTTTCAATGACCTTGGCGTTAATTCTTGACCTTTGACCTTGAGAAACAACAGGAATGTGCCGTTATACTGTGTGCATATGCTGTCAAAATTTCATAAGAATCCGACAAAAATTGACTGCACAGCAATGCATGAAACTTTTGATCCAGAAACTCCTGACCCCCGTCTTTTTAACCCGGAGTCAAAATCGTCAATTTTGATGCAACAGCTGTCGGCTATACATCAAAAGATGCAGAATTGGCCATAGTATTCGAGGCTAGAAATCACGAAACTCCAGATAAAATATAACTGGACTTATTACGATTTTAAATTTTTTCGTTTTTGAACGACCTTGACGTCAATTTTTGACCTTTGACCTTCAGAAACGAAAGGCTTATGAGGAAAATCCTTGCACATGTTGTGTCAAAATTTCATGAAAATCCGACAAGAATTGCGCCCGCTATCGTGCGAACGGACGGACAGACAAACATACAAACAAACAAACAAACAAACAAGATGACTGACCAACATACTTGGCAAAATTTATTTTGCCAAGTAACAAGATGACTGACCAACATACTTGGCAAAATTTATTTTGCCAAGTAATGAAGCAATCGCTCAGAGAGCTAGGACTTGGCAAAATAAAGTAATGAGCTTGAAAAGAAGTCTATAATAAACCAGCTAAAAAACGTTTTGAGAGAGACTTGAATAGTTTTTTCTAGTTGCTGTTAAGTAAGTTGTACATGTATTAAATTGTGCAGTTATGCTATAAAAGACATGATCCTGTAAGTTAGAGAGAAAAAAAAACAAGTTTTGAGAGAGAGTTGAACCCGGGTCCGTGGATTCAAAGTCCTGAGCTCTATGCACAGCACCAACCTGGCACACAGCGTCAAGTGGTGTATGTATTGAAAAAGGTCTTTTACGGCAAATTACTGCTAAAAACCGGGAATGGGGCCGGTTCCTTTGCCGGTTCGTCACCCCCAGCAGTCCTAATATAAGGGAGCCTGTCGCTTGACACAGACTGTATTAAGAGCAGTCCTAATATAAGGGAGCCTGTCGCTTGACACAGACTGTATTAAGAGCAGTCCTAATATAAGGGAGCCTGTCGCTTGACACAGACTGTATTAAGAGCAGTCCTAATATAAGGGAGCCTGTCGCTTGACACAGACTGTATTTAGACTAGAGTTTTAGGCTTTGTTATATCACCTGTACATCACTGAGTTAGAAAACCACTGAAATGTTGTTTGAGATCTGCATCTGGATACATATATGATATACTGTATTGCTATGCAACCGAGCGTGTGTATTTAGGACGGGACATGTCCACAGGGGGTAATCGTTTCTACAGCTTATTGGCGTGTGAACGGATTGAGAATCAGATTCACCCCACTGCTCTTTCTACTTTGATATCTCGGCGAGTTTTCAATCTATTCCAAATGTAAAAGGTGCATTATAAACTAGAAATAACACTGCAACTGACTGTATAAAAACTAAGTTAGAGATAAAAGAGATTAGAGTTTTGAGGGAGGATTGAACACGGGTCTTTGGATTCAAAGTCTTACACTCTATCCACAGCACCAACGTCGCCGACAGTGTGAAGAAGTGTATTCCATGTAACAGTTACTTTATGGTTTTCCAGCCTCCATAGTTATAGTTATGTAACGGTTTTTCAGTCGCCAAGACATCAGTTTTTAAGCTATGACTTTCAAAATCAATAGGCTTGTGCAGGAGTCTTATGCGCATCTTCTTTGAAAATTTCATGTCATTCCGACAAGGATTGCGCCCGCTATCGTGCGAACAGACGGACAGAACAAATATTTGATCGCTGAGCAACATACAACTGAAGCAATCGCTCAAAGAGCTAGGACTTGGCAAAATAAAGTTAATGATCTTGAAGAGAGGTCTATAAGCTAGCTAAAAAAACGTTCAGAGAGAGATTTGAATAGTTCTTTTTTTAAAATTATCTAGTTGCTGTTAAGTAAGTTGTAATTGTGCAGTTATGCTATGAAAGACATGATCTTGTCATTTAGAGAGAAAAAACAAGTTTTGAGAGAGAGTTGAACCCAGGTCTGTGGATTCAGAGTCCTGAGCTCTATGCACAGCGCCAACGTGGCCTACAGCGTAAAGTGGTGTATGTATTGTAACAGTTCCTCTATGGCAAATTACTGCTAAAAACCGGGAATGGGGCCGGTTCCTTTGCCAGTTCGTGACCCCCAGCCGTCCTAATATAAGGGAGCCTGTCGCTTGACACAGACTGTATTTAGACTAGAGTTTTAGGCTTTGTTATATCACTTGTACATCACTGAGTTAGAAAACCACTGAAATGTTGTTTGAGATCTGCATCTGGATACATATATGATATACTGTATTGCTATGCAACCGAGCGTGTGTATTTAGGACGGGACATGTCCACAGGGGGTAATCGTTTCTACAGCTTATTGGCGTGTGAACGGATTGAGAATCAGATTCACCCCAACTGCTCTTTCTACTTTGATATCTCGTCGAGTTTTTAATTTATTCGAAATGTAAAAGGTGCATTATAAACTAGAAATAACACTGCAACTGACTGTATAAAAAGTAAGTTAGAGATAAAAGAGATTAGAGTTTTGAGGGAGGGTTGAACACCGGTCTTTGGATTCATGGATTCAAAGTCTTATGCTCTATCCACTGCACCAACGTTGCCGACAGTGTGAAGAAGTGTATTCCATGTAACAGTTACTTTATGGTTTTCTAGCCTCCATAGTTATAGTTATGTAACGGTTTTTCAGTCGCCAAGACAACCGTTTTTAAGCTATGACCTTCAAAATCAATAGGCTTGTGCAGGAGTCTTATGCGCATCTTCTTTGAAAATTTCATGTCATTCCGACAAGGATTGCGCCCGCTATCGTGCGAACAGACGGACAGAACACATATTTGATCGCTGAGCAACATACAACTGAAGCAATCGCTCAGAGAGCTAGGACTTGGCAAAATAAAGTAATGAACTTGAAAAGAAGTCTATAAAAAAACAGCTAAAAAACGTTTTGAGAGAGACTTGAATAGTTATTTTTTGTTAAATTATCCGTTTGCTGTCAAGTAAGTCGTACATGTATTAAATTGTGCAGTTATGCTATAAAAGACATGATCCTGTAAGTTAGAGAGAAAAAACAAGTTTTGAGAGAGAGTTGAACCCGGGTCTGTGGATTCAAAGTCCTGAGCTCTATGCACAGCACCAAAGTTGCCGACCGTGTGAAGGGGTGTATTTATTGTATGTACTGCTAAAAACCGGGAAGGGGGCCCGTTCCTTTGCCGGTTCGTCATCGCCAGCAGTCCTAATATAAGGGAGCCTGTCGCTTGACACAGACTGTATTTAGACTAGAGTTTTAGGCTTTGTTATATCACTAGTACATCACTGAGTCAGAAAACCACCGATATGTTGTTTGAGACCTGCATTTGGATACATATATGATATACTGTATTAATACGCAACCGAGTGTGTATATTCAGGAATTAACACAGATGCGCTATGATGCATGAAACACATGATCATAATGGAACCAATTAGACACTGTAAATGACTTGGAAAAATATATACCAAGAAATAATTGAGTGTGATGACATAGAAATGACGAAGATTAACGTTACTGCTGCTATATATATTTGCTGAATTTATACACTACGAATGTGTTGTTTCCTTGTTTGGAATTGAATACATGATCTCATAATGGAGAAAAAAAATAGTTTTGAGATAGTATTGAACCCGGGTTTGTGGATTCAAAGTCCTACACTCTACGCTCAGCACTAACGTGGCTGGCGATGTGAAGCAGAGTGTTTCATATAGCAATGCTATTATCGTTTTCATGTAATGCTTTTCAGTAACGATTTTCTGTTGCCGTGACAGCAGTTTGAGAGCTATGATGTTCCAAATCAAAAGGGTTATGCGGACATTACGTGCACATATTATGTGAGAATTTCGTCAAAATCACACAAGAATCGACCGCACAGCAATGTGTTAAACTTTGGATCCGAAATTCCTGACCCCCATTTATTTCACCTGGAGATTAAATCGTCAAGTTTGACTCAACCGCTGTCGGTCATACATCAAATGATGCAGAATCGGCCATAGTAAAAGACGTGAACACTTTTGGAAGTGCAGGTGGAATGAAAGTGGAGTTATGACGATTTTTTATTTTGTGATTTTTCAATGACCTTGGCGTTAATTCTTGACCTTTGACCTTGAGAAACAACAGGAATGTGCCGTTATACTGTGTGCATATGCTGTCAAAATTTCATAAGAATCCGACAAAAATTGACTGCACAGCAATGCATGAAACTTTTGATCCAGAAACTCCTGACCCCCGTCTTTTTAACCTGGAGTCAAAATCGTCAATTTTGATTCAACAGCTGTCGGCCATACATCAAAAGATGCCGAATTGGCCATAGTATTCGATGCAAGAAATCTCGAAAATCCAGATAGAATATAACTGGAGTTATCACGATTTTTAATTTTTTGGTTTTTGAACGACCTTGACGTCAATTTTTGACCTTTGACCTTCAGAAACGAAAGGCTTATGAGGATGCTCTTTGCGCATATTGTGTGAAAATTTCATGAAAATGCGACAAGAATTGCGCCCGCTATCGTGCAAACTGACGGACAGACAAACATACAAACAAACAAACAAACAAACAAACAAGATGACTGACCAACATACTTGGCAAAATTTATTTTGCCAAGTAATGAAGCAATCGCTCAAAGAGCTAGGACTTGGCAAAATAAAGTAATGAACTTGAAGAGAAGTCTATAATCCAGCTTTGGTCTATAAACCCTTGCATCATAATACTGTAATAATATTAAATTGTGCTGCTACATTCTTCAGAATTGAAAGCATGATCATGATCTTGTAAGTTACAGATGAAAAATTACAATGACAACAAGTGAACAAAACGAATAGAGACACTCGGTGAATACAAATCATGCCAGAATGGACTTAACACAGATGCATTATGATGCATGAACTACACGATCATAATGGAACCAATGAGACACTGTTAAATGACTTTAAGGAATTCATAGTGAGAAATAATTAAGTATGATGACATAATAACGATAAAGATTACTCGTGCTACATTTATTTGCTGATTTTGTACACTACGAATGTGTTGTTTCGTTGTTTGGAATTGAATACATGATCTTTTAATTTAGAAAAAAAAATAGTTTTGAGATAGTATTGAACCCGGGTCTGTGGATTCAAAGTCCTACGCTCTACACTCAGCACTAACGTGGCTGGCGATGTGAAGCGGAGTGTTTCATATAGCAATGCTATTATCGTTTTCATGTAATGCTTTTCAGTAACGATTTTCTGTTGCCGTGACAACAGTTTGAGAGCTATGATGTTCCAAATCAAAAGGGTTATGCGGACATTCTGTGCACATATTATGTGAGAATTTCGTCAAAATCACACAAGAATCGACTGCACAGCAATGTGTTAAATTTTGGATCCGAACTTCCTGACCCCCATGTATTTCACCTGGAGTTTAAATCGTCAATTTTGATTCAACCGCTGTCGGTCATACATCAAATGATGCAGAATTGGCCATAGTAAAAGACGTGAACACTTTTGGAAGTGCAGGTGGAATGAAAGTGGAGTTATGACGATTTTTAATTTTGTGGTTTTTCAATGACCTTGGCGTTAATTCTTGACCTTCGACCTTGAGAAACAACAGGAATGTACCGTTATACTGTGTGCATATGCTGTCAAAATTTCATAAGAATCCGACAAAAATTGACTGCACAGCAATGCATGAAACTTTTGATCCAGAAACTCCTGACCCCCGTCTTTTTAACCTGGAGTCAAAATCGTCAATTTTGATTCAACAGCTGTCGGCCATACATCAAAAGATGCCGAATTGGCCATAGTATTCGATGCAAGAAATCTCGAAAATCCAGATAGAATATAACTGGAGTTATCACGATTTTTAATTTTTTGGTTTTTGAACGACCTTGACGTCAATTTTTGACCTTTGACCTTCAGAAACGAAAGGCTTATGAGGATGCTCTTTGCGCATATTGTGTGAAAATTTCATGAAAATGCGACAAGAATTGCGCCCGCTATCGTGCAAACTGACGGACAGACAAACATACAAACAAACAAACAAACAAACAAACAAGATGACTGACCAACATACTTGGCAAAATTTATTTTGCCAAGTAATGAAGCAATCGCTCAAAGAGCTAGGACTTGGCAAAATAAAGTAATGAACTTGAAAAGAAGTCTATAAAAAAAAGCTAGAAAACGTTTTGAGAGAGACTTGAATAGTTATTTTTTGTTAAATTATCTGTTTGCTGTGAAGTAAGTCGTACATGTATTAAATTGTGCAGTTATGCTATAAAAGACATGATCCTGTAAGTTAGAGAGAAAAAACAAGTTTTGAGAGAGAGTTGAACCCGGGTCTGTGGATTCAAAGTCCTGAGCTCTATGCACAGCACCAACGTGGCAGACAGCGTCAAGTTGTGTTGTATTGTAACAGTTCCTCTATGGCAAATTACTGCTCAAAACCGGGAATGGGGCCGGTTCCTTTGCCGGCTCGTCACCCCCAGCAGTCCTAATATAAGGGAGCCTGTCGCTTGACACAGACTGTATTTAGACTAGAGTTTTAGGCTTTGTTATATCACTTGTACATCACTGGGTTAGAAAACCACTGAAATGTTGTTTGAGATCTGCATCTGGATACTTTTATGATATACTGTATTACTACGCAACCGAGATGGAACGATATAATGATGTATGTATTATTGATAGAATGGAGCTAACACGGATGCGCTATGATGCATAAAAGACACGATCATGATGGAACCAATGAGACACTGTTAAGTGATATTTTTAGTGACAAATAGTTAAGTATGATGACATGAAAACTATGAAAATTACTCCTGGTACATTTATTTGCTGAATAAATACATTATGAATGCGTTGTTTTGTTATTTGGAATTAAATACATGATCGTGTAAGCAAGCGATAAAAAAAAAAATAGTTTCAAGAGAGACTCGAACACGGGTCTGTGGATTTAAAGTCCTAAGCTCTATGCACAGCACTAACGTCGCAGGCAATGTGAGGTCGTGTATTTCGTATAGCAATGCTATCACGGTTTTCATGTGATTTGTCAAGTAACGGTTTTTCCGTTACCATGACAACAGTTTTAGAGCTATGATGTTCCAAATCAACAGGGTTATGCGGATGTTTTGTGCACATATACTGTGAGAATCTCGTCAAAATCACACAAGAATTGACTGCACAGCAATGTGTTAAACTTTGGATCCGAAATTCCTGACCTCCATGTATTTCACCTGGAGTTTGATTCGTCAATTTTGATTCAATCACTGTCGGACATACATCAAAATATGCAGAATTGGCCATAGTAAGAGAGGTGAACACTTTTGGAAGTGCAGGTGGAATGAAAGTGGAGTTATGACGATTTTTAATTTTGTGGTTTTTCAATGACCTTGGTGTTAATTCTTGACCTTTGACCTTGAGAAACAACAGCAATATGCCGTTATACTGTGTGCATATGGTGTCAAAATTTCATAAGAATCCGACAAAAATTGACTGCACAGCAATGCATGAAACTTTTGATCCAGAAACTCCTGACCCCCGTCTATTTAACCTGGAGTCAAAATCGTCAATTTTGATGCAACAGCTGTCGGCCATACATCAAAAGATGCAGAATTGGCCATAGTAATCGATGCAAGAAATCTCGAAAGTCCAGATAAAATATAACTGGAGTTATTACGATTTTAAATTTTTTGGTTTTTGAACGACCTTGACGTCAATTTTCGACCTTTGACCTTCAGAAACGAAAGGCTTATGAGGAAGATCCTTGCACATGTTGTGTCAAAATTTCATGAAAATCCGACAAGAATTGCGCCCGCTATCGTGCGAACGGACGGACAGACAAACATACAAACAAACAAACAAACAAGATGACTGACCAACATACTTGGCAAAATTTATTTTGCCAAGTAATGAAGCAATCGCTCAAAGAGCTAGGACTTGGCAAAATAAAGTTAATGATCTTGAAGAGAAGTCTATAAACTAGCTTTGGTCTATAAACCCCTGCACCATAGTACTGTTATATATTTTTTTTCAATTATTTATTTATCGTTAACTAAATTGTACGTTTACTAAATTGTGTTGTTATTTTGTTTATGATTAAATGCATGATCATGATTCTGTAAGCTAAAAATAAAAAAAAAAATAGTTTCAAGAGAGACTTGAACCCGGGTCTGTGGATTGGGAGTCGTACGCTCTATGCTCAGCACTAACGTGGCTGGCAGTTGGAGGAGGTGTCATCCACGTAGCAACTCATGTATGGCTTTCCAATCTCCATAGGTTTAAGCAATGTAATCTTTTTTGATCGCCAAGACAACAGTTTTTGAGCTATGATCTTCAAATTCAATAGGCTTATGAAGGAGTCTTATGCGCATCTTCTGTGTAAATTTGATGTCATTCAGACGAGGATTGCGGCCGCTATCGTGCAAACTGACGGACAGACAAACAAACAAGCTGACTGACCAACATACTTGGCAAAAATTTATTTTGCCAAGTAACAAACAAACAAGATGACTGACCAACATACTTGGCAAAATTTATTTTGCCAAGTAATGAAGCAATCGCTCAGAGAGCTAGGACTTGGCAAAATAAAGTAATGAACTTGAAAAGAAGTCTATAATAAACCAGCTAAAAAACGTTTTGAGAGAGACTTGAATAGTTTTTTCTAGTTGCTGTTAAGTAAGTTGTACATGTATTAAATTGTGTAGTTATGCTATAAAAGACATGATCCTGTAAGTTAGAGAGAAAAAAAAACAAGTTTTGAGAGAGAGTTGAACCCGGGTCCGTGGATTCAAAGTCCTGAGCTCTATGCACAGCACCATCGTGGCCGACAGCATTGAGTGGTGTATGTATTGTAACAGGTCCTTCAAGGCAAATTACTGCTAAAAACCGGGAATGGGGCCGGTTCCTTTGCCGGTTCATCACACCCAGCAGTCCTAATATAAGGGAGCCTGTGGCTTGACACAGACTGTATTTAGACTAGAGTTTTAGGCTTTGTTATACATGTATCACTTGTACATCACTGAGTTAGAAAACCACTGAAATGTTGTTTGAGATCTGCATCTGGATACATATATGATATACTGTATTGCTATGCAACCGAGCGTGTGTATTTAGGACGGGACATGTCCACAGGGGGTAATCTTTCTACAGCTTATTGGCGTGTGAACGGATTGAGAATCAGATTCACCCCACTGCTCTTTCTACTTTGATATCTCGGCGAGTTTTCAATCTATTCCAAATGTAAAAGGTGCATTATAAACTAGAAATAACACTGCAACTGACTGTATAAAAACTAAGTTTGAGATAAAAGAGATTAGAGTTTTGAGGGAGGGTTGAACACGGGTCTTTGGATTCGAAGTCTTACTCTCTATCCACTGCACCAACGTTGCCGACAGTGTGAAGAAGTGTATTCCATGTAACAGTTACTTTATGGTTTTCCAGCATCCATCGTTATAGTTATGTAACGGTTTTTCAGTCGCCAAGACAACAGTTTTTAAGCTATGACTTTCAAAATCAATAGGCTTGTGCAGGAGTCTTATGCGCATCTTCTTTGAAAATTTCATATCATTCAGACAAGGATTGCGCCCGCTATCGTGCAAACAGACGGACAGAACACATATTTGATCGCTGAGCAACATACAACTGAAGCAATCGCTCAGAGAGCTAGGACTTGGCAAAATAAAGTATTGAACTGGAAAAGAAGTCTATACACTAGCTTTTACACTAGCTTGATACAGTTATTAAATTGTGTTGTTATGTTGTTTAGAATGAAATTCATGATCATGATTGTGTAAGTTGAAAATAAAAATAAAATAATTTCAAGAGAGATTTGAACCCGGGTCTGTGGATTCAAAGTCCTGATCTCTACGCACAGCACCAAAGTGGCCGACAGCGTCAAGTTGTGTTGTATTGTGACAGTTCCTCTATGCCAAGTTACTGCTAAAAACCGGGAATGGGGCCCGTTTGCTCCGCCGGTTGATCACCCCCAATAGTTCTGATATAAAGTGGCCTGTCGTTTGACACAGACTGTATTAAGAGTAGAGTTTTAGGCTTTGTTATATCACTAGTACATCACTGAGTCAGAAAACCACCAAAATGTTGTTTGAGATCTGCATTTGGATACATATATGATATACTGTATTACTACGCAACCGAGTTTTGTATATTCAGGAGATAACACAGATGCGCTATGATGCATGAAACACATGATCATAATGGAACCAATGAGACACTGTAAATGACTTGGAAAAATATATACCAAGAAATCATTGAGTGTGATGACATAGAATTGACGAAGATTACTGCTGCTATATATATTTGCTGAATTTGTACACTACGAATGTGTTGTTTCCTTGTTTGGAATTGAATACATGATCTCATAACGGAGAAAAAAAAATAGTTTTGAGATAGTATTGAACCCGGGTTTGTGGATTCAAAGTCCTACACTCTACGCTCAGCACTAACGTGGCTGGCGATGTGAAGTGGAGTGTTTCATATAGCAATGCTATTATCGTTTTCATGTAATGCTTTTCAGTAACGATTTTCTGTTGCCGTGACAACAGTTTCAGAGCTATGATGTTCCAAATCAAAAAAGTTATGCGGACATTCCGTGCACATATTATGTGAGAATTTCGTCAAAATCACACAAGAATCGACTGCACAGCAATGTGTTAAACTTTGGATCTGAAATTCCTGACCCCCATGTATTTCACCTGGAGTTTAAATCGTCAATTTTGATTCAACCGCTGTCGGTCATACATCAAATGATGCAGAATTGGCCATAGTAAAAGACGTGAACACTTTTGGAAGTGCAGGTGGAATGAAAGTGGAGTTATGACGATTTTTAATTTTGTGGTTTTTCAATGACCTTGGCGTTAATTCTTGACCTTTGACCTTGAGAAACAACAGGAATGTGCCGTTATACTGTGTGCATATGCTATCAAAATTTCATAAGAATCCGACAAAAATTGACTGCACAGCAATGCATGAAACTTTTGATCCAGAAACTCCTGACCCCCGTCTTTTTAACCCGGAGTCAAAATCGTCAATTTTGATGCAACAGCTGTCGGCCATACATCAAAAGATGCAGAATTGGCCATAGTATTCGAGGCTAGAAATCTCGAAACTCCAGATAAAATATAACTGGACTTATTACGATTTTAAATTTTTTGGTTTTTGAACGACCTTGACGTCAATTTTTGACCTTTGATCTTCAGAAACGAAAGGCTTATGAGGAAGATCCTTGCACATGTTGTGTCAAAATTTCATGAAAATCCGACAAGAATTGCGCCCGCTATCGTGCGAACGGACGGACAGACAAACATACAAACAAACAAACAAACAAACAAATGAAGCAATCGCTCAGAGAGCTAGGACTTGGCAAAATAAAGTAATGAACTGTAAAAGAAGTCTATACACTAGCTTTTACACTAGCTTGATACAGTTATTAAATTGTGTTGTTATGTTGTTTAAAACGAAATTCATGATCATGATTGTGTAAGTTGAAAATAAAAATAAAATAATTTCAAGAGAGATTTGAACCCGGGTCTTTGAATTCAAAGTCCTGAGCTCTACGCACAGCACCAAAGTGGCTGACAGCATCAAGTGATGTATGTATTGTAACAGGTCCTCTATGGCAAGTTACTGCTAAAAACCGGGAATGGGACCGGTTCCTTTGCCGGTTCGTCAGCCCCAGCAGTCCTAATATAAGGGAGCCTGTCGCTTGACACAGACTGTATTTAGACTAGAGTTTTAGGCTTCGTTATATCACTTGTACACCTCTGAGTCAGAAAACAAAAGAAATGTTGTTTGAGATCTGCATTTGGATACATATATGATATACTGTATTACTACGCAACCGAGTTTTGTATATTCAGGAGATAACACAGATGCGCTATGATGCATGAAACACATGATCATAATGGAACCAATGAGACACTGTAAATGACTTGGAAAAATATATACCAAGAAATAATTGAGTGTGATGACATAGAATTGACGAAGATTACTGCTGCTATATATATTTGCTGAATTTGTACACTATGAATGTGTTGTTTCCTTGTTTGGAATTGAATACATGATCTCATAATGGAGAAAAAAAAATAGTTTTGAGATAGTATTGAACCCGGGTTTGTGGATTCAAAGTCCTACACTCTACGCTCAGCACTAACGTGGCTGGCGATGTGAAGCGGAGTGTTTCATATAGCAATGCTATTATCGTTTTCATGTAATGCTTTTCAGTAATGATTTTCTGTTGCCGTGACAACAGTTTCAGAGCTATGATGTTCCAAATCAAAAGATTTATGCGGACATTCCGTGCACATATTATGTGAGAATTTCGTCAAAATCACACAAGAATCGACTGCACAGCAATGTGTTAAACTTTGGATCTGAAATTCCTGACCCCCATGTATTTCACCTGGAGTTTAAATCGTCAATTTTGATTCAACCGCTGTCGGTCATACATCAAATGATGCAGAATTGGCCATAGTAAAAGACGTGAACACTTTTGGAAGTGCAGGTGGAATGAAAGTGGAGTTATGACGATTTTTAATTTTGTGGTTTTTCAATGACCTTGGCGTTAATTCTTGACCTTTGACCTTGAGAAACAACAGGAATGTGCCGTTATACTGTGTGCATATGCTGTCAAAATTTCATAAGAATCCGACAAAAATTGACTGCACAGCAATGCATGAAACTTTTGATCCAGAAACTCCTGACCCCCGTCTTTTTAACCCGGAGTCAAAATCGTCAATTTTGATGCAACAGCTGTCGGCTATACATCAAAAGATGCAGAATTGGCCATAGTATTCGAGGCTAGAAATCACGAAACTCCAGATAAAATATAACTGGACTTATTACGATTTTAAATTTTTTCGTTTTTGAACGACCTTGACGTCAATTTTTGACCTTTGACCTTCAGAAACGAAAGGCTTATGAGGAAAATCCTTGCACATGTTGTGTCAAAATTTCATGAAAATCCGACAAGAATTGCGCCCGCTATCGTGCGAACGGACGGACAGACAAACATACAAACAAACAAACGAGAGCCCATAGGGCACACACTTGCCAGAACAAAAAAAAAAAATTATTGTAATATGCCAATGACATGACATATGGATTTGAGCAAATTGACGACACTTACTATCCTACTTACTACGTTTACTTCCTTACTTCACTTCATTTTACTTCACTTTACTTCAGAAACTACTCATACTGTCATTGAACGTCACAGCGCCAAAATTAAGATATCACTGGATTTAGGAGACCAAGAACTTTCTAACGGTATACTACTCGATATGGTGAGCTGAACTTCGTACTTGACCTCGAATGCTTGAAGGTTTGCTAAGAAGTATGACTGCCCTTACGTTTATGACATCATATCGAAAAATTTATCATGACAGCAAAGAGAACCACACATGGCCTACTTTCAGCAGAATTGAACAAGCTTTCCATCCTACGGGTTGATCCGTTCCACTTTAGGATGAATACTTTCCGAGATACAACCTTATTTCGAAAGTTGACGTTTGACGTCATGGCGTCATTGTCGTTGCACGTAACGTCTTGAAACTCAATAGATGGTTGGGTATTAATATCCCACATATGTCCTCATGATTACAGTCCAATAGCTTCAAATTTGAGTGCACTGTGGATGTTTGAAAGTTTGCTGAAAAGTAGAAAAATTGGTATGACGTTTATGACGTCATAGCGGAAAATCTTTCATTGCAAAAAAGTATTGGAAAGTGCTCTCGTAAACCAGAATTCAACGAGCTTTCCAATGGTGCAAGCCGTTTCTCTGTATGATAAATATTTCCCGATATATAGCCCCATTTTGTAAATTGACGTTTTACGTCATGACGTCATTGACGTTGCACGTAGCGTGTTGAAACTCGGAACATAGCTAAGCATTATGATTCCACATATGTTCTCACAATTACAGTCCAATGTCTTCAAATGTGAGGGCGCTGTAGATATTTGAAAGTTCGCTGCAAAGTCGAAAAATTGGTATGACAGGCCTTACGTTTATGACGTCATAGCGGAAAATCTTTCATTGCGGAAAAGTATCGGACAGTACGCTTCCAAACAAGAATTCAACGAGCTTTCCAATGGAGCCATTCGCTTCTCTGTACGACAAATACTTTTCGATATATAGCCCCATTTCGAAAATTGACGCTTTACGTCATGACGTCATTGACGTTGCACGTAACATGTTGAAACTCGGTATATGGCTGTGTATTATTATTCCACATGAGTTCTGATAATTACAGTCCAATACCTCCAAATTGTAGTGAACTGTGGATGTTTGAAAATTCGCTGAAAAGTCGAAAAATTGGTATGACAGGCCTTACGTTTATGACGTCATAGCGGAAAATCTATCATGGCGGAAAAGTATCGGACAGTACCCATCTAAACTAGAATTCAACGAGCTTTCCAATGGTGCAATTCGCTTCTCTGTACGACAAATACTTTTTGATATATAGCCCCATTTTGAAAAATGACGTTTCACGTCGTGACGTCATTGACGTTCGAACAATCCGCGTAAAACTTCGCAGTTTGATGGAGGATACCATTATATATCCGTGTGTTGAATTTCAGAGGTATCGGTTTAAATGTGACTGCTGTGTGAATTTCTGAAAATTCGAAAAAAAATGAGAGATGTCTGGTGCATGTACAGGACCTTTGGTCCTGAGACAAATTACCGCTAAAAACCGGGAATGGGGCTGATCCATCCGCCGGTTCGTCGTCCCCAATAGTTCTGATATAAAGTGGCCTGTCGCTTGACCCAGACTGTATTTAGACATGAGTTTTAGGCTTTATTATATCAGTTGGACACCTCTGAGTCTGAAAACAAAAGAATTGTTTTGTTGTTTGAGATGTGCACTTGGACACATATATGATATACTGTACTGCTGCTCAACCGAGTATGTATATTTAGAAGGGGACATTTCCACAGGGGGTAATCGTTTCTGCAGCTTATTGGCGTGTGAACGGATTGAGAATCAGATTCACCCCACTGCTCTTTTTACTTTGATATCTCGGCGAGTTTTCAATTTATTCCAAATGTAAAAGGTGCATTATAAACTAGAAATAACACTGCAACTGACTGTATGAAATGCTTTAGAATTGAATATTCAGTAAATTTGTGAAAATTGGAGCCATGAAAACATTAAAAATATCTGTAAAATCTAGAATCCTCATAAGATTCTGATTAAGTTTTGTCAGATTATAGACAAAGTTCGAGGTCAATCATAGAATTGACATCTTTGTCTGATTGATATACCTCTTCTGAATGACATGGTTCAAATTTCATGAACCTACGACAATTCCAATGGATGTTATTACTGGAAACGTGTTTTTCTGGGATTTCGATGACCTTGACTTTGACCTTTGCACTTCAAGTCGTAGAGGTCAATGCTGTCAATATGCATATCAAGTTTCAAGAGATTCCATGCAGTATTGACGGTGTTATGGCCTTTTGAAACTTCGGAAATTTGACGTTTATGACGTCATTGTGACGTCAGTTTACGTCACAGCGCCAAAAATAAGATATCACTGGAATCAGGGGCTCAAGACCTTTCTAACGATATACTACTCGATGTGCTGCGCCGACCTTCGTACTTGACCTTGACTTCGACCTCAGGCGAACTTCTCAAGGTCAAGGTCAAATGTCGAGATCAAGCTCACAGAAGATAGAACTCGAGTTTATCTACATTATGAAATTAATTTGAAGTCTCTAGGACCATTAGAACCGAAGTTATGACCACTTATGTGTTTTCAACGTTTTGCATGACCTTGACCTTGACCTTTGACCTAGAATCACCAAGAGTGTGCGGTCGCGGGCCATGAACCCACGGAATATGCACACGAAGTTTGGAAGAAATCAAGAGAGAAATGTGGACGCTAGAGGGCGAACAAACAAACAGACAGACAAACAAACACACAAACAAACGAACCGACCAACATACTTGCCAAAATCGAAGATTCTGGCAAGTAATAAAGTTCTGATATAAAGTGGCCTGTCGCTTGACCCAGACTGTATTTAGACATGAGTTTTAGGCTTTATTATATCAGTTGGACACCTCTGAGTCTGAAAACAAAAGAATTGTTTTGTTGTTTGAGATGTGCACTTGGACACATATATGATATACTGTACTGCTGCTCAACCGAGTATGTATATTTAGAAGGGGACATTTCCACAGGGGGTAATCGTTTCTGCAGCTTATTGGCGTGTGAACGGATTGAGAATCAGATTCACCCCACTGCTCTTTTTACTTTGATATCTCGGCGAGTTTTCAATTTATTCCAAATGTAAAAGGTGCATTATAAACTAGAAATAACACTGCAACTGACTGTATGAAATGCTTTAGAATTGAATATTCAGTAAATTTGTGAAAATTGGAGCCATGAAAACATTAAAAATATCTGTAAAATCTAGAATCCTCATAAGATTCTGATTAAGTTTTGTCAGATTATAGACAAAGTTCGAGGTCAATCATAGAATTGACATCTTTGTCTGATTGATATACCTCTTCTGAATGACATGGTTCAAATTTCATGAACCTACGACAATTCCAATGGATGTTATTACTGGAAACGTGTTTTTCTGGGATTTCGATGACCTTGACTTTGACCTTTGCACTTCAAGTCGTAGAGGTCAATGCTGTCAATATGCATATCAAGTTTCAAGAGATTCCATGCAGTATTGACGGTGTTATGGCCTTTTGAAACTTCGGAAATTTGACGTTTATGACGTCATTGTGACGTCAGTTTACGTCACAGCGCCAAAAATAAGATATCACTGGAATCAGGGGCTCAAGACCTTTCTAACGATATACTACTCGATGTGCTGCGCCGACCTTCGTACTTGACCTTGACTTCGACCTCAGGCGAACTTCTCAAGGTCAAGGTCAAATGTCGAGATCAAGCTCACAGAAGATAGAACTCGAGTTTATCTACATTATGAAATTAATTTGAAGTCTCTAGGACCATTAGAACCGAAGTTATGACCACTTATGTGTTTTCAACGTTTTGCATGACCTTGACCTTGACCTTTGACCTAGAATCACCAAGAGTGTGCGGTCGCGGGCCATGAACCCACGGAATATGCACACGAAGTTTGGAAGAAATCAAGAGAGAAATGTGGACGCTAGAGGGCGAACAAACAAACAGACAGACAAACAAACACACAAACAAACGAACCGACCAACATACTTGCCAAAATCGAAGATTCTGGCAAGTAACAAACACACAAACAAACGAACCGACCAACATACTTGCCAAAATCGAAGATTCTGGCAAGTAATAAAGTTCTGATATAAAGTGGCCTGTCGCTTGACCCAGACTGTATTTAGACATGAGTTTTAGGCTTTATTATATCAGTTGGACACCTCTGAGTCTGAAAACAAAAGAATTGTTTTGTTGTTTGAGATGTGCACTTGGACACATATATGATATACTGTACTGCTGCTCAACCGAGTATGTATATTTAGAAGGGGACATTTCCACAGGGGGTAATCGTTTCTGCAGCTTATTGGCGTGTGAACGGATTGAGAATCAGATTCACCCCACTGCTCTTTTTACTTTGATATCTCGGCGAGTTTTCAATTTATTCCAAATGTAAAAGGTGCATTATAAACTAGAAATAACACTGCAACTGACTGTATGAAATGCTTTAGAATAGAATATTCAGTAAATTTGTGAAAATTGGAGCCATGAAAACATTAAAAATATCTGTAAAATCTAGAATCCTCATAAGATTCTGATTAAGTTTTGTCAGATTATAGACAAAGTTCGAGGTCAATCATAGAATTGACATCTTTGTCTGATTGATATACCTCTTCTGAATGACATGGTTCAAATTTCATGAACCTACGACAATTCCAATGGATGTTATTACTGGAAACGTGTTTTTCTGGGATTTCGATGACCTTGACTTTGACCTTTGCACTTCAAGTCGTAGAGGTCAATGCTGTCAATATGCATATCAAGTTTCAAGAGATTCCATGCAGTATTGACGGTGTTATGGCCTTTTGAAACTTCGGAAATTTGACGTTTATGACGTCATTGTGACGTCAGTTTACGTCACAGCGCCAAAAATAAGATATCACTGGAATCAGGGGCTCAAGACCTTTCTAACGATATACTACTCGATGTGCTGCGCCGACCTTCGTACTTGACCTTGACTTCGACCTCAGGCGAACTTCTCAAGGTCAAGGTCAAATGTCGAGATCAAGCTCACAGAAGATAGAACTCGAGTTTATCTACATTATGAAATTAATTTGAAGTCTCTAGGACCATTAGAACCGAAGTTATGACCACTTATGTGTTTTCAACGTTTTGCATGACCTTGACCTTGACCTTTGACCTAGAATCACCAAGAGTGTGCGGTCGCGGGCCATGAACCCACGGAATATGCACACGAAGTTTGGAAGAAATCAAGAGAGAAATGTGGACGCTAGAGGGCGAACAAACAAACAGACAGACAAACAAACACACAAACAAACGAACCGACCAACATACTTGCCAAAATCGAAGATTCTGGCAAGTAACAAACACACAAACAAACGAACCGACCAACATACTTGCCAAAATCGAAGATTCTGGCAAGTAATAAAGTTCTGATATAAAGTGGCCTGTCGCTTGACCCAGACTGTATTTAGACATGAGTTTTAGGCTTTATTATATCAGTTGGACACCTCTGAGTCTGAAAACAAAAGAATTGTTTTGTTGTTTGAGATGTGCACTTGGACACATATATGATATACTGTACTGCTGCTCAACCGAGTATGTATATTTAGAAGGGGACATTTCCACAGGGGGTAATCGTTTCTGCAGCTTATTGGCGTGTGAACGGATTGAGAATCAGATTCACCCCACTGCTCTTTTTACTTTGATATCTCGGCGAGTTTTCAATTTATTCCAAATGTAAAAGGTGCATTATAAACTAGAAATAACACTGCAACTGACTGTATGAAATGCTTTAGAATTGAATATTCAGTAAATTTGTGAAAATTGGAGCCATGAAAACATTAAAAATATCTGTAAAATCTAGAATCCTCATAAGATTCTGATTAAGTTTTGTCAGATTATAGACAAAGTTCGAGGTCAATCATAGAATTGACATCTTTGTCTGATTGATATACCTCTTCTGAATGACATGGTTCAAATTTCATGAACCTACGACAATTCCAATGGATGTTATTACTGGAAACGTGTTTTTCTGGGATTTCGATGACCTTGACTTTGACCTTTGCACTTCAAGTCGTAGAGGTCAATGCTGTCAATATGCATATCAAGTTTCAAGAGATTCCATGCAGTATTGACGGTGTTATGGCCTTTTGAAACTTCGGAAATTTGACGTTTATGACGTCATTGTGACGTCAGTTTACGTCACAGCGCCAAAAATAAGATATCACTGGAATCAGGGGCTCAAGACCTTTCTAACGATATACTACTCGATGTGCTGCGCCGACCTTCGTACTTGACCTTGACTTCGACCTCAGGCGAACTTCTCAAGGTCAAGGTCAAATGTCGAGATCAAGCTCACAGAAGATAGAACTCGAGTTTATCTACATTATGAAATTAATTTGAAGTCTCTAGGACCATTAGAACCGAAGTTATGACCACTTATGTGTTTTCAACGTTTTGCATGACCTTGACCTTGACCTTTGACCTAGAATCACCAAGAGTGTGCGGTCGCGGGCCATGAACCCACGGAATATGCACACGAAGTTTGGAAGAAATCAAGAGAGAAATGTGGACGCTAGAGGGCGAACAAACAAACAGACAGACAAACAAACACACAAACAAACGAACCGACCAACATACTTGCCAAAATCGAAGATTCTGGCAAGTAATAAAGTTCTGATATAAAGTGGCCTGTCGCTTGACCCAGACTGTATTTAGACATGAGTTTTAGGCTTTATTATATCAGTTGGACACCTCTGAGTCTGAAAACAAAAGAATTGTTTTGTTGTTTGAGATGTGCACTTGGACACATATATGATATACTGTACTGCTGCTCAACCGAGTATGTATATTTAGAAGGGGACATTTCCACAGGGGGTAATCGTTTCTGCAGCTTATTGGCGTGTGAACGGATTGAGAATCAGATTCACCCCACTGCTCTTTTTACTTTGATATCTCGGCGAGTTTTCAATTTATTCCAAATGTAAAAGGTGCATTATAAACTAGAAATAACACTGCAACTGACTGTATGAAATGCTTTAGAATTGAATATTCAGTAAATTTGTGAAAATTGGAGCCATGAAAACATTAAAAATATCTGTAAAATCTAGAATCCTCATAAGATTCTGATTAAGTTTTGTCAGATTATAGACAAAGTTCGAGGTCAATCATAGAATTGACATCTTTGTCTGATTGATATACCTCTTCTGAATGACATGGTTCAAATTTCATGAACCTACGACAATTCCAATGGATGTTATTACTGGAAACGTGTTTTTCTGGGATTTCGATGACCTTGACTTTGACCTTTGCACTTCAAGTCGTAGAGGTCAATGCTGTCAATATGCATATCAAGTTTCAAGAGATTCCATGCAGTATTGACGGTGTTATGGCCTTTTGAAACTTCGGAAATTTGACGTTTATGACGTCATTGTGACGTCAGTTTACGTCACAGCGCCAAAAATAAGATATCACTGGAATCAGGGGCTCAAGACCTTTCTAACGATATACTACTCGATGTGCTGCGCCGACCTTCGTACTTGACCTTGACTTCGACCTCAGGCGAACTTCTCAAGGTCAAGGTCAAATGTCGAGATCAAGCTCACAGAAGATAGAACTCGAGTTTATCTACATTATGAAATTAATTTGAAGTCTCTAGGACCATTAGAACCGAAGTTATGACCACTTATGTGTTTTCAACGTTTTGCATGACCTTGACCTTGACCTTTGACCTAGAATCACCAAGAGTGTGCGGTCGCGGGCCATGAACCCACGGAATATGCACACGAAGTTTGGAAGAAATCAAGAGAGAAATGTGGACGCTAGAGGGCGAACAAACAAACAGACAGACAAACGAGAGCCCATAGGGCACACACTTGCCGGAACCAAAATATATGTCATATGCCAATGACATGACATATGGATTTGAACAAATTGACGAAACTTTCTTCCCTACTTACTACGTTTACTTACTTACTTTACTTCATTTCACTTCACGTTACTACACAAACTACTCATACTATCATTGTTACCTCATTGAACGTCATAGCACCAAAAATAAGACATCACTGGACCAAGAACTTTCCAATGGTATACTACTCGATATGGTGGGCTGAACTTCGTACTTGACCTCGACATTGAGCTCATCGCAAAGTCTCAAGAACAAGGTCAAATGTCATATTCAAAGTCAAATAAGGAAGGCTTTTTAATATGCTGCATTATGGTCCTAGTTTCGAAGTTATGGCCATTTATGTGATTTTGACGTAATTAAGACGTCATTTGTCATCAATTCTATATTGCAAACTTACTGTAAGTGGATTTTTTAATATGCATGTTAAAATCGTGTTTATATATGTTATATTATCACCGGACAAGATCTTCAGATAATGAGTTTCCTTCGAAATTTTATCGATTTTTCACCACAAAAACGTCAATTACGTCAAAATGGATATATTGATTGAGCTAAAAATTGACAGAGAGCACCACAGGCCGAACCCACGTCGTTTGCAGGTGTTAGATCTGCAGTATATTTCATAAGTTTGCACACCTGACACTCAACAGGCCTGAATGTCAGTCTGAAATCACGTTTGACGTCATCATGACGTCAATTGACGTCCGATACCAAAAATAACAACAGATTTGGAAAGGACTTTTGAAAACCTTCCAAACGAGCTACTACTCGTTATTTTCGCGAAAGGTCGAGGTCAAGGTCATTTTTGAGGTCAACTTTGACCTCAGGCGTCAGAGTCAATGGTCACATTCAAGTCGCATAAGAAAGGCCTTTTGACATACTACAATATGCTCCTAGTCTGAACTCTCTACGAAGATTAGTTCCGAAGTTGTGGTCATTTGTGTGATATTGACCTTTTCCTTGACCTTGACCTCGACCTTTGATCTTGGGTCACGAAAATTATACATTGCCTGTGCATGGGAATATAGATTATACTTGAATAGTTTCATCACAATCGAACAAGAATTGTGGACACTATGGCATTTTGAAATTTCAAAAAATTGACGTTGATGACGTCACTGTGACGTCAATAAACGTCATACCTGAATATTAATGGGATAGTGTGTGTCAGGGTATAAAGGCCTTCCATTTGATATACTACTTGATAGGTTTCATGTAGTTTTGAAATTTGACCTTGAAGTTTTCCTCATGTGACCTTATTTTTCAGACCAAGTTCAAGGTCAAACATAAAATTAACATATACTTCTGATTGCCATACCTCTTCTGAATGATATGGTTCAAATTTCATGAACCTACGACGATTCAAACGGATGTTATTACCGGAAACGTGTTTTTCTGGGATTTCGATGACCTTGACCTTGACCTTTGACCTTTGTATTCCAGTTCGTAGAGGTCAATGCTGTCAAAGTGCATATCAAATTTCAAGGGATTCCATACACTATCGACGATGTTATGACCCTTTAAAATATCGGATTTTTTACGTTTATGACGTCATTGTGACGTCAGTTTACGTCGCAGCGCCAAAAATAAGATATCACTGGAATCAGGGGCTCAAGACCTTTCCAACGATATACTACATGATATGAAGCGACGATCTTCGTATTTGACCTTGACTTCGACCTCAGGCGAACTTCTCAAGGTCAAAGTCAAAGGTCAAGGTCAAGGTCACAGAAGATAGAACTCAAGTTTATCTATGATATGCACTTGATTTCAAGTCTCTACGACGATTAGAACCAGAGTTGTGGTCACTTATGTGTTTTCGACGTTTTGCATGACCTTGACCTTGACCTTTGACCTAGAATCACCAAAATCTGATAGGATCTACCCAATATCCTACAGAATATGCACACCAACTTTGGAAAGACTCCAGTGAGAACTGTGGACGCTAGAGTGCGAACAAACAAACAAACAAATCCACAAACCCACAAACAGACCAACATACTTGCCGAAATCGAAGATTCCGGCAAGTAACAAACACACAAACGAGAGCCCATAGGGCACACACTTGCCGGAACCAAAATATATGTCATATGCCAATGACATGACATATGGATTTGAACAAATTGACTAAAATTTCTTCCCTACTTACTACGTTTACTTACTTACTTTACTTCATTTTACTTTAGTTTACTTCACAAACTACTCTTACTATCAATGTTACCTCATTGAACGTCACAGCACCAAAAATAAGACATCAATGGACTCAGGAGACCAAGAACTTTCTAACGGTATACTACTTGATATGATGAGCTGAACTTCGTACTTGACCTCGATATTGAGCTCATCACAAAGTCTCAAAAACAATGTCAAATGTCATATTCAAAGTCAACTAAGAAAGGCTTCTCAATATGCTGCAATATGGTCATAGTTTGAACTATCTACGGCGATTAGTTTCGAAGTTACTGCCATTTATGTGATTTTCACGTGATTATGACGTCACTTGTGATCATTTCTATGCTGCAAACTTACTGTGAATGGATTTTTCTTTAATATGCATGTTAAAATCGTGTTTATATATGTTATAGTATCACCAGACAAGATCATAATATCTTCAGATAATAAGTTTCCCTTGAAATTTTATCGATTTGTTGCCACAAAAACGTCAATTACGTCAAAATAGATATATCAATTGAGCTAAAAATTGACAGAGCATCACAGGCCGCATCCACATCGTCTGCAGGTGTTAGATCTGCAGTAAATGTTATAAGTTTACACACCTGACACTTAAAAGACCTGAATGTCAGTCTGGAATCACGTTTGACGTCATTATGACGTCAATAGACGTCCGATTCCAAAAATGACAACAGATTTGAAAAGTACTTTCGAAGACCATTCAAATGAGCTACTACTCGATATATTCACAAAAGGTCAAGGTCAAGGTCATTTTTGAAGTCAACTTTGACCTCAGGCGTCATAGTCAATGGTCACATTGAAGGTCACCTAAGAAAGGCCTTTTGATATGCTACAATATGATCCTAGTCTGAACTCTCTACGACGATTAGTTCCGAAGTTATGGTCAAATATGTGATTTTGACCTTTTCTTTGACCTTGACCTTTACCTTTGACTTTGGGTCATGAAGATTGTGCATTGCCTGAGCATAGAAATATATATTATACTTGGATATTTTAGTCACAATCGAAAAAGAATTGTGGACACTATGGCCTTTTGAACTTTCAAAAAATTGACGTTGATGACGTCATTGTGACGTCAATAAACGTCAATTCTGAATATTAATGGGATAGTGTGTGTCAGGGTATAAAGACCTTCCATTTGATATACTAATTGATAGGTTTCAGTTAGTTTGGAAATTTGACCTTGAGGTTTTCCTCATGTGACCTCATTTTTCCGACCAAGTTCAAGGTCAATCATGAAATTGACATATACGTCTGATTGCCATACCTCTTCTGAATGATATGGTTCAAATTTCATGAACCTACGACGATTCCAACAGATGTTATTACCGGAAACGCGTTTTTCTGGGATTTCGATGACCTTGATCTTGACCTTTGACCTTTGTACTTCAAGTCGTAGAGGTCAATGATGTCAATATGCATATCAAGTTTCAATGGATTCCATACACTATTAACGATATTATGGCCTTTTGAAATTTCGGAAATTTGACGTTTATGACGTCATTGTGACGTCAGTTTACGTCGCAGCGCCAAAAATAAGATATCACTGGAATCAGGGGCCCAAGACCTTTCCAACGATATACTACTCGATATGGTGCGCTGAACTTCGTACTTGACCTTGACTTCGACCTCAGGCGAACTTCTCAAGGTCAAGGTTAAAGTTCAAGGTCAAGGTCACGGAAGATAGAACTCGAGTTTATCTACAATATGCACTTGATTTGAAGTCTCTATCCCGATTAGAACCGGAGTTATGGCCATTTATGTGTATTCATTGTTTTGCATGACCTTGACCTCGACCTTTGACCTAGAATCACCAAAAGTGTGCGGTCGCGAGCCATAAACCCACGGAATATGCACACTAAGTTTGGAAGAAATCGAGTGAGAAATATGGACCCTAGAGGGCGAACAAACAAACAGACAGACAAACAAACAAACAAACGAGATACCATTGGCCTAAAGGCCAAACTTGTCGAAATCTTTTTCTACATGCGTGGCCTACTTTAAGCATAATTGAATGAGGTTTCCGAGGGTGTAATCCATTTCATTAAGGATTAATACTTAGCCAGATACAATCCTATTTCGAAAATGGACGTTTGACATCATGACGTCATTGTTGTTGAATGTAACGTGTTTAAACTCTGTACATGGCTTGGTATTAATATTCGACATAGGTTCCCATAATTACAGTCTAATAACTTCAAATTTGAGTGCACTGTGGATGTTTCAATGTTTGCTGAAAAGTCGAAAAATTGGTACGGCAGGCATTACGTTTATTACGTCATAGCGGAAAATCTATCATGGCGAAAAAAGTATCGGACAGTACCCTCCTAAACCAGAATTCAACGAGCTTTCCAATGGTGCAATCCGCTTTTCTGTACGACAAATACCTCTCGATATATAGCTCCATTTTGAAAATTGACGTTTTACGTCATGACGTCATTGACGTTGCACGTAGCGTGTTGAAACTCGGTGTATGGCTGTGTGATAAAGTTCCACATACGTTCTCATGATTACAGTCTATTGCCTTCAAAATTGAGTGCACTGTGGTTGTTTGAAAGTTTGCTGAATAGCCGAAAAACTTGTATGACAGGCCTTACGTTTATGACGTCATAGTGGAAATCTATCATGGCGGAAAAGTATCGGACAGTACCCTTCTAAACCAGAATTCAACGAGCTTTCCAATGGTGCAATCCACTTTTCTGTACGACAAATACCTATCGATATATAGCTCCATTGTAAAAATTGACGTTTTACGTCATGACGTCATTGACGTTGCACGTAGCGCGTTGAAACTTATGATATGGCTGTATATTAATATTTCACATAGGTTCTCATAATTACAGTTGAATACCTTTAAATTTGAGTGCACTGTGGATATTTGAAAGTTTGCTGAAAAGTCGAACAAATTTTATGACAGGCCTTACGTTTATGACGTCATAGTGGAAAATCTATCAGGGCGGAAACGTATCGGACAGTACCCTCCTAAACCAGAATTCAACGAGCTTTCGAGTGGTGCAATCCGCTTCTCTGTGCGACGAATACTTTCATATATATAACCCCATTTTTAAAATTGACGTTTTACGTCATGACGTCATTGACGTTGAACGTAGCGCGTTGAAACTTGGTATATGGCTGTATATTAATATTTCACATAGGTTCTCATAATTACAGTTCAATACCTTTAAATTTGAGTGCACTGTGGATATTTGAAAGTTTGCTGAAAAGTCGAAAAAAATTTATGACAGGCCTTACGTTTATGACGTCATAGCGGAAAATTTATCAGGGCGGAAGGGTATCGGACAGTGCCCCCTGAACCAGAATTCAACGAGCTTTTCAATGGTGCAATCCGCTTTTCTGTACGACAAATAGCTCTCGATATATAGCTGCATTTTAAAAATTGACGTTTTACGTCATGACGTCATTGACGTTGCACGTAGCGTGTTGAAACTCGGATTGTGGCTGGGTAATAAAGTTCCACATAAGGTGTCATAATTACAGTCCAGTACCTTCAAATTTGAGTGCACTGTGGATGTTTGAAATTTTGCTGAAAATTCGAAAAACTGGTATGACAGGCCTTACGTTTATGACGTCATAGCGGAAAATCTATCAGGGCGGAAAAGTATCGGACAGTACCCTCTTGAACCAGAATTCAACGAGCTTTTCAATGGTGCAATCCACTTCTCTCTACGACAAATACGTTCTGATATATGGCCCCATTTTAAAAATTGACATTTTACGTCATGACGTCATTGACGTTCAACCGATCAACGTACAAGTTTGTTTTTCGATGGAGAATATGACCGTATATCAGTGTACTAAATTTCAGAACAATCGGTTCATATTTGACTGCTGTGCGAATTTTTTAAAATTCGCCAATAATGAGAGATAGGGATTTTTCGAGTTTTTAGGAATTTTTGGTGACGTCATCAATGGACCGATTTTTTTCAAAAACGTGCGGTCGCGTCCTTGGCCGAATACCTATCCAACAAAAAAGTTTCAAGAAGTTAGCGGTAAAACTGTGGCCGCTAGAGAGGTAACATACAAACAAACAGACAGACAAACATCCGCGAGTGACCAACATACTTGGCGAAAATCGAAGATTTCGCCAAGTAACAAACACATAAACAAACCAACCGACCAACATACTTGCCGAAATCGAAGATTCCGGCAAGTAACAAACGAACCGACCAACATACTTGCCAAAATCGAAGATTCTGGCAAGTAACAAACACACAAACAAACGAACCGACCAACATACTTGCCAAAATCGAAGATTCTGGCAAGTAATAAAGTTCTGATATAAAGTGGCCTGTCGCTTGACCCAGACTGTATTTAGACATGAGTTTTAGGCTTTATTATATCAGTTGGACACCTCTGAGTCTGAAAACAAAAGAATTGTTTTGTTGTTTGAGATGTGCACTTGGACACATATATGATATACTGTACTGCTGCTCAACCGAGTATGTATATTTAGAAGGGGACATTTCCACAGGGGGTAATCGTTTCTGCAGCTTATTGGCGTGTGAACGGATTGAGAATCAGATTCACCCCACTGCTCTTTTTACTTTGATATCTCGGCGAGTTTTCAATTTATTCCAAATGTAAAAGGTGCATTATAAACTAGAAATAACACTGCAACTGACTGTATGAAATGCTTTAGAATTGAATATTCAGTAAATTTGTGAAAATTGGAGCCATGAAAACATTAAAAATATCTGTAAAATCTAGAATCCTCATAAGATTCTGATTAAGTTTTGTCAGATTATAGACAAAGTTCGAGGTCAATCATAGAATTGACATCTTTGTCTGATTGATATACCTCTTCTGAATGACATGGTTCAAATTTCATGAACCTACGACAATTCCAATGGATGTTATTACTGGAAACGTGTTTTTCTGGGATTTCGATGACCTTGACTTTGACCTTTGCACTTCAAGTCGTAGAGGTCAATGCTGTCAATATGCATATCAAGTTTCAAGAGATTCCATGCAGTATTGACGGTGTTATGGCCTTTTGAAACTTCGGAAATTTGACGTTTATGACGTCATTGTGACGTCAGTTTACGTCACAGCGCCAAAAATAAGATATCACTGGAATCAGGGGCTCAAGACCTTTCTAACGATATACTACTCGATGTGCTGCGCCGACCTTCGTACTTGACCTTGACTTCGACCTCAGGCGAACTTCTCAAGGTCAAGGTCAAATGTCGAGATCAAGCTCACAGAAGATAGAACTCGAGTTTATCTACATTATGAAATTAATTTGAAGTCTCTAGGACCATTAGAACCGAAGTTATGACCACTTATGTGTTTTCAACGTTTTGCATGACCTTGACCTTGACCTTTGACCTAGAATCACCAAGAGTGTGCGGTCGCGGGCCATGAACCCACGGAATATGCACACGAAGTTTGGAAGAAATCAAGAGAGAAATGTGGACGCTAGAGGGCGAACAAACAAACAGACAGACAAACAAACACACAAACAAACGAACCGACCAACATACTTGCCAAAATCGAAGATTCTGGCAAGTAACAAACACACAAACAAACGAACCTACCAACATACTTGCCAAAAACGAAGATTCTGGCAAGTAATAAAGTTCTGATATAAAGTGGCCTGTCGCTTGACCCAGACTGTATTTAGACATGAGTTTTAGGCTTTATTATATCAGTTGGACACCTCTGAGTCTGAAAACAAAAGAATTGTTTTGTTGTTTGAGATGTGCACTTGGACACATATATGATATACAGTACTGCTGCTCAACCGAGTATGTATATTTAGAAGGGGACATGTCCACAGGGGGTAATCGTTTCTGCAGCTTATTGGCGTGTGAACGGATTGAGAATCAGATTCACCCCACTGCTCTTTTTACTTTGATATCTCGGCGAGTTTTCAATTTATTCCAAATGTAAAAGGTGCATTATAAACTAGAAATAACACTGCAACTGACTGTATGAAATGCTTTAGAATTGAATATTCAGTAAATTTGTGAAAATTGGAGCCATGAAAACATTAAAAATATCTGTAAAATCTAGAATCCTCATAAGATTCTGATTAAGTTTTGTCAGATTATAGACAAAGTTCGAGGTCAATCATAGAATTGACATCTTTGTCTGATTGATATACCTCTTCTGAATGACATGGTTCAAATTTCATGAACCTACGACAATTCCAATGGATGTTATTACTGGAAACGTGTTTTTCTGGGATTTCGATGACCTTGACTTTGACCTTTGCACTTCAAGTCGTAGAGGTCAATGCTGTCAATATGCATATCAAGTTTCAAGAGATTCCATGCAGTATTGACGGTGTTATGGCCTTTTGAAACTTCGGAAATTTGACGTTTATGACGTCATTGTGACGTCAGTTTACGTCACAGCGCCAAAAATAAGATATCACTGGAATCAGGGGCTCAAGACTTTTCTAACGATATACTACTCGATGTGCTGCGCCGACCTTCGTACTTGACCTTGACTTCGACCTCAGGCGAACTTCTCAAGGTCAAGGTCAAATGTCGAGATCAAGCTCACAGAAGATAGAACTCGAGTTTATCTACATTATGAAATTAATTTGAAGTCTCTAGGACCATTAGAACCGAAGTTATGACCACTTATGTGTTTTCAACGTTTTGCATGACCTTGACCTTGACCTTTGACCTAGAATCACCAAGAGTGTGCGGTCGCGGGCCATGAACCCACGGAATATGCACACGAAGTTTGGAAGAAATCAAGAGAGAAATGTGGACGCTAGAGGGCGAACAAACAAACAGACAGACAAACAAACACACAAACAAACGAACCGACCAACATACTTGCCAAAATCGAAGATTCTGGCAAGTAACAAACACACAAACAAACGAACCGACCAACATACTTGCCAAAATCGAAGATTCTGGCAAGTAATAAAGTTCTGATATAAAGTGGCCTGTCGCTTGACCCAGACTGTATTTAGACATGAGTTTTAGGCTTTATTATATCAGTTGGACACCTCTGAGTCTGAAAACAAAAGAATTGTTTTGTTGTTTGAGATGTGCACTTGGACACATATATGATATACTGTACTGCTGCTCAACCGAGTATGTATATTTAGAAGGGGACATTTCCACAGGGGGTAATCGTTTCTGCAGCTTATTGGCGTGTGAACGGATTGAGAATCAGATTCACCCCACTGCTCTTTTTACTTTGATATCTCGGCGAGTTTTCAATTTATTCCAAATGTAAAAGGTGCATTATAAACTAGAAATAACACTGCAACTGACTGTATGAAATGCTTTAGAATTGAATATTCAGTAAATTTGTGAAAATTGGAGCCATGAAAACATTAAAAATATCTGTAAAATCTAGAATCCTCATAAGATTCTGATTAAGTTTTGTCAGATTATAGACAAAGTTCGAGGTCAATCATAGAATTGACATCTTTGTCTGATTGATATACCTCTTCTGAATGACATGGTTCAAATTTCATGAACCTACGACAATTCCAATGGATGTTATTACTGGAAACGTGTTTTTCTGGGATTTCGATGACCTTGACTTTGACCTTTGCACTTCAAGTCGTAGAGGTCAATGCTGTCAATATGCATATCAAGTTTCAAGAGATTCCATGCAGTATTGACGGTGTTATGGCCTTTTGAAACTTCGGAAATTTGACGTTTATGACGTCATTGTGACGTCAGTTTACGTCACAGCGCCAAAAATAAGATATCACTGGAATCAGGGGCTCAAGACCTTTCTAACGATATACTACTCGATGTGCTGCGCCGACCTTCGTACTTGACCTTGACTTCGACCTCAGGCGAACTTCTCAAGGTCAAGGTCAAATGTCGAGATCAAGCTCACAGAAGATAGAACTCGAGTTTATCTACATTATGAAATTAATTTGAAGTCTCTAGGACCATTAGAACCGAAGTTATGACCACTTATGTGTTTTCAACGTTTTGCATGACCTTGACCTTGACCTTTGACCTAGAATCACCAAGAGTGTGCGGTCGCGGGCCATGAACCCACGGAATATGCACACGAAGTTTGGAAGAAATCAAGAGAGAAATGTGGACGCTAGAGGGCGAACAAACAAACAGACAGACAAACAAACACACAAACAAACGAACCGACCAACATACTTGCCAAAATCGAAGATTCTGGCAAGTAACAAACACACAAACAAACGAACCGACCAACATACTTGCCAAAATCGAAGATTCTGGCAAGTAATAAAGTTCTGATATAAAGTGGCCTGTCGCTTGACCCAGACTGTATTTAGACATGAGTTTTAGGCTTTATTATATCAGTTGGACACCTCTGAGTCTGAAAACAAAAGAATTGTTTTGTTGTTTGAGATGTGCACTTGGACACATATATGATATACTGTACTGCTGCTCAACCGAGTATGTATATTTAGAAGGGGACATTTCCACAGGGGGTAATCGTTTCTGCAGCTTATTGGCGTGTGAACGGATTGAGAATCAGATTCACCCCACTGCTCTTTTTACTTTGATATCTCGGCGAGTTTTCAATTTATTCCAAATGTAAAAGGTGCATTATAAACTAGAAATAACACTGCAACTGACTGTATGAAATGCTTTAGAATAGAATATTCAGTAAATTTGTGAAAATTGGAGCCATGAAAACATTAAAAATATCTGTAAAATCTAGAATCCTCATAAGATTCTGATTAAGTTTTGTCAGATTATAGACAAAGTTCGAGGTCAATCATAGAATTGACATCTTTGTCTGATTGATATACCTCTTCTGAATGACATGGTTCAAATTTCATGAACCTACGACAATTCCAATGGATGTTATTACTGGAAACGTGTTTTTCTGGGATTTCGATGACCTTGACTTTGACCTTTGCACTTCAAGTCGTAGAGGTCAATGCTGTCAATATGCATATCAAGTTTCAAGAGATTCCATGCAGTATTGACGGTGTTATGGCCTTTTGAAACTTCGGAAATTTGACGTTTATGACGTCATTGTGACGTCAGTTTACGTCACAGCGCCAAAAATAAGATATCACTGGAATCAGGGGCTCAAGACCTTTCTAACGATATACTACTCGATGTGCTGCGCCGACCTTCGTACTTGACCTTGACTTCGACCTCAGGCGAACTTCTCAAGGTCAAGGTCAAATGTCGAGATCAAGCTCACAGAAGATAGAACTCGAGTTTATCTACATTATGAAATTAATTTGAAGTCTCTAGGACCATTAGAACCGAAGTTATGACCACTTATGTGTTTTCAACGTTTTGCATGACCTTGACCTTGACCTTTGACCTAGAATCACCAAGAGTGTGCGGTCGCGGGCCATGAACCCACGGAATATGCACACGAAGTTTGGAAGAAATCAAGAGAGAAATGTGGACGCTAGAGGGCGAACAAACAAACAGACAGACAAACAAACACACAAACAAACGAACCGACCAACATACTTGCCAAAATCGAAGATTCTGGCAAGTAACAAACACACAAACAAACGAACCGACCAACATACTTGCCAAAATCGAAGATTCTGGCAAGTAATAAAGTTCTGATATAAAGTGGCCTGTCGCTTGACCCAGACTGTATTTAGACATGAGTTTTAGGCTTTATTATATCAGTTGGACACCTCTGAGTCTGAAAACAAAAGAATTGTTTTGTTGTTTGAGATGTGCACTTGGACACATATATGATATACTGTACTGCTGCTCAACCGAGTATGTATATTTAGAAGGGGACATTTCCACAGGGGGTAATCGTTTCTGCAGCTTATTGGCGTGTGAACGGATTGAGAATCAGATTCACCCCACTGCTCTTTTTACTTTGATATCTCGGCGAGTTTTCAATTTATTCCAAATGTAAAAGGTGCATTATAAACTAGAAATAACACTGCAACTGACTGTATGAAATGCTTTAGAATTGAATATTCAGTAAATTTGTGAAAATTGGAGCCATGAAAACATTAAAAATATCTGTAAAATCTAGAATCCTCATAAGATTCTGATTAAGTTTTGTCAGATTATAGACAAAGTTCGAGGTCAATCATAGAATTGACATCTTTGTCTGATTGATATACCTCTTCTGAATGACATGGTTCAAATTTCATGAACCTACGACAATTCCAATGGATGTTATTACTGGAAACGTGTTTTTCTGGGATTTCGATGACCTTGACTTTGACCTTTGCACTTCAAGTCGTAGAGGTCAATGCTGTCAATATGCATATCAAGTTTCAAGAGATTCCATGCAGTATTGACGGTGTTATGGCCTTTTGAAACTTCGGAAATTTGACGTTTATGACGTCATTGTGACGTCAGTTTACGTCACAGCGCCAAAAATAAGATATCACTGGAATCAGGGGCTCAAGACCTTTCTAACGATATACTACTCGATGTGCTGCGCCGACCTTCGTACTTGACCTTGACTTCGACCTCAGGCGAACTTCTCAAGGTCAAGGTCAAATGTCGAGATCAAGCTCACAGAAGATAGAACTCGAGTTTATCTACATTATGAAATTAATTTGAAGTCTCTAGGACCATTAGAACCGAAGTTATGACCACTTATGTGTTTTCAACGTTTTGCATGACCTTGACCTTGACCTTTGACCTAGAATCACCAAGAGTGTGCGGTCGCGGGCCATGAACCCACGGAATATGCACACGAAGTTTGGAAGAAATCAAGAGAGAAATGTGGACGCTAGAGGGCGAACAAACAAACAGACAGACAAACAAACACACAAATGAACCGACATAGTCGACTAACTTGCCGGAATAGCTGGCAATGACCTTGAACTTTTACCAAAGACTTTGAATTTTTTGCAAAGTTGATGCATCTGGTTATTTTAAATATGAGTAATGGCATTTTGCTAGATTTTGTACAGTTGATGGAAAACATTGAAAAAAGTATTATATTTCTTTCCTAGCATAAGCAGTTTGTGGTCATGAAAGACTGATAGGATTCGGATCTTTTGTGACGTCATCAATAGAGCTATTTTTCTCAAAATCATTCTGTCAAGAGCCATTATCCTACAGAATATCTACATCAAATTTGAAAAGAATCAAGCAACAAATGTGGACGCTATGAGTATGAAAAGACAAACAAATGAAATTTTCTCCAATTTTCCGTCATAAAAAGGTCAATTAGGCCATTACCACTACAATTATTGAACTGATATTTGCCAAATAGCTTCAGTAGGTATCCCCAATACTTACCAGAGCACCGGATCAACAATAATCATAAATGGTTTATGCATCTCATGTAAACAATCAATTGAAGTATGATAAAATCACGTTTCACGTCATTATGACGTCATATGACGTCAGATTCCAAAAATAAGAACATATATCGAAACTACTCCCGAAGACCTTTCAAACGAGTTACTACTCGATATTTTCGCGAAAGCTCAAGGTCAAGGTCATTTTTTGGGTCAACTTCGACCTCAGGCGCTTGCAAAGGCTATCGGCCATACGCCTTAGGTGTAAATACAAAAGTTGATAGGCTAAGTGAGTGCAATACTGTGGATTTACTTTCGTGTCTCTATCTTGCTTACTTCCTGAGATATAGTGACCTACATGGTTTTCACTTGCGGGTCAATATTGACCTTGACTTCCGACCTTTGACCTTGAAATTTCGCGGAACAAAAGAACTCGTCCTTGGCTATAAACAGGTGTATCATTAGATTTTTACGCACATTATTGACGCTTTTATCAGCATGGACAGCTTGAAACATGCAATTTCGCTTATAATGGGACCGATTTCGTTGCCATAGAAACGTCAATTACGTCATAACGGATTGACCGATCGCGCTAAAAATTGACATTGACCATAAGGGACCGGTCCGACATCGTTTCCAAGCATCAGATCGAAAATCGGAGGAGGTGACCTCCAAGGTCAAATATTCGACCTCAGGCGAACTTCTCAAGGTCAAAGTCAAATGTCAAGGTCAAGGTCACAAAAGATAGAACTCGAGTATATCTACCATATGCACTTGATTTGAAGTCTCTACGACAATTATAACTGGAGTTATGGCCACTTATGTGTTTTCGACGTTTTGCTTGACCTTGACCTTGACCTTTGACCTAGACTCACCAAAAGTGTGCGGTGCCTGCCTATTATCCTACAGATTACATACCCCAAGTAACGTAACAATCACTGTACAATTGCGACCTGTAGAGCACTAACAGATAAACAAACAATCAATCAATCAATCAATCAATCAAACCAACCGACCAACATACTTGCCGAAATCTTTAGATTCCGGCAAGTAACAAACGAACCGACCAACATACTTGCCAAAATCGAAGATTCTGGCAAGTAACAAACACACAAACAAACGAACCGACCAACATACTTGCCAAAATCGAAGATTCTGGCAAGTAATAAAGTTCTGATATAAAGTGGCCTGTCGCTTGACCCAGACTGTATTTAGACATGAGTTTTAGGCTTTATTATATCAGTTGGACACCTCTGAGTCTGAAAACAAAAGAATTGTTTTGTTGTTTGAGATGTGCACTTGGACACATATATGATATACAGTACTGCTGCTCAACCGAGTATGTATATTTAGAAGGGGACATGTCCACAGGGGGTAATCGTTTCTGCAGCTTATTGGCGTGTGAACGGATTGAGAATCAGATTCACCCCACTGCTCTTTTTACTTTGATATCTCGGCGAGTTTTCAATTTATTCCAAATGTAAAAGGTGCATTATAAACTAGAAATAACACTGCAACTGACTGTATGAAATGCTTTAGAATTGAATATTCAGTAAATTTGTGAAAATTGGAGCCATGAAAACATTAAAAATATCTGTAAAATCTAGAATCCTCATAAGATTCTGATTAAGTTTTGTCAGATTATAGACAAAGTTCGAGGTCAATCATAGAATTGACATCTTTGTCTGATTGATATACCTCTTCTGAATGACATGGTTCAAATTTCATGAACCTACGACAATTCCAATGGATGTTATTACCGGAAACGTGTTTTTCTGGGATTTCGATGACCTTGACCTTGACCTTTGACCTTTGCACTTCAAGTCGTAGAGGTCAATGCTGTCAATATGCATATCAAGTTTCAAGAGATTCCATGCAGTATTGACGGTGTTATGGCCTTTTGAAACTTCGGAAATTTGACGTTTATGACGTCATTGTGACGTCAGTTTACGTCACAGCGCCAAAAATAAGATATCACTGGAATCAGGGGCTCAAGACCTTTCTAACGATATACTACTCGATGTGCTGCGCCGACCTTCGTACTTGACCTTGACTTCGACCTCAGGCGAACTTCTCAAGGTCAAGGTCAAATGTCGAGATCAAGCTCACAGAAGATAGAACTCGAGTTTATCTACATTATGAAATTAATTTGAAGTCTCTAGGACCATTAGAACCGAAGTTATGACCACTTATGTGTTTTCAACGTTTTGCATGACCTTGACCTTGACCTTTGACCTAGAATCACCAAGAGTGTGCGGTCGCGGGCCATGAACCCACGGAATATGCACACGAAGTTTGGAAAAAATCAAGAGAGAAATGTGGACGCTAGAGGGCGAACAAACAAACAGACAGACAAACAAACACACAAACGAGAGCCCCTAGGGCACCCACTTGCCGGAACGCATACTCATGATACTTGACAGGTTTCAATGAGTTTGAAAACTTGACCTTGAAAATTTACTCATGTGATTTCATGGATTTAACATATAAGTTTGAGTGCCATGCCTGTTCTGAATATGATTCAAATTTCATGAACCTACGACAATTCGAGCAGAAGTTATTACCAGTAATGTGTTTTTCTGGGATTTCGACGACCTTGACCTCCCTCCAGTATTGATGTTGTTATGACCTTTTGAAATTTCAGATATTTGACATTTAAGTCGTCATTGTGACGTCACTGAACGTCATAGTGCCAAAATTAAGACATCACTATACTCAGGAGACCGAGACCTTTCCAACTGTATCCTATTCAATATGGTACACTGAACTTTGTACTTGACCTTGATATTGACTTGTGGCGAAGGTCAAGGTCAAAGGTCACATTCAAGGTCACTCATGGAAGGCCTTCTGATATGCCACAATATGGTCTTAGTTTGAACTCTCTGCGACGATTAGTTCTGAAGTTATGGCCATTTATGTGATTTTGACCTTTCCCTTGACCTTGACCTCGACCTTTGACCTTGAGTCACGAAAATTGTGCATTGCCTGTGCACGAAGACATATATATCACCTGCATAATTCCATCAGAAACGAACGAGGTTTGTGGACACTATGACCATTTGAAATTTCGGAAAATTAACGTTTATGACGTCACTGTGACTGCAATAAACGTCACAACTCAAAACTGATGAAAAAGTATGTACCAGGGAGTCAAGACCTTTCATTTGATATACTACTTGATAGGTTTCAATTAGTTTTGAAATTTGACCTTGAAGTTTTCCTCATATGACCTTATTTTCCAGACCAAGTTCAAGGTCAATCATGAAATTGACATATACGCTCGATTGCTATACCTCTTCTGAATGATATGGTTCAAATTTCGTGAACCTACGACAATTCAAATGGATGTTATTACCGGAAACGTGTTTTTCTGCGATTTCGATGACCTTGACATTGACCTTTGATCTTTATACTTCAGTTAGTAGAGGTCATTGCTGTCAATATGCATATCAAGTTTCAATAGATTCCATACAGTATTGACGATGTTATGGCCTTTTGAAATTTCGGAAATTTTACGTTTATGACGTCATTGTGACGTCAATAAACGTCGCAGCGCCAAAAATAAGGTATCACTGCAATCGGGGGCTCAAGACCTTTCCAACGATATACTACTCGATATGGTGCGCTGACCTTCGTACTTGACCTTGACATTCACCTCATAGCGAACTTCTCAAGGTCAAGGTCAAATGCCAAGGTCAAGGTCACAGAAGATAGAACTCGAGTTTATCTATAATATGAATTTAGCTTGAAGTCTCTACAACGAATAGAAACAGAGTTATGGCCATTTATGTGTTTTTAACATTTTGCGTGACCTTGACCTTGACCTTTGACCTAGAATCACCAAAAACGTGCAGTCGCGAGCCATCATCCTAGGGAATATGTACACCAAGTTTGGAAAGAATCAAACCGGAATTGTGGATGCTAGAGGGCGTACAAATAAACAAACAAACAAACAAACACATAAACACACAAACCAACCGACCAACATACTTGCCGGAATTTAAATTCCGGCAAGTAACAAACGAACCGACCAACATACTTGCCAAAATCGAAGATTCTGGCAAGTAACAAACACACAAACGAGAGCCCATAGGGCACACACTTGCCGGAACCAAAATATATGTCATATGCCAATGACATGACATATGGATTTGAACAAATTGACTAAAATTTCTTCCCTACTTACTACGTTTACTTACTTACTTTACTTCATTTTACTTTAGTTTACTTCACAAACTACTCTTACTATCAATGTTACCTCATTGAACGTCACAGCACCAAAAATAAGACATCAATGGACTCAGGAGACCAAGAACTTTCTAACGGTATACTACTTGATATGATGAGCTGAACTTCGTACTTGACCTCGATATTGAGCTCATCACAAAGTCTCAAAAACAATGTCAAATGTCATATTCAAAGTCAACTAAGAAAGGCTTCTCAATATGCTGCAATATGGTCATAGTTTGAACTATCTACGGCGATTAGTTTCGAAGTTACTGCCATTTATGTGATTTTCACGTGATTATGACGTCATTTGTGATCATTTCTATGCTGCAAACTTACTGTGAATGGATTTTTCTTTAATATGCATGTTAAAATCGTGTTTATATATGTTATAGTATCACCAGACAAGATCATAATATCTTCAGATAATAAGTTTCCCTTGAAATTTTATCGATTTGTTGCCACAAAAACGTCAATTACGTCAAAATAGATATATCAATTGAGCTAAAAATTGACAGAGCATCACAGGCCGCATCCACATCGTCTGCAGGTGTTAGATCTGCAGTAAATGTTATAAGTTTACACACCTGACACTTAAAAGACCTGAATGTCAGTCTGGAATCACGTTTGACGTCATTATGACGTCAATAGACGTCCGATTCCAAAAATGACAACAGATTTGAAAAGTACTTTCGAAGACCATTCAAATGAGCTACTACTCGATATATTCACAAAAGGTCAAGGTCAAGGTCATTTTTGAAGTCAACTTTGACCTCAGGCGTCATAGTCAATGGTCACATTGAAGGTCACCTAAGAAAGGCCTTTTGATATGCTACAATATAATCCTAGTCTGAACTCTCTACGACGATTAGTTCCGAAGTTATGGTCAAATATGTGATTTTGACCTTTTCTTTGACCTTGACCTTTACCTTTGACTTTGGGTCATGAAGATTGTGCATTGCCTGAGCATAGAAATATATATTATACTTGGATATTTTAGTCACAATCGAAAAAGAATTGTGGACACTATGGCCTTTTGAACTTTCAAAAAATTGACGTTGATGACGTCATTGTGACGTCAATAAACGTCAATTCTGAATATTAATGGGATAGTGTGTGTCAGGGTATAAAGACCTTCCATTTGATATACTAATTGATAGGTTTCAGTTAGTTTGGAAATTTGACCTTGAGGTTTTCCTCATGTGACCTCATTTTTCCGACCAAGTTCAAGGTCAATCATGAAATTGACATATACGTCTGATTGCCATACCTCTTCTGAATGATATGGTTCAAATTTCATGAACCTACGACGATTCCAACAGATGTTATTACCGGAAACGCGTTTTTCTGGGATTTCGATGACCTTGACCTTGACCTTTGACCTTTGTACTTCAAGTCGTAGAGGTCAATGATGTCAATATGCATATCAAGTTTCAATGGATTCCATACACTATTAACGATATTATGGCCTTTTGAAATTTCGGAAATTTGACGTTTACGACGTCATTGTGACGTCAGTTTACGTCGCAGCGCCAAAAATAAGATATCACTGGAATCAGGGGCCCAAGACCTTTCCAACGATATACTACTCGATATGGTGCGCTGAACTTCGTACTTGACCTTGACTTCGACCTCAGGCGAACTTCTCAAGGTCAAGGTTAAAGTTCAAGGTCAAGGTCACGGAAGATAGAACTCGAGTTTATCTACAATATGCACTTGATTTGAAGTCTCTATCCCGATTAGAACCGGAGTTACGGCCATTTATGTGTATTCATTGTTTTGCATGACCTTGACCTCGACCTTTGACCTAGAATCACCAAAAGTGTGCGGTCGCGAGCCATGAACCCACGGAATATGCACACTAAGTTTGGAAGAAATCGAGTGAGAAATATGGACCCTAGAGGGCGAACAAACAAACAGACAGACAAACAAACAAACAAACAAACAAACACATAAACAAACCAACCGACCAACATACTTGCCGAAATCGAAGATTCCGGCAAGTAACAAACGAACCGACCAACATACTTGCCAAAATCGAAGATTCTGGCAAGTAATAAAGTTCTGATATAAAGTGGCCTGTCGCTTGACCCAGACTGTATTTAGACATGAGTTTTAGGCTTTATTATATCAGTTGGACACCTCTGAGTCTGAAAACAAAAGAATTGTTTTGTTGTTTGAGATGTGCACTTGGACACATATATGATATACAGTACTGCTGCTCAACCGAGTATGTATATTTAGAAGGGGACATGTCCACAGGGGGTAATCGTTTCTGCAGCTTATTGGCGTGTGAACGGATTGAGAATCAGATTCACCCCACTGCTCTTTTTACTTTGATATCTCGGCGAGTTTTCAATTTATTCCAAATGTAAAAGGTGCATTATAAACTAGAAATAACACTGCAACTGACTGTATGAAATGCTTTAGAATTGAATATTCAGTAAATTTGTGAAAATTGGAGCCATGAAAACATTAAAAATATCTGTAAAATCTAGAATCCTCATAAGATTCTGATTAAGTTTTGTCAGATTATAGACAAAGTTCGAGGTCAATCATAGAATTGACATCTTTGTCTGATTGATATACCTCTTCTGAATGACATGGTTCAAATTTCATGAACCTACAACAATTCCAATGGATGTTATTACCGGAAACGTGTTTTTCTGGGATTTCGATGACCTTGACCTTGACCTTTGACCTTTGCACTTCAAGTCGTAGAGGTCAATGCTGTCAATATGCATATCAAGTTTCAAGAGATTCCATGCAGTATTGACGGTGTTATGGCCTTTTGAAACTTCGGAAATTTGACGTTTATGACGTCATTGTGACGTCAGTTTACGTCACAGCGCCAAAAATAAGATATCACTGGAATCAGGGGCTCAAGACCTTTCTAACGATATACTACTCGATGTGCTGCGCCGACCTTCGTACTTGACCTTGACTTCGACCTCAGGCGAACTTCTCAAGGTCAAGGTCAAATGTCGAGATCAAGCTCACAGAAGATAGAACTCGAGTTTATCTACATTATGAAATTAATTTGAAGTCTCTAGGACCATTAGAACCGAAGTTATGACCACTTATGTGTTTTCAACGTTTTGCATGACCTTGACCTTGACCTTTGACCTAGAATCACCAAGAGTGTGCGGTCGCGGGCCATGAACCCACGGAATATGCACACGAAGTTTGGAAGAAATCAAGAGAGAAATGTGGACGCTAGAGGGCGAACAAACAAACAGACAGACAAACAAACACACAAACGAGAGCCCATAGGGCACACACTTGCCGGAACCAAAATATATGTCATATGCCAATGACATGACATATGGATTTGAACAAATTGACTAAAATTTCTTCCCTACTTACTACGTTTACTTACTTACTTTACTTCATTTTACTTTAGTTTACTTCACAAACTACTCTTACTATCAATGTTACCTCATTGAACGTCACAGCACCAAAAATAAGACATCAATGGACTCAGGAGACCAAGAACTTTCTAACGGTATACTACTTGATATGATGAGCTGAACTTCGTACTTGACCTCGATATTGAGCTCATCACAAAGTCTCAAAAACAATGTCAAATGTCATATTCAAAGTCAACTAAGAAAGGCTTCTCAATATGCTGCAATATGGTCATAGTTTGAACTATCTACGGCGATTAGTTTCGAAGTTACTGCCATTTATGTGATTTTCACGTGATTATGACGTCATTTGTGATCATTTCTATGCTGCAAACTTACTGTGAATGGATTTTTCTTTAATATGCATGTTAAAATCGTGTTTATATATGTTATAGTATCACCAGACAAGATCATAATATCTTCAGATAATAAGTTTCCCTTGAAATTTTATCGATTTGTTGCCACAAAAACGTCAATTACGTCAAAATAGATATATCAATTGAGCTAAAAATTGACAGAGCATCACAGGCCGCATCCACATCGTCTGCAGGTGTTAGATCTGCAGTAAATGTTATAAGTTTACACACCTGACACTTAAAAGACCTGAATGTCAGTCTGGAATCACGTTTGACGTCATTATGACGTCAATAGACGTCCGATTCCAAAAATGACAACAGATTTGAAAAGTACTTTCGAAGACCATTCAAATGAGCTACTACTCGATATATTCACAAAAGGTCAAGGTCAAGGTCATTTTTGAAGTCAACTTTGACCTCAGGCGTCATAGTCAATGGTCACATTGAAGGTCACCTAAGAAAGGCCTTTTGATATGCTACAATATGATCCTAGTCTGAACTCTCTACGACGATTAGTTCCGAAGTTATGGTCAAATATGTGATTTTGACCTTTTCTTTGACCTTGACCTTTACCTTTGACTTTGGGTCATGAAGATTGTGCATTGCCTGAGCATAGAAATATATATTATACTTGGATATTTTAGTAACAATCGAAAAAGAATTGTGGACACTATGGCCTTTTGAACTTTCAAAAAATTGACGTTGATGACGTCATTGTGACGTCAATAAACGTCAATTCTGAATATTAATGGGATAGTGTGTGTCAGGGTATAAAGACCTTCCATTTGATATACTAATTGATAGGTTTCAGTTAGTTTGGAAATTTGACCCTGAGGTTTTCCTCATGTGACCTCATTTTTCCGACCAAGTTCAAGGTCAATCATGAAATTGACATATACGTCTGATTGCCATACCTCTTCTGAATGATATGGTTCAAATTTCATGAACCTACGACGATTCCAACAGATGTTATTACCGGAAACGCGTTTTTCTGGGATTTCGATGACCTTGACCTTGACCTTTGACCTTTGTACTTCAAGTCGTAGAGGTCAATGATGTCAATATGCATATCAAGTTTCAATGGATTCCATACACTATTAACGATATTATGGCCTTTTGAAATTTCGGAAATTTGACGTTTATGACGTCATTGTGACGTCAGTTTACGTCGCAGCGCCAAAAATAAGATATCACTGGAATCAGGGGCCCAAGACCTTTCCAACGATATACTACTCGATATGGTGCGCTGAACTTCGTACTTGACCTTGACTTCGACCTCAGGCGAACGTCTCAAGGTCAAGGTTAAAGTTCAAGGTCAAGGTCACGGAAGATAGAACTCGAGTTTATCTACAATATGCACTTGATTTGAAGTCTCTATCCCGATTAGAACCGGAGTTATGGCCATTTATGTGTATTCATTGTTTTGCATGACCTTGACCTCGACCTTTGACCTAGAATCACCAAAAGTGTGCGGTCGCGAGCCATGAACCCACGAAATATGCACACTAAGTTTGGAAGAAATCGAGTGAGAAATATGGACCCTAGAGGGCGAACAAACAAACAGACAGACAAACAAACAAACAAACACATAAACGAGAGCCCATAGGGCACACACTTGCCGGAACCAAAATATATGTCATATGCCAATGACATGACATATGGATTTGAACAAATTGACTAAAATTTCTTCCCTACTTACTACGTTTACTTACTTACTTTACTTCATTTTACTTTAGTTTACTTCACAAACTACTCTTACTATCAATGTTACCTCATTGAACGTCACAGCACCAAAAATAAGACATCAATGGACTCAGGAGACCAAGAACTTTCTAACGGTATACTACTTGATATGATGAGCTGAACTTCGTACTTGACCTCGATATTGAGCTCATCACAAAGTCTCAAAAACAATGTCAAATGTCATATTCAAAGTCAACTAAGAAAGGCTTCTCAATATGCTGCAATATGGTCATAGTTTGAACTATCTACGGCGATTAGTTTCGAAGTTACTGCCATTTATGTGATTTTCACGTGATTATGACGTCACTTGTGATCATTTCTATGCTGCAAACTTACTGTGAATGGATTTTTCTTTAATATGCATGTTAAAATCGTGTTTATATATGTTATAGTATCACCAGACAAGATCATAATATCTTCAGATAATAAGTTTCCCTTGAAATTTTATCGATTTGTTGCCACAAAAACGTCAATTACGTCAAAATAGATATATCAATTGAGCTAAAAATTGACAGAGCATCACAGGCCGCATCCACATCGTCTGCAGGTGTTAGATCTGCAGTAAATGTTATAAGTTTACACACCTGACACTTAAAAGACCTGAATGTCAGTCTGGAATCACGTTTGACGTCATTATGACGTCAATAGACGTCCGATTCCAAAAATGACAACAGATTTGAAAAGTACTTTCGAAGACCATTCAAATGAGCTACTACTCGATATATTCACAAAAGGTCAAGGTCAAGGTCATTTTTGAAGTCAACTTTGACCTCAGGCGTCATAGTCAATGGTCACATTGAAGGTCACCTAAGAAAGGCCTTTTGATATGCTACAATATGATCCTAGTCTGAACTCTCTACGACGATTAGTTCCGAAGTTATGGTCAAATATGTGATTTTGACCTTTTCTTTGACCTTGACCTTTACCTTTGACTTTGGGTCATGAAGATTGTGCATTGCCTGAGCATAGAAATATATATTATACTTGGATATTTTAGTCACAATCGAAAAAGAATTGTGGACACTATGGCCTTTTGAACTTTCAAAAAATTGACGTTGATGACGTCATTGTGACGTCAATAAACGTCAATTCTGAATATTAATGGGATAGTGTGTGTCAGGGTATAAAGACCTTCCATTTGATATACTAATTGATAGGTTTCAGTTAGTTTGGAAATTTGACCTTGAGGTTTTCCTCATGTGACCTCATTTTTCCGACCAAGTTCAAGGTCAATCATGAAATTGACATATACGTCTGATTGCCATACCTCTTCTGAATGATATGGTTCAAATTTCATGAACCTACGACGATTCCAACAGATGTTATTACCGGAAACGCGTTTTTCTGGGATTTCGATGACCTTGATCTTGACCTTTGACCTTTGTACTTCAAGTCGTAGAGGTCAATGATGTCAATATGCATATCAAGTTTCAATGGATTCCATACACTATTAACGATATTATGGCCTTTTGAAATTTCGGAAATTTGACGTTTCTGACGTCATTGTGACGTCAGTTTACGTCGCAGCGCCAAAAATAAGATATCACTGGAATCAGGGGCCCAAGACCTTTCCAACGATATACTACTCGATATGGTGCGCTGAACTTCGTACTTGACCTTGACTTCGACCTCAGGCGAACTTCTCAAGGTCAAGGTTAAAGTTCAAGGTCAAGGTCACGGAAGATAGAACTCGAGTTTATCTACAATATGCACTTGATTTGAAGTCTCTATCCCGATTAGAACCGGAGTTATGGCCATTTATGTGTATTCATTGTTTTGCATGACCTTGACCTCGACCTTTGACCTAGAATCACCAAAAGTGTGCGGTCGCGAGCCATAAACCCACGGAATATGCACACTAAGTTTGGAAGAAATCGAGTGAGAAATATGGACCCTAGAGGGCGAACAAACAAACAGACAGACAAACAAACAAACAAACAAACACATAAACAAACCAACCGACCAACATACTTGCCGAAATCGAAGATTCCGGCAAGTAACAAACCAACCGACCAACATACTTGCCGAAATCGAAGATTCCGGCAAGTAACAAACGAACCGACCAACATACTTGCCAAAATCGAAGATTCTGGCAAGTAACAAACACACAAACAAACGAACCGACCAACATACTTGCCAAAATCGAAGATTCTGGCAAGTAATAAAGTTCTGATATAAAGTGGCCTGTCGCTTGACCCAGACTGTATTTAGACATGAGTTTTAGGCTTTATTATATCAGTTGGACACCTCTGAGTCTGAAAACAAAAGAATTGTTTTGTTGTTTGAGATGTGCACTTGGACACATATATGATATACTGTACTGCTGCTCAACCGAGTATGTATATTTAGAAGGGGACATTTCCACAGGGGGTAATCGTTTCTGCAGCTTATTGGCGTGTGAACGGATTGAGAATCAGATTCACCCCACTGCTCTTTTTACTTTGATATCTCGGCGAGTTTTCAATTTATTCCAAATGTAAAAGGTGCATTATAAACTAGAAATAACACTGCAACTGACTGTATGAAATGCTTTAGAATTGAATATTCAGTAAATTTGTGAAAATTGGAGCCATGAAAACATTAAAAATATCTGTAAAATCTAGAATCCTCATAAGATTCTGATTAAGTTTTGTCAGATTATAGACAAAGTTCGAGGTCAATCATAGAATTGACATCTTTGTCTGATTGATATACCTCTTCTGAATGACATGGTTCAAATTTCATGAACCTACGACAATTCCAATGGATGTTATTACTGGAAACGTGTTTTTCTGGGATTTCGATGACCTTGACTTTGACCTTTGCACTTCAAGTCGTAGAGGTCAATGCTGTCAATATGCATATCAAGTTTCAAGAGATTCCATGCAGTATTGACGGTGTTATGGCCTTTTGAAACTTCGGAAATTTGACGTTTATGACGTCATTGTGACGTCAGTTTACGTCACAGCGCCAAAAATAAGATATCACTGGAATCAGGGGCTCAAGACCTTTCTAACGATATACTACTCGATGTGCTGCGCCGACCTTCGTACTTGACCTTGATTTCGACCTCAGGCGAACTTCTCAAGGTCAAGGTCAAATGTCGAGATCAAGCTCACAGAAGATAGAACTCGAGTTTATCTACATTATGAAATTAATTTGAAGTCTCTAGGACCATTAGAACCGAAGTTATGACCACTTATGTGTTTTCAACGTTTTGCATGACCTTGACCTTGACCTTTGACCTAGAATCACCAAGAGTGTGCGGTCGCGGGCCATGAACCCACGGAATATGCACACGAAGTTTGGAAGAAATCAAGAGAGAAATGTGGACGCTAGAGGGCGAACAAACAAACAGACAGACAAACAAACACACAAACAAACGAACCGACCAACATACTTGCCAAAATCGAAGATTCTGGCAAGTAACAAACACACAAACAAACGAACCGACCAACATACTTGCCAAAATCGAAGATTCTGGCAAGTAATAAAGTTCTGATATAAAGTGGCCTGTCGCTTGACCCAGACTGTATTTAGACATGAGTTTTAGGCTTTATTATATCAGTTGGACACCTCTGAGTCTGAAAACAAAAGAATTGTTTTGTTGTTTGAGATGTGCACTTGGACACATATATGATATACTGTACTGCTGCTCAACCGAGTATGTATATTTAGAAGGGGACATTTCCACAGGGGGTAATCGTTTCTGCAGCTTATTGGCGTGTGAACGGATTGAGAATCAGATTCACCCCACTGCTCTTTTTACTTTGATATTTCGGCGAGTTTTCAATTTATTCCAAATGTAAAAGGTGCATTATAAACTAGAAATAACACTGCAACTGACTGTATGAAATGCTTTAGAATTGAATATTCAGTAAATTTGTGAAAATTGGAGCCATGAAAACATTAAAAATATCTGTAAAATCTAGAATCCTCATAAGATTCTGATTAAGTTTTGTCAGATTATAGACAAAGTTCGAGGTCAATCATAGAATTGACATCTTTGTCTGATTGATATACCTCTTCTGAATGACATGGTTCAAATTTCATGAACCTACGACAATTCCAATGGATGTTATTACTGGAAACGTGTTTTTCTGGGATTTCGATGACCTTGACTTTGACCTTTGCACTTCAAGTCGTAGAGGTCAATGCTGTCAATATGCATATCAAGTTTCAAGAGATTCCATGCAGTATTGACGGTGTTATGGCCTTTTGAAACTTCGGAAATTTGACGTTTATGACGTCATTGTGACGTCAGTTTACGTCACAGCGCCAAAAATAAGATATCACTGGAATCAGGGGCTCAAGACCTTTCTAACGATATACTACTCGATGTGCTGCGCCGACCTTCGTACTTGACCTTGACTTCGACCTCAGGCGAACTTCTCAAGGTCAAGGTCAAATGTCGAGATCAAGCTCACAGAAGATAGAACTCGAGTTTATCTACATTATGAAATTAATTTGAAGTCTCTAGGACCATTAGAACCGAAGTTATGACCACTTATGTGTTTTCAACGTTTTGCATGACCTTGACCTTGACCTTTGACCTAGAATCACCAAGAGTGTGCGGTCGCGGGCCATGAACCCACGGAATATGCACACGAAGTTTGGAAGAAATCAAGAGAGAAATGTGGACGCTAGAGGGCGAACAAACAAACAGACAGACAAACAAACACACAAACAAACGAACCGACCAACATACTTGCCAAAATCGAAGATTCTGGCAAGTAACAAACACACAAACAAACGAACCGACCAACATACTTGCCAAAATCGAAGATTCTGGCAAGTAATAAAGTTCTGATATAAAGTGGCCTGTCGCTTGACCCAGACTGTATTTAGACATGAGTTTTAGGCTTTATTATATCAGTTGGACACCTCTGAGTCTGAAAACAAAAGAATTGTTTTGTTGTTTGAGATGTGCACTTGGACACATATATGATATACAGTACTGCTGCTCAACCGAGTATGTATATTTAGAAGGGGACATGTCCACAGGGGGTAATCGTTTCTGCAGCTTATTGGCGTGTGAACGGATTGAGAATCAGATTCACCCCACTGCTCTTTTTACTTTGATATCTCGGCGAGTTTTCAATTTATTCCAAATGTAAAAGGTGCATTATAAACTAGAAATAACACTGCAACTGACTGTATGAAATGCTTTAGAATTGAATATTCAGTAAATTTGTGAAAATTGGAGCCATGAAAACATTAAAAATATCTGTAAAATCTAGAATCCTCATAAGATTCTGATTAAGTTTTGTCAGATTATAGACAAAGTTCGAGGTCAATCATAGAATTGACATCTTTGTCTGATTGATATACCTCTTCTGAATGACATGGTTCAAATTTCATGAACCTACGACAATTCCAATGGATGTTATTACCGGAAACGTGTTTTTCTGGGATTTCGATGACCTTGACCTTGACCTTTGACCTTTGCACTTCAAGTCGTAGAGGTCAATGCTGTCAATATGCATATCAAGTTTCAAGAGATTCCATGCAGTATTGACGGTGTTATGGCCTTTTGAAACTTCGGAAATTTGACGTTTATGACGTCATTGTGACGTCAGTTTACGTCACAGCGCCAAAAATAAGATATCACTGGAATCAGGGGCTCAAGACCTTTCTAACGATATACTACTCGATGTGCTGCGCCGACCTTCGTACTTGACCTTGACTTCGACCTCAGGCGAACTTCTCAAGGTCAAGGTCAAATGTCGAGATCAAGCTCACAGAAGATAGAACTCGAGTTTATCTACATTATGAAATTAATTTGAAGTCTCTAGGACCATTAGAACCGAAGTTATGACCACTTATGTGTTTTCAACGTTTTGCATGACCTTGACCTTGACCTTTGACCTAGAATCACCAAGAGTGTGCGGTCGCGGGCCATGAACCCACGGAATATGCACACGAAGTTTGGAAGAAATCAAGAGAGAAATGTGGACGCTAGAGGGCGAACAAACAAACAGACAGACAAACAAACACACAAACAAACGAACCGACCAACATACTTGCCAAAATCGAAGATTCTGGCAAGTAACAAACAAACAAGATGACTGACCAACATACTTGGCAAAATTTATTTTGCCAAGTAACAAGATGACTGACCAACATACTTGGCAAAATTTATTTTGCCAAGTAATGAAGCAATCGCTCAAAGAGCTAGGACTTGGCAAAATAAAGTAATGAACTTGAAGAGAAGTTTATAAACCAGCTTTGGTCTATAAACCCTTGCATCATAATACTGTAATAATATTAAATTGTGCTGCTACATTCTTCGGAATTGAAAGCATGATCATGATCTTGTAAGTTACAGATGAAAAATTACAATGACAACAAGTGAACAAAACGAATAGAGACACTCGGTGAATACAAATCATGCCAGAATGGACTTAACACAGATGCATTATGATGCATGAAGGACACGATCATAATGGAACCAATGAGACACTGTTAAATGACTTTAAGGAATTCATAATAAGAAATAATTAAGTATGATGACATAATAACGATAAAGATTGCTCGTGCTACATTTATTTGCTGATTTTGTACACTACGAATGTGTTGTTTCGTTGTTTGGAATTGAATACATGATCTTTTAATGGAGAAAAAAAAATAGTTTTGAGATAGTATTGAACCCGGGTCTGTGGATTCAAAGTCCTACGCTCTACGCTCAGCACTAACGTGGCTGGCGATGTGAAGCGGAGTGTTTCATATAGCAATGCTATTATCGTTTTCATGTAATGCTTTTCAGTAACGATTTTCTGTTGCCGTGACAACAGTTTCAGAGCTATGATGTTCCAAATCAAAAGGGTTATGCAGACATTCCGTGCACATATTATGTGAGAATTTCGTCAAAATCACACAAGAATCGACTGCACAGCAATGTGTTAAACTTTGGATCCGAACTTCCTGACCCCCATGTATTTCACCTGGAGTTTAAATCGTCAATTTTGATTCAACCGCTGTCGGTCATACACCAAATGATGCAGAATTGACCATAATAAAAGACGTGAACACTTTTGTAAGTGCAGGTGGAATGAAAGTGGAGTTATGGCCATTTTTATTTTTTTTGTTTTTCAATGACCTTGGCGTTAATTCTTGACTTTTGACCTTGAGAAACAACAGGAATATGCCGACATCTGGTGTGCATATGCTGTGAAAATTTCATAAGAATCCGACAGGAATTGACTGCACAGCAATGCATGAAACTTTTGATCCAGAAACTCCTGACCCCCGTCTTTTTAACCTGGAGTCAAAATCGTCAATTTTGATGCAACAGCTGTCGGCCATACATCAAAAGATGCCAAATTGGCCATAGTAATCGATGCAAGAAATCTCGAAAGTCCAGATAAAATATAACTGGAGTTATTACGATTTTTAATTTTTTGGTTTTTCAATGACCTTGACGTCAATTTTTGACCTTTGACCTTCAGAAACGAAAGGCTTATGCGGAAGCTGCTTACGCATATTGTGTGAAAATTTCATGAAAATGCGACAAGAATTGCGCCCGCTATCGTCATAACAGACGGACAGACAAACATACAAACAAACAAACAAACAAATGAAGCAATCGCTCAAAGAGCTAGGACTTGGCAAAATAAAGTTAATGATCTTGAAGAGAAGTCTATAAACTAGCTTTGGTCTATAAACCCCTGCACCATAGTACTGTTATATATTTTTTTTCAATTATTTATTTATCGTTAACTAAATTGTACGTTTACTAAATTGTGTTGTTATTCTGTTTATGATTAAATGTATGATCATGATTCTGTAAGCTAAAAATAAAAAAAAAATAGTTTCAAGAGAGGCTTGAACCCTTGTCTGTGGATTGAGAGTCGTACGCTCTATGCTCAGCACTAACGTGGCTGGCAGTTGCAGGAGGTGTCATCCACGTAACAACTCATGTATGGCTTTCCAATCTCCATAGGTTTAAGCAATGTAACCGTTTTTTGGTCGCCAAGACAACAGTTTTTGAGCTATGATCTTCAAATTCAATAGGCTTATAAAGGAGTCTTATGCGCATCTTCTGTGTAAATTTGATGTCATTCAGACGAGGATTGCGGCCGCTATCGTGCAAACTGACGGACAGACAAACAAACAAGCTGACTGACCAACATACTTGGCAAAAATGTATTTTGCCAAGTAATGAAGCAATCGCTCAAAGAGCTAGGACTTGGCAAAATAAAGTTAATGATCTTGAAGAGAGGTCTATAAACTAGCTAAAAAAACGTTCTGAGAGAGACTTGAATAGTTCTTTTTTTTAAATTATCTAGTTGCTTTTAAGTAAGTTGTAATTGTGCAGTTATGCTATAAAAGACATGATCCTGTAAGTTAGAGAGAAAAAAACAAGTTTTGAGAGAGAGTTGAACCCGGGTCTGTGGATTCAATGTCCTGAGCTCTATGCACAGCACCAAAGTTGCCGACAGTGTGAAGTGGTGTATTTATTGTATGTACTGCTAAAAACCGGGAATGGGGCCGGTTCCTTTGCCGGTTCGTCACCCCCAGCAGTCCTAATATAAGGGAGCCTGTCGCTTGACACAGACTGTATTTAGACAAGAGTTTTAGGCTTTGTTATATCACTTGTACATCACTGAGTTCGAAAACCACTGAAATGTTGTTTGAGATCTGCATCTGGATACATATATGATATACTGTATTGCTATGCAACCGAGCGTGTGTATTTAGGACGGGACATGTCCACAGGGGGTAATCGTTTCTACAGCTTATTGGCGTGTGAACGGATTGAGAATCAGATTCACCCCACTGCTCTTTCTACTTTGATATCTCGGCGAGTTTTCAATCTATTCCAAATGTAAAAGGTGCATTATAAACTAGAAATAACACTGCAACTGACTGTATAAAAACTAAGTTAGAGATAAAAGAGATTAGAGTTTTGAGGGAGGATTGAACACGGTCTTTGGATTCAAAGTCTTACGCTCTATCCACAGCACCAACGTCGCCGACAGTGTGAAGAAGTGTATTCCATGTAACAGTTACTTTATGGTTTTCCAGCCTCCATAGTTATAGTTATGTTACGGTTTTTCAGTCGCCAAGACATCAGTTTTTAAGCTATGACTTTCAAAATCAATAGGCTTGTGCAGGAGTCTTATGCGCATCTTCTTTGAAAATTTCATGTCATTCCGACAAGGATTGCGCCCGCTATCGTGCGAACAGACGGACAGAACACATATTTGATCGCTGAGCAACATACAACTGAAGCAATCGCTCAAAGAGCTAGGACTTGGCAAAATAAAGTTAATGATCTTGAAGAGAGGTCTATAAACTAGCTAAAAAAACGTTCAGAGAGAGATTTGAATAGTTCTTTTTTTTTAAATTATCTAGTTGCTGTTAAGTAAGTTGTAATTGTGCAGTTATGCTATGAACGACATGATCTTGTCATTTAGAGAGAAAAAACAAGTTTTGAGAGAGAGTTGAACCCAGGTCTGTGGATTCAGAGTCCTGAGCTCTATGCACAGCGCCAACGTGGCCTACAGCGTAAAGTGGTGTATGTATTGTAACAGTTCCTCTATGGCAAATTACTGCTAAAAACCGGGAATGGGGCCGGTTCCTTTGCCGGTTCGTCACCCCCAGCAGTCCTAATATAAGGGAGCCTATCGCTTGACACAGACTGTATTTAGACAAGAGTTTTAGGCTTTGTCATATCACTTGTACATCACTGAGTTAGAAAACCACTGAAATGTTGTTTGAGATCTGCATCTGGATACATATATGATATACTGTATTGCTATGCAACCGAGCGTGTGTATTTAGGACGGGACATGTCCACAGGGGGTAATCGTTTCTACAGCTTATTGGCGTGTGAACGGATTGAGAATCAGATTCACCCCACTGCTCTTTCTACTTTGATATCTCGGCGAGTTTTCAATCTATTCCAAATGTAAAAGGTGCATTATAAACTAGAAATAACACTGCAACTGACTGTATAAAACTAAGTTAGAGATAAAAGAGATTAGAGTTTTGAGGGAGGGTTGAACACGGGTCTTTGGATTCAAAGTCTTACGCTCTATCCACTCCACCAACGTTGCCGACAGTGTGAAGGAGTGTATTCCATGTAACAGTTACTTTATGGTTTTCCAGCCTCCATAGTTATAGTTATGTAACGGTTTTTCAGTCGCCAAGACAACAGTTTTTAAGCTATGACCTTCAAAATCAATAGGCTTGTGCAGGAGTCTTATGCGCATCTTCTTTGAAAATTTCATGTCATTCCGACAAGGATTGCGCCCGCTATCGTGCGAACAGACGGACAGAACACATATTTGATCGCTGAGCAACATACAACTGAAGCAATCGCTCAAAGAGCTAGGACTTGGCAAAATAAAGTAATGAACTTGAAAAGAAGTCTATAATAAACCAGCTAAAAAACGTTTTGAGAGAGACTTGAATAGTTTTTTCTAGTTGCTGTTAAGTAAGTTCTACATGTATTAAATTGTGCAGTTATGCTATAAAAGAAATGATCCTGTAAGTTAGAGAGAAAAAAAACAAGTTTTGAGAGAGAATTGAACCCGGGTCCGTGGATTCAAAGTCCTGAGCTCTATGCACAGCACCAACCTGGCTCACAGCGTCAAGTGGTGTATGTATTGCAAAAGGTCTTTTACGGCAAATTACTGCTAAAAACCGGGAATGGGGCCGGTTTCCTCCGCCGGTTGATCACCCCCAATAGTTTTGATATAAAGTGGCCTGTCGTTTGACACACACTGTATTAAGAGTGAAGTTTTAGGCTTTGTTGTATCACTAGCACATCACTGAGTTAGAAAACCACCGAAATGTTGCTTGAGATCTGCATTTGGATACATATATGATATACTGTATTACTACGCAACCGAGTTTTGTATATTCAGGAGATAACACAGATGCGCTATGATGCATGAAACACATGATCATAATGGAACCAATGAGACACTGTAAATGACTTGGAAAAATATATACCAAGAAATAATTGAGTGTGATGACATAGAAATGACGAAGATTACTGCTGCCATATATATTTGCTGAATTTGTACACTACGAATGTGTTGTTTCCTTGTTTGGAATTGAATACATGATCTCATAATGGAGAAAAAAAATTGTTTTGAGATAGTATTGAACCCGGGTTTGAGGATTCAAAGTCCTACACTCTACGCTCAGCACTAACGTGGCTGGCGATGTGAAGCAGAGTGTTTCATATAGCAATGCTATTATCGTTTTCATGTAATGCTTTTCAGTAACGATTTTCTGTTGCCGTGACAACAGTTTGAGAGCTATGATGTTCCAAATCAAAAGGGTTACGCGGACATTCCGTGCCCATATTATGTGAGAATTTCGTCAAAATCACACAAGCATCGACTGCACAGCAATGTGTTAAACTTTGGATCCGAAATTCCTGACCCCCATGTATTTCACCTGGAGTTTAAATCGTCAATTTTGATTCAACCGCTGTCGGTCATACATCAAAAGATGCAGAATTGGCCATAATAAAGGACGTGGACACTTTTGGAAGTGCAGGTGGAATGAAAGTGGAGTTATGACCATTTTTAATTTTTTGGTTTTTCAACGACCTTGTCGTTAATTCTTGACCTTTGACCTTGAGAAACGACAGAAATATGCCAACATCTGGTGTGCATGTGCTGTGAAAATTTCATAAGAATCCGACAAGAATTGACTGCACAGCAATGCATGAAACTTTTGATCCAGAAACTCCTGACCCCCGTCTATTTAACCTGGAGTCAAAATCGTCAATTTTCACTCAACAGCTGTCGGCCATACATCAGAAGATGCAGAATTGTCCATAGTAATCGATGCTAGAAATCTCGAAACTCCAGATAAAATATAACTGGAGTTATTACGATTTTTAATTTTTTGGTTTTTGAACGACCTTGACGTCAATTTTTGACCTTTGACCTTCAGAAACGAAAGGCTTATGTGGAAGGTCCTTGCACATGTCGTGTCAAAATTTCATGAAAATCCGACAAGAATTGCGCCCGCTATCGTGCGAACGGACGGACAGACAAACATACAAACAAACAAAAAATCGGCCATAGGCCAACACTTGACGAAATGACTAAACATTTGTTTACATTTAAAACATTTACCCATAATTTACACATTGAAAAGATTTACTGAACAACTCGACATTTGAAGAAAGATACTTTTTTCATGAAATTTTTACGTTGGGCAAACTTTTCAAGGTCAAGATCAAAGTGCACATTCAAGGTCAGCGGACAAAGACCTTTTGATATGCTACAATATGCTCCCAGTTTGAACTTTCTATGACGAATAGTTCCGAAGTTATGGCAATTTTTGTGATTTTGACTTTTTCTTTGACCTTGACCTTGACCCTTGACCTTGGGTCACGAAAATTGTGCATTGCCCGTGCATGAAGATATAAATTATACTTGAACAATTCCATCAGAATCGAACAAGAATTTCGGACACTGGCTTTTCGAAATTTAGAAAAATTTACGTACATGAGGTCACTGTGACGTCAATAAACGTCACATTTGAAAACTAATGGGAAACTATTTATCATGGGTTCAAGGCCTTCCATTTGATATATTACTTGATAGCTTTTAGTTAGTTTGAAAATTTGACCTTGAAGTTTTGCTCATGTGACCTCATTTTTCCGATCAAGTTCAAGGTTAATCATGGAATTGACATATAAGTCTGATTGCTATACCTCTTCTGAATGATATGGTTCAAATTTTATGAGACTACAACGATTCAAACAGATGTTATAACTGAAAAGGTGTTTTTCTGGGATTTCAATGACCTTGACCTTTGACGTTTGTATTTCAATTCGTAAAGGTCAATGCTATTAATATGCATGTCAAGTTTCAAGGTATTCCATACAGTATTGACGCTGTTATGGCCTTTTGAAATTTCGGAAATTTGACGTTTATGACGTCATTGTGACGTCAGTGTACGTCGCAGCGCCGAAAATAGGGTATCACTGCAATCAGGGGCTCAAAACCTTTCCAACGATATACAACTCGATATCGTGCGCTGACTTTCGTACTTGACCTTGACATTCACCTCATGACGAACTTCTCAAGGTCAAGGTCAAATGCCAAGGTCAAGGACACAGAAGATAGGACTCGAGTTTATCTACAATATGAACTTGGTTTCAAGTCTCTATAACAAATAGAACCGGAGTTATGGCCACTTATGTGTTTTTAACATTTTGCGTGACCTTGACCTTGATCTTTGACCTTGAGTCACGAAAATTGTGCATTGCCTGTGCATGAAGACATATATTATACCTGTATCATTTCATTAGAATCAAACAAGATTTGTGGACACTATGACCGTTTGAAATTTCGAAAAATTAACGTTTATGACGTCACTGTGACGTCAATAAACGTCACATCTCAAAACTGATGAGAAAGTATGTACCAGGGAATCAAGACCTTTCATCTGATATACTACTTGATAGGTTTCAGTTAGTTTGAAAATTTGACCTTGAAGTTTTCCTCATATGACCTTATTTTCCTGACAAAGTTCAAGGTCAATCATGAAATTGACATATACACTCGATTACTATACCTCTTTTGAAGGATATGGTTCAAAATTCATGAACCTCTGACAAATCTAACGGATGTTATTACCGGAAACGTGTTTTTCTGGGATTTCGATGACCTTGACCTTGACCTTAGACCTTTGTACTTTAATTCGTAGAGATCATTGCTGTCAATATGCATATCAAGTTTGAAAAGATTCCATAAAGTATTGACGATGTTATGGCCTTTTGAAATTTCGGAAATTTGACGTTTATGACGTCATTGTGACGTCAGTGTACGTCGCAGCGCCGAAAATAGGGTATCACTGCAATCAGGGGGTCAAGACCTTTCCAACGATATACTACTCGATATGGTGCGCTGACCTTCGTACTTGACCTTGACATTCACCTCATGGCGAACTTCTCAAGGTCAAGGTCAAATGCCAAGGTCAAGGTCACAGAGGACAGAACTCGAGTTCATCTACAATATGAACTTGGTTTGAAGTATCTAGGACAATTAGAACCGGAGTTATGGCCATTTATGTGTTTTTATCGTTTTGCGTGACCTTGACCTCAATATTTGACCTTGACCTCCCAAAAATGAACTCATCCATCTATATTGGATTGTACATCTTCTGACCTAATTCCATGATTCTACGATCAAAATTGTGACCTGTGGAGCGCTAACACACAAACAAACAAACAAACAGACAAACGCAACTGACCAACATACTTGACGAAATTTACATTTCGTCAAGTAATGAAGCAATCGCTCAAAGAGCTAGGACTTGGCAAAATGAAGTAATGAACTTGAAAAGAAGTCTATAATAATGCAGCTAAAAAACGTTTTGAGAGAGACTTGAATAGTTCTTTTTTTTAATTATATAGTTGCTGTTAAGTAAGTTGTACATGTATTAAATTGCGCAGTTATGCTATAAAAGACATGATCCTGTAAGTTAGAGAGAAAAAAACAAGTTTTGAGAGAGAGTTGAACCCGGGTCTGTGGATTCAAACTCCTGAGCTCTCTGCACAGCACCAAAGTTGCCGACAGTGTGAAGTGGTGTATTTATTGTATGTACTGCTAAAAACCGGGAATGGGGCCGGTTCCTTTGCCGGTTCGTCACCCCCAGCAGTCCTAATATAAGGGAGCCTGTTGCTTGACACAGACTGTATTTAGACTAGAGTTTTAGGCTTTGTTATATCACTTGTACATCACTGAGTTAGAAAACCACTGAAATGTTGTTTGAGATCTGCATCTGGATACATATATGATATACTGTATTGCTATGCAACCGAGCGTGTGTATTTAGGACGGGACATGTCCACAGGGGGTAATCGTTTCTACAGCTTATTGGCGTGTGAACGGATTGAGAATCAGATTCACCCCACTGCTCTTTCTACTTTGATATCTCGGCGAGTTTTCAATCTATTCCAAATGTAAAAGGTGCATTATAAACTAGAAATAACACTGCAATTGACTGTATAAAAACTAAGTTAGAGATAAAAGAGATTAGAGTTTTGAGGGAGGGTTGAACACGGGTATTTGGATTCAAAGTCTTACGCTCTATCCACTGCACCAACGTTGCCGACAGTGTGAAGAAGTGTATTCCATGTAACAGTTACTTTATGGTTTTCCAGCCTCCATAGTTATAGTTATGTAACGGTTTTTCAGTCGCCAAGACAACAGTTTTTGAGCTATGATCTTCAAAATCAATAGGCTTGTGCAGGAGTCTTATGCGCATCTTCTTTGAAAATTTCATGTCATTCCGACAAGGATTGCGCCCGCTATCGTGCGAACAGACGGACAGAACACATATTTGATCGCTGAGCAACATACAACTGAAGCAATCGCTCAAAGAGCTAGGACTTGGCAAAATAAAGTAATGAACTTGAAAAGAAGTCTATAATAAACCAGCTAAAAAACGTTTTGAGAGAGACTTGAATAGTTTTTTCTAGTTGCTGTTAAGTAAGTTCTACATGTATTAAATTGTGCAGTTATGCTATAAAAGAAATGATCCTGTAAGTTAGAGAGAAAAAAAACAAGTTTTGAGAGAGAATTGAACCCGGGTCCGTGGATTCAAAGTCCTGAGCTCTATGCACAGCACCAACCTGGCTCACAGCGTCAAGTGGTGTATGTATTGCAAAAGGTCTTTTACGGCAAATTACTGCTAAAAACCGGGAATGGGGCCGGTTTCCTCCGCCGGTTGATCACCCCCAATAGTTTTGATATAAAGTGGCCTGTCGTTTGACACACACTGTATTAAGAGTGAAGTTTTAGGCTTTGTTGTATCACTAGCACATCACTGAGTTAGAAAACCACCGAAATGTTGCTTGAGATCTGCATTTGGATACATATATGATATACTGTATTACTACGCAACCGAGTTTTGTATATTCAGGAGATAACACAGATGCGCTATGATGCATGAAACACATGATCATAATGGAACCAATGAGACACTGTAAATGACTTGGAAAAATATATACCAAGAAATAATTGAGTGTGATGACATAGAAATGACGAAGATTACTGCTGCCATATATATTTGCTGAATTTGTACACTACGAATGTGTTGTTTCCTTGTTTGGAATTGAATACATGATCTCATAATGGAGAAAAAAAATTGTTTTGAGATAGTATTGAACCCGGGTTTGAGGATTCAAAGTCCTACACTCTACGCTCAGCACTAACGTGGCTGGCGATGTGAAGCAGAGTGTTTCATATAGCAATGCTATTATCGTTTTCATGTAATGCTTTTCAGTAACGATTTTCTGTTGCCGTGACAACAGTTTGAGAGCTATGATGTTCCAAATCAAAAGGGTTACGCGGACATTCCGTGCCCATATTATGTGAGAATTTCGTCAAAATCACACAAGCATCGACTGCACAGCAATGTGTTAAACTTTGGATCCGAAATTCCTGACCCCCATGTATTTCACCTGGAGTTTAAATCGTCAATTTTGATTCAACCGCTGTCGGTCATACATCAAAAGATGCAGAATTGGCCATAATAAAGGACGTGGACACTTTTGGAAGTGCAGGTGGAATGAAAGTGGAGTTATGACCATTTTTAATTTTTTGGTTTTTCAACGACCTTGTCGTTAATTCTTGACCTTTGACCTTGAGAAACGACAGAAATATGCCAACATCTGGTGTGCATGTGCTGTGAAAATTTCATAAGAATCCGACAAGAATTGACTGCACAGCAATGCATGAAACTTTTGATCCAGAAACTCCTGACCCCCGTCTATTTAACCTGGAGTCAAAATCGTCAATTTTCACTCAACAGCTGTCGGCCATACATCAGAAGATGCAGAATTGGCCATAGTAATCGATGCTAGAAATCTCGAAACTCCAGATAAAATATAACTGGAGTTATTACGATTTTTAATTTTTTGGTTTTTGAACGACCTTGACGTCAATTTTTGACCTTTGACCTTCAGAAACGAAAGGCTTATGTGGAAGGTCCTTGCACATGTCGTGTCAAAATTTCATGAAAATCCGACAAGAATTGCGCCCGCTATCGTGCGAACGGACGGACAGACAAACATACAAACAAACAAATGAAGCAATCGCTCAAAGAGCTAGGACTTGGCAAAATGAAGTAATGAACTTGAAAAGAAGTCTATAATAATGCAGCTAAAAAACGTTTTGAGAGAGACTTGAATAGTTCTTTTTTTTAATTATATAGTTGCTGTTAAGTAAGTTGTACATGTATTAAATTGCGCAGTTATGCTATAAAAGACATGATCCTGTAAGTTAGAGAGAAAAAAACAAGTTTTGAGAGAGAGTTGAACCCGGGTCTGTGGATTCAAACTCCTGAGCTCTCTGCACAGCACCAAAGTTGCCGACAGTGTGAAGTGGTGTATTTATTGTATGTACTGCTAAAAACCGGGAATGGGGCCGGTTCCTTTGCCGGTTCGTCACCCCCAGCAGTCCTAATATAAGGGAGCCTGTTGCTTGACACAGACTGTATTTAGACTAGAGTTTTAGGCTTTGTTATATCACTTGTACATCACTGAGTTAGAAAACCACTGAAATGTTGTTTGAGATCTGCATCTGGATACATATATGATATACTGTATTGCTATGCAACCGAGCGTGTGTATTTAGGACGGGACATGTCCACAGGGGGTAATCGTTTCTACAGCTTATTGGCGTGTGAACGGATTGAGAATCAGATTCACCCCACTGCTCTTTCTACTTTGATATCTCGGCGAGTTTTCAATCTATTCCAAATGTAAAAGGTGCATTATAAACTAGAAATAACACTGCAATTGACTGTATAAAAACTAAGTTAGAGATAAAAGAGATTAGAGTTTTGAGGGAGGGTTGAACACGGGTATTTGGATTCAAAGTCTTACGCTCTATCCACTGCACCAACGTTGCCGACAGTGTGAAGAAGTGTATTCCATGTAACAGTTACTTTATGGTTTTCCAGCCTCCATAGTTATAGTTATGTAACGGTTTTTCAGTCGCCAAGACAACAGTTTTTGAGCTATGATCTTCAAAATCAATAGGCTTGTGCAGGAGTCTTATGCGCATCTTCTTTGAAAATTTCATGTCATTCCGACAAGGATTGCGCCCGCTATCGTGCGAACAGACGGACAGAACACATATTTGATCGCTGAGCAACATACAACTGAAGCAATCGCTCAAAGAGCTAGGACTTGGCAAAATAAAGTAATGAACTTGAAGAGAAGTCTATAAACCAGCTTTGGTCTATAAACCCTTGCATCATAATACTGTAATAATATTAAATTGTGCTGCTACATTCTTCAGAATTGAAAGCATGATCATGATCTTGTAAGTTACAGATGAAAAATTACAATGACAACAAGTGAACAAAACGAATAGAGACACTCGGTGAATACAAATCATGCCAGAATGGACTTAACACAGATGCATTATGATGCATGAAGGACACGATCATAATGGAACCAATGAGACACTGTTAAATGACTTTAAGGAATTCATAGTGAGAAATAATTAAGTATGATGACATAATAACGATAAAGATTACTCGTGCTACATTTATTTGCTGATTTTGTACACTACGAATGTGTTGTTTCGTTGTTTGGAATTGAATACATGATCTTTTAACGGAGAAAAAAAATTGTTTTGAGATAGTATTGAACCCGGGTCTGTGGATTCAAAGTCCTACGCTCTACGCTCAGCACTAACGTGGCTGGCGATGTGAAGCAGAGTGTTTCATATAGCAATGCTATTATCGTTTTCATGTAATGCTTTTCAGTAACGATTTTCTGTTGCCGTGACAACAGTTTCAGAGCTATGATGTTCCAAATCAAAAGGGTTATGCGGACATTCTGTGCACATATTATGTGAGAATTTCGTCAAAATCACACAAGAATCGACTGCACAGCAATGTGTTAAACTTTGGATCCGAACTTCCTGACCCCCATGTATTTCACCTGGAGTTTAAATCGTCAATTTTGATTCAACCGCTGTCGGTCATGCATCAAAAGATGCAGAATTGACCATAATAAAAGACGTGGACACTTTTGGAAGTGCAGGTGGAATGAAAGTGGAGTTATGACCATTTTTAATTTTTTGGTTTTTCAACGATTTTGTCGTTAATTCTTGACCTTTGACCTTGAGAAACGAAAGGAATATGCCGACATCTGGTGTGCATGTGCTGTGAAAATTTCATAAGAATCCGACAAGAATTGACTGCACAGCAATGCATGAAACTTTTGATCCAGAAACTCCTGACCCCCGTCTATTTAACCTGGAGTCAAAATCGTCAATTTTCACTCAACAGCTGTCGGCCATACATCAAAAGATGCAGAATTGGCCATAGTAATCGATGCTAGAAATCTCGAAACTCCAGATAAAATATAACTGGAGTTACTACGAATTTTAATTTTTTGGTTTTTGAACGACCTTGACGTCAATTTTTGACCTTTGACCTTCAGAAACGAAAGGCTTATGTGGAAGATCCTTGCACATGTTTTGTCAAAATTTCATGAAAATCCGACAAGAATTGCGCCCGCTATCGTGCAAACTGACGGACAGACAAACATACAAACAAACAAACAAACAAACAAACAAGATGACTGACCAACATACTTGGCAAAATTTATTTTGCCAAGTAACAAACAAGATGACTGACCAACATACTTGGCAAAATTTATTTTGCCAAGTAACAAACAAACAAGATGAAGCAATCGCTCAAAGAGCTAGGACTTGGCAAAATAAAGTAATGAACTTGAAAAGAAGTCTATGAAAAACAGCTAAAAATCGTTTTGAGAGAGACTTGAATAGTTTTTTTTTGTTGAATTATCTGTTTGCTGTCAAGTAAGTCGTACATGTATTAAATTGTGCAGTTATGCTATGAAAGACATGATCCTGTAAGTTAGAGAGAAAAAACAAGTTTTGAGAGAGAGTTGAACCCGGGGTCTGTGGATTCAGAGTCCTGAGCTCTATGCACAGCACCAACGTGACCGACAGCGTGAAGTGGTGTATTTATTGTATGTACTGCGAAAAATCGGGAATGGGGCCGGTTCCTTTGCCGGCTCGTCACCCCCAGCAGTCCTAATATAAGGGAGCCTGTCGCTTGACACAGACTGTATTTAGACTAGAGTTTTAGGCTTTGTTATATCACTTGTACATCACTGAGTTAGAAAACAACCGAAATGTTGTTTGAGATCTGCATCTGGATACATATATGATGTACTGTATTACTATGCAACCGAGCGTGTGTATTTAGGACGGGACATGTCCACAGGGGGTAATCGTTTCTACAGCTTATTGGCGTGTGAACGGATTGAGAATCAGATTCACCCCACTGCTCTTTCTACTTTGATATCTCGGCGAGTTTTCAATTTATTCCAAATGTAAAAGTTGCATTATAAACTAGAAAAATACACTGCAACTGACTGTATGAAAAGTAAGTTAGAGGTAAAAGAGATTAGAGTTTTGAGGGAGGGTTGAACACGGGTCTTTGGATTCAAAGTCTTACACTCTATCCACTGCACCAACGTTGCCGACAGTGTGAAGAAGTGTATTCCATGTAACAGTTACTTTATGGTTTTCCAGCCTCCATAGTTATAGTTATGTAACGGTTTTTCAGTCGCCAAGACAACAGTTTTTAAGCCATGACCTTCAAAATCAATAGGCTTGTGCAGGAGTCTTATGCGCATCTTCTTTGAAAATTTCATGTCATTCCGACAAGGATTGCGCCCGCTATCGTGCGAACAGACGGACAGAACACATATTTGATCGCTGAGCAACATACAACTGAAGCAATCGCTCAAAGAGCTAGGACTTGGCAAAATAAAGTCAATTAACTTGAAGAGATGTCTATAAACCAGTTAAAAAACGTTCTGAGAGAGACTCGTATAGTTCTTTTTTTAAAATTATCTAGTTGCTGTCAAGTAAGTTGTACATGTATTAAATTGTGCAGTTATGCTATAAAAGACATGATCCAGTAAGTTAGAGAGAAAAAACAAGTTTTGAGAGAGAGTTGAACCCGGTTCTGTGGATTCAAAGTCCTGAGCTCTATGCACAGCACCAAAGTTGCCGACAGTGTGAAGAAGTGTATTCCATGTAACAGTTACTTTATGGTTTTCCAGCCTCCATAGTTATAGTTATGTAGCGGTTTTTCAGTCGCCAAGACAACCGTTTTTAAGCTATGACCTTCAAAATCAATAGGCTTGTGCAGGAGTCTTATGCGCATCTTCTTTGAAAATTTCATGTCATTCCGACAAGGATTGCGCCCGCTATCGTGCGAACAGACGGACAGAACACATATTTGATCGCTGAGCAACATACAACTGAAGCAATCGCTCAAAGAGCTAGGACTTGGCAAAATAAAGTAATGAACTTGAAGAGAAGTCTATAAACCAGCTTTGGTCTATGAACCCTTGCATCATAATACTGTAATAATATTAAATTGTGCTGCTACATTCTTCAGAATTGAAAGCATGATCATGATCTTGTAAGTTACAGATGAAAAATTACAATCACAACAAGTGAACAAAACGAATAGAGACACTCGGTGAATACAAATCATGCCAGAATGGACTTAACACAGATGCATTATGATGCATGAAGGACACGATCATAATGGAACCAATGAGACACTGTTAAATGACTTTAAGGAATTCATAGTGAGAAATAATTAAGTATGATGACATAATAACGATAAAGATTACTCGTGCTACATTTATTTGCTGATTTTGTACACTACGAATGTGTTGTTTCGTTGTTTGGAATTGAATACATTTTTTTTTAATGGAGAAAAAAAAATAGTTTTGAGATAGTATTGAACCCGGGTCTGTGGATTCAAAGTCCTACGCTCTACGCTCAGCACTAACGTGGCTGGCGATGTGAAGCAGAGTGTTTCATTTAGCAATGCTATTATCGTTTTCATGTAATGCTTTTCAGTAACGATTTTCTGTTGCCGTGACAACAGTTTCAGAGCTATGATGTTCCAAATCAAAAGGGTTATGCGGACATTCCGTGCACATATTATGTGAGAATTTCGTCAAAATCACACAAGAATTGACTGCACAGCAATGTGTTAAACTTTGGATCCGAACTTCCTGACCCCCATGTATTTCACCTGGAGTTTAAGTCGTCAATTTTGATTCAACTGCTGTCGGTCATACACCAAATGATGCAGAATTGACCATAATAAAAGACGTTAACACTTTTGGAAGTGCAGGTGGAATGAAAGTGGAGTTATGACCATTTTTATTTTTTTTGTTTTTCAATGACATTGGCGTTAATTCTTGACTTTTGACTTTGAGAAACAACAGGAATATGCCGACGTCTGGTGTGCATATGCTGTGACAATTTCATAAGAATCCGACAAGAATTGACTGCACAGCAATGCATGAAACTTTTGATCCAGAAACTCCTGACCCCCGTCTTTTTAACCTGGAGTCAAAATCGTCAATTTTGATGCAACAACTGTCGGCCATACCTCAAAAGATGCCGAATTGGCCATAGTAATCGATGCAAGAAATCTCGAAAGTCCAGATAAAATATACTTGGAGTTATTACGATTTTTAATTTTTTGGTTTTTCAATGACCTTGGCGTCAATTTTTGACCTTCGACCTTCAGAAACGAAAGGCTTATGAGGATGATATCTGCGCATATTGTGTGAGAATTACATGAAAATGCGACAAGAATTGCGCCCGCTATCGTCCGAACGGACGGACAGACAAACATACAAACAAACAAGATGACTGACCAACATACTTGGCAAAATTTATTTTGCCAAGTAATGAAGCAATCGCTCAAAGAGCTAGGACTTGGCAAAATAAAGTTATGAACTTGAAGAGAAGTCTATAAACCAGCTTTGGTCTATAAACCCTTGCATCATAATACTGTAATAATATTAAATTGGGCTGCTACATTCTTCAGAATTGAAAGCATGATCATGATCTTGTAAGTTACAGATGAAAAATTACAATGACAACAAGTGAACAAAACGAATAGAGACACTCGGTGAATACAAATCATGCCAGAATGGACTTAACACAGATGCATTATGATGCATGAAGGACACGATCATAATGGAACCAATGAGACACTGTTAAATGACTTTAAGGAATTCATAGTGAGAAATAATTAAGTATGATGACATAATAACGATAAAGATTACTCGTGCTACATTTATTTGCTGATTTTGTACACTACGAATGTGTTGTTTCGTTGTTTGGAATTGAATACATGATCTTTTAACGGAGAAAAAAAATAGTTTTGAGATAGTATTGAACCCGGGTCTGTGGATTCAAAGTCCTGAGCTCTATGCACTGCACCAACGAGGCTGACAGCATCAAGTTGTGTTGTATTGTAACAGGTTCTTGAAGGCAAATTACTGCTAAAAACCGGGAATAGGGCTGATCTCTACGCCGTTTCGTCACCCAGGATAGTTCTGATATAAAAGCCTGTCGCTTTCCACAGATTGTATTTAGACAAGAGTTTTAGGCTTCGTTATATCACTTGTACACCTCTGAGTCAGAAAACAAAAGAAATGTTGTTTGAGATCTGCATTTGGATACTTTTATGATATACTGTATTACTACGCAACCGAGATGGAACGATATAATGATGTATGTATTATTGATAGAATGGAGCTAACACGGATGCGCTATGATGCATAAAAGACACGATCATGATGTAACCAATGAGACACTGTTAAGTGATATTTATAGCGACAAATAGTTAAGTATGATGACATGAAAACTATGAAAATTACTCCTGGTACATTTATTTGCTGAATACCTACATTATGAATGCGTTGTTTTGTTATTTGGAATTAAATACTTGATCGTGTAAGCAAGCGATAAAAAAAAATAGTTTCAAGAGAGAATCGAACACGGGTCTGTGGATTTAAAGTCCTAAGCTCTATGCACAGCACTAACGTCGCAGGCAATGTGAGGTGGTGTATTTCGTATAGCAATGCTATCACGGTTTTCATGTGATTTGTCAAGTAACGGTTTTTCCGTTACCATGACAACAGTTTTAGAGCTATGATGTTCCAAATCAACAGGGTAATGCGGATGTTTTGTGCACATATACTGTGAGAATCTCGTCAAAATCACAAAAGAATTGACTGCACAGCAATGTGTTAAACTTTGGATCCGAAATTCCTGACCCCCATGTATTTCACCTGGAGTTTGATTCGTCAATTTTGATTCAATCACTGTCGGACATACATCAAAATATGCAGAATTGGCCATAGTAAAAGAGGTGAACACTTTTGGAAGTGCAGATGGAATGAAAGTGGAGTTATGACGATTTTTAATTTTTTGGTTTTTCAATGACCTTGGTGTTAATTCTTGACCTTTGACCTTGAGAAACAACAGCAATATGCCGTTATACTGTGTGCATACGCTGTCAAAATTTCATAAGAATCCGACAAAAATTGACTGCACAGCAATGCATGAAACTTTTGATCCAGAAACTCCTGACCCCCGTCTTTTTAACCTGGAGTCAAAATCGTCAATTTTGATGCAACAGCTGTCGGCCATACATCAAAAGATGCAGAATTGGCCATAGTAATCGATGCAAGAAATCTCGATAGTCCAGATAAAATATAACTGGAGTTATTACGATTTTAAATTTTTTGGTTTTTGAACGACCTTGACGTCAATTTTTGACCTTTGACCTTCAGAAACGAAAGGCTTATGAGGAAGATCCTTGCACATGTTGCGTCAAAATTTCATGAAAATCCGACAAGAATTGCGCCCGCTATCGTGCGAACGGACGGACAGACAAACATACAAACAAACAAACAAACAAGATGAAGCAATCGCTCAAAGAGCTAGGACTTGGCAAAATAAAGTCATGAACTTGAAAAGAAGTCTATAAACCAGCTAAAAAACGTTCTGAGAGAGACTTGAATAGTTTTTTTTTTAAATGATCTAGTTGCTGTTAAGTAAATTGTACATGTATCAAATTGTGCAGTAATGCTATAAAAGACATGATCCTGTAAGTTAGAGAGAAAAAAACAAGTTTTGAGAGAGAGTTGAACCGGGGTCTGTGGATTCAAAGTCCTGAGCTCTATGCACATCACCAAAGTTGCCGACAGTGTGAAGGGGTGTATTTATTGTATGTACTGCTAAAAACCGGGAAGGGGGCCGGTTTAAAAAGGGGGTCAAAATCAATAGGCTTGTGCAGGAGTCTTATGCGCATCTTCTTTGAAAATTTCATGTCATTCCGACAAGGATTGCGCCCGCTATCGTGCGAACAGACGGACAGCACACATATTTGATTGCTGAGCAACATACAACTGAAGCAATCGCTCAAAGAGCTAGGACTTGGCAAAATAAAGTAATGAACTTGAAGAGAAGTCTATAATCCAGCTTTGGTCTATAAACCCTTGCATCATAATACTGTAATAATATTAAATTGTGCTGCTACATTCTTCAGAATTGAAAGCATGATCATGATCTTGTAAGTTACATATGAAAAATTACAATGACAACAAGTGAACAAAACGAATAGAGACACTCGGTGAATACAAATCATGCCAGAATGGACTTAACACAGATGCATTATGATGCATGAAGGACACGATCATAATGGAACCAATGAGACACTGTTAAATGACTTTAAGGAATTCATAGTGAGAAATAATTAAGTATGATGACATAATAACGATAAAGATTACTCGTGCTACATTTATTTGCTGATTTTGTATACTACGAATGTGTTGTTTCGTTGTTTGGAATTGAATACATGATCTTTTAATGGAGAAAAAAAAATAGTTTTGAGATAGTATTGAACCCGGGTCTGTGGATTCAAAGTCCTACGCTCTACGCTCAGCACTAACGTGGCTGGCGATGTGAAGTGGAATGTTTCATATAGCAATGCTATTATCGTTTTCATGTAATGCTTTTCAGTAACGATTTTCTGTTGCCGTGACAACAGTTTCAGAGCTATGATGTTCCAAATCAAAAGGGTTATGCGGACATTCCGTGCACATATTATGTGAGAATTTCGTCAAAATCACACAAGAATCGACTGCACAGCAATGTGTTAAACTTTGGATCCGAACTTCCTGACCCCCATGTATTTCACCTGGAGTTTAAATCGTCAATTTTGATTCAACTGCTGTCGGTCATACACCAAGTGATGCAGAATTGACCATAATAAAAGACGTGAACACTTTTGGAAGTGCAGGTGGAATGAAAGTGGAGTTATGGCCATTTTTATTTTTTTTGTTTTTCAATGACCTTGGCGTTAATTCTTGACTTTTGACCTTGAGAAACAACAGGAATATGCCGACATCTGGTGTGCATATGCTGTGAAAATTTCATAAGAATCCGACAAGAATTGACTGCACAGCAATGCATGAAACTTTTGATCCAGAAACTCCTGACCCCCGTCTTTTTAACCTGAAGTCAAAATCGTCAATTTTGACTCAACAGCTTTCGGCCATACATCAAAAGATGCAGAATTGGCCATGGTAATCGATGCAAGAAATCTCGAAAATCCAGACAGAATATAACTGGAGTTATTACGATTTTTAATTTTTTGGTTTTTGAACGACCTTGACGTCAATTTTTGACCTTTGACCTTCAGAAACGAAAGGCTTATGAGGATGCTCTTTGCGCATATTGTGTGAAAATTTCATGAAAATGCGACAAGAATTGCGCCCGCTATCGTGCAAACTGACGGACAGACAAACATACAAACAAACAAACAAACAAACAAACAAGATGACTGACCAACATACTTGGCAAAATTTATTTTGCCAAGTAATGACTGACCAACATACTTGGCAAAATTTATTTTGCCAAGTAATGAAGCAATCGCTCAAAGAGCTAGGACTTGGCAAAATAAAGTCAATTAACTTGAAGAGATGTCTATAAACCAGTTAAAAAAACGTTCTGAGAGAGACTTGAATAGTTTTTTTTTTAAATTATCTAGTTGCTGTCAAGTAAGTTGTACATGTATTAAATTGTGCAGTTATGCTATAAAAGACATGATCCTGTAAGTTAGAGAGAAAAAACAAGTTTTGAGAGAGAGTTGAACCCGGGTCTGTGGATTCAAAGTCCTGAGCTCTATGCACAGCACCAACGTGGACGACAGCAGGAAGTGGCGTATTTATTGTATGTACTGCTAAAAACCCAGAATGGGGCCGGTTCCTTTGCCGGTCGTCACCCCCAGCAGTCCTAATATAAGGGAGCCTGTCGCTTGACACAGACTGTATTTAGACTAGAGTTTTAGGCTTTGTTATATCACTTGTACATCACTGAGTTAGAAAACCACTGAAATGTTGTTTGAGATCTGCATCTGGATACATATATGATATATACTGTATTGCTATGCAACCGAGCGTGTGTATTTAGGACGGGACATGTCCAGAGGGGGTAATCGTTTCTACAGCTTATTGGCGTGTGAACGGATTGAGAATCAGATTCAACCCACTGCTCTTTCTACTTTGATATCTCGGCGAGTTTTCAATTTATTACAAATGTGAAAGGTGCATTATAAACTAGAAATAACACTGCAACTGACTGTATAAAAACTAAGTTAGAGATAAAAGAGATTAGAGTTTTGAGGGAGGGTTGAACACGGGTCTTCAGATTCAAAGTCTTACGCTCTATCCACTGCACCAACGTTGCCGACAGTGTGAAGAAGTGTATTCCATGTAACAGTTACTTTATGGTTTTCCAGCCTCCATAGTTATAGTTATGTATCGGTTTTTCAGTCGCCAAGACAACAGTTTTTAAGCTATGACCTTCAAAATCAATAGGCTTGTGCAGGAGTCTTATGCGCATCTTCTTTGAAAATTTCATGTCATTCCGACAAGGATTGCGCCCGCTATCGTGCAAACAGACGGACAGAACACATATTTGATCGCTGAGCAACATACTACTGAAGCAATCGCTCAAAGAGCTAGGACTTGGCAAAATAAAGTTAAAGATCTTGAAGAGAAGTCTATAAACTAGCTTTGGTCTATAAACCCCTGCACCATAATACTGTAATATATTTTTTTCAATTATTTATTTGTCGTTAACTAAATTGTACATTTACTAAATTGTGTTGTTATGTTGTTTATAATTAAATGCAAGATCATGATTCTGTAAGTTAAAAATAAAAAAAAATAGTTTCAAGAGAGACTTGAACCCGGGTCTGTGGATTGAGAGTCATACGCTCTATGCACAGCACTAACGTCGCTTGCAGTTGGAGGAGGTGTATCCCATGTAACAATTCCTGTATGGTTTTCCAACCTCCATAGATATAAGCAATGTAACAGTTTTTTGGTCGCCAAGACAACAGTTTTTGAGCTATGATCTTCAAATTCAATAGGCTTATGATGGAGTCTTATGCGCATCTTATGTGTAAATTTGATGTCATTCAGACCAGGATTGCGGCCGCTATCGTGCAAACTGACGGACAGACAAACATACAAATGAAGCAATCGCTCAAAGAGCTAGGACTTGGCAAAATAAAGTAATGAACTTGAAAAGAAGTCTATAATAAACCAGCTAAAAAAACGTTTTGAGAGAGACTTGAATAGTTTTTTTCTAGTTGCTGTTAAGTAAGTTGTACATGTATTAAATTGTGCAGTTATGCTATAAAAGACATGATCCTGTAAGTTAGAGAGAAAAAAAACAAGTTTTGAGAGAGAGTTGAACCCGGGTCCGTGGATTCAAAGTCCTGAGCTCTATGCACAGCACCAACCTGGCCCACAGCATGAAGTGGTGTATGTATGGTAACAGGTCCTTCAAGGCAAATTACTGCTAAAAACCGGGAATGGGGCCGGTTCCTTTGCCGGTTCGTCACCCCCAGCAGTCCTAATATAAGGGAGCCTGTTGCTTGACACAGACTGTATTTAGACTAGAGTTTTGGGTTTTGTTATATCACTTGTACATCACTGAGTTAGAAAACCACTGAAATGTTGTTTGAGATCTGCATCTGGATACATATATGATATACTGTATTGCTATGCAACCGAGCGTGTGTATTTAGGACGGGACATGTCCACAGGGGGTAATCGTTTCTACAGCTTATTGGCGTGTGAACGGATTGAGAATCAGATTCACCCCACTGCTCTTTCTACTTTGATATCTCGGCGAGTTTTCAATCTATTCCAAATGTAAAAGGTGCACTATAAACTAGAAATAACACTGCAACTGACTGTATAAAAGCTAAGTTAGAGATAAAAGAGATTAGAGTTTTGAGAGAGGGTTGAACACGGGTCTTTGGATTCAAAGTCTTACGCTCTATCCACTGCACCAACGTTGCCGACAGTGTGAAGAAGTGTATTCCATGTAACAGTTACTTTATGGTTTTCCAGCCTCCATAGTTATAGTTATGTAACGGTTTTTCAGTCGCCAAGACAACAGTTTTTAAGCTATGACCTTCAAAATCAATAGGCGTGTGCAGGAGTCTTATGCGCATCTTCTTTGAAAATTTCATGTCATTCCGACAAGGATTGCGCCCGCTATCGTGCGAACAGACGGACAGAACACATATTTGATCGCTGAGCAACATACAACTGAAGCAATCGCTCAAAGAGCTAGGACTTGGCAAAATAAAGTAATGAACTTGAAGAGAAGTCTATAAACCAGCTTTGGTCTATAAACCCTTGCATCATAATACTGTAATAATATTAAATTGTGCTGCTACATTCTTCAGAATTGAAAGCATGATCATGATCTTGTAAGTTACAGATGAAAAATTACAATGACAACAAGTGAACAAAACGAATAGAGACACTCGGTGAATACAAATCATGCCAGAATGGACTTAACACAGATGCATTATGATGCATGAAGGACACGATCATAATGGAACCAATGAGACACTGTTAAATGACTTTAAGGAATTCATAGTGAGAAATAATTAAGTATGATGACATAATAACGATAAAGATTACTCGTGCTACATTTATTTGCTGATTTTGTATACTACGAATGTGTTGTTTCGTTGTTTGGAATTGAATACATGATCTTTTAACGGAGAAAAAAATTAGTTTTGAGATAGTATTGAACCCGGGTCTGTGGATTCAAAGTCCTACGCTCTACGCTCAGCACTAACGTGGCTGGCGATGTGAAGCGGAGTGTTTCATATAGCAATGCTATTATCGTTTTCATGTAATGCTTTTCAGTAACGATTTTCTGTTGCCGTGACAACAGTTTCAGAGCTATGATGTTCTAAATCAAAAGGATTATGCGGACATTCCGTGCACATATTATGTGAGAATTTCGTCAAAATCACACAAGAATCGACTGCACAGCAATGTGTTAAACTTTGGATCCGAACTTCCTGACCCCCATGTATTTCACCTGGAGTTTAAATCGTCAATTTTGATTCAACCGCTGTCGGTCATACATCAAAAGATGCAGAATTGGCCATAATAAAAGACGTGGACACTTTTGGAAGTGCAGGTGGAATGAAAGTGGAGTTATGACCATTTTTAATTTTTTGGTTTTTCAACGATTTTGTCGTTAATTCTTGACCTTTGACCTTGAGAAACGACAGGAATATGCCGACATCTGGTGTGCATGTGCTGTGAAAATTTCATAAGAATCCGACAAGAATTTACTGCACAGCAATGCATGAAACTTTTGATCCAGAAACTCCTGACCCCCGTCTATTTAACCTGGAGTCAAAATCGTCAATTTTCACTCAACAGCTGTCGGCCATACATCAAAAGATGCAGAATTGGCCATAGTAATCGATGCTAGAAATCTCGAAACTCCAGATAAAATATAACTGGAGTTACCACGATTTTTAATTTTTTGGTTTTTGAACGACCTTGACGTCAATTTTTGACCTTCGACCTTCAGAAACGAAAGGCTTATGTGGAAGATCCTTGCACATGTTTTGTCAAAATTTTATGAAAATCCGACAAGAATTGCGCCCGCTATCGTGCAAACTGACGGACAGACAAACATACAAACAAACAAACAAACAAACAAACAAACAAGATGACTGACCAACATACTTGGCAAAATTTATTTTGCCAAGTAATGAAGCAATCGCTCAGAGAGCTAGGACTTGGCAAAATAAAGTAATGAACTGGAAAAGAAGTCTATACACTAGCTTTTACACTAGCTTGATACAGTTTTTAAATTGTGTTGTTATGTTGTTCAGAACGAAATTCATGATCATGATTGTGTAAGTTGAAAATAAAAATAAAATAATTTCAAGTCCTGAGCTCTATGCACAGCACCAACCTGGCCCACAACGTCAAGTGGTGTATGTATTGCAAAAGGTCTTTTACGGCAAATTACTGCTAAAAACCGGGAATGGGGCCGGTTTCCTCCGCCGGTTGATCACCCCCAATAGTTCTGATATAAAGTAGCCTGTCGTTTGACACAGACTGTATTAAGAGTAGAGTTTTAGGCTTTGTTATATCACTAGTACATCACTGAGTCAGAAAACCACCAAAATGTTGTTTGAGATCTGCATTTGGATACATATATGATATACTGTATTACTACGCAACCGAGTTCTGTATATTCAGGAGATAACACAGATGCGCTATGATGCATGAAACACATGATCATAATGGAACCAATTAGACACTGTAAATGACTTGGAAAAATATATACCATGAAATAATTAGGTGTGATGACATAAAAATGACGAAGATTACTGCTGCAATATTTATTTGCTGAATTTGTACACTATCAATGTGTTGTTTTGTGATAGAAATTCCGTCAAAACGAAAAACAAACCCAAACCCAGATCGATCATGCAGGCCTACGTGAGTTGACAGATGCTGCTCATGCTGGCTGGTTAGGGCCTGTAGCCTACGATTGATAGGTTAACTGCAGACAACTAGCATTTTAAAAAAAACTTGAATAACTGGCTGCTAAATCGCCGGGTAACTGTAATTTATAATCTCGCATTGATGCTAGATTCTAGTCATATTGCATGTGGAATCGAGTCACTCGACTGGGAAAATCTTCAATGGTACGCAAATTGCCTGGCACTATGAGGTCCGCGCTTTTTGCCTAATCGCACACACTGTCACATGGCGAATATATTGCTGATTACTCATATTTAGGAGTTAACAGGTGCGTTATGATGCATGGAAAACATGATCATAATGGAACCAATGAGACACTATTAAATGATTTTAGGAAATTCTTGGTGAGAAATAATTGAGTACGATGACATAAAAACGATGTAGATTTCTCCTGCTACATTTATTTGCTGAATTTGTACACTACGAACGTCTGTTTTGTTATTTGTAATTAAAAAATAGAGAAAAAAAATAGTTCTGAGAGAGACTTGAACCCGGGTCTGTGGATTAAAGGTCCTAAGCTCTACGCACAGCACTGACGTCGCTAGCAATGTGAAGAGATGTATTTCATTTAGCAATGCTATCGTGGTTTTCATGCAATGCTTTCAAGTAACGAATTTTTGTTGCCATGACAACAGTTTTAGAGTTATAATGTTCCAAATCATTAGGGTTATGCAGACGTTCTGCGCACATATTCTGTGAGAATTTCGTCAAAATCACACAAGAATCGACTGCACAGCAATGTGTTAAATTTTGGATCCGAAATTCCTGACCCCCATGTGTTTCACCTGGAGTTTAAATGGTCAATTTTGATGCAACCGCTGTCGGTCATACATCAAATGATGTAGAATTGGCCATAATAAAAGACGTGAACACTCTTGGAAGTGCAGGTGGAATAAAAGTGGAGTTATGACGGTTTTTAATTTTTTGGTTTTTCAATGACCTTGGCGTTAATTCTTGACCTTTGACCTTGAGAAACAACAGGAATATGCCGACATCTTGTGTACATGTGCTGTGAAAATTTCATAAGAATCCGACAAGAATTGACTGCACAACAATGCATGAAACTTTTGATCCAGAAACTCCAGACCCCCGTCTTTTTAACCTGGAGTCAAAATCGTCAATTTTGACTCAACAGCTGTCGGCCATACATCAAAAGATGCAGAATTGGCCATAGTAATCGATGCAAGAAATCTCGAAACTCCAGATAAAATATAACTGGAGTTATTGCGATTTTTAATTTTTTCGTTTTTGAACGACCTTGACGTCAATTTTTGACCTTTGACCTTCAGAAACGAAAGGCTTATGAGGAAGATCTTTGCACATGTTGTGTCAAAATTACATGAAAATCCGACAAGAATTGCGCCCGCTATCGTGCGAACGGACGGACAGACAAACATACAAACAAACAAACAAACAAATGAAGCAATCGCTCAAAGAGCTAGGACTTGGCAAAATAAAGTTAATGATCTTGAAGAGAGGTCTATAAACTAGCTAAAAAAACGTTCTGAGAGAGACTTGAATAGTTCTTTTTTTTTAAATTATCTAGTTGCTTTTAAGTAAGTTGTAATTGTGCAGTTATGCTATAAAAAACATGATCCTGTAAGTTAGAGAGAAAAAAACAAGTTTTGAGAGAGAGTTGAACCCGGGTCTGTGGATTCAAAGTCCAGAGCTCTATGCACAGCACCAAAGTTGCCGACAGTGTGAAGTGGTGTATTTATTGTATGTACTGCTGAAAACCGGGAAAGGGGCCGGTTCGTCACCCCCAGCAGTCCTAATATAAGGGAGCCTGTCGCTTGAAACAGACTGTATTTAGACTAGAGTTTTAGGCTTTGTTATATCACTTGTACATCACTGAGTTAAAAAACCACTGAAATGTTGTTTGAGATCTGCATTTGGATACATATATGATATACTGTATTACTATGCAACCGAGCGTGTGTATTTAGGACGGGACATGTCCACAGGGGGTAATCGTTTCTACAGCTTATTGGCGTGTGAACGGATTGAGAATCAGATTCACCCCACTGCTCTTTCTACTTTGATATCTCGGCGAGTTTTCAATTTATTCCAAATGTAAAAGGTGGATTATAAACCAGAAATAACACTGCAACTGACTGTATAAAAACTAAGTTAGAGATAAAAGAGATTAGAGTTTTGAGGGAGGGTTGAACACGGGTGTTTGGATTCAAAGCCTTACGCTCTATCCATTGCACCAACGTTGCCGACAGTGTGAAGAAGTGTATTCCATGTAACAGTTACTTTATGGTTTTCCAGCCTCCATAGTTGTAGTTATGTAACGGTTTTTCAGTCGCCAAAACAACAGTTTTTAGGCTATGACCTTCAAAATCAATAGGCCTGTGCAGGAGTCTTATGCGCATCTTCTTTGAAAATTTCATGTCATTCCGACAAGGATTGCGCCCGCTATCGTGCGAACAGACGGACAGAACACATATTTGGTCGCTGAGCAACATACAACTGAAGCAATCGCTCAGAGAGCTAGGACTTGGCAAAATAAAGTAATGAACTTGAAAAGAAGTCTATAATAAACCAGCTAAAAAACGTTTTGAGATAGACTTGAATAGTTCTAGTTGCTGTTAAGTAAGTTGTACATGTATTAAATTGTGCAGTTATGCTATAAAAGACATGATCCTGTAAGTTAGAGAGAAAAAAAACAAGTTTTGAGAGAGAGTTGAACCCGGGTCCGTGCATTCAAAGTCCTGAGCTCTATGCACAGCACCAACCTGGCCCACAGCGTCAAGTGGTGTATGTATTGCAAAAGGTCTTTTACGGCAAATTACTGCTAAAAACCGGGAATGGGGCCGGTTCCTTTGCCGGTTCGTCACCCCAGCAGTCCTAATATAAGGGAGCCTGTCGCTTGACACAGACTGTATTCAGACTAGAGTTTTAGGCTTTGTTATATCACTTGTACATCACTGAGTTAGAAAACCACTGAAATGTTGTTTGAGATCCGCATTTGGATACATATATGATGTACTGTATTACTATGCAACCGAGCGTGTGTATTTAGGACGGGACATGTCCACAGGAGGTAATCGTTTCTACAGCTTATTGGCGTGTGAACGGATTGAGAATCAGATTCACCCCACTGCTCTTTCTACTTTGATATCTCGGCGAGTTTTCAATCTATTCCAAATGTAAAAGGTGCATTATAAACTAGAAATAACACTGCAACTGACTGTATAAAACTAAGTTAGAGATAAAAGAGATTAGAGTTTTGAGGGAGGGTTGAACACGGGTCATTGGATTCAAAGTCCTACGCTCTATCCACTGCACCAACGTTGCCGACAGTGTGGAGAAGTGTATTCCATGTAACAGTTACTTTATGGTTTTCCAGCCTCCATAGTTATAGTTATGTAACTGTTTTTCAGTCGCCAAGACAACAGTTTTTCAGCTATGACCTTCAAAATCAATAGGCTCGTGAAGGAGTCTTATGCACATCTTCTGTGAAAATTTCATGTCATTCCGACAAGGGTTGCGCCCGCTATCGTGCGAACAGACGGACAGAACACATATTTGATCGCTGAGCAACATACAACTGAAGCAATCGCTCAGAGAGCTAGGACTTGGCAAAATAAAGTAATGAACTGGAAAAGAAGTCCATACACTAGCTTTTACACTAGCTTGATACAGTTATTAAACTGTGTTGTTATGTTGTTTAGAACGAAATTCATGATCATGATTGTGTAAGTTGAAAATAAAAATAAAATAATTTCAAGAGAGATTTGAACCCAGGTCTGTGGATTCAAAGTCCTGCGCTCTATGCACAGCACCAACGTGACCGACAGTGTGAAGTGGTGTATTTATTGTATGTATTGCTAAAAACCGGGAATGGGGCCGGTTCCTTTGCCGGCTCGTCACCCCCAGCAGTCCTAATATAAGGGAGCCTGTCGCTTGATACAGACTGTATTTAGACTAGAGTTTTAGGCTTTGTTATATCACTTGTACATCACTGGGTTAGAAAACCACTGAAATGTTGTTTGAGATCTGCATCTGGATACATATATGATATACTGTATTGCTATGCAACCGAGCGTGTGTATTTAGGACGGGACATGTCCACAGGGGGTAATCGTTTCTACAGCTTATTGGCGTGTGAACGGATTGAGAATCAGATTCACCCCACTGCTCTTTCTACTTTGATATCTCGGCGAGTTTTCAATCTATTCCAAATGTAAAAGGTGCATTATAAACTAGAAATAACACTGCAACTGACTGTATAAAAACTAAGTTAGAGATAAAAGAGATGAGAGTTTTGAGGGAGGGTTGAACACGGGTCTTTGGATTCAAAGTCTTACGCTCTATCCACTCCACCAACGTTGCCGACAGTGTGAAGAAGTGTATTCCATGTAACAGTTACTTTATGGTTTTCCAGCCTCCATAGTTATAGTTATGTAACGGTTTTTCAGTCGCCAAGACAACAGTTTTTAAGCTATGACCTTCAAAATCAATAGGCTTGTGCAGGAGTCTTATGCGCATCTTCTTTGAAAGTTTCATGTCATTCCGACAAGGATTGCGCCCGCTATCATGCGAACAGACGGACAGAACACATATTTGATCACTGAGCAACATACAACTGAAGCAATCGCTCAAAGAGCTAGGACTTGGCAAAATAAAGTCAATTAACTTGAACAGATGTCTATCAACCAGTTAAAAAACGTTCTGAGAGAGACTTGAATAGTTCTTTTTTTAAAATTATCTAGTTGCTGTTAAGTAAGTTGTACATGTATTAAATTGTGCAGTTATGCTATAAAAGACAAGATCCTGTGAGTTAGAGAGAAAAAACAAGTTTTGAGAGAGAGTTGAACCCGGGTCTGTGGATTCAAAGTCCTGTGCTCTATGCACGGCACCAACGTGACCGACAGTGTGAAGTAGTGTATTTATTGTATGTATTGCTTAAAACCGGGAATGGGGCCGGTTCCTTTGCCGGTTCGTGACCCCCAGCAGTCCTAATATAAGGGAGCCTGTCGCTTGACACAGACTGTATTTAGACTAGAGTTTTAGGCTTTGTTATATCACTTGTACATCACTGAGTTAGAAAACCACTGAAATGTTGTTTGAGATCTGCATCTGGATACATATATGATATACTGTATTGCTATGCAACCGAGCGTGTGTATTTAGGACGGGACATGTCCACAGGGGGTAATCGTTTCTACAGCTTATTGGCGTGTGAACGGATTGAGAATCAGATCCACCCCACTGCTCTTTCTACTTTGATATCTCGGCGAGTTTTCAATCTATTCCAAATGTAAAAGGTGCATTATAAACTAGAAATAGCACTGCAACTGACTGTATAAAAACTAAGTTAGAGATAAAAGAGATTAGAGTTTTGAGGGAGGATTGAACACGGGTCTTTGGATTCAAAGTCTTACTCTCTATCCACAGCACCAACGTCGCCGACAGTGTGAAGAAGTGTATTCCACGTAACAGTTACTTCATGGTTTTCCAGCCTCCATAGTTATAGTTATGTAACGGTTTTTCAGTCGCCAAGACATTAGTTTTTAAGCTATGACTTTCAAAATCAATAGGCTTGTGTAGGAGTCTTATGCGCATCTTGTTTGAAAATTTCATGTCATTCCGACAAGGATTGCGCCCGCTATCGTGCGAACAGACGGACAGAACACATATTTGATCGCTGAGCAACATACAACTGAAGCAATCGCTCAAAGAGCTAGGACTTGGCAAAATAAAGTAATGAACTTGAAGAGAAGTCTATAAACCAGCTTTGGTCTATAAACCTTTGCATCATAATACTGTAATAATATTAAATTGTGCTGCTACATTCTTCAGAATTGAAAGCATGATCATGATCTTGTAAGTTACAGATGAAAAATTACAATGACAACAAGTGAACAAAACGAATAGAGACACTCGGTGAATACAAATCATGCCAGAATGGACTTAACACAGATGCATTATGATGCATGAAGGACACGATCATAATGGAACCAATGAGACACTGTTAAATGACTTTAAGGAATTCATAGTGAGAAATAATTAAGTATGATGACATAATAACGATAAAGATTACTCATGCTACATTTATTTGCTGATTTTGTACACTACGAATGTGTTGTTTCATTGTTTGGAATTGAATACATGATCTTTTAACGGAGAAAAAAAATAGTTTTGAGATAGTATTGAACCCGGGTCTGTGGATTCAAAGTCCTACGCTCTACGCTCAGCACTAACGTGGCTGGCGATGTGAAGTGGAGTGTTTCATATAGCAATGCTATTATCGTTTTCATGTAATGCTTTTCAGTAACGATTTTCTGTTGCCATGACAACAGTTTCAGAGCTATGATGTTCCAAATCAAAAGGGTTATGCGGACATTCCGTGCACATATTATGTGAGAATTTCGTCAAAATCACACAAGAATCGACTGCACAGCAATGTGTTAAACTTTGGATCCGAACTTCCTGACCCCCATGTATTTCACCTGGAGTTTAAATCGTCAATTTTGATTCAACCGCTGTCGGTCATACATCAAAAGATGCAGAATTGGCCATAATAAAAGACGTGAACACTTTTGGAAGTGCAGGTGGAATGAAAGTGGAGTTATGACGATTTTTAATTTTGTGGTTTTTCAATGACCTTGGCGTCAATTCTTGACCTTTGACCTTGAGAAACAACAGGAATGTGCCGTTGTACAGTATGCATATGCTGTCAAAATTTCATAAGAATCCGACAAAAATTGACTGCACAGCAATGCATGAAACTTTTGATCCAGAAACTCCTGACCCCCGTCTTTTTAACCCGGAGTCAAAATCGTCAATTTTGATGCAACAGCTGTCGGCCATACATCAAAAGATGCAGAATTGGCCATAGTATTCGAGGCTAGAAATCTCGAAACTCCAGATAAAATATAACTGGACTTATTACGATTTTAAATTTTTTGGTTTTTGAACGACCTTGACGTCAATTTTTGACCTTTGACTTCCAGAAACGAAAGGCTTATGAGGAAGATCCGTGCACATGTTGTGTCAAAATTTCATGAAAATCTGACAAGAATTGCGCCCGCTATCGTGCGAACGGACGGACAGACAAACATACAAACAAACAAACAAACAAGATGACTGACCAACATACTTGGCAAAATTTATTTTGCCAAGTAACAAGATGACTGACCAACATACTTGGCAAAATTTATTTTGCCAAGTAATGAAGCAATCGCTCAGAGAGAGCTAGGACTTGGCAAAATAAAGTAATGAACTGGAAAAGAAGTCTATACACTAGCTTTTACACTAGCTTGATACAGTTATTAAATTGTGTTGTTATGTTGTTTAGAACGAAATTCATGATCATGATTGTGTAAGTTGAAAATAAAAATAAAATAATTTCAAGAGAGATTTGAACCCGGGTCTGTGGATTCAAAGTCCTGAGCTCTACGCACAGCACCAAAGTGGCCGACAGCGTCAAGTTGTGTTGTATTGTGACAGTTCCTCTATGGCAAATTACTGCTAAAAACCGGGAATGGGACCGGTTCCTTTGCCGGTTTGTCACCCCCAGCAGTCCTAATATAAGGGAGCCTGTCGCTTGACACAGACTGTATTTAGACTAGAGTTTTAGGCTTTGTTATATCACTTGTACATCACTGAGTTAGAAAACCACTGAAATGTTGTTTGAGATCTGCATCTGGATACATATATGATATACTGTATTGCTATGCAACCGAGCGTGTGTATTTAGGACGGGACATGTCCACAGGGGGTAATCGTTTCTACAGCTTATTGGCGTGTGAACGGATTGAGAATCAGATTCACCCCACTGCTCTTTCTACTTTGATATCTCGGCGAGTTTTCAATTTATTACAAATGTGAAAGGTGCATTATAAACTAGAAATAACACTGCAACTGACTGTATAAAAACTAAGTTAGAGATAAAAGAGATTAGAGTTTTGAGGGAGGGTTGAACACGGGTCTTCAGATTCAAAGTCTTACGCTCTATCCACTGCACCAACGTTGCCGACAGTGTGAAGAAGTGTATTCCATGTAACAGTTACTTTATGGTTTTCCAGCCTCCATAGTTATAGTTATGTAGCGGTTTTTCAGTCGCCAAGACAACAGTTTTTAAGCTATGACGTTCAAAATCAATAGGCTTGTGCAGGAGTCTTATGCGCATCTTCTTTGAAAATTTCATGTCATTCCGGCAAGGATTGCGCCCGCTATCGTGCGAACAGACGGACAGAACACATATTTGATCGCTGAGCAACATACAACTGAAGCAATCGCTCAGAGAGAGCTAGGACTTGGCAAAATAAAGTAATGAACTGGAAAAGAAGTCTATACACTAGCTTTTACACTAGCTTGATACAGTTATTAAATTGTGTTGTTATGTTGTTTAGAACGAAATTCATGATCATGATTGTGTAAGTTGAAAATAAAAATAAAATAATTTCAAGAGAGATTTGAACCCGGGTCTGTGGATTCAAAGTCCTGAGCTCTACGCACAGCACCAAAGTGGCCGACAGCGTCAAGTTGTGTTGTATTGTGACAGTTCCTCTATGGCAAATTACTGCTAAAAACCGGGAATGGGACCGGTTCCTTTGCCGGTTTGTCACCCCCAGCAGTCCTAATATAAGGGAGCCTGTCGCTTGACACAGACTGTATTTAGACTAGAGTTTTAGGCTTTGTTATATCACTTGTACATCACTGAGTTAGAAAACCACTGAAATGTTGTTTGAGATCTGCATCTGGATACATATATGATATACTGTATTGCTATGCAACCGAGCGTGTGTATTTAGGACGGGACATGTCCACAGGGGGTAATCGTTTCTACAGCTTATTGGCGTGTGAACGGATTGAGAATCAGATTCACCCCACTGCTCTTTCTACTTTGATATCTCGGCGAGTTTTCAATTTATTACAAATGTGAAAGGTGCATTATAAACTAGAAATAACACTGCAACTGACTGTATAAAAACTAAGTTAGAGATAAAAGAGATTAGAGTTTTGAGGGAGGGTTGAACACGGGTCTTCAGATTCAAAGTCTTACGCTCTATCCACTGCACCAACGTTGCCGACAGTGTGAAGAAGTGTATTCCATGTAACAGTTACTTTATGGTTTTCCAGCCTCCATAGTTATAGTTATGTAGCGGTTTTTCAGTCGCCAAGACAACAGTTTTTAAGCTATGACGTTCAAAATCAATAGGCTTGTGCAGGAGTCTTATGCGCATCTTCTTTGAAAATTTCATGTCATTCCGACAGGGATTGCGCCCGCTATCGTGCGAACAGACGGACAGAACACATATTTAATCGCTGAGCAACATACAACTGAAGCAATCGCTCAAAGAGCTAGGACTTGGCAAAATAAAGTAATGAACTTGAAGAGAAGTCTATAAACCAGCTTTGGTCTATAAACCCTAGCATCATAACACTGTAATAACATTAAATTGTGCTGCTACATTCTTCAGAATTGAAAGCATGATCATGATCTTGTAAGTTACAGATGAAAAATTACAATGACAACAAGTGAACAAAACGAATAGAGACACTCGGTGAATACAAATCATGCCAGAATGGACTTAACACAGATGCATTATGATGCATGAAGGACACGATCATAATGGAACCAATGAGACACTGTTAAATGACTTTAAGGAATTCATAGTGAGAAATAATTAAGTATGATGACATAATAACGATAAAGATTACTCGTGCTACATTTATTTGCTGATTTTGTACACTACGAATGTGTTGTTTCGTTGTTTGGAATTGAATACATGATCTTTTAATGGAGAAAAAAAAATAGTTTTGAGATAGTATTGAACCCGGGTCTGTGGATTCAAAGTCCTACGCTCTACGCTCAGCACTAACGTGGCTGGCGATGTGAAGCGGAGTGTTTCATATAGCAATGCTATTATCGTTTTCATGTAATGCTTTTCAGTAACGATTTTCTGTTGCCGTGACAACAGTTTCAGAGCTATGATGTTCCAAATCAAAAGGGTTATGCGGACATTCCGTGCACATATTATATGAGAATTTCGTCAAAATCACACAAGAATTGACTGCACAGCAATGTGTTAAACTTTGGATCCGAACTTCCTGACCCCCATGTATTTCACTTGGAGTTTAAATCGTCAATTTTGATCCAACTGCTGTCGGTCATACACCAAATGATGCAGAATTGGCCATAGTAAATGACGTGAACACTTTTGGAAGTGCAGGTGGAATGAAAGTGGAGTTATGACGATTTTTAATTTTGTGGTTTTTCAATGACCTTGGCGTTAATTCTTGACCTTTGACCTTGAGAAAACAACAGGAATGTGCCGTTATACTGTGTGCATATGCTGTCAAAATTTCATAAGAATCCGACAAAAATTGACTGCACAGCAATGCATGAAACTTTTGATCCAGAAACTCCTGACCCCCGTATTTTTAACCTGGAGTCAAAATCGTCAATTTTGATGCAACAGCTGTCGGCCATACATCAAAAGATGCAGAATTGGCCATAGTGATCGATGCAAGAAATCGCGAAACTCCAGATAAAATATAATTGGAGTTATTGCGATTTTTAATTTTTTGGTTTTTGAACGACCTTGACGTCAATTTTTGACCTTTGACCTTCAGAAACGAAAGGCTTATGAGGAAGATCCTTGCACATGTTGTGTCAAAATTTCATGAAAATCCGACAAGAATTGCGCCCGCTATCGTGCGAACGGACGGACAGACAAACATACAAACAAACAAACAAACAAACAAGATGACTGACCAACATACTTGGCAAAATTTATTTTGCCAAGTAACAAGATGACTGACCAACATACTTGGCAAAATTTATTTTGCCAAGTAATGAAGCAATCGCTCAAAGAGCTAGGACTTGGCAAAATAAAGTATTGAACCTGAAAAGAAGTTTATAATAAACCAGCTAAAAAACGTTTTGAGAGAGACTTGAATAGTTCTTTTTTTTTTAATTATCTAGTTGCTGTTAAGTAAGTTGTACATGTGTTAAATTGTGCAGTGATGCTATAGAATACATGATCCTGTAAGTTAGAGAGAAAAAAACAAGTTTTGAGAGGGAGTTGAACCCGGGTCTGTGGATTCAGAGTCCTGAGCTCTAGGCACAGCACCAAAGTTGCCGACAGTGTGAAGTGGTGTATTTATTGTATGTACTGCTAAAAACCGGGAATGGGGCCGGTTCCTTTGCCGGTTCGTGATCCCCAGCAGTCCTAATATAAGGGAGCCTGTCGCTTGACACAGACTGTATTTAGACTAGAGTTTTAGGCTTTGTTATATCACTTGCACATCAATGAGTTAGAAAACCACTGAAATGTTGTTTGAGATCTGCATCTGGATACATATATGATATACTGTATTGCTATGCAACCGAGCGTGTGTATTTAGGACGGGACATGTCCACAGGGGGTAATCGTTTCTACAGCTTATTGGCGTGTGAACGGATTGATAATCAGATTCACCCCACTGCTCTTTCTACTTTGATATCTCGGCGAGTTTTCAATCTATTCCAAATGTAAAAGGTGCATTATAAACTAGAAATAACACTGCAACTGACTGTATAAAAAGTAAGTTAGAGATAAAAGAGATTAGAGTTTTGAGGGAGGGTTGAACACGGGTCATTGGATTCAAAGTCCTACGCTCTATCCACTGCACCAACGTTGCCGACAGTGTGGAGAAGTGTATTCCATGTAACAGTTACTTTATGGTTTTCCAGCCTCCATAGTTATAGTTATGTAGCGGTTTTTCAGTCGCCAAGACAACAGTTTTTAAGCTATGACCTTCAAAATCAATAGGCTTGTGCAGGAGTCTTATGCGCATCTTCTTTGAAAATTTCATGTCATTCCGACAAGGATTGCGCCCGCTATCATGCGAACAGACGGACAGAACACATATTTGATCGCTGAGCAACATACAACTGAAGCAATCGCTCAAAGAGCTAGGACTTGGCAAAATAAAGTAATGAACTTGAAGAGAAGTCTATAAACCAGCTTTGGTCTATAAACCCTTGCATCATAATACTGTAATAATATTAAATTGTGCTGCTACATTCTTCAGAATTGAAAGCATGATCATGATCTTGTAAGTTACAGATGAAAAATTACAATGACAACAAGTGAACAAAACGAATAGAGACACTCGGTGAATACAAACCATGCCAGAATGGACTTAACACAGATGCATTATGATGCATGAAGGACACGATCATAATGGAACCAATGAGACACTGTTAAATGACTTTAAGTAATTCATAGTGAGAAATGATTAAGTATGATGACATAATAACGATAAAGATTACTCGTGCTACATTTATTTGCTGATTTTGTACACTACGAATGTGTTGTTTCGTTGTTTGGAATTGAATACATGATCTTTTGATGGAGAAAAAAAAATAGTTTTGAGATTGTATTGAACCCGGGTCTGTGGATTCAAAGTCCTACGCTCTACGCTCAGCACTAACGTGGCTGGCGATGTGAAGCGGAGTGTTTCATATAGCAATGCTATTATCGTTTTCATGTAATGCTTTTCAGTAACGATTTTCTGTTGCCGTGACAACAGTTTCAGAGCTATGATGTTCCAAATCGAAAGGGTTATGCAGACTTTCCGTGCACATATTATGTGAGAATTTCGTCAAAATCACACAAGAATCGACTGCACAGCAATGTGTTAAACTTTGGATCTGAACTTCCTGACCCCCATGTATTTCACCTGGAGTTTAAATCGTCAATTTTGATTCAACCGCTGTCGGTCATACATCAAAAGATGCAGAATTGGCCATAATAAAAGACGTGGACACTTTTGGAAGGGCAGGTGGAATGAAAGTGGAGTTATGACCATTTTTAATTTTTTGGTTTTTCAACGACCTTGTCGTTAATTCTTGACTTTTGACCTTGAGAAACAACAGGAATATGCCGACATTTGGTATGCATATGCTGTGAAAATTTCATAAGAATCCGACAAGAATTGACTGCACAGCAATGCATGAAACTTTTGATCCAGAAACTCCTGACCCCCGTCTTTTTAACCTGGAGTCAAAATCGTCAATTTTGACTCAACAGCTTTCGGCCATACATCAAAAGATGCAGAATTGGCCATAGTAATCGATGCAAGAAATCTCGAAACTCCAGATAAAATATAACTGGAGTTACTACGATTTTTAATTTTTTGGTTTTTGAACGACCTTGACGTCAATTTTTGACCTTTGACCTTCAGAAACGAAAGGCTTATGTGGAAGATCCTTGCACACGTGTTGTCAAAATTTCATGAAAATCCGACAAGAATTGCGCCCGCTATCGTGCAAACTGACGGACAGACAAACATACAAACAAACAAACAAACAAACAAATGAAGCAATCGCTCAGAGAGCTAGGACTTGGCAAAATAAAGTAATGAACTTGAAAAGAAGTCTATAAGAAAACAGCTAAAAAACGTTTTGAGAGAGACTTGAATAGTTTTTTTTTTGTTAAATTATCTGTTTGCTGTCAAGTAAGTCGTACATGTATTAAATTGTGCAGTTATGCTATAAAAGACATGATCCTGTAAGTTAGAGAGAAAAAAACAAGTTTTGAGAGAGAGTTGAACCCGGGTCTGTGGATTGAATGTCCTGAGCTCTATGCACAGCACCAACGTGGACGACAGTGTCAAGTTGTGGTGTATTGTAACAGTTCCTCTATGGCGAGTTACTGCTAAAAACCGGGAATGGGGCCGGTTCGTCACCCCCAGCAGTCCTAATATAAGGGAGCCTGTCGCTTGACACAGACTGTATTTAGACTAGAGTTTTAGGCTTTGTTATATCACTTGTACATCACTGAGTTAGAAAACCACTGAAATGTTGTTTGAGATCTGCATCTGGATACATATATGATATACTGTATTGCTATACAACCGAGCCTGTGTATTTAGGACGGGACATGTCCACAGGGGGTAATCGTTTCTACAGCTTATTGGCGTGTGAACGGATTGAGAATCAGATTCACCCCACTGCTCTTTCTACTCTGATATCTCGGCGAGTTTTCAATCTATTCCAAATGTAAAAGGTGCATTATAAACTAGAAATAACACTGCAACTGACTGTATGAAAACTAAGTTAGAGATAAAAGAGATTAGAGTTTTGAGGGAGGGTTGAACACGGGTCTTTGGATTCAAAGTCTTACGCTCTATCCACTGCACCAACGTTGCCGACAGTGTGAAGAAGTGTATTCCATGTAACAGTTACTTTATGGTTTTCCAGCCTCCATAGTTATAGTTATGTAACGGTTTTTCAGTCGCCAAGACAACAGTTTTTAAGCTATGACCTTCAAAATCAATAGGCTTGTGCAGGAGTCTTATGCGCATCTTCTTTGAAAATTTCTTGTCATTCCGACAAGGATTGCGCCCGCTATCGTGCGAACAGACGGACAGAACACATATTTGATCGCTGAGCAACATACAACTGAAGTAATCGCTCAAAGAGCTAGGACTTGGCAAAATAAAGTAATGAACTTGAAAAGAAGTCTATAATAAACCAGCTAAAAAACGTTTTGAGAGAGACTTGAATAGTTTTTTTCTAGTTGCTGTTAAGTAAGTTGTACATGTATTAAATTGTGCAGTTATGCTATAAAAGACATGATCCTGTAAGTTAGAGAGAAAAAAACCAAGTTTTGAGAGAGAGTTGAACCCGGGTCCATGGATTCAAAGTCCTGAGCTCTATGCACAGCACCAACCTGGCCCACAGCGTCAAGTGGTGTATGTATTGCAAAAGGTCTTTTACGGAAAATTACTGCTAAAAACCGGGAATGGGGCCGGTTGATCACCCCCAATAGTTCTGATATAAAGTGGCCTGTCGTTTGACACAGACTGTATTAAGAGTAGAGTTTTAGGCTTTGTTATATCACTAGTACATCACTGAGTCAGAAAACCACCAAAATGTTGTTTGAGATCTGCATTTGGATACATATATGATACACTGTATTACTACGCAACCGAGTTTTGTATATTCAGGAGATAACACAGATGCGCTATGATGCATGAAACACATGATCATAATGGAACCAATTAGACACTGTAAATGACTTGGAAAAATATATACCATGAAATAATTAGGTGTGATGACATAAAAATGACGAAGATTACTGCTGCAATATTTATTTGCTGAATTTGTACACTATCAATGTGTTGTTTTGTTATTTGGAATTAAATACATGATAATGTAAAGAAAAAAAAAGTTTTGTGATAGAAATTCCGTCAAAACGAAAAACAAACCCAAACCCAGATCGATCATCTGATCATGCAGGCCTACGTGAGTTGACAGATGCTGCTCATGCTGGCTGGTTAGGGCCTGTAGCCTACGATTGATAGGTTAACTGCAGACAACTAGCATTTAAAAAAAAAACTTGAATAACTGGCTGCTAAATCGCCGGGTAACTGTAATTTATAATCTCGCATTGATGCTAGATTCTAGTCATATTGCATGTGGAATCGAGTCACTCGACTGGGAAAATCTTCAATGGTACGCAAATTGCCTGGCACTATGAGGTCCGCGCTTTTTGCCTAATCGCACACACTGTCACATGGCGAATATATTGCTGATTACTCATATTTAGGAGTTAACAGGTGCGTTATGATGCATGGAAAACATGATCATAATGGAACCAATGAGACACTATTAAATGATTTTAGGAAATTCTTGGTGAGAAATAATTGAGTACGATGACATAAAAACGATGTAGATTTCTCCTGCTACATTTATTTGCTGAATTTGTACACTACGAACGTCTGTTTTGTTATTTGTAATTAAAAAATAAAGAAAAAAAATAGTTCTGAGAGAGACTTGAACCCGGGTCTGTGGATTCAAAGTCCTGAGCTCTATGCACAGCACCAAAGTTGCCGACCGTGTGAAGGGGTGTATTTATTGTATGTACTGCTAAAAACCGGGAATGGGGCCGGTTTCCTCCGCCGGTTGATCACCCCCAATAGTTCTGATATAAAGTGGCCTGTCGTTTGACACAGACTGTATTAAGAGTGAAGTTTTAGGCTTTGTTGTATCACTAGCACATCACTGAGTTAGAAAACCACCGAAATGTTGTTTGAGATCTGCATTTGGATACATATATGATATACTGTATTACTACGCAACCGAGTTTTGTATATTCAGGAGATAACACAGATGCGCTATGATGCATGAAACACATGATCATAATGGAACCAATGAGACACTGTAAATGACTTGGAAAAATATATACCAAGAAATAATTGAGTGTGATGACATAGAAATGACGAAGATTACTGCTGCCATATATATTTGCTGAATTTGTACACTACGAATGTGTTGTTTCCTTGTTTGGAATTGAATACATGATCTCATAATGGAGAAAAAAAAATTGTTTTGAGATAGTATTGAACCCGGGTTTGAGGATTCAAAGTCCTACACTCTACGCTCAGCACTAACGTGGCTGGCAATGTGAAGCAGAGTGTTTCATATAGCAATGCTATCATCGTTTTCATGTAATGCTTTTCAGTAACGATTTTCTGTTGCCGTGACAACAGTTTCAGAGCTATGATGTTCCAAATCAAAAGGGTTATGCGGACATTCCGTGCACATATTATGTGAGAATTTCGTCAAAATCACACAAGCATCGACTGCACAGCAATGTGTTAAACTTTGGATCCGAAATTCCTGACCCCCATGTATTTCACCTGGAGTTTAAATCGTCAATTTTGATTCAACCGCTGTCGGTCATACATCAAAAGATGCAGAATTGGCCATAATAAAAGACGTGGACACTTTTGGAAGTGCAGGTGGAATGAAAGTGGAGTTATGACCATTTTTAATTTTTTGGTTTTTCAACGACCTTGTCGTTAGTTCTTGATCTTTGACCTTGAGAAACGACAGGAATATGCCGACATCTGGTGTGAATGTGCTGTGAAAATTTCATAAGAATCCGACAAGAATTGACTGCACAGCAATGCATGAAACTTTTGATCCAGAAACTCCTGACCCCCGTCTATTTAACCTGGAGTCAAAATCGTCAATTTTCACTAAACAGCTGTCGGCCATACATCAAAAGATGCAGAATTGGCCATAGTAATCGATGCTAGAAATCTCGAAACTCCAGATAAAATATAACTGGAGTTACTACGATTTTTAATTTTTTGGTTTTTGAACGACCTTGACGTCAATTTTTGACCTTTGACCTTCAGAAACGAAAGGCTTATGAGGGAGATCCTTGCACATGTTGTGTCAAAATTTCATGAAGATCCGACAAGAATTGCGCCCGCTATCGTGCAAACTGACGGACAGACAAACATACAAACAAACAAACAAACAAACAAACAAACAAGATGACTGACCAACATACTTGGCAAAATTTATTTTGCCAAGTAATGAAGCAATCGCTCAGAGAGCTAGGACTTGGCAAAATAAAGTAATGAACTTGAAAAGAAGTCTATAAGAAAACAGCTAAAAAACGTTTTGAGAGAGACTTGAATAGTTTTTTTTTTGTTAAATTATCTGTTTGCTGTCAAGTAAGTCGTACATGTATTAAATTGTGCAGTTATGCTATAAAAGACATGATCCTGTAAGTTAGAGAGAAAAAAACAAGTTTTGAGAGAGAGTTGAACCCGGGTCTGTGGATTGAATGTCCTGAGCTCTATGCACAGCACCAACGTGGACGACAGTGTCAAGTTGTGGTGTATTGTAACAGTTCCTCTATGGCGAGTTACTGCTAAAAACCGGGAATGGGGCCGGTTCGTCACCCCCAGCAGTCCTAATATAAGGGAGCCTGTCGCTTGACACAGACTGTATTTAGACTAGAGTTTTAGGCTTTGTTATATCACTTGTACATCACTGAGTTAGAAAACCACTGAAATGTTGTTTGAGATCTGCATCTGGATACATATATGATATACTGTATTGCTATACAACCGAGCCTGTGTATTTAGGACGGGACATGTCCACAGGGGGTAATCGTTTCTACAGCTTATTGGCGTGTGAACGGATTGAGAATCAGATTCACCCCACTGCTCTTTCTACTCTGATATCTCGGCGAGTTTTCAATCTATTCCAAATGTAAAAGGTGCATTATAAACTAGAAATAACACTGCAACTGACTGTATGAAAACTAAGTTAGAGATAAAAGAGATTAGAGTTTTGAGGGAGGGTTGAACACGGGTCTTTGGATTCAAAGTCTTACGCTCTATCCACTGCACCAACGTTGCCGACAGTGTGAAGAAGTGTATTCCATGTAACAGTTACTTTATGGTTTTCCAGCCTCCATAGTTATAGTTATGTAACGGTTTTTCAGTCGCCAAGACAACAGTTTTTAAGCTATGACCTTCAAAATCAATAGGCTTGTGCAGGAGTCTTATGCGCATCTTCTTTGAAAATTTCTTGTCATTCCGACAAGGATTGCGCCCGCTATCGTGCGAACAGACGGACAGAACACATATTTGATCGCTGAGCAACATACAACTGAAGTAATCGCTCAAAGAGCTAGGACTTGGCAAAATAAAGTAATGAACTTGAAAAGAAGTCTATAATAAACCAGCTAAAAAACGTTTTGAGAGAGACTTGAATAGTTTTTTTCTAGTTGCTGTTAAGTAAGTTGTACATGTATTAAATTGTGCAGTTATGCTATAAAAGACATGATCCTGTAAGTTAGAGAGAAAAAAACCAAGTTTTGAGAGAGAGTTGAACCCGGGTCCATGGATTCAAAGTCCTGAGCTCTATGCACAGCACCAACCTGGCCCACAGCGTCAAGTGGTGTATGTATTGCAAAAGGTCTTTTACGGAAAATTACTGCTAAAAACCGGGAATGGGGCCGGTTGATCACCCCCAATAGTTCTGATATAAAGTGGCCTGTCGTTTGACACAGACTGTATTAAGAGTAGAGTTTTAGGCTTTGTTATATCACTAGTACATCACTGAGTCAGAAAACCACCAAAATGTTGTTTGAGATCTGCATTTGGATACATATATGATACACTGTATTACTACGCAACCGAGTTTTGTATATTCAGGAGATAACACAGATGCGCTATGATGCATGAAACACATGATCATAATGGAACCAATTAGACACTGTAAATGACTTGGAAAAATATATACCATGAAATAATTAGGTGTGATGACATAAAAATGACGAAGATTACTGCTGCAATATTTATTTGCTGAATTTGTACACTATCAATGTGTTGTTTTGTTATTTGGAATTAAATACATGATAATGTAAAGAAAAAAAAAGTTTTGTGATAGAAATTCCGTCAAAACGAAAAACAAACCCAAACCCAGATCGATCATCTGATCATGCAGGCCTACGTGAGTTGACAGATGCTGCTCATGCTGGCTGGTTAGGGCCTGTAGCCTACGATTGATAGGTTAACTGCAGACAACTAGCATTTAAAAAAAAAACTTGAATAACTGGCTGCTAAATCGCCGGGTAACTGTAATTTATAATCTCGCATTGATGCTAGATTCTAGTCATATTGCATGTGGAATCGAGTCACTCGACTGGGAAAATCTTCAATGGTACGCAAATTGCCTGGCACTATGAGGTCCGCGCTTTTTGCCTAATCGCACACACTGTCACATGGCGAATATATTGCTGATTACTCATATTTAGGAGTTAACAGGTGCGTTATGATGCATGGAAAACATGATCATAATGGAACCAATGAGACACTATTAAATGATTTTAGGAAATTCTTGGTGAGAAATAATTGAGTACGATGACATAAAAACGATGTAGATTTCTCCTGCTACATTTATTTGCTGAATTTGTACACTACGAACGTCTGTTTTGTTATTTGTAATTAAAAAATAAAGAAAAAAAATAGTTCTGAGAGAGACTTGAACCCGGGTCTGTGGATTCAAAGTCCTGAGCTCTATGCACAGCACCAAAGTTGCCGACCGTGTGAAGGGGTGTATTTATTGTATGTACTGCTAAAAACCGGGAATGGGGCCGGTTTCCTCCGCCGGTTGATCACCCCCAATAGTTCTGATATAAAGTGGCCTGTCGTTTGACACAGACTGTATTAAGAGTGAAGTTTTAGGCTTTGTTGTATCACTAGCACATCACTGAGTTAGAAAACCACCGAAATGTTGTTTGAGATCTGCATTTGGATACATATATGATATACTGTATTACTACGCAACCGAGTTTTGTATATTCAGGAGATAACACAGATGCGCTATGATGCATGAAACACATGATCATAATGGAACCAATGAGACACTGTAAATGACTTGGAAAAATATATACCAAGAAATAATTGAGTGTGATGACATAGAAATGACGAAGATTACTGCTGCCATATATATTTGCTGAATTTGTACACTACGAATGTGTTGTTTCCTTGTTTGGAATTGAATACATGATCTCATAATGGAGAAAAAAAAATTGTTTTGAGATAGTATTGAACCCGGGTTTGAGGATTCAAAGTCCTACACTCTACGCTCAGCACTAACGTGGCTGGCAATGTGAAGCAGAGTGTTTCATATAGCAATGCTATCATCGTTTTCATGTAATGCTTTTCAGTAACGATTTTCTGTTGCCGTGACAACAGTTTCAGAGCTATGATGTTCCAAATCAAAAGGGTTATGCGGACATTCCGTGCACATATTATGTGAGAATTTCGTCAAAATCACACAAGCATCGACTGCACAGCAATGTGTTAAACTTTGGATCCGAAATTCCTGACCCCCATGTATTTCACCTGGAGTTTAAATCGTCAATTTTGATTCAACCGCTGTCGGTCATACATCAAAAGATGCAGAATTGGCCATAATAAAAGACGTGGACACTTTTGGAAGTGCAGGTGGAATGAAAGTGGAGTTATGACCATTTTTAATTTTTTGGTTTTTCAACGACCTTGTCGTTAGTTCTTGATCTTTGACCTTGAGAAACGACAGGAATATGCCGACATCTGGTGTGAATGTGCTGTGAAAATTTCATAAGAATCCGACAAGAATTGACTGCACAGCAATGCATGAAACTTTTGATCCAGAAACTCCTGACCCCCGTCTATTTAACCTGGAGTCAAAATCGTCAATTTTCACTAAACAGCTGTCGGCCATACATCAAAAGATGCAGAATTGGCCATAGTAATCGATGCTAGAAATCTCGAAACTCCAGATAAAATATAACTGGAGTTACTACGATTTTTAATTTTTTGGTTTTTGAACGACCTTGACGTCAATTTTTGACCTTTGACCTTCAGAAACGAAAGGCTTATGAGGGAGATCCTTGCACATGTTGTGTCAAAATTTCATGAAGATCCGACAAGAATTGCGCCCGCTATCGTGCAAACTGACGGACAGACAAACATACAAACAAACAAACAAACAAACAAACAAACAAGATGACTGACCAACATACTTGGCAAAATTTATTTTGCCAAGTAACAAACAAACAAGATGACTGACCAACATACTTGGCAAAATTTATTTTGCCAAGTAATGAAGCAATCGCTCAAAGAGCTAGGACTTGGCAAAATAAAGTAATGAACTTGAAAAGAAGTCTATAAAAAAATAGCTGAAAAACGTTTTGAGAGAGACTTGAATAGTTTTTTTTGTTAAATTATCTAGCTGCTGTTAAGTAAGTTGTACATGTATTAAATTGTGCAGTTATGCTATAGAAGACATGATCCTGTAAGTTAGAGAGAAAAAAAAAGTTTTGAGAGAGAGTTGAACCCGGGTCTGTGGATTGAAAGTCCTATGCTCTATGCACAGCACCAACGTGGCCGACTAGAGTTTTAGGCTTTGTTATATCACTTGTACATCACTGAGTCAGAAAACCACCGAAATGTTGTTTTAGATCTGCATTTGGATACATATATGATATACTGTATTACTACGCAACCGAGTTTTGTATATTCAGGAGACACATATGCGCTATGATGCATGAAACACATGATCATAATGGAACCAATGAGACACTGTAAATGACTTGGAAAAATATATACCAAGAAATAATTGAGTGTGATGACATAGAAATGACGAAGATTACTGCTGCCATATATATTTGCTGAATTTGTACACTACGAATGTGTTGTTTCCTTGTTTGGAATTGAATACATGATCTCATAATGGAGAAAAAAAATAGTTTTGAGATAGTATTGAACCCGGGTTTGTGGATTCAAAGTCCTACACTCTACGCTCAGCACTAACGTGGCTGGCAATGTGAAGCTGAATGTTTCATATAGCAATGCTATTATCATTTTCATGTAATGCTTTTCAGTAACGATTTTCTGTTGCCGTGACAACAGTTTCAGAGCTATGATGTTCCAAATCAAAAGGGATATGCGGACATTCCGTGCACATATTATGTGAGAATTTCGTCAAAATCACACAAGAATCGACTGCACAGCAATGTGTTAAACTTTGGATCCGAAATTCCTGACCGCCATGTATTTCACCTGGAGTTTAAATCGTCAATTTTGATTCAACCGCTGTCGATCATACATCAAATGATGCAGAATTGGCCACAGTAAAAGACGTGAATACCTTTGGAAGTGAAGGTGGAATGAAAGTGGAGTTATGACAATTTTTAAATTTTTGGTTTTTCAATGACCTTGGCGTTAATTTTTGACCTTTGACCTAGAGAAAGAACAGGAATATGCAGACATCTTGTGTGCATAAGCTGTGAAAATTTCATAAGAATCCGACAAGAATTGACTGCACAGCAATGCGTGAAACTTTTGATCCAGAAACTCCTGACCCCCGTCTTTTTAACCTGGAGTCAAAATCGTCAATTTTGGTTCAACAGCTGTCGGCTATACATCAAAAGATGCAGAATTGGCCATAGTAATCGATGCAAGAAATCCCGAAACTCCAGATAAAATATAACTGGAGTTATTACGATTTTTAATTTTTTGGTTTTTCAATGACCTTGGCGTCAATTTTTGACCTTTGACCTTCAGAAACGAAAGGCTTATGCGGAAGCTGCTTGCGCATAGTGTGTAAAAATTTCATGAAAATGCGACAAGAATTGCGCCCGCTATCGTCATAACAGACGGACAGACAAACATACAAACAAACAAACAAACAAACAAGATGACTGACCAACATACTTGGCAAAATTTATTTTGCCAAGTAATGAAGCAATCGCTCAAAGAGCTAGGACTTGGCAAAATAAAGTTATGAACTTGAAGAGAAGTCTATAAACCAGCTTTGGTCTATAAACCCTTGCATCATAATACTGTAATAATATTAAATTGTGCTGCTACATTCTTCAGAATTGAAAGCATGATCATGATCTTGTAAGTTACAGATGAAAAATTACAATGACAACAAGTGAACAAAACGAATAGAGACACTCGGTGAATACAAATCATGCCAGAATGGACTTAACACAGATGCATTATGATGCATGAAGGACACGATCATAATGGAACCAATGAGACACTGTTAAATGACTTTAAGGAATTCATAGTGAGAAATAATTAAGTATGATGACATAATAACGATAAAGATTACTCGTGCTACATTTATTTGCTGATTTTGTACACTACGAATGTGTTGTTTCGTTGTTTGGAATTGAATACATGATCTTTTAATGGAGAAAAAAAAATAGTTTTGAGATAGTATTGAACCCGGGTCTGTGGATTCAAAGTCCTACGCTCTACGCTCAGCACTAACGTGGCTGGCGATGTAAAGCGGAGTGTTTCATATAGCAATGCTATTATCGTTTTCATGTAATGCTTTTCAGTAACGATTTTCTGTTGCCGTGACAACAGTTTCAGAGCTATGATGTTCCAAATCAAAAGGGTTATGCGGACATTCCGTGCACATATTATGTGAGAATTTCGTCAAAATCACACAAGAATCGACCGCACAGCAATGTGTTAAACTTTGGATCTGAAATTCCTGACCCCCATGTATTTCACCTGGAGTTTAAATCGTCAATTTTGATTCAACCGCTGTCGGTCATACATCAAATGATGCAGAATTGGCCATAGTAAAAGACGTGAACACTTTTGGAAGTGCAGGTGGAATGAAAGTGAAGTTATGACGATTTTTAATTTTGTGGTTTTTCAATGACCTTGGCGTTAATTCTTGACCTTTGACCTTGAGAAACGACAGGAATATGCCGACATCTTGTGTGCATGTGCTGTGAAAATTTCATAAAAATCCGACAAGAATTGACTGCACAACAATGCATGAAACTTTTGATCCAGAAACTCCTGACCCCCGTCTTTTTAACCTGGAGTCAAAATCGTCAATTTTGATGCAACAGCTGTCGGCCATACATCAAAAGATGCCGAATTGGCCATAGTAATCGATGCAAGAAATCTCGAAAGTCCAGATATAATATAACTGGAGTTATTACGATTTTTAATTTTTTTGTTTTTCTATGACCTTGGCGTGAATTTTTGACCTTTGACCTTCAGAAACAAAAGGCTTATGCGGAAGCTGCTTGCGCATATTGTGTGAAAATTTCATGAAAATGCGACAAAAATTGCGCCCGCTATCGTCATAACAGACGGACAGACAAACATACAAACAAACAAACAAACAAACAAACTAACAAACAAACAAGATGACTGACCAACATACTTGGCAAAATTTATTTTGCCAAGTAATGAAGCAATCGCTCAGAGAGCTAGGACTTGGCAAAATAAAGTAATGAACTTGAAAAGAAGTCTATAATAAACCAGCTAAAAAACGTTTTGAGAGAGACTTGAATAGTTTTTTTCTAGTTGCTGTTAAGTAAGTTGTACATGTATTAAATTGTGTAGTTATGCTATAAAAGACATGATCCTGTAAGTTAGAGAGAAAAAAAACAAGTATTGAGAGAGAGTTGAACCCGGGTCCGTGGATTCAAAGTCCTGAGCTCTATGCACAGCACCATCGTGGCCGACAGCATTGAGTGGTGTATGTATTGTAACAGGTCCTTCAAGGCAAATTACTGCTAAAAACCGGGAATGGGGCCGGTTTCCTCCGCCGGTTGATCACCCCCAATAGTTCTGATATAAAGTGGCCTGTCGTTTGACACAGACTGTATTAAGAGTAGAGTTTTAGGCTTTGTCATATCACTAGTACATCACTGAGTCAGAAAACCACCGATATGTTGTTTGAGACCTGCATTTGGATACATATATGATATACTGTATTAATACGCAACCGAGTTTTGTATATTCAGGAGATAACACAGATGCGCTATGATGCATGAAACCCATGATCATAATGGAACCAATGAGACACTGTAAATGACTTGGAAAAATATATACCAAGAAATAATTGAGTGTGATGACATAGAAATGACGAAGATTACTGCTGCTATATATATTTGCTGAAATTGTACACTACGAATGTGTTGTTTCCTTGTTTGGAATTGAATACATGATCTCATAATGGAGAAAAAAAATAGTTTTGAGATAGTATTGAACCCGGGTTTGTGGATTCAAAGTCCTACACTCTACGCTCAGCACTAACGTGGCTGGCGATGTGAAGCAGAGTGTTTCATATAGCAATGCTATTATCGTTTTCATGTAATGCTTTTCAGTAACGATTTTCTGTTGCCGTGACAACAGTTTGAGAGCTATGATGTTCCAAATCAAAAGTGTTATGCGGACATTCCGTGCACATATTATGTGAGAATTTCGTCAAAATCACATAAGAATCGACCGCACAGCAATGTGTTAAACTTTGGATCCGAAATTCCTGACCCCCATTTATTTCACCTTGAGTTTAAATCGTCAATTTTGACTCAACCACTGTCGGTCATACATCAAATGATGCAGAATTGGCCATAGTAAAAGACGTGAACACTTTTGGAAGTGCAGGTGGAATGAAAGTGGAGTTATGACGATTTTTAATTTTGTGGTTTTTCAATGACCTTGGCGTTAATTCTTGACCTTTGACCTTGAGAAACGACAGGAATGTGCCGTTATACTGTGTGCATATGCTGTCAAAATTTCATAAGAATCCGACAAAAATTGACTGCACAGTAATGCATGAAACTTTTGATCCAGAAACTCCTGACCCCCGTCTTTTTAACCTGGAGTCAAAATCGTCAATTTTGATGCAACAGCTTTCGGCCATACATCAAAAGATGCAGAATTGGCCATAGTAATCGATGCAAGAAATCTCGAAAATCCAGATAGAATATAACTGGAGTTATTACGATTTTTAATTTTTTGGTTTTTGAACGACCTTGACGTCAATTTTTGACCTTTGACTTTCAGAAACGAAAGGCTTATGAGGATGCTCTTTGCGCATATTGTGTGAAAATTTCATGAAAATGCGACAAGAATTGCGCCCGCTATCGTGCAAACTGACGGACAGACAAACATACAAACAAACAAACAAACAAACAAATGAAGCAATCGCTCAAAGAGCTAGGACTTGGCAAAATAAAGTAATGAACTTGAAAAGAAGTCTATAATAAACCAGCTAAAAAACGTTTTGAGAGAGACTTGAATAGTTTTTTCTAGTTGCTGTTAAGTAAGTTGTACATGTATTAAATTGTGCAGTTATGCTATAAAAGAAATGATCCTGTAAGTTAGAGAGAAAAAAAAAAGTTTTGAGAGAGAGTTGAACCCGGGTCCGTGGATTGAAAGTCCTGAGCTCTATGCACAGCACCAACCTGGCCCACAGCGTCTAGTGGTGTATGTATTGTAACAGGTCCTCTATGGCAAGTTACTGCTAAAAACCGGGAATGGGGCCCGTTTGCTCCGCCGGTTGATCACCCCCAATAGTTCTGATATAAAGTGGCCTGTCGTTTGACACAGACTGTATTAAGAGTAGAGTTTTAGGCTTTGTTATATCACTAGTACATCACTGAGTCAGAAAACCACCAAAATGTTGTTTGAGATCTGCATTTGGATACATATATGATATACTGTATTACTACGCAACCGAGTTTTGTATATTCAGGAGATAACACAGATGCGCTATGATGCATGAAAGACATGATCATAATGGAACCAATGAGACACTGTAAATGACTTGGAAAAATATATACCAAGAAATAATTGAGTGTGATGACATAGAATTGACGAAGATTACTGCTGCTATATATATTTGCTGAATTTGTACACTACGAATGTGTTGTTTCCTTGTTTGGAATTGAATACATGATCTCATAATGGAGAAAAAAAATAGTTTTGAGATAGTATTGAACCTGGGTTTGTGGATTCAAAGTCCTACACTCTACGCTCAGCACTAACGTGGCTGGCGATGTGAAGTGGAGTGTTTCATATAGCAATGCTATTATCGTTTTCATGTAATGCTTTTCAGTAACGATTTTCTGTTGCCGTGACAACAGTTTCAGAGCTATGATGTTCCAAATCAAAAGAGTTATGCGGACATTCCGTGCACATATTATGTGAGAATTTCGTCAAAATCACACAAGAATCGACTGCACAGCAATGTGTTAAACTTTGGATCTGAAATTCCTGACCCCCATGTATTTCACCTGGAGTTTAAATCGTCAATTTTGATTCAACCGCTGTCGGTCATACATCAAATGATGCAGAATTGGCCATAGTAAAAGACGTGAACACTTTTGGAAGTGCAGGTGGAATGAAAGTGGAGTTATGACGGTTTTTAATTTTGTGGTTTTTCAATGACCTTGGCGTTAATTCTTGACCTTTGACCTTGAGAAACAACAGGAATGTGCCGTTATACTGTGTGCATATGCTGTCAAAATTTCATAAGAATCCGACAAAAATTGACTGCACAGCAATGCATAAAACTTTTGATCCAGAAACTCCTGACCCCCGTCTTTTTAACCCGGAGTCAAAATCGTCAATTTTGATGCAACAGCTGTCGGCCATACATCAAAAGATGCAGAATTGGCCATAGTATTTGATGCTAGAAATCTCGAAACTCCAAATAAAATATAACTGGACTTATTACGATTTTAAATTTTTTGGTTTTTGAACGACCTTGACGTCAATTTTTGACCTTTGACCTTCACAAACGAAAGGCTTATGAGGAAGATCCTTGCACATGTTGTGTCAAAATTTCATGAAAATCCGACAAGAATTGCGCCCGCTATCGTGCGAACGGACGGACAGACAAACATACAAACAAACAAGATGACTGACCAACATACTTGGCAAAATTTATTTTGCCAAGTAATGAAGCAATCGCTCAAAGAGCTAGGACTTGGCAAAATAAAGTTAAAGATCTTGAAGAGAAGTCTATAAACTAGCTTTGGTCTATAAACCCCTGCACCATAATACTGTAATATATTTTTTTCAATTATTTATTTGTCGTTAACTAAATTGTACATTTACTAAATTGTGTTGTTATGTTGTTTATAATTAAATGCATGATCATGATTCTGTAAGTTAAAAATAAAAAAAAAATAGTTTCAAGAGAGACTTGAACCCGGGTCTGTGGATTGAGAGTCATACGCTCTATGCACAGCACTAACGTCGCTGGCAGTTGGAGGAGGTGTATCCCATGTAACAATTCCTGTATGGTTTTCCAACCTCCATAGATATAAGCAATGTAACAGTTTTTTGGTCGCCAAGACAACAGTTTTTGAGCTATGATCTTCAAATTCAATAGGCTTATGAAGGAGTCTTATGCGCATCTTCTGTGTAAATTTGATGTCATTCAGACCCGGATTGCGGCCGCTATCGTGCAAACTGACGGACAGACAAACATACAAACAAGATGACTGACCAACATACTTGGCAAAATTTATTTTGCCAAGTAACAAACAAGATGACTGACCAACATACTTGGCAAAATTTATTTTGCCAAGTAATGACTGACCAACATACTTGGCAAAATTTATTTTGCCAAGTAATGAAGCAATCGCTCAAAGAGCTAGGACTTGGCAAAATAAAGTTAATGATTTTGAAGAGAGGTCTATAAACTAGCTAAAAAAAACGTTCAGAGAGAGATTTGAATAGTTCTTTTTTTTTAAATTATCTAGTTGCTGTTAAGTAAGTTGTAATTGTGCAGTTATGCTATGAAAGACATGATCTTGTCATTTAGAGAGAAAAAACAAGTTTTGAGAGAGAGTTGAACCCAGGTCTGTGGATTCAGAGTCCTGAGCTCTATGCACAGCACCAACGTGGCTGACAGCATCAAGTTGCGTTGTATTGTAACAGTTCCTCTATAGCAAATTACTGCTAAAAACCGGGAATGGGGCCGGTTCCTTTGCCGGTTCGTCGCCCCAGCAATCCTAATATAAGGGAGCCTGTCGCTTGACACAGACTGTATTTAGACTAGAGTTTTAGGCTTTGTTATATCACTTGTACATCACTGAGTTAGAAAACCACTGAAATGTTGTTTGAGATCTGCATCTGGATACATATATGATATACTGTATTACTATGCAACCGAGCGTGTGTATTTAGGACGGGACATGTCCACAGGGGGTAATCGTTTCTACAGCTTATTGGCGTGTGAACGGATTGAGAATCAGACTCACCCCACTGCTCTTTCTACTTTGATATCTCATCGAGTTTTCAATCTATTCCAAATGTAAAAGGTGCATTATAAACTAGAAATAACACTGCAACTGACTGTATAAAAACTAAGTTAGAGATAAAAGAGATTAGAGTTTTGAGGGAGGGTTGAACACGGGTCTTTTGATTCAAAGTCTTACGCTCTATCCACTGCACCAACGTTGCCGACAGTGTGAAGAAGTGTATTCCATGTAACAGTTACTTTATGGTTTTCCAGCCTCCATAGTTATAGCTATGTAACGGTTTTTCAGTCGCCAAGACAACAGTTTTTAAGCCATGACCTTCAAAATCAATAGGCTTCTGCAGGAGTCTTATGCGCATCTTCTTTGAAAATTTCATGTCATTCCGACAAGGATTGCGCCCGCTATCGTGCGAACAGACGGACAGAACACATATTTGATCGCTGAGCAACATACAACTGAAGCAATCGCTCAAAGAGCTAGGACTTGGCAAAATAAAGTCATGAACTTGAAAAGAAGTCTATAAACCAGCTAAAAAACGTTCTGAGAGAGACTTGAATAGTTTTTTTTTTTTTAAATTATCTAGTTGCTGTTAAATAAATTGTACATGTATCAAATTGTGCAGTAATGCTATAAAAGACATGATCCTGTAAGTTAGAGAGAAAAAACAAGTTTTGAGAGAGAGTTGAACCCGGGTCTGTGGATTTAAAGTCCTGAGCTCTATGCATAGCACCAACGTGGACGACAACAGGAAGTGGCGTATTTATTGTATGTACTGCTAAAAACCGGGAATGGGGCCGGTTCCTCTGCCGGTTCGTCACACCCAGCAGTCCTGATATAAGGGAGCCTGTCGCTTGACACAGACTGTATTTAGACTAGAGTTTTAGGCTTTGTTATATTACTTGTACATCACTAAGTTAGAAAACCACTGAAATGTTGTTTGAGATCCGCATTTGGATACATATATGATGTACTGTATTACTATGCAACCGAGCGTGTGTATTTAGGACGGGACATGTCCACATGCAGGGGGTAATCGTTTCTACAGCTTATTGGCGTGTGAACGGATTGAGAATCAGATTCACCCCACTGCTCTTTCTACTCTGATATCTCGGCGAGTTTTCAATCTATTCCAAATGTAAAAGGTGCATTATAAACTAGAAATAACACTGCAACTGACTGTATAAAAACTAAGTTAGAGATAAAAGAGATTAGAGTTTTGAGGGAGGGTTGAACACGGGTCTTTGGATTCAAAGTCTTACGCTCTATCCACTGCACCAACGTTGCCGACATTGTGAAGAAGTGTATTCCATGTAACAGTTACTTTATGGTTTTCCAGCCTCCATAGTTATAGTTATGTAACGGTTTTTCAGTCGCCAAGACAACAGTTTTCAAGCTATGACCTTCAAAATCAATAGGCTTGTGCAGGAGTCTTATGCGCATCTTCTTTGAAAATTTCATGTCATTCCGACAAGGATTGCGCCCGCTATCGTGCGAACAGACGGCCATAACACATATTTGATCGCTGAGCAACATACAACTGAAGCAATCGCTCAAAGAGCTAGGACTTGGCAAAATGAAGTAATGAACTTGAAAAGAAGTCTATAATAATGCAGCTAAAAAACGTTTTGAGAGAGACTTGAATAGTTCCTTTTTTTAATTATATAGTTGCTGTTAAGTAAGTTGTACATGTATTAAATTGCGCAGTTATGCTATAAAAGACATGATCCTGTAAGTTAGAGAGAAAAAAAAAATTTTGAGAGAGAGTTGAACCCGGGTCTGTGGATTCAAAATCCTGAGCTCTATGCACAGCACCAAAGTTGCCGACAGTGTGAAGTGGTGTATTTATTGTATGTATAGCTAAAAACCGGGAATGGGGCCGGTTCCTTTGCCGGTTCGTCACCTCCAGCAGTCCTAATATAAGGGAGCCTGTCGCTTGACACAGACTGTATTTAGACTAGAGTTTTAGGCTTTGTTATATCACTTGTACATCACTGAGTTAGAAAACCACTGAAATGTTGTTTGAGATCTGCAGCTGGATACATATATGATATACTGTATTGCTAAGCAACCGAGCGTGTGTATTTAGGACGGGACATGTCCACAGAGGGTAATCGTTTCTACAGCTTATTGGCGTGTGAACGGATTGAGAATCAGATTCACCCCCACTGCTCTTTCTACTTTGATATCTCGGCGAGTTTTTAATTTATTCCAAATGTAAAAGGTGCATTATAAACTAAAAATAACACTGCAACTGACTGTATAAAAACTAAGTTAGAGATAAAAGAGATTAGAGTTTTGAGGGAGGGTTGAACACGGGTCTTTGGATTGAAAGTCTTACGCTCTATCCACTGCACCAACGTTGCCGACAGTGTGAAGAAGTGTATTCCATGTAACAGTTACTTTACAGTTTTCCAGCCTCCATAGTTATAGTTATGTAACGGTTTTTCAGTCGCCAAGACAACAGTTTTTAAGCTATGACCTTCAAAATCAATAGGCTTGTGCAGGAGTCTTATGCGCATCTTCTTTGAAAATTTCATGTCATTCCGACAAGGATTGCGCCCGCTGTCGTGCGAACAGACAGACAGAACACATATTTGATCGCTGAGCAACATACAACTGAAGCAATCGCTCAAAGAGCTAGGACTTGGCAAAATAAAGTAATGAACTTGAAGAGAAGTCTATAATCCAGCTTTGGTCTATAAACCCTTGCATCATAATACTGTAATAATATTAAATTGTGCTGCTACATTCTTCAGAATTGAAAGCATGATCATGATCTTGTAAGTTACAGATGAAAAATTACAATGACAACAAGTGAACAAAACGAATAGAGACACTCGGTGAATACAAATCATGCCAGAATGGACTTAACACAGATGCATTATGATGCATGAAGGACACGATCATAATGGAACCAATGAGACACATGTTAAATGACTTTAAGGAATTCATAGTGAGAAATAATTAAGTATGATGACATAATAACGATAAAGATTACTCGTGCTACATTTATTTGCTGATTTTGTACACTACGAATGTGTTGTTTCGTTGTTTGGAATTGAATACATGATCTTTTAATGGAGAAAAAAAAATAGTTTTGAGATAGTATTGAACCCGGGTCTGTGGATTCAAAGTCCTATGCTCTACGCTCAGCACTAACGTGGCTGGCGATGTGAAGCGGAGTGTTTCATATAGCAATGCTATTATCGTTTTCATGTAATGCTTTTCAGTAACGATTTTCTGTTGCCGTGACAACAGTTTCAGAGCTATGATGTTCCAAATCAAAAGGGTTATGCGGACATTCCGTGCACATATTATGTGAGAATTTCGTCAAAATCACACAAGAATCGACTGCACAGCAATGTGTTAAACTTTGGATCCGAACTTCCTGACCCCCATGTATTTCACCTGGAGTTTAAATCGTCAATTTTGATTCAACTGCTGTCGGTCATACACCAAATAATGCAGAATTGACCATAATAAAAGACGTTAACACTTTTGGAAGTGCAGGTGGAATGAAAGTGGAGTTATGGCCATTTTTATTTTTTTTGTTTTTCAATGACCTTGGCGTTAATTCTTGACTTTTGACCTTGAGAAACAACAGGAATATGCCGACATCTGGTGTGCATATGCTGTGAAAATTTCATAAGAATCCGACAAGAATTGACTGCACAGCAATGCATGAAACTTTTGATCCAGAAACTCCTGACCCCCGTCTTTTTAACCTGGAGTCAAAATCGTCAATTTTCACTCAACAGCTGTCGGCCATACATCAAAAGATGCCGAAATGGCCATAGTAATCGATGCTAGAAATCTCGAAACTCCAGATAAAATATAACTGGAGTTATTACGATTTTTAATTTTTTGGTTTTTGAACGACCTTGACGTCAATTTTTGACCTTTGACCTTCAGAAACGAAAGGCTTATGTGGAAGATCCTTGCACATGTTGTGTCAAAATTTCATGAAAATCCGACAAGAATTGCGCCCGTTATCGTGCAAACTGACGGACAGACAAACATACAAACAAACAAACAAACAAACAAACAAACAAGATGACTGACCAACATACTTGGCAAAATTTATTTTGCCAAGTAATGAAGCAATCGCTCAAAGAGCTAGGACTTGGCAAAATAAAGTAATGAACTTGAAGAGAAGTCTATAAACCAGCTTTGGTCTATAAACCCTAGCATCATAATACTGTAATAATATTAAATTGTGCTGCTACATTCTTCAGAATTGAAAGCATGATCATGATCTTGTAAGTTACAGATGAAAAATTACAATGACAACAAGTGAACAAAACGAATAGAGACACTCGGTGAATACAAATCATGCCAGATAGGACTTAACACAGATGCATTATGATGCATGAAGGACACGATCATAATGGAACCAATGAGACACTGTTAAATGACTTTAAGGAATTCATAGTTAGAAATAATTAAGTATGATGACATAATAACGATAAAGATTACTCGTGCTACATTTATTTGCTGATTTTGTACACTACGAATGTGTTGTTTCGTTGTTTGGAATTGAATACATGATCTTTTAATGGAGAAAAAAAAAATAGTTTTAAGATAGTATTGAACCCGGGTCTGTGGATTCAAAGTCTTACGCTCTATGCCCAGACCAACATGACCGACAGCTTGAAGTGGTGTATGTATGGTAACAGGTCCTTCAAGGCAAATTACTGCTAAAAACCGGGAAGGGGGCCGGTTTCCTCCGCCGGTTGATCACCCCCAATAGTTCTGATATAAAGTGGCTTGTCGTTTGACACAGACTGTATTAAGAGTAGAGTTTTAGGCTTTGTTATATCACTAGTACATCACTAAGTCAGAAAACCACCAAAATGTTGTTTGAGATCTGCATTTGGATACATATATGATATACTGTATTACTACGCAACCGAGTTTTGTATATTCAGGAGATAACACAGATGCGCTATGATGCATGAAACACATGATCATAATGGAACCAATGAGACACTGTAAATGACTTGGAAAAATATATACCAAGAAATAATTGAGTGTGATGACATAGAAATGACGAAGATTACTGCTGCTATATATATTTGCTGATTTTGTACACTACGAATGTGTTGTTTCCTTGTTTGGAATTCAATACATGATCTCATAATGGAGAAAAAAAATAGTTTTGAGATAGTATTGAACCCGGGTTTGTGGATTCAAAGTCCTACACTCTATGCTCAGCACTAACGTGGCTGGCGATGTGAAGCGGAGTGTTTCATATAGCAATGCTATTATCGTTTTCATGTAATGCTTTTCAGTAACGATTTTCTGTTGCCGTGACAACAGTTTGAGAGCTATGATGTTCCAAATCAAAAGTGTTATGCGGACATTCTGTGCACATACTATGTGAGAATTTCGTCAAAATCACACAAGAATCGACCGCACAGCAATGTGTTAAACTTTGGATCCGAAATTCCTGACCCCCATTTATTTCACCTGGAGTTTAAATCGTCAATTTTGACTCAACCGCTGTCGGTCATACAACAAATGATGCAGAATTGGCCATAGTAAAAGACGTGAACACTTTTGGAAGTGCAGGTGGAATGAAAGTGAAGTTATGACGATTTTTAATTTTGTGGTTTTTCAATGACCTTGGCGTTAATTCTTGACCTTTGACCTTGAGAAACAACAGAAATGTGCCGTTATACTGTGTGCATATGCTGTCAAAATTTCATAAGAATCCGACAAAAATTGACTGCACAGCATTGCTTGAAACTTTTGATCCAGAAACTCCTGACCCCCGTCTTTTTAACCTGGAGTCAAAATCGTCAATCTTGATGCAACAGCTGTCGGCCATACATCAAAAGATGCAGAATTGGCCATAGTAATCGATGCAAGAAATCTCGAAAGTCCAGATATAATATAACTGGAGTTATTACGATTTTTAATTTTTTGGTTTTTGAACGACCTTGACGTCAATTTTTGACCTTTGACCTTCAGAAACGAAAGGCTTATGAGGATGCTCTTTGCGCATATTGTGTGAAAATTTCATGAAAATGCGACAAGAATTGCGCCCGCTATCGTGCAAACTGACGGACAGACAAACATACAAACAAACAAATGAAGCAATCGCTCAAAGAGCTAGGACTTGGCAAAATAAAGTAATGAACTTGAAAAGAAGTCTATGAAAAACAGCTAAAAAACGTTCTGAGAGAGACTTGAACAGTTCTATCTTTAAATTATCTAGTTGCTGTTAAGTAAGTTGTACATGTTTTGAATTGTGCAATTATGCTATAAAAGGCAAGATCCTGTAAGTTAGAGAGAGAAAAAAAAGTTTTGAGAGAGAGTTGAACCCGGGTCAGTGGATTCAAAGTCCTGAGCTCTATGCACAGTACCAAAGTTGCCGACAGTGTGAAGTGGTGTATTTATTGTATGTACTGCTAAAAACCGGGAATGGGGCCGGTTCCTTTGCCGGTTCGTCAGCCCCAGCAGTCCTAATATAAGGGAGCCTGTCGCTTGACACAGACTGTATTTAGACTAGAGTTTTAGGCTTTGTTATATCACTTGTACATCACTGAGTTAGAAAACCACTGAAATGTTGTTTGAGATCTGCATCTGGATACATATATGATATACTCTATTGCTATGCAACCGAGCGTGTGTATTTAGAACGGGACATGTCCACAGGGGGTAATCGTTTCTACAGCTTATTGGCGTGTGAACGGATTGAGAATCAGATTCACCCCACTGCTCTTTCTACTTTGATATCTCGGCGAGTTTTCAATCTATTCCAAATGTAAAAGGTGCATTATAAACTAGAAATAACACTGCAACTGACTGTATAAAAACTGAGTTAGAGATAAAAGAGATTAGAGTTTCGAGGGAGGATTGAACACGGGTCTTTGGATTCAAAGTCTTACGCTCTATCCACAGCACCAACGTCGCCGACAGTGTGAAGAAGTGTATTCCATGTAACAGTTACTTTACGGTTTTCCAGCCTCCATAGTTATAGTTATGTAACGGTTTTTCAGTCGCCAAGACATCAGTTTTTAAGCTATGACTTTCAAAATCAATAGGCTTGTGCAGGAGTCTTATGCGCATCTTCTTTGAAAATTTCATGTCATTCCGACAAGGATTGCGCCCGCTATCGTGCGAACAGACGGACAGAACACATATTTGATCGCTGAGCAACATACAACTGAAGCAATCGCTCAGAGAGCTAGGACTTGGCAAAATAAAGTAATGAACTTGAAAAGAAGTCTATAATAAACCAGCTAAAAAACGTTTTGAGAGAGATTTGAATATTTCTTTTTTTTTAAATTATCTAGTTGCTGTTAAGTAAATTGTACATGTATCAAATTGTGCAGTAATGCTATAAAAGACATGATCCTGTAAGTTAGAGAGAAAAAAAGAAGTTTTGAGAGGGAGTTGAACCCGGGTCTGTGGATTCAAAGTCCTGAGCTCTATGCACTGCACCAACGGGGCTGACAGCAACAAGTTGTGTTGTATTGTAACAGGTCCTTTACGGCAAATTACTGCTAAAAACCGGGAATGGGGCTGATCTCTACGCCGTTTCGTCACCCAGGATAGTTCTGATATAAAAGAGCCTGTCGCTTGCCACAGATTGTATTTAGACAAGAGTTTTAGGCTTCGTTATATCACTTGTACACCTCTGAGTCAGAAAACAAAAGAAATGTTGTTTGAGATCTGCGTTTGGATACTTTTATGATATACTGTATTACTACGCAACCGAGATGGAACGATATAATGATGTATGTATTATTGATAGAATGGAGCTAACACGGATGCGCTATGACGCATAAAAGACACGATCATAATGGAACCAATGAGACACTGTTAAGTGATATTTATAGCGACAAATAGTTAAGTATGACATGAAAACTATGAAAATAACTCCTGGTGCATAAAAAAATAACACTGCTCTTTCCACTTTGATATCTCGGCGAGTTTTCAATCTATTCCAAATGTAAAAGGTGCATTATAAACTAGAAATAACACTGCAACTGACTGTATAAAAACTAAGTTAGAGATAAAAGAGATTAGAGTTTTGAGGGAGGGTTGAACACGGGTCTTTGGATTCAAAGTCTTACGCTCTATCCACTGCACCAACGTTGCCGACAGTGTGAAGAAGTGTATTCCATGTAACAGTTACTTTATGGTTTTCCAGCCTCCATAGTTATAGTTATGTAACGGTTTTTCAGTCGCCAAGACAACAGTTTTTAAGCTATGACCTTCAAAATCAATAGGCTTGTGCAGGAGTCTTATGCGCATCTTCTTTGAAAATTTCATGTCATTTCGACAAGGATTGCGCCCGCTATCGTGCGAACAGACGGACAGAACACATATTTGATCGCTGAGCAACATACAACTGAAGCAATCGCTCAAAGAGCTAGGACTTGGCAAAATGAAGTAATGAACTTGAAAAGAAGTCTATAGAAACCAGCTACAAAGTGTTTTGAGAGAGACTTGAACAGTTAGTTTCTTAAGTTATCTATTTGCTGTTAAGTAAGTTGTACTTGTATTAAATTGTGCAGTTATGCTATAAAAGACAAGATCCTGTGAGTTAGAGAGAAAAAACAAGTTTTGAGAGAGAGTTGAACCCGGGTCTGTGGATTCAAAGTCCTGAGCTCTATGCACGGCACCAACGGGGCTGACAGCAACAAGTTGTGTTGTATTGTAACAGGTCCTTGAAGGCAAATTACTGCTAAAAACCGGGAATGGGGCTGATCTCTACGCCGTTTCGTCACCCAGGATAGTTCTGATATAAAAGAGCCTGTCGCTTGCCACAGATTGTATTTAGACAAGAGTTTTAGGCTTCGTTATATCACTTGTACACCTCTGAGTCAGAAAACAAAAGAAATGTTGTTTGAGATCTGCGTTTGGATACTTTTATGATATACTGTATTACTACGCAACCGAGATGGAACGATATAATGATGTATGTATTATTGATAGAATGGAGCTAACACGGATGCGCTATGATGCATAAAAGACACGATCATAATGGAACCAATGAGACACTGTTAAGTGATATTTATAGCGACAAATAGTTAAGTATGACATGAAAACTATGAAAATAACTCCTGGTGCATAAAAAAATAACACTGCTCTTTCTACTTTGATATCTCGGCGAGTTTTCAATCTATTCCAAATGTAAAAGGTGCATTATAAACTAGAAATAACACTGCAACTGACTGTATAAAAACTAAGTTAGAGATAAAAGAGATTAGAGTTTTGAGGGAGGGTTGAACACAGGTCTTTGGATTCAAAGTCTTACGCTCTATCCACTGCACCAACGTTGCCGACAGTGTGAAGAAGTGTATTCCATGTAACAGTTACTTTACGGTTTTCCAGCCTCCATAGTTATAGTTATGTAACGGTTTTTCAGTCGCCAAGACAACAGTTTTTAAGCTATGACCTTCAAAATCAATAGGCTTGTGCAGGAGTCTTATGCGCATCTTCTTTGAAAATTTCATGTCATTCCGACAAGGATTGCGCCCGCTATCGTGCGAACAGACGGACAGAACACATATTTGATCGCTGAGCAACATACAACTGAAGCAATCGCTCAGAGAGCTAGGACTTGGCAAAATAAAGTAATGAACTTGAAAAGAAGTCTATAATAAACCAGCTAAAAAACGTTTTGAGAGAGACTTGAATAGTTTTTTCTAGTTGCTGTTAAGTAAGTTGTACATGTATTAAATTGTGTAGTTATGCTATAAAAGACATGATCCTGTAAGTTAGAGAGAAAAAAACAAGTTTTGAGAGAGAGTTGAACCCGGGTCCGTGGATTCAAAGTCCTGAGCTCTATGCACAGCACCATCGTGGCCGACAGCATTGAGTGGTGTATGTATTGTAACAGGTCCTTCAAGGCAAATTACTGCTAAAAACCGGGAATGGGGCCGGTTCCTTTGCCGGTTCGTCACACCCAGCAGTCCTAATATAAGGGAGCCTGTGGCTTGACACAGACTGTATTTAGACTAGAGTTTTAGGCTTTGTTATATCACTTGTACATCACTGAGTTAGAAAACCACTGAAATGTTGTTTGAGATCTGCATCTGGATACATATATGATATACTGAATTGCTATGCAACCGAGCGTGTGTATTTAGGACGGGACATGTCCACAGGGGGTAATCGTTTCTACAGCTTATTGGCGTGTGAACGGATTGAGAATCAGATTCACCCCACTGCTCTTTCTACTTTGATATCTCGGCGAGTTTTCAATCTATTCCAAATGTAAAAGGTGCATTATAAACCAGAAATAACACTGCAACTGACTGTATAAAAACTAAGTTAGAGATAAAAGAGATTAGAGTTTTGAGGGAGGGTTGAACACGGGTCTTTGGATTCAAAGTCTTACGCTCTAACCACTGCACCAACGTTGCCGACAGTGTGAAGAAGTGTATTCCATGTAACAGTTACTTTATGGTTTTCCAGCCTCCATAGTTATAGTTATGTAACGGTTTTTCAGTCGCCAAGACAACAGTTTTTAAGCTATGACCTTCAAAATCAATAGGCTTGTGCAGGAGTCTTATGCGCATCTTCTTTGAAAATTTCATGTCATTCCGACAAGGATTGCGCGCGCTATCGTGCGAACAGACGGACAGAACACATATTTGATCGCTGAGCAACATACAACTGAAGCAATCGCTCAAAGAGCTAGGACTTGGCAAAATAAAGTCATGAACTTGAAAAGAAGTCTATAAACCAGCTAAAAAACGTTCTGAGAGAGACTTGAATAGTTTTTTTTTTTTTAAATTATCTAGTTGCTGTTAAATAAATTGTACATGTATCAAATTGTGCAGTAATGCTATAAAAGACATGATCCTGTAAGTTAGAGAGAAAAAACAAGTTTTGAGAGAGAGTTGAACCCGGGTCTGTGGATTCAAAGTCCTGAGCTCTATGCATAGCACCAACGTGGACGACAACAGGAAGTGGCGTATTTATTGTATGTACTGCTAAAAACCGGGAATGGGGCCGGTTCGTCACCCATAGCAGTCCTAATATAAGGGAGCCTGTCGCTTGACACAGACTGTATTTAGACAAGAGTTTTAGGCTTTGTCATATCACTTGTACATCACTGAGTTAGAAAACCACTGAAATGTTGTTTGAGATCTGCATCTGGATACAAATATGATATACTGTATTGCTATGCAACCGAGCGTGTGTATTTAGGACGGGACATGTCCACAGGTGTTAATCGTTTCTACAACTTATTGGCGTGTGAACGGATTGAGAATCAGATTCACCCCACTGCTCTTTCTACTTTGATATCTCGGCGAGTTTTCAATCTATTCCAAATGTAAAAGATGCATTATAAACTAGAAATAACACTGCAGCTGACTGTATAAAAACTAAGTTAGAGATAAAAGAGATTTGAGTTTTGAGGGAGGGTTGAACACGGGTCTTTGGATTCAAAGTCTTACGCTCTATCCACTGCACCAACGTTGCCGACAGTGTGAAGAAGTGTATTCCATGTAACAGTTACTTTATGGTTTTCCAGCCTCCATAGTTATAGTTATGTAACGGTTTTTCAGTCGCCAAGACAACAGTTTTTAAGCTATGACCTTCAAAATCAATAGGCTTGTGCAGGAGTCTTATGTGCATCTTCTTTGAAAATTTCATGTCATTCCGACAAGGATTGCGCCCGCTATCGTGCGAACAGACAGACAGAACACATATTCGATCGCTGAGCAACATACAACTGAAGCAATCGCTCAAAGAGCTAGGACTTGGCAAAATAAAGTAATGAACTTGAAGAGAAGTCTATAAACCAGCTTTGGTCTATAAACCCTAGCATCATAATACTGTAATAATACTAAATTGTGCTGCTACATTCTTCAGAATTGAAAGCATGATCATGATCTTGTAAGTTACAGATGAAAAATTACAATGACAACAAGTGAACAAAACGAATAGAGACACTCGGTGAATACAAATCATGCCAGAATGGACTTAACACAGATGCATTATGATGCATGAAGGACACGATCATAATGGAACCAATGAGACACTGTTAAATGACTTTAAGGAATTCATAGTGAGAAATAATTAAGTATGATGACATAATAACGATAAAGATTACTCGTGCTACATTTATTTGCTGATTTTGTACACTACGAATGTGTTGTTTCGTTGTTTGGAATTGAATACATGATCTTTTAACGGAGAAAAAAAATAGTTTTGAGATAGTATTGAACCCGGGTCTGTGGATTCAAAGTCCTACGCTCTACGCTCAGCACTAACGTGGCTGGCGATGTGAAGCGGAGTGTTTCATATAGCAATGCTATTATCGTTTTCATGTAATGCTTTTCAGTAACGATTTTCTGTTGCCGTGACAACAGTTTCAGAGCTATGATGTTCCAAATCAAAAGGGTTATGCGGACATTCCGTGCACATATTATGTGAGAATTTCGTCAAAATCACACAAGAATCGACTGCACAGCAATGTGTTAAACTTTGGATCCGAACTTCCTGACCCCCATGTATTTCACCTGGAGTTTAAATCGTCAATTTTGATTCAACAGCTGTCGGTCATACATCAAAAGATGCAGAATTGGCCATAATAAAAGACGTGAACACTTTTGGAAGTGCAGGTGGAATGAGAGTGGAGTTATGACGATTTTTAATTTTGTGGTTTTTCAATGACCTTGGCGTTAATTCTTGACCTTTGACCTTGAGAAACAACAGGAATGTGCCGTTATACTGTGTGCATATGCTGTCAAAATTTCATAAGAATCCGACAAAAATTGACTGCACAGCAATGCATGAAACTTTTGATCCAGAAACTCCTGACCCCCGTCTTTTTAACCCGGAGTCAAAATCGTCAATTTTGATGCAGCAGCTGTCGGCCATACATCAAAAGATGCAGAATTGGCCATAGTATTCGAGGCTAGAAATCTCGAAACTCCAGATAAAATATAACTGGACTTATTACGATTTTAAATTTTTTGGTTTTTGAACGACCTTGACGTCAATTTTTGACCTTTGACTTTCAGAAACGAAAGGCTTATGAGGAAGATCCTTGCACATGTTGTGTCAAAATTTCATGAAAATCCGACAAGAATTGCGCCCGCTATCGTGCGAACGGACGGACAGACAAACATACAAACAAACAAACAAACAAACAAACAAGATGACTGACCAACATACTTGGCAAAATTTATTTTGCCAAGTAATGAAGCAATCGCTCAAAGAGCTAGGACTTGGCAAAATAAAGTCAAAGAACTTGAAAAGAAGTCGATACACCAGCTAAAAAACGTTTTGAGAGAGACTTGAATAATTTTTTTTTTAAATTATCTAGTTGCTGTTAAGTAATTTGTACATGTATCAAATTGTGCAGTAATGCTATAAAAGAGAGAAAAAAGTTAGAGAGAAAAAACAAGTTTTGAGAGAGAGTTGAACCCGGGTCTGTGGATTGAAAGTCCTGACCTCTATCCACAGCACCATCGTGGCCGAGAGCGTTGAGTGGTGTATGTATTGTAACAGGTCCTTCAAGGCAAATTACTGCTAAAAACCGAGAATAGGGCCGGTTCCTTTGCCGGTTCGTCACCCCCAGCAGCCGTAATATAAGGGAGCCTGTCGCTTGACACAGACTGTATTTAGACTAGAGTTTTAGGCTTTGTCATATCACTTGTACATCACTGAGTTAGAAAACCACTGAAATGTTGTTTGAGATCTGCATCTGGATACATATATGATATACTGTATTGCTATGCAACCGAGCGTGTGTATTTAGGACGGGACATGTCCACAGGGGGTAATCGTTTCTACAGCTTATTGGCGTGTGAACGGATTGAGAATCAGTTTCACCCCACTGCTCTTTCTACTTTGATATCTCGGCGAGTTTTCAATCTATTCCAAATGTAAAAGGTGCATTATAAACTAGAAATAACACTGCTACTGACTCTATAAAAACTAAGTTAGAGATAAAAGAGTTTAGAGTTTTGAGGGAGGGTTGAACACGGGTCTTTGGATTTAAAGTCTTACGCTCTATCCACTGCACCAACGTTGCCGACAGTGTGAAGAAGTGTATTCCATGTAGCAGTTACTTTATGGTTTTCCAGCCTCCATAGTTATAGTTATGTAACGGTTTTTCAGTCGCCAAGACAACAGTTTTTAAGCTATGACCTTCAAAATCAATAGGCTTGTGCAGCAGTCTTATGCGCATCTTCTTTGAAAATTTCTTGTCATTCCGACATGGATTGCGCCCGCTATCGTGCGAACAGACGGACAGAACACATATTTGATCGCTGAGCAACATACAACTGAAGCAATCGCTCAAAGAGCTAGGACTTGGCAAAATAAAGTTAATGATCTTGAAGAGAGGTCTATAAACTAGCTAAAAAAAACGTTCTGAGAGAGACTTGAATAGTTCTTTTTTTTAAATTATCTAGTTGCTGTTAAGTAAGTTGTAATTGTGCAGTTATGCTATAAAAGACATGATCCTGTAAGTTAGAGAGAAAAAAACAAGTTTTGAGAGAGAGTTGAACCCGGGTCTGTGGATTCAATGTCCTGAGCTCTATGCACAGCACCAAAGTTGTCGACAGTGTGAAGTGGTGTATTTATTGTATGTACTGCTGAAAACCGGGAATGGGGCCGGTTCCTTTGCCGGTTCGTCACCCCCAACAGTCCTAATATAAGGGAGCCTGTCGCTTGACACAGACTGTATTTAGACTAGAGTTTTAGGCTTTGTTATATCACTTGTACATCACTGAGTTAGAAAACCACTGAAATGTTGTTTGAGATCTGCATTTGGATACATATATGATATACTGTATTGCTATGCAACCGAGCGTGTGTATTTAGGACGGGACATGTCCACAGGGGGTAATCGTTTCTACAGCTTATTGGCGTGTGAACGGATTGAGAATCAGATTCACCCCACTGCTCTTTCTACTTTGATATCTCGGCGAGTTTTCAATCTATTCCAAATGTAAAAGGTGCATTATAAACTAGAAATAACACTGCAACTGACTGTATAAAAACTAAGTTAGAGATAAAAGAGATTAGAGTTTTGAGGGAGGGTTGAACACGGGTCTTTGGATTCAAAGTCTTACGCTCTATCCACTGCACCAACGTTGCCGACAGTGTGAAGAAGTGTATTCCATGTAACAGTTACTTTACGGTTTTCCAGCCTCCATAGTTACAGTTATGTAACGGTTTTTCAGTCGCCAAGACAACAGTTTTTGAGCTATGACCTTCAAAATCAATAGGCTTGTGCAGGAGTCTTATGCGCATCTTCTTTGAAAATTTCATGTCATTCCGACAAGGATTGCGCCCGCTATCGTGCGAACAGACGGACAGAACACATATTTGATCGCTGAGCAACATACAACTGAAGCAATCGCTCAGAGAGCTAGGACTTGGCAAAATAAAGTTAATGATCTTGAAGAGAGGTCTATAAACCAGCTAAAAAACATTCTGAGAGAGAATTGAATAGTTCGTTTCTTCATAAATTATCTATTTGCTAAATTGTGCAGTTATGCTATAAAAGACATGATCCTGTAAGTTAGAGAGAAAAAAACAAGTTTTGAGAGGGAGTTGAACCCGGGTCTGTGGATTCAAAGTCCTGAGCTCTATGCACAGCACCAAAGTGGCCGACAGCGTCAAGTTGTGTTGTATTGTGACAGTTCCTCTATGGCAAATTACTGCTAAAAACCGGGAATGGGGCCGGTTCCTTTGCCGGTTCGTCGCCCCCAGCAGTCCTAATATAAGGGAGCCTGTCGCTTGACACAGATTGTATTTAGACAAGAGTTTTAGGCTTCGTTATATCGCTTGTACACCTCTGAGTCACAAAACAAAAGAAATGTTGTTTGAGATCTGCATTTGGATACTTTTATGATATACTGTATTACTACGCAACCGAGATGGAACGATATAATGATGTATGTATTATTGATAGAATGGAGCCAACACGGATGCGCTATGATGCATAAAAGACACGATCATGATGGAACCAATGAGACACTGTTAAGTTATATTTTTAGCGACAAATAGTTAAGTATGATGACATGAAAACTATGAAAATTACTCCCGGTACATTTATTTGCTGAATACCTACATTATGAATGCGTTGCTTTGTTATTTGGAATTAAATACTTGATCGTGTAAGCAAGCGATAAAAAAAAATAGTTTCAAGAGAGACTCGAACACGGGTCTGTGGATTTAAAGTCCTAAGCTCTATGTCGCAGGCAATGTGAGGTGGTGTATTTCGTATAGCAATGCTATCACGGTTTTCATGTGATTTGTCAAGTAACGGTTTTTCCGTTACCATGACAACAGTTTTAGAGCTATGATGTTCCAAATCAACAGGGTTATGCGGATGTTTTGTGCACATATACTGTGAGAATCTCGTCAAAATCACACAAGAATTGACTGCACAGCAATGTGTTAAACTTTGGATCCGAAATTCCTGACCCCCATGTATTTCACCTGGAGTTTGATTCGTCAATTTTGATTCAATCACTGTCGGACATACATCAAAATATGCAGAATTGGCCATAGTAAAAGAGGTGGACACTTTTGGAAGTGCAGGTGGAATGAAAGTGGAGTTATGACGATTTTTAATTTTTTGGTTTTTCAATGACCTTGGCGTTAATTCTTGACCTTTGACCTTGAGAAACAACAGGAATATGCCGACATCTGGTGTGCATATGCTTTGAAAATTTCATAAGAATCCGAAAAGAATTGACTGCACAGCAATGCATGAAACTTTTGATCCAGAAACTCCTGACCCCCGTCTTTTTAACCTGGAGTCAAAATCGGCAATTTTGATGCAACAGCTGTCGGCCATACACCAAAAGATGCAGAATTGGCCATAGTAATCGATGCAAGAAATCTCGAAACTCCAGATGAAATATAACTGGAGTTATTACGATTTTTAATATTTTGGTTTTTGAACGACCTTGGCGTCAATTTTTTACCTTTGACCTTCAGAAACGAAAGGCTTATGAGGAAGATACTTGCACATGTTGTGTCAAAATTTCATGAAAATCCAACAAGAATTGCGCCCGCTATCGTGCAAACTGACGGACAGACAAACATACAAACAAGATGACTGACCAACATACTTGGCAAAATTTATTTTGCCAAGTAATGAAGCAATCGCTCAAAGAGCTAGGACTTGGCAAAATAAAGTAATGAACTTGAAAAGAAGTCTATAATAAACCAGGTAAAAAACGTTTTGAGAGAGACTTGAATAGTTCTTTTTTAAAATTATCTATTTGCTGTTAAGTACATTGTACATGTATTAAATTGTGCAGATATGCTATATAGAATAAAAGACATGATCTTGTAAGTGAGAGAGAAAAAACAAGTTTTGAGAGAGAGTTGAACCCGGGTCTGTGGATTCAAAGTCCTAAGCTCTATGCACAGCACCAACGTGGCAGACAGCGTCAAGTTGTGTTGTATTGTAACAGTTCCTCTATGGCAAATTACTGCTCAAAACCGGGAATGGGGCCGGTTCCTTTGACGGTTCGTCACCCCAGCAGTCCTAATATAAGGGAGCCTGTGGCTTGACACAGACTGTATTTAGACTAGAGTTTTAGGCTTTGTTATATCACTTGTACATCACTGAGTTAGAAAACCACTGAAATGTTGTTTGAGATCTGCATCTGGATACATATATGATATACTGTATTGCTATGCAACGAAGCGTGTGTATTTAGGACGGGACATGTCCACAGGGGGTTATCGTTTCTACAGCTTATTGGCGTGTGAACGGATTGAGAATCAGATTCACCCCACTGCTCTTTCTACTTTGATATCTCGGCGAGTTTTCAATCTATTCCAAATGTAAAAGGTGCATTATAAACTAGAAATAACAGTGCAACAGACTGTATAAAAACTAAGTTAGAGATAAAAGAGATTAGAGTTTTGAGGGAGGGTTGAACACGGGTCTTTGGATTCAAATTCTTATGCTCTATCCACTGCACCAACGTTGCCGACAGTGTGAAGAAGTGTATTCCATGTAACAGTTACTTTATGGTTTTCCAGCCTCCATAGTTATAGTTATGTAACGGTTTTTCAGTCGCCAAGACAACAGTTTTTAAGCTATGACCTTCAAAATCAATAGGCTTGTGCAGGAGTCTTATGCGCATCTTCTTTGAAAATTTCATGTCATTCCGACAAGGATTGCGCCCGCTATCGTGCGAACAGACGGACAGAACACATATTTGATCGCTGAGCAACATACAACTGAAGCAATCGCTCAGAGAGCTAGGACTTGGCAAAATAAAGTAATGAACTGGAAAAGAAGTCTATACACTAGCTTTTACACTAGCTTGATACAGTTATTAAATTGTGTTGTTATGTTGTTTAGAACGAAATTCATGATCATGATTGTGTAAGTTGAAAATAAAAATAAAATAATTTCAAGAGAGATTTGAACCCAGGTCTGTGGATTCAAAGTCCTGAGCTCTACGCACAGCGCCAAAGTGGCCGACAGCGTCAAGTTGTGTTGTATTGTGACAGTTCCTCTATAGCAAATTACTGCTAAAAACCGGGAATGGGGCCCGTTTGCTATAACGGTTCATCACTCCCAGCAGTCCTAACATAAGGGAGCCTGTCGCTTGACACAGACTGTATTTAGACTAGAGTTTTAGGCTTTGTTGTATCACTTGTACATCACTGAGTTAGAAAACCACTGAAATGTTGTTTGAGATCTGCATTTGGATACATTTATGATATACTGTATTGCTATGCAACCGAGTGTGTGTATTCAGGACGGGACATGTCCACAGGGGGTAATCGTTTCTACAGCTTATTGGCGTGTGAACGGATTGAGAATCAGATTCACCCCACTGCTCTTTCTACTTTGATATCTCGGCGAGTTTTCAATCTATTCCAAATGTAAAAGGTGCATTATAAACTAGAAATAACACTGCAACTGACTGTATAAAAACTAAGTTAGAGATAAAAGAGATTAGAGTTTTGAGGGAGGGTTGAACACGGGTCTTTGGATTCAAAGTCTTACGCTCTATCCACTGCACCAACGTTGCCGACAGTGTGAATAAGTGTATTCCATGTAACAGTTACTTTACGGTTTTCCAGCCTCCATAGTTATAGTTATGTAACGGTTTTTTAGTCGCCAAGACAACAGTTTTTAAGCTATGACCTTCAAAATCAATAGGCTTGTGCAGGAGTCTTATGCGCATCTTCTTTGAAAATTCCATGTCATTCCGACAAGGATTGCGCCCGCTGTCGTGCGAACAGACGGACAGAACACATATTTGATCGCTGAGCAACATACAACTGAAGCAATCGCTCAGAGAGCTAGGACTTGGCAAAATAAAGTAATGAACTGGAAAAGAAGTCTATACACTAGCTTTTACACTAGCTTGATACAGTTATTAAATTGTGTTGTTATGTTGTTTAGAACGAAATTCATGATCATGATTGTGTAAGTTGAAAATAAAAATAAAATAATTTCAAGAGAGATTTGAACCCGGGTCTGTGGATTCAAAGTCCTGAGCTCTACGCACAGCACCAAAGTGGCCGACAGCGTCAAGTTGTGTTGTATTGTGACAGTTCCTCTATGGCAAATTACTGCTAAAAACCGGGAACGGGGCCGGTTCCTTTGCCGGTTCGTCACCCCCAGCAGTCCTAATATAAGGGAGCCTGTCGCTTGACACAGACTGTGTTTAGACTAGAGTTTTAGGCTTTGTTATATCACTTGTACATCACTGAGTTGGAAAACCACTGAAATGTTGTTTGAGATCTGCATTTGGATACATATATGATATATTGTATTACTATGCAACCGAGCGTGTGTATTTAGGACGGGACATGTCCACAGGGGGTAATCGTTTCTACAGCTTATTGGCGTGTGAACGGATTGAGAATCAGATTCACCCCACTGCTATTTCTACTTTGATATCTCGGCGAGTTTTCAATCTATTCCAAATGTAAAAGGTGCATTATAAACTAGCAATAACACTGCAACTGACTGTATAAAAAGTAAGTTCGAGATAAAAGAGATTAGAGTTTTGAGGGAGGGTTGAACACGGGTCTTTGGATTCAAAGTCTTACGCTCTATCCACTGCACCAACGTTGCCGACAGTGTGAAGAAGTGTATTCCATGTAACAGTTACTTTATGGTTTTCCAGCCTCCATAGTTATAGTTATGTAACGGTTTTTCAGTCGCCAAGACAACAGTTTTTAAGCTATGACCTTCAAAATCAATAGGCTTGTGCAGGAGTCTTATGCGCATCTTCTGTGAAAATGTCATGTCATTCCGACAAGGATTGCGCCCGCTATCGTGCAAACAGGCGGACAGAACACATATTTGATCGCTGAGCAACATACAACTGAAGCAATCGCTCAAAGAGCTAGGACTTGGCAAAATAAAGTAATGAACTTGAAAAGAAGTCTATAATAAACCAGCTAAAAAACGTTTTGAGAGAGACTTGAATAGTTTTTTCTAGATGCTGTTAAGTAAGTTGTACATGTATTAAATTGTGCAGTTATGCTATAAAAGACATGATTCTGTAAGTTAGAGAGAAAAAAAACAAGTTTTGAGAGAGAGTTGAACCCGGGTCCATGGATTCAAAGTCCTGAGCTCTATGCACAGCACCAACCTGGCCCACAGCGTCAAGTGGTGTATGTATTGTAACAGGTCCTCTATGGCAAGTTACTGCTAAAAACCGGGAATGGGGCCGGTTTCCTCCGCCGGTTGATCACCCCCAATAGTTCTGATATAAAGTGGCCTGTCGTTTGACACAGACTGTATTAAGAGTAGAGTTTTAGGCTTTGTTATATCACTAGTACATCACTGAGTCAGAAAACCACCAAAATGTTGTTTGAGATCTGCATTTGGATACATATATGATATACTGTATTACTACGCAACCGAGTTTGTATATTCAGGAGATAACACAGATGCGCTATGATGCATGAAACACATGATCATAATGGAACCAATGAGACACTGTAAATGACTTGGAAAAATATATACCAAGAAATAATTGAGTGTGATGACATAGAATTGACGAAGATTACTGCTGCTAGATATATTTGCTGAATTTGTACACTACGAATGTGTTGTTTCCTTGTTTGGAATTGAATACATGATCTCATAATGGAGAAAAAAAAATAGTTTTGAGATAGTATTGAACCCGGGTTTGTGGATTCAAAGTCCTACACTCTACACTCAGCACTAACGTGGCTGGCGATGTGAAGCGGAGTGTTTCATATAGCAATGCTATTATCGTTTTCATGTAATGCTTTTCAGTAACGATTTTCTGTTGCCGTGACAACAGTTTCAGAGCTATGATGTTCCAAATCAAAAGAGTTATGCGGACATTCCGTGCACATATTATGTGAGAATTTCGTCAAAATCACACAAGAATCGACTGCACAGCAATGTGTTAAACTTTGGATCTGAAATTCCTGACCCCCATGTATTTCACCTGGAGTTTAAATCGTCAATTTTGATTCAACCGCTGTCGGTCATACATCAAATGATGTAGAATTGGCCACAGTAAAAGACGTGAACACTTTTGGAAGTGCAGGTGGAATGAAAGTGGAGTTATGACGATTTTTAATTTTGTGGTTTTTCAATGACCTTGGCGTTAATTCTTGACCTTTGACCTTGAGAAACAACAGGAATGTGCCGTTATACTGTGTGCATATGCTGTCAAAATTTCATAAGAATCCGACAAAAATTGACTGCACAGCAATGCATGAAACTTTTGATCCAGAAACTCCTGACCCCCGTCTTTTTAACCTGGAGTCAAAATCGTCAATTTTGATGCAACAGCTGTCGGCCATACACCAAAAGATGCAGAATTGGCCATAGTATTCGAGGCTAGAAATCTCGAAACTCCAGATAAAATATAACTGGACTTATTACGATTTTAAATTTTGTGGTTTTTGAACGACCTTGACGTCAATTTTTGACCTTTGACCTTCAGAAACGAAAGGCTTATGAGGAAGATCCTTGCACATGTTGTGTCAAAATTTCATGAAAATCCGACAAGAATTGCGCCCGCTATCGTGCGAACGGACGGACAGACAAACATACAAACAAACAAACAAACAAACAAGATGACTGACCAACATACTTGGCAAAATTTATTTTGCCAAGTAATGAAGCAATCGCTCAAAGAGCTAGGACTTGGCAAAATAAAGTTATGAACTTGAAGAGAAGTCTATAAACCAGCTTTAGTCTATAAACCCTTGCATCATAATACTGTAATAATATTAAATTGTGCTGCTACATTCTTCAGAATTGAAAGCATGATCATGATCTTGTAAGTTACAGATGAAAAATTACAATGACAACAAGTGAACAAAACGAATAGAGACACTCAGTGAATACAAATCATGCCAGAATGGACTTAACACAGATGCATTATGATGCATGAAGGACACGATCATAATGGAACCAATGAGACATTGTTAAATGACTTTAAGGAATTCATAGTGAGAAATAATTAAGTATGATGACATAATAACGATAAAGATTACTCGTGCTACATTTATTTGCTGATTTTGTACACTACGAATGTGTTGTTTCGTTGTTTGGAATTGAATACATGATCTTTTAATGGAGAAAAAAAAATAGTTTTGAGATAGTATCGAACCCGGGTCTGTGGATTCAAAGTCCTACGCTCTACGCTCAGCACTAACGTGGCTGGCGATGTGAAGTGGAGTGTTTCATATAGCAATGCTATTATCGTTTTCATGTAATGCTTTTCAGTAATGATTTTCTGTTGCCGTGACAACAGTTTGAGAGCTATGATGTTCCAAATTAAAAGGGTTATGCGGACATTCCGTGCACATATTATGTGAGCATTTCGTCAAAATCAGACAAGAATCGACTGCACAGCAATGTGTTAAACTTTGGATCCGAACTTCCTGACCCCCATGTATTTCACCTGGAGTTTAAATCGTCAATTTTGATTCAACTGCTGTCGGTCATACATCAAATGATGCAGAATTGACCATAATAAAAGACGTGAACACTTTTGGAAGTGCAGGTGGAATGAAAGTGGAGTTATGGCCATTTTTATTTTTTTTGTTTTTCAATGACCTTGGCGTTTATTCTTGACTTTTGACCTTGAGAAACAACAGGAATATGCCGACATCTGGGATGCATATGCTGTGAAAATTTCATAAGAATCCGACAAGAATTGACTGCACAGCAATGCATGAAACTTTTGATCCAGAAACTCCTGACCCCCGTCTTTTTAACCCGGAGTCAAAATCGTCAATTTTGATGCAACAGCTGTCGGCCATACATCAAAAGATGCAGAATTGGCCATAGTATTCGATGCTAGAAATCTCGAAACCCCAGATAAAATATAACTGGACTTATTACGATTTTAAATTTTTTGGTTTTTGAACGACCTTGACGTCAATTTTTGACCTTTGACCTTCAGAAACGAAAGGCTTATGCGGAAGATCCTTGCACATGTTGTGTCAAAGTTTCATGAAAATCCGACAAGAATTGCGCCCGCTATCGTGCGAACGGACGGACAGACAAACATACAAACAAACAAATGAAGCAATCGCTCAAAGAGCTAGGACTTGGCAAAATAAAGTAATGAACTTGAAGAGAAGTCTATAAACCAGCTTTGGTCTATAAACCCTTGCATCATAATACTGTAATAATATTAAATTGTGCTGCTACATTCTTCAGAATTGAAAGCATGATCATGATCTTATAAGTTACAGATGAAAAATTACAATGACAACAAGTGAACAAAACGAATAGAGACACTCGGTGAATACAAATCATGCCAGAATGGACTTAAAACAGATGCATTATGATGCATGAAGGACACGATCATAATGGAACCAATGAGACACTGTTAAATGACTTTAAGGAATTCATAGTGAGAAATAATTAAGTATGATGACATAATAGCGATAAAGATTACTCGTGCTACATTTATTTGCTGATTTTGTACACTACGAATGTGTTGTTTCGTTGTTTGGAATTGAATACATGATCTTTTAACGGAGAAAAATAATAGTTTTGAGATAGTATTGAACCCGGGTCTGTGGATTCAAAGTCCTACGCTCTACGCTCAGCACTAACGTGGCTGGCGATGTGAAGCGGAGTGTTTCATATAGCAATGCTATTATCGTTTTCATGTAATGCTTTTCAGTAACGATTTTCTGTTGCCGTGACAACAGTTTCAGAGCTATGATGTTCCAAATCAAAATCGTTATGCGGACATTCCGTGCACATATTATGTGAGAATTTCGTCAAAATCACACAAGAATCGACTGCACAGCAATGTGTTAAACTTTGGATCCGAACTTCCTGACCCCCATGTATTTCACCTGGAGTTTAAATCGTCAATTTTGATTCAACCGCTGTCGGTCATACATCAAAAGATGCAGAATTGGCCATAATAAAAGACGTGGACACGTTTGGAAATGCAGGTGGAATGAAAGTGGAGTTATGACCATTTTTATTTTTTTGGTTTTTCAACGATTTTGTCGTTAATTCTTGACCTTTGACCTTGAGAAACGACAGAAATATGCCGACATTTGGTGTGCATGTGCTGTGAAAATTTCATAAGAATCCGACAAGAATTGACTGCACAGCAATGCATGAAACTTTTGATCCAGAAACTCCTGACCCCCGTCTATTTAACCTGGAGTCAAAATCGTCAATTTTCAATCAACAGCTGTCGGCCATACATCAAAAGATGCAGAATTGGCCATAGTAATCGATGCTAGAAATCTCGAAACTCCAGATAAAATATAACTGGAGTTACTACGATTTTTAATTTTTTGGTTTTTGAACGACCTTGACGTCAATTTTTGACCTTTGACCTTCAGAAACGAAAGGCTTATGGGGATGCTCCTTGCACATGTTTTGTCAAAATTTCATGAAAATCCGACAAGAATTGCGCCCGCTATCGTGCAAACTGACGGACAGACAAACATACAAACAAACAAACAAACAAACAAACAAGATGACTGACCAACATACTTGACAAAATTTATTTTGCCAAGTAATGAAGCAATCGCTCAGAGAGCTAGGACTTGGCAAAATAAAGTAATGAACTGGAAAAGAAGTCTATACACTAGCTTTTACACTAGCTTGATACAGTTATTAAATTGTGTTGTTATGTTGTTTAGAACGAAATTCATGATCATGATTGTGTAAGTTGAAAATAAAAATAAAATAATTTCAAGAGAGATTTGAACCCGGGTCTGTGGATTCAAAGTCCTGAGCTCTACACACAGCACCAAAGTGCCCAACAGCGTCAAGTTGTGTTGTATTGTGACAGTTCCTCTATGGCAAATACTGCTAAAAACCGGGAATGGGGCCGGTTCCTTTGCCGGTTCGTGACCCCCAGCAGTCCTAATATAAGGGAGCCTGTCGCTTGACACAGACTGTATTTAGAGCAGTCCTAATATAAGGGAGCCTGTCGCTTGACACATACTGTATTTAGACTAGAGTTTTAGGCTTTGTTATATCACTTGTATATCACTGAGTTAGAAAACCACTGAAATGTTGTTTGAGATCTGCATCTGGATACATATATGATATACTGTATTGCTATGCAACCGAGCGTGTGTATTTAGGACGGGACATGTCCACAGGGGGTAATCGTTTCTACAGCTTATTGGCGTGTGAACGGATTGAGAATCAGATTCACCCCACTGCTCTTTCTACTTTGATATCTCGGCGAGTTTTCAATCTATTCCAAATGTAAAAGGTGCATTATAAACTAGAAATAACACTACAACTGACTGTATAAAAACTAAGTTAGAGATAAAAGAGAGTTTTGAGGGAGGGTTGAACACGGGTCTTTGGATGCAAAGTCTTACGCTCTATTCACTGCACCAACGTTGCCAACAGTGCGAAGAAGTGTATTCCATGTAACAGTTACTTTATGGTTTTCCAGCCTCCATAGTTATAGTTATGTAACGGTTTTTCAGTCGCCAAGACAACAGTTTTTAAGCTATGACCTTCAAAATCAATAGGCTTGTGCAGGAGTCTTATGCGTATCTTCTTTGAAAATGTCATGTCATTCCGACAAGGATTGCGCCCGCTATCGTGCGAACAGACGGACAGAACACATATTTGATCGCTGAACAACATACAACTGAAGCAATCGCTCAAAGAGCTAGGACTTGGCAAAATAAAGTTAATGATCTTGAAGAGAGGTCTATAAACTAGCTAAAAAAAAACGTTCTGAGAGAGACTTGAATAGTTCTTTTTTTTTAATTATCTAGTTGCTTTTAAGTAAGTTGTAATTGTGCAGTTATGCTATAAAAGACATGATCCTGTAAGTTACAGAATAAAACAAGTTTTGAGAGAGAGTTGAACCCGGGTCTGTGGATTCAAAGTCCTGAGCTCTATGCACATCACCAAAGTTGCCGACAGTGTGAAGTGGTGTATTTATTGTATGTACTGCTAAAAACCGGGAATGGGGCCGGTTCCTTTGCCGGTTCGTCACCCCCAGCAGTCCTAATATAAGGGAGCCTGTCGCTTGACACAGACTGTATTTAGACTAGAGTTTTAGGCTTTGTTATATCACTTGTACATCACTGAGTTAGAAAACCACTGAAATGTTGTTTGAGATCTGCATCTGGATACATATATGATATACTGTATTGCTATGCAACCGAGCGTGTGTATTTAGGACGGGACATGTCCACAGGGGGTAATCGTTTCTACAGCTTATTGGCGTGTGAACGGATTGAGAATCAGATTCACCCCACTGCTATTTCTACTTTGATATCTCGGCGAGTTTTCAATCTATTCCAAATGTAAAAGGTGCATTATAAACTAGCAATAACACTGCAACTGACTGTATAAAAAAGTAAGTTCGAGATCAAAGAGATTAGAGTTTTGAGGGAGGGTTGAACACGGGTCTTTGGATTCAAAGTCTAACGCTGTATCCACTGCACCAACGTTGCCGACAGTGTGAAGAAGTGTATTCCATGTAGCAGTTACTTTATGGTTTTCCAGCCTCCATAGTTATAGTTATGTAACGGTTTTTCAGTCGCCAAGACAACAGTTTTTAAGCTATGACCTTCAAAATCGATAGGCTTGTGCAGGAGTCTTATGCGCATCTTCTTTGAAAATTTCATGTCATTCCGACAAGGATTGCGCCCGCTATCGTGCGAACAGACGGACAGAACACATATTTGATCGCTGAGCAACATACAACTGAAGCAATCGCTCAGAGAGCTAGGACTTGGCAAAATAAAGTTATGAACTTGAAGAGAAGTCTATAAACCAGCTTTGGTCTATAAACCCTTGCATCATAATACTGTAATAATATTAAATTGTGCTGCTACATTCTTCAGAATTGAAAGCATGATCATGATCTTGTAAGTTACAGATGAAAAATTACAATGACAACAAGTGAACAAAACGAATAGAGACACTCGGTGAATACAAATCATGCCAGAATGGACTTAACACAGATGCATTATGATGCATGAAGGACACGATCATAATGGAACCAATGAGACACTGTTAAATGACTTTAAGGAATTCATAGTGAGAAATAATTAAGTATGATGACATAATAACGATAAAGATTACTCATGCTACATTTATTTGCTGATTTTGTACACTACGAATGTGTTGTTTCGTTGTTTGGAATTGAATACATGATCTTTTAATGGAGAAAAAAAAATAGTTTTGAGATAGTATCGAACCCGGGTCTGTGGATTCAAAGTCCTACGCTCTACGCTCAGCACTAACGTGGCTGGCGATGTGAAGCGGAGTGTTTCATATAGCAATGCTATTATCGTTTTCATGTAATGCTTTTCAGTAACGATTTTCTGTTGCCGTGACAACAGTTTGAGAGCTATGATGTTCCAAATTAAACGGGTTATGCGGACATTCCGTGCACATATTATGTGAGCATTTCGTCAAAATCAGACAAGAATCGACTGCACAGCAATGTGTTAAACTTTGGATCCGAACTTCCTGACCCCCATGTATTTCACCTGGAGTTTAAATCGTCAATTTTGATTCAACTGCTGTCGGCCATACATCAAATGATGCAGAATTGACCATAATAAAAGACGTGAACACTTTTGGAAGTGCAGGTGGAATGAAAGTGGAGTTATGGCCATTTTTATTTTTTTTGTTTTTCAATGACCTTGGCGTTAATTCTTGACTTTTGACCTTGAGAAACAACAGGAATATGCCGACATCTGGTATGCATATGCTGTGAAAATTTCATAAGAATCCGACAAGAATTGACTGCACAGCAATGCATGAAACTTTTGATCCAGAAACTCCTGACCCCCGTCTTTTTAACCCGGAGTCAAAATCGTCAATTTTGATGCAACAGCTGTCGGCCATACATCAAAAGATGCAGAATTGGCCATAGTATTCGATGCTAGAAATCTCGAAACTCCAGATAAAATATAACTGGACTTATTACGATTTTAAATGTTTTGGTTTTTGAACGACCTTGACGTCAATTTTTGACCTTTGACCTTCAGAAACGAAAGGCTTATGAGGAAGATCCTTGCACATGTGGTGTCAAAATTTCATGAAAATCCGACAAGAATTGCGCCCGCTATCGTGCAAACTGACGGACAGACAAACATACAAACAAACAAACAAACAAACAAGATGACTGACCAACATACTTGGCAAAATTTATTTTGCCAAGTAATGAAGCAATCGCTCAAAGAGCTAGGACTTGGCAAAATAAAGTAATGAACTTGAAAAGAAGTCTATAATAAACCAGCTAAAAAACGTTTTGAGAGAGACTTGAATAGTTTTTTCTAGTTGCTGTTAAGTAAGTTGTACATGTATCAAATTGTGCAGTAATGCTATAAAAGACATGATCCTGTAAGTTAGAGAGAAAAAACAAGTGTTGAGAGGGAGTTGAACCCGGGTCTGTGGATTCAAAGTCCTACACTCTATGCACAGCACCAACGTGACCGACAGTGTGAAGTGGTGTATTTATTGTATGTACTGCTAAAAACCGGGAATGGGACCGGTTCCCTTGCTGGTTCGTCACCCCCAGCAGTCCTAATATAAGGGAGCCTGTGGCTTGACACAGACTGTATTTAGACTAGAGTTTTAGGCTTTGTTATATCACTTGTACATCACTGAGTTAGAAAACCACTGAAATGTTGTTTGAGATCTGCACTTGGATACATATATGATATACTGTATTACTATGCAACCGAGCGTGTGTATTTAGGACGGGACATGTCCACAGGGGGTATTCGTTTCTACAGCTTATTGGCGTGTGAACGGATTGAGAATCAGATTCACCCCACTGCTCTTTCTACTCTGATATCTCGGCGAGTTTTCAATTGATTCCAAATGTAAAAGGTGCATTATAAACTAGAAATAACACTGCAACTGACTGTATAAAGTAAGTTAGAGGTAAAAGAGATTAGAGTTTTGAGGGAGGGTTGAACACGGGTCTTTGGATTCAAAGTCTTACGCTCTATCCACTGCACCAACGTTGCCGACAGTGTGAAGAAGTGTATTCCATGTAACAGTTACTTTATGGTTTTCCAGCCTCCATAGTTATAGTTATGTAACGGTTTTTCAGTCGCCAAGACAACAGTTTTTAAGCTATGACCTTCAAAATCAATAGGCTTGTGCAGGAGTCTTATGCGCATCTCCTTTGAAAATTTCATGTCATTCCGACAAGGATTGCGCGCGCTATCGTGCGAACAGACGGACAGAACACATATTTGATTGCTGAGCAACATACAACTGAAGCAATCGCTCAGAGAGCTAGGACTTGGCAAAATAAAGTAATGAACTGGAAAAGAAGTCTATACACTAGCTTTTACACTAGCTTGATACAGTTATTAAATTGTGTTGTTATGTTGTTTAAAACGAAATTCATGATCATGATTGTTTAAGTTGAAAATAAAAATAAAATAATTTCAAGAGAGATCTGAACCCGGGTCTGTGGATTCAAAGTCCTGAGCTCTATGCACTGCACCAACGGGGCTGACAGCAACAAGTTGTGTTGTATTGTAACAGGTCCTTGAAGGCAAATTACTGCTAAAAACCGGGAATGGGGCTGATCTCTACGCCGTTTCGTCATCCAGGATAGTTCTGATATAAAAGAGCCTGTCGCTTGCCACAGATTGTATTTAGACAAGAGTTTTAGGCTTCGTTATATCACTTGTACACCTCTGAGTCAGAAAACAAAAGAAATGTTGTTTGAGATCTGCATTTGGATACTTTTATGATATACTGTATTACTACACAACCGAGATGGAACGATATAATGATGTATGTATTATTGATAGAATCTAGCTAACACGGATGCGCTATGATGCATAAAAGACACGATCATGATGGAACCAATGAGACACTGTTAAGTGATATTTATAGCGACAAATAGTTAAGTATGATGACATGAAAACTATGAAAATTACTCCTGGTGCATTTATTTGCTGGATACCTACATTATGAATGCGTTGTTTTGTTATTTGGAATTAAATACATGATGATGTAAAGAAAAAAAAAAGTTTTGTGATAGAAATTCCGTCAAAACGAAAAACAAACCCAAACCCAGATCGATCATGCAGGCCTACGTGAGTTGACAGATGCTGCTCATGCTGGCTGGTTAGGGCCTGTAGCCTACGATTGATAGGTTAACTGCAGACAACTAGCATTTTAAAAAAAACTTGAATGACTGGCTGCTAAATCGCCGGGTAACTGTAATTTATAATCTCGCATTGATGCTAGATTCTAGTCATATTGCATGTGGAATCGAGTCACTCGACTGGGAAAATCTTCAATGGTACGCAAATTGCCTGGCACTATGAGGTCCGCGCTTTTTGCCTAATCGCACACACTGTCACATGGCGAATATATTGCTGATTACTCATATTTAGGAGTTAACAGGTGCGTTATGATGCATGGAAAACATGATCATAATGGAACCAATGAGACACTATTAAATGATTTTAGGAAATTCTTGGTGAGAAATAATTGAGTACGATGACATAAAAACGATGTAGATTTCTCCTGCTACATTTATTTGCTGAATTTGTACACTACGAACGTCTGCTTTGTTATTTGTAATTAAAAAATAGAGAAAAAAAAATTGTTCTGAGAGAGACTTGAACCCGGGTCTGTGGATTAAAGGTCCTAAGCTCTATGCACAGCACTGACGTCGCTAGCAATGTGAAGAGATGTATTTCATTTAGCAATGCTATCGTGGTTTTCATGCAATGCTTTCAAGTAACGAATTTTTGTTGCCATGACAACAGTTTTAGAGTTATAATGTTCCAAATCATTAGGGTTATGCAGACGTTCTGCGCACATATTCTGTGAGAATTTCGTCAAAATCACACAAGAATCGACTGCACAGCAATGTGTTAAATTTTGGATCCGAAATTCCTGACCCCCATGTGTTTCACCTGGAGTTTAAATGGTCAATTTTGATTCAACCGCTGTCGGTCATACATCAAATGATGTAGAATTGGCCATATTAAAAGACGTGAACACGCTTGGAAGTGCAGGTGGAATAAAAGTGGAGTTATGACGGTTTTTAATTTTTTGGTTTTTCAATGACCTTGGCGTTAATTCTTGACCTTTGACCTTGAGAAACAACAGGAATATGCCGACATCTTGTGTACATGTGCTGTGAAAATTTCATAAGAATCCGACAAGAATTGACTGCACAACAATGCATGAAACTTTTGATCCAGAAACTCCAGACCCCCGTCTTTTTAACCTGGAGTCAAAATCGTCAATTTTGACTCAACAGCTGTCGGCCATACATCAAAAGATGCAGAATTGGCCATAGTAATCGATGCAAGAAATCTCGAAACTCCAGATAAAATATAACTGGAGTTATTGCGATTTTTAATTTTTTCGTTTTTGAACGACCTTGACGTCAATTTTTGACCTTCGACCTTCAGAAACGAAAGGCTTATGAGGATGCTCCTTGCGCATATTGTGTAAAAATTTCATGAAAATCCGACAAGAATTGCGCCCGCTATCGTGCAAACTGACGGACAGACAAACATACAAACAAACAAACAAACAAACAAACAAACAAGATGACTGACCAACATACTTGGCAAAATTTATTTTGCCAAGTAATGAAGCAATCGCTCAAAGAGCTAGGACTTGGCAAAATAAAGTAATGAACTTGAAAAGAAGTCTATAATAAACCAGCTAAAAAACGTTTTGAGAGAGACTTGAATAGTTTTTTCTAGTTGCTGTTAAGTAAGTTGTACATGTATTAAATTGTGCAGTTATGCTATAAAAGACATGATCCTGTAAGTTAGAGAGAAAAAAAACAAGTTTTGATAGAGAGTTGAACCCGGGTCCGTGGATTCGAAGTCCTGAGCTCTATGCACAGCACCAACGTGGACGACAGCAGGAGGTGGCGTATGTATGGTAACAGTTCCTTCAAGGCAAATTACTGCTAAAAACCGGGAAGGGGGCCGGTTTGCTCTGCCGGTTCATCACCCCCAATAGTTCTGATATAAAGTGGCCTGTCGTTTGACACAGACTGTATTAGGAGTAAAGTTTTAGGCTTTGTTGTATCACTAGTACATCACGAGCTAGAAAACCACCGAAATGATGTTTTAGATCTGCATTTGGATACATATATGATATACTCTATTACTACGCAACCGAGTTTTGTATATTCAGGAGATAACACAGATGCGCTATGATGCATGAAACACATGATCATAATGGAACCAATGAGACACTGTAAATGACTCGGAAAAGTATATACCAAGAAATAGTTGAGTGTGATGACATAGAAATGACGAAGATTACTGCTGCCATATATATTTGCTGAATTTGTACACTACGAATGTGTTGTTTCCTTGTTTGGAATTGAATACATGATCTCATAATGGAGAAAAAAAAATAGTTTTGAAATAGTATTGAACCCGGGTTTGTGGATTCAAAGTCCTACACTCTACGCTCAGCACTAACGTGGCTGGCGATGTGAAGCGGAGTGTTTCATATAGCAATGCTATTATCGTTTTCATGTAATGCTTTTCAGTAACGATTTTCTGTTGCCGTGACAACAGTTTGAGAGCTATGATGTTCCAAATCAAAAGGGTTATGCGGACATTCCGTGCACATATTATGTGAGAATTTCGTCAGATTCACACAAGAATCGACTGCACAGCAATGTGTTAAACTTTGGATCTGAAATTCCTGACCCCCATGTATTTCACCTGGAGTTTAAATCGTCAATTTTGATTCAACCGCTGTCGGTCATACATCAAATGATGCAGAATTGGCCATATTAAAAGACGTGAACACTTTTGGAAGTGCAGGTGGAATGAAAGTGGAGTTATGACGATTTTTAATTTTGTGTTTTTTCAATGACCTTGGCGTTAATTCTTGACCTTTGACCTTGAGAAACAACAGGAAAATGCCGTTATACTGTGTGCATATGCTGTCAAGATTTCATAAGAATCCGACAAAAATTGACTGCACAGCAATGCATGAAACTTTTGATCCAGAAACTCCTGACCCCCGTCTATTTAACCCGGAGTCAAAATCGTCAATTTTGATGCAACAGCTGTCGGCCATACATCAAAAGATGCAGAATTGGCCATAGTATTCGAGGCTAGAAATCTCGAAACTCCAGATAAAATATAACTGGACTTATTACGATTTTAAATTTTTTGGTTTTTGAACGACCTTGACGTCAATTTTTGACCTTTGACCTTCAGAAACGAAAGGCTTATGAGGAAGATCCTTGCACATGTTGTGTCAAAATTTCATGAAAATCCGACAAGAATTGCGCCCGCTATCGTGCGAACGGACGGACAGACAAACATACAAACAAACAAACAAACAAGATGACTGACCAACATACTTGGCAAAATTTATTTTGCCAAGTAACAAACAAACAAGATGACTGACCAACATACTTGGCAAAATTTATTTTGCCAAGTAATGAAGCAATCGCTCAAAGAGCTAGGACTTGGCAAAATAAAGTAATGAACTTGAAAAGAAGTCTATAATAAACCAGCTAAAAAACGTTTTGAGAGAGACTTGAATAGTTTTTTCTAGTTGCTGTTAAGTAAGTTGTACATGTATTAAATTGTGCAGTTATGCTATAAAAGACATAATCCTGTAAGTTAGAGAGAAAAAAAAACAAGTTTTGAGAGAGAGTTGAACCCGGGTCTGTGGATTCAAAGTCTTACACTCTATGCCCAGACCAACATGACCGACAGCTTGAAGTGGTGTATGTATTGTAACAGGTGCTTTAAAAACCGGAAATGGGGCCGGTTCGTCACCCCCAAAACTTTTGATATAAAGGAGCCTGCTGCTTGACACAGACTGTATTTAGACACGAGTGTTAGACTTTATTGTACCAGTTGGACACCGCCGAGTCAGAAAACAAAAGAAACGTTGTTTGAGACTTGCATTTAGATACATATGATATACTCTACTACTAGGCAACCGAGTGTGTATATTCAGGATGAGACATGTCCACAGGGGGTAATCGTTTCCAAATGTGAAAAGTCCACCATAAACTAGGAATAACACTGAAGCTGGCTGCATGAAAAGTGAGTTGGAGATAAAAGAGTTTTGACAGAGGGTTGAACACGGGTCTGTGGATTCAAAGTCTTGCACTCTATGCACAGCACCAACCTGGCCCACAGTGTCAAGTGGTGTATGTATTGCAAAAGGTCTTTTACGGCAAATTACTGCTAAAAACCGGGAATGGGGCCGGTTTCCTCCGCCGGTTGATCACCCCCAATAGTTCTGATATAAAAGAGCCTGTCGCTTGCCACAGATTGTATTTAGACAAGAGTTTTAGGCTTCGTTATATCACTTGTACACCTCTGAGTCACAAAACAAAAGAAATGTTGTTTGAAATCTGCATTTGGATACTTTTATGATATACTGTATTACTACGCAACCGAGATGGAACGATATAATGATGTATGTATTATTGATAGAATGGAGCTAACACGGATGCGCTATGATGCATAAAAGACACGATCATGATGGAACCAATGAAACACTGTTAAGTGATATTTTTAGCGACAAATAGTTAAGTATGATGACATGAAAACTATGAAAATTACTCCCGGTACATTTATTTGCTGAATACCTACATTATGAATGCGTTGTTTTGTTATTTGGAATTAAATACTCGATCGTGTAAGCAAGCGATAAAAAAAAATAGTTTCAAGAGAGACTCGAACACGGGTCTGTGGATTTAAAGTCCTAAGCTCTATGTCGCAGGCAATGTGAGGTGGTGTATTTCGTATAGCAATGCTATCACGGTTTTCATGTGATTTGTCAAGTAACGGTTTTTCCGTTACCATGACAACAGTTTTAGAGCTATGATGTTCCAAATCAACAGGGTTATGCGGATGTTTTGTGCACATATACTGTGAGAATCTCGTCAAAATCACACAAGAATTGACTGCACAGCAATGTGTTAAACTTTGGATCCGAAATTCGTGACCCCCATGTATTTCACCTGGAGTTTGATTCGTCAATTTTGATTCAATCACTGTCGGACATACATCAAAATATGCAGAATTGGCCATAGTAAAAGAGGTGGACACTTTTGGAAGTGCAGGTGGAATGAAAGTGGAGTTATGACGATTTTTAATTTTTTGGTTTTTCAATGACCTTGGCGTTAATTCTTGACCTGTGACCTTGAGAAACAACAGGAATATGCCGACATCTGGTGTGCATATGCTGTGAAAATTTCATAAGAATCCGAAAAGAATTGACTGCACAGCAATGCATGAAACTTTTGATCCAGAAACTCCTGACCCTCGTCTTTTTAACCTGGAGTCAAAATCGTCAATTTTGATGCAACAGCTGTCGGCCATACACCAGAAGATGCAGAATTGGCCATAGTAATCGATGCAAGAAATCTCGAAACTCCAGATGAAATATAACTGGAGTTATTACGATTTTTAATATTTTGGTTTTTGAACGACCTTGGCGTCAATTTTTTACCTTTGACCTTCAGAAACGAAAGGCTTATGAGGAAGATACTTGCACATGTTGTGTCAAAATTTCATGAAAATCCAACAAGAATTGCGCCCGCTATCGTGCAAACTGACGGACAGACAAACATACAAACAAGATGACTGACCAACATACTTGGCAATAAATTTTGCCAAGTAATGAAGCAATCGCTCAGAGAGCTAGGACTTGGCAAAATAAAGTTATGAACTTGAAGAGAAGTCTATAAACCAGCTTTGGTCTATAAACCCTTGCATCATAATACTGTAATAATATTAAATTGTGCTGCTACATTCTTCAGAATTGAAAGCATGATCATGATCTTGTAAGTTACAGATGAAAAATTACAATGACAACAAGTGAACAAAACGAATAGAGACACTCGGTGAATACAAATCATGCCAGAATGGACTTAACACAGATGCATTATGATGCATGAAGGACACGATCATAATGGAACCAATGAGACACTGTTAAATGACTTTAAGGAATTCATAGTGAGAAATAATTAAGTATGATGACATAATAACGATAAAGATTACTCATGCTACATTTATTTGCTGATTTTGTACACTACGAATGTGTTGTTTCGTTGTTTGGAATTGAATACATGATCTTTTAATGGAGAAAAAAAAATAGTTTTGAGATAGTATCGAACCCGGGTCTGTGGATTCAAAGTCCTACGCTCTACGCTCAGCACTAACGTGGCTGGCGATGTGAAGCGGAGTGTTTCATATAGCAATGCTATTATCGTTTTCATGTAATGCTTTTCAGTAACGATTTTCTGTTGCCGTGACAACAGTTTGAGAGCTATGATGTTCCAAATTAAACGGGTTATGCGGACATTCCGTGCACATATTATGTGAGCATTTCGTCAAAATCAGACAAGAATCGACTGCACAGCAATGTGTTAAACTTTGGATCCGAACTTCCTGACCCCCATGTATTTCACCTGGAGTTTAAATCGTCAATTTTGATTCAACTGCTGTCGGCCATACATCAAATGATGCAGAATTGACCATAATAAAAGACGTGAACACTTTTGGAAGTGCAGGTGGAATGAAAGTGGAGTTTTGGCCATTTTTATTTTTTTTGTTTTTCAATGACCTTGGCGTTAATTCTTGACTTTTGACCTTGAGAAACAACAGGAATATGCCGACATCTGGTATGCATATGCTGTGAAAATTTCATAAGAATCCGACAAGAATTGACTGCACAGCAATGCATGAAACTTTTGATCCAGAAACTCCTGACCCCCGTCTTTTTAACCCGGAGTCAAAATCGTCAATTTTGATGCAACAGCTGTCGGCCATACATCAAAAGATGCAGAATTGGCCATAGTATTCGATGCTAGAAATCTCGAAACTCCAGATAAAATATAACTGGACTTATTACGATTTTAAATGTTTTGGTTTTTGAACGACCTTGACGTCAATTTTTGACCTTTGACCTTCAGAAACGAAAGGCTTATGAGGAAGATCCTTGCACATGTGGTGTCAAAATTTCATGAAAATCCGACAAGAATTGCGCCCGCTATCGTGCAAACTGACGGACAGACAAACATACAAACAAACAAACAAACAAACAAGATGACTGACCAACATACTTGGCAAAATTTATTTTGCCAAGTAATGAAGCAATCGCTCAAAGAGCTAGGACTTGGCAAAATAAAGTTAATGATCTTGAAGAGAAGTCTATAAACTAGCTTTGGTCTATAAACCCCTGCACCATAGTACTGTTATATATTTTTTTCAATTATTTATTTATCGTTAACTAAATTGTACGTTTACTAAATTGTGTTGTTATTTTGTTTATGATTAAATGTATGATCATGATTCTGTAAGCTAAAAATAAAAACAAAATAGTTTCAAGAGAGACTTGAACCCGGGTCTGTGGATTGAGAGTCGTACGCTCTATGCTCAGCACTAACGTGACTGGCAGTTGCTGGAGGTGTCATCCACGTAACAACTCATGTATGGCTTTCCAATCTCCATAGGTTTAAGCAATGTAACCGTTTTTTGGTCGCCAAGACAACAGTTTTTGAGCTATGATCTTCAAATTCAATAGGCTTATAAAGGAGTCTTATGCGCATCTTCTGTGTAAATTTGATGTCATTCAGACGAGGATTGCGGCCGCTATCGTGCAAACTGACGGACAGACAAACAAACAAGCTGACTGACCAACATACTTGGCAAAAATGTATTTTGCCAAGTAACAAACAAGATGAAGCAATCGCTCAGAGAGCTAGGACTTGGCAAAATAAAGTAATGAACTGGAAAAGAAGTCTATACACTAGCTTTTACACTAGCTTGATACAGTTATTAAATTGTGTTGTTATGGTGTTTAAAACGAAATTCATGATCATGATTGTGTAAGTTGAAAATAAAAATAAAGTAATTTCAAGAGAGATTTGAACCCGGGTCTGTGAATTCAAAGTCCAGAGCTCTACGCACAGCACCAAAGTGGCCGACAGCATCAAGTGATGTATGTATTGTAACAGGTCCTCTATGGCAATGTACTGCTGAAAACCGGGAATGGGGCCGGTTCCTTTGCCGGTTCGTTACCCCCAGCAGTCCTAATATAAGGGAGCCTGTGGCTTGACACAGACTGTGTTTAGATTAGAGTTTTAGGCTTTGTTATATCACTTGTACATCACTGAGTTAGAAAACCACTGAAATGTTGTTTGAGATCTGCATCTGGATACATATATGATATACTGCATTGCTATGCAACCGAGCGTGTGTATTTAGGATGGGACATGTCCACAGGGGGTAATCATTTCTACAGCTTATTGGCGTGTGAACGGATTGAGAATCAGATTCACCCCACTGCTCTTTCTACTTTGATATCTCGGCGAGTTTTCAATTTATTCCAAATGTAAAAGGTGCATTATAAACTAGAAATAACACTGCACTGACTGTATAAAAACTAAGTTAGAGGTAAAAGAGATTAGAGTTTTGAGGGAGGGTTGAACACGGGTCTTTGGATTCAAAGTCTTACGCTCTATCCACTGCACCAACGTTGCCGACAGTGTGAAGAAGTGTATCCCATGTAACAATTCCTGTATGGTTTTCCAACCTCCATAGATATAAGCAATGTAACCGTTTTTTGGTCGTCAAGACAACAGTTTTTGAGCTATGATCTTCAAATTCAATAGGCTTATGAAGGAGTCTTATGCGCATCTTCTGTGTAAATTTGATGTCATTCAGACCCGGATTGCGGTCGCTATTGTGCAAACTGACGGACAGACAAACATACAAACAAGATGACTGACCAACATACTTGGCAAAATTTATTTTGCCAAGTAACAAGATGACTGACCAACATACTTGGCAAAATTTATTTTGCCAAGTAATGAAGCAATCGCTCAAAGAGCTAGGACTTGGCAAAATAAAGTCAAAGAACTTGAAAAGAAGTCGATACACCAGCAAAAAAACGTTTTGAGAGAGACTTGAATAGTTTTTTTTTTTAAATTATCTAGTTGCTGTTAAGTAAGTTGTTCATGTATTAAATTGTGCAGTTATGCTATAAAAGACATTATCCTGTAAGTTGGAGAGAAAAAAAACAAGTTTTGAGAGAGAGTTGAACCCGGGTCTGTGGATTCAAAGTCCTGAGCTCTATGCACTGCACCAACGGGGCTGACAGCATCAAGTTGTGTTGTATTGTAACAGGTCCTTTACGGCAAATTACTGCTAAAAACCGGGAATGGGGCTGATCTCTACGACGTTTCGTCACCCAGGATAGTTCTGATATAAAAGAGCCTGTCGCTTGCCACAGATTGTATTTAGACAAGAGTTTTAGGCTTCGTTATATCACTTACACACCTCTGAGTCAGAAAACAAAAGAAATGTTGTTTGAGATCTGCATTTGGATACTTTTATGATATACTGTATTACTACGCAACCGAGATGGAACGATATAATGATGTATGTATTATTGATAGAATCTAGCTAACACGGATGCGCTATGATGCATAAAAGACACGATCATGATGGAACCAATGAGACACTGTTAAGTGATATTTATAGCGACAAATAGTTAATTATGATGACATGAAAACTATGAAAATTACTCCTGGTGCATTTATTTGCTGGATACCTACATTATGAATGCATTGTTTTGTTATTTGGAATTAAATACATGATCATGTAAGCAAGCGATAAAAAAAAAATAGTTTCAAGAGAGACTCGAACACGGGTCTGTGGATTTAAAGTCCTAAGCTCTATGTCGCAGGCAATGTGAGGTGGTGTATTTCGTATAGCAATGCTATCACGGTTTTCATGTGATTTGTCAAGTAACGGTTTTTCCGTTACCATGACAACAGTTTTAGAGCTATGATGTTCCAAATCAACAGGTTTATGCGGATGTTTTGTGCACATATACTGTGAGAATCTCGTCAAAATCACACAAGAATTGACTGCACAGCAATGTGTTAAACTTTGGATCCGAAATTCCTGACCCCCATGTATTTCACCTGGAGGTTGATTCGTCAATTTTGATTCAATCACTGTCGGACATACATCAAAATATGCAGAATTGGCCATAGTAAAAGAGGTGGACACTTTTGGAAGTGCAGGTGGAATGAAAGTGGAGTTATGACGATTTTTAATTTTTTGGTTTTTCAATGACCTTGGCGTTAATTCTTGACCTTTGACCTTGAGAAACAACAGGAATATGCCGACATCTGGTGTGCATATGCTGTGAAAATTTCATAAGAATCCGAAAAGAATTGACTGCACAGCAATGCATGAAACTTTTGATCCAGAAACTCCTGACCCTCGTCTTTTTAACCTGGAGTCAAAATCGTCAATTTTGATGCAACAGCTGTCGGCCATACACCAGAAGATGCAGAATTGGCCATAGTAATCGATGCAAGAAATCTCGAAACTCCAGATGAAATATAACTGGAGTTATTACGATTTTTAATATTTTGGTTTTTGAACGACCTTGGCGTCAATTTTTTACCTTTGACCTTCAGAAACGAAAGGCTTATGAGGAAGATACTTGCACATGTTGTGTCAAAATTTCATGAAAATCCAACAAGAATTGCGCCCGCTATCGTGCAAACTGACGGACAGACAAACATACAAATGAAGCAATCGCTCAAAGAGCTAGGACTTGGCAAAATAAAGTAATGAACTTGAAAAGAAGTCTATGCACTAGCTTTTACACTAGCTTCATAGAGTTAGTAAATTGTGTTGTTATGTTGTTTAGAACGAAATTCATGATCATGATTGTGTAAGTTGAAAATAAAAATAAAAATAAAACTAGTTTCAAGAGAGATTTGAACCCGGGTCTGTGGATTCAAAGTCCTACACTCTATGCACAGCACCAACGTGATTGACAGCTTGAAGTGGTGTGTATATTGTAACAGGTCCTTCAAGGCAAATTACTGCTAAAAACCGGGAATGGGGCTGATCTCTACGCCGTTTCGTCACCCAGGATAGTTCTGATATAAAAGAGCCTGTCGCTTGCCACAGATTGTATTTAGACAAGAGTTTTAGGCTTCGTTATATCACTTGTACAGAGTCAGAAAACAAAGGAAATGTTGTTTGAGATCTGCATTTGGATACTTTTATGATATACTGTATTACTACGCAACCGAGATGGAACGATATAATGATGTATGTATTATTGATAGAATCTAGCTAACAAGGATGCGCTATGATGCATAAAAGACACGATCATGATGGAACCAATGAGACACTGTTAAGTGATATTTATAGCGACAAATAGTTAAGTATGATGACATGAAAACTATGAAAATTACTCCTGGTGCATTTATTTGCTGGATACCTACATTATGAATGCGTTGTTTTGTTATTTGGAATTAAATACATGATCGTGTAAGCAAGCGATAAAAAAAAAATAGTTTCAAGAGAGACTCGAACACGGGTCTGTGGATTTAAAGTCCTAAGCTCTATGCACAGCACTAACGTCGCAGGCAATGTGAGGTGGTGTATTTCGTATAGCAATGCTATCACGGTTTTCATGTGATTTGTCAAGTAACGGTTTTTCCGTTACCATGACAACAGTTTTAGAGCTATGATGTTCCAAATCAATAGGGTTATGCAGATGTTTTGTGCACATATTCTGTGAGAATCTCGTCGAAATCACACAAGAATTGACTGCACAGCAATGTGTTAAACTTTGGATCCGAAATTCCTGACCCCCATGTATTTCACCAGGAGCTTGATTCGTCAATTTTGATTCAATCGCTGTCGGACATACATCAAGATATGCAGAATTGGCCATAGTAAACGACTTGAACACTTTTGAAAGTGCAGGTGGAATAAAAGTGGAGTTATGACGATTTTTAATTTTTTTGTTTTTCAATGACCTTGGCGTTAATTCTTGACCTTTGACCTTGAAAAACAACAGGATTATGCCGACATCCTGTGTGAATAAGCGTTCAAAATTTCATGAGAATCCGGCAAGAAATGACTGCACAGCAATGCATGAAAGTTTTGATCCAGAAATTCCTGACCCCCGTCTTTTTAACCTGGAGTCAAAATCGTCAATTTTCACTCAACAGCTGTCGGCTATACATCAAAAGATGCAGAATTGGCCATAGTAATCGATGATAGAAATCTCGAAACTCCAGATAAAATTTAACTGGAGTTATTACGATTTTTAATTTTTTGGTTTTTGAACGACCTTGACGTCAATTTTTGACCTTTGACCTTCAGAAACGAAAGGCTTATGTGGAAGATGCTTGCACATGTTGTGTCAAAATTTCATGAAAATCCGACAAGAATTGCGCCCGCTATCGTGCAAACTGACGGACAGACAAACATACAAACAAACAAACAAACAAACAAACAAGATGACTGACCAACATACTTGGCAAAATTTATTTTGCCAAGTAACAAGATGACTGACCAACATACTTGGCAAAATTTATTTTGCCAAGTAATGAAGCAATCGCTCAGAGAGCTAGGACTTGGCAAAATAAAGTAATGAACTTGAAAAGAAGTCTATAATAAACCAGCTAAAAAACGTTTTGAGAGAGACTTGAATAGTTCTAATTTTTTAATTATCTAGTTGCTGTTGAGTAAGTTGTACATGTATTAAATTGTGCAGTTATGCTATAAAAGACATGATCCTGTAAGTTAGAGAGAAAAAACAAGTTTTGAGAGAGAGTTGAACCCGGGGTCTGTGGATTCAGAGTCCTGAGCTCTATGCACTGCACCAACGGGGCTGACAGCATCAAGTTGTGTTGTATTGTAACAGGTCCTTTACGGCAAATTACTGCTAAAAACCGGGAATGGGGCTGATCTCTACGCCGTTTCGTCACCCAGGATAGTTCTGATATAAAAGAGCCTGTCGCTTGCCACAGATTGTATTTAGACAAGAGTTTTAGGCTTCGTTATATCACTTGTACACCTCTGAGTCAGAAAACAAAAGAAATGTTGTTTGAGATCTGCATTTGGATACTTTTATGATATACTGTATTACTACGCAACCGAGATGGAACGATATAATGATGTATGTATTATTGATAGAATCTAGCTAACACGGATGCGCTATGATGCATAAAAGACACGATCATGATGGAACCAATGAGACACTGTTAAGTGATATTTATAGCGACAAATAGTTAAGTATGATGACATGAAAACTATGAAAATTACTCCTGGTGCATTTATTTGCTGGATACCTACATTATGAATGCGTTGTTTTGTTATTTGGAATTAAATACATGATCGTGTAAGCAAGAGATAAAAAAAAAAATAGTTTCAAGAGAGACTCGAACACGGGTCTGTGGATTTAAAGTCCTAAGCTCTATGCACAGCACTAACGTCGCAGGCAATGTGAGGTGGTGTATTTCGTATAGCAATGCTATCACGGTTTTCATGTGATTTGTCAAGTAACGGTTTTTCCGTTACCATGACAACAGTTTTAGAGCTATGATGTTCCAAATCAATAGTGTTATGCAGATGTTTTGTGCACATATTCTGTGAGAATCTCGTCAAAATCACACAAGAATTGACTGCACAGCAATGTGTTAAACTTTGGATCCGAAATTCCTGACCCCCATGTATTTCACCAGGAGCTTGATTCGTCAATTTTGATTTAATCGCTGTCGGACATACATCAAAATATGCAGAATTGGCCATAGTAAACGACTTGAGCACTTTTGAAAGTGCAGGTGGAATAAAAATGGAGTTATAACGATTTTTAATTTTTTTGTTTTTCAATGATTTTGGCGTTAATTTTTGACTTTTGACCTTGAGAAACAACAGGAATATGCCGACATCTGGTATGCATATGCTGTGAAAATTTCATAAGAATCCGACAAGAATTGACTGCACAGCAATGCATGAAACTTTTGATCCAGAAACTCCTGACCCCCGTCTTTTTAACCCGGAGTCAAAATCGTCAATTTTGATGCAACAGCTGTCGGCCATACATCAAAAGATGCAGAATTGGCCATAGTATTCGATGCTAGAAATCTCGAAACCCCAGATCAAATATAACTGGACTTATTACGATTTTAAATTTTTTGGTTTTTGAACGACCTTGACGTCAATTTTTGACCTTTGACCTTCAGAAACGAAAGGCTTATGAGGAAGATCCTTGCACATGTCGTGTCAAAATTTCATGAAAATCCGACAAGAATTGCGCCCGCTATCGTGCAAACTGACGGACAGACAAACATACAAATGAAGCAATCGCTCAAAGAGCTAGGACTTGGCAAAATAAAGTTATGAACTTGAAGAGAAGTCTATAAACCAGCTTTGGTCTATAAACCCTTGCATCATAATACTGTAATAATATTAAATTGTGCTGCTACATTCTTCAGAATTGAAAGCATGATCATGATCTTGTAAGTTACAGATGAAAAATTACAATGACAACAAGTGAACAAAACGAATAGAGACACTCGGTGAATACAAATCATGCGAGAATGGACTTAACACAGATGCATTATGATGCATGAAGGACACGATCATAATGGAACCAATGAGACACTGTTAAATGACTTTAAGGAATTCATAGTGAGAAATAATTAAGTATGATGACATAATAACGATAAAGATTACTCGTGCTACATTTATTTGCTGATTTTGTACACTACGAATGTGTTGTTTCGTTGTTTGGAATTGAATACATGGTCTTTTAATGGAGAAAAAAAAATAGTTTTAAGATAGTATTGAACCCGGGTCTGTGGATTCAAAGTCTTACGCTCTATGCCCAGACCAACATGACCGACAGCTTGAAATGGTGTATGTATGGTAACAGGTCCTTCAAGGCAAATTACTGCTAAAAACCGGGAAGGGGGCCGGTTTCCTCCGCCGGTTGATCACCCCCAATAGTTCTGATATAAAGTGGCTTGTCGTTTGACACAGACTGTATTAAGAGTAGAGTTTTAGGCTTTGTTATATCACTAGTACATCACTGAGTCAGAAAACCACCAAAATGTTGTTTGAGATCTGCATTTGGATACATATATGATATACTGTATTACTACGCAACCGAGTTTTGTATATTCAGGAGATAACACAGATGCGCTATGATGCATGAAACACATGATCATAATGGAACCAATGAGACACTGTAAATGACTTGGAAAAATATATACCAAGAAATAATTGAGTGTGATGACATAGAAATGACGAAGATTACTGCTGCTATATATATTTGCTGATTTTGTACACTACGAATGTTTGTTTCCTTGTTTGGAATTCAATACATGATCTCATAATGGAGAAAAAAAAATAGTTTTGAGATAGTATTGAACCCGGGTTTGTGGATTCAAAGTCCTACACTCTACGCTCAGCACTAACGTGGCTGGCAATGGGAAGCGGAGTGTTTCATATAGCAATGCTATTATCGTTTTCATGTAATGCTTTTCAGTAACGATTTTCTGTTGCCGTGACAACAGTTTCAGAGCTATGATGTTCCAAATCAAAAGGGTTATGCGGACATTCCGTGCACATATTATGTGAGAATTTCGTCAAAATCACACAAGAATCGACTGCACAGCAATGTGTTAAACTTTGGATCCGAAATTCCTGACCCCCATGTATTTCACCTTGAGTTTAAATCGTCAATTTTGATTCAACCACTGTCGGTCATACATCAAAAGATGCAGAATTGGCCATAATAAAAGACGTGGACACCTTTACAAGTGCAGGTGGAATGAAAGTGGAGTTATGACCTTCTTTAATTTTTTGGTTTTTCAACGACCTTGTCGTTAATTCTTGACCTTTGACCTTGAGAAACAACAGGAATATGCCGACATCTGGTGCGCATATGCTGTGAAAATTTCATAAGAATCCGACAAGAATTGACTGCACAGCAATGCATGAAACTTTTGATCCAGAAACTCCTGACCCCCGTCTTTTTAACCTGGAGTCAAAATCGTCAATTTTGATGCAACAGCTGTCGGCCATACATCAAAAGATGCCGAATTGGCCATAGTAATCGATGCAAGAAATCTCGAAGGTCCTGATAAAATATAACTGGAGTTATTACGATTTTTAATTTTTTGGTTTTTCAATGACCTTGGCGTCAATTTTTGACCTTTGACCTTCAGAAAGGAAAGGCTTATGCGGAAGCTGCTTACGCATATTGTGTGAAAATTTCATGAAAATGCGACAAGAATTGCGCCCGCTATCGTCATAACAGACGGACAGACAAACATACAAACAAACAAACAAACAAACAAACAAACACGATGACTGACCAACATACTTGGCAAAATTTATTTTGCCAAGTAATGAAGCAATCGCTCAAAGAGCTAGGACTTGGCAAAATAAAGTTAATGATCTTGAAGAGAAGTCTATAAACTAGCTTTGGTCTATAAACCCCTGCACCATAGTACTGTTATATATTTTTTTCAATTATTTATTTATCGTTAACTAAATTGTACGTTTACTAAATTGTGTTGTTATTTTGTTTATGATTAAATGTATGATCATGATTCTGTAAGCTAAAAATAAAAAAAAAATAGTTTCAAGAGAGACTTGAACCCGGGTCTGTGGATTGAGAGTCGTACGCTCTATGCTCAGCACTAACGTGGCTGGCAGTTGCAGGAGGTGTCATCCACGTAACAACTCATGTATGGCTTTCCAATCTCCATAGGTTTAAGCAATGTAACCGTTTTTTGGTCGCCAAGACAACAGTTTTTGAGCTATGATCTTCAAATTCAATAGGCTTATAAAGGAGTCTTATGCGCATCTTCTGTGTAAATTTGATGTCATTCAGACGAGGATTGCGGCCGCTATCGTGCAAACTGACGGACAGACAAACAAACAAGCTGACTGACCAACATACTTGGCAAAAATGTATTTTGCCAAGTAATGAAGCAATCGCTCAAAGAGCTAGGACTTGGCAAAATAAAGTTAATGATCTTGAAGAGAGGTCTATAAAATAGCTTTGGTCTATAAACCCCTGCATCATAATACTGTAATATATATTTTTTTAATTATTTATTTGTCGTTAACTGAATTGTACATTTACTGAATTGTGTTGATATGTTGTTTATAATTAAATGCATGATCATGATTCTGTAAGTTAAAAATTAGAAAAAAAATAGTTTCAAGAGAGACTTGAACCTGGGTCTGTGGATTGAAAGTCCTGAGCTCTATGCACAGCACCATCGTGGCCGACAGCGTTGAGTGGTGTATGTATTGTAACAGTTCCTTCAAGGCAAATTACTGCTAAAAACCGGGAATGGGGCCGGTTTCCTCCGCCGGTAATAGTTCTGATATAAAGTGGCCTGTCGTTTGACACAGACTGTATTAGGAGTAAAGTTTTAGGCTTTGTTGTATCACTAGTACATCACTGAGCTAGAAAACCACCGAAATGATGTTTTAGATCTGCATTTGGATACATATATGATACACTGTATTACTACGCAACCGAGTTTTGTATATTCAGGAGATAACACAGATGCGCTATGATGCATGAAACACATGATCATAATGGAACCAATTAGACACTGTAAATGACTTGGAAAAATATATACCAAGAAATAATTGAGTGTGATGACATAGAAATGACGAAGATTACTGCTGCCATATATATTTGCTGAATTTGTACACTACGAGTGTGCTGTTTCCTTGTTTGGAATTGAATACATGATCTCATAATGGAGAAAAAAAAATAGTTTTGAGATAGTGTTGAACCCGGGTTTGTGGATTCAATGTCCTACACTCTACGCTCAGTACTAACGTGGCTGGTAATGTGAAGCGGAGTGTTTCATATAGCAATGCTATTATCGTTTTCATGTAATGCTTTTCAGTAACGATTTTCTGTTGCCGTGACAACAGTTTCAGAGCTATGATGTTCCAAATCAAAAGGGTTATGCGGACATTCCGTGCACATATTATGTGAGAATTTCGTCAAAATCACACAAGAATCGACTGCACAGCAATGTGTTAAACTTTGGATCTGAAATTTCTGACCCCCATGTATTTCACCTGTAGTTTAAATCGTCAATTTTGATTCAACCACTGTCGGTCATACATCAAATGATGCAGAATTGACCATAATAAAAGACGTGAACACTTTTGGAAGTGCAGGTGGAATGAAAGTGGAGTTATGGCCATTTTTATTTTTTTTGTTTTTCAATGACCTTGGCGTTAATTCTTGACTTTTGACCTTGAGAAACAACAGGAATATGCCGACGTTTGGTGTGCATGTGCTGTGAAAATTTCATAAGAATCCGACAAGAATTGACTGCACAGCAATGCATGAAACTTTTGATCCAGAAACTCCTGACCCCCGTCTTTTTAACCTGGAGTCAAAATCGTCAATTTTGATGCAACAGCTGTCGGCCATACATCAAAAGATGCCGAATTGGCCATAGTAATCGATGCTAGAAATCTCGAAACTCCAGATAAAATATAACTGGAGTTACTACGATTTTTAATTTTTTGGTTTTTGAACGACCTTGAAGTCAATTTTTGACCTTTGACCTTCAGAAACGAAAGGCTTATGTGGAAGATCCTTGCACATGTCGTGTCAAAATTTCATGAAAATCCGACAAGAATTGCGACCGCTATCGTGCAAACTGACGGACAGACAAACATACAAACAAACAAACAAGATGACTGACCAACATACTTGGCAAAATTTATTTTGCCAAGTAACAAACAAGATGACTGACCAACATACTTGGCAAAATTTATTTTGCCAAGTAACAAACAAACAGACAAACATCCGCGAGTGACCAACATACTTGGCGAAAATCGAAGATTTCGCCAAGTAACAAACATACCAGCGACCATAGGTCGTAAGCTTGACGAAATGATTACTGAACTGATCCTGACCTTAACCTCTGAGATGTGACCCTGAAATTTTGCAGGTTATATTAGACAACATGCTATTTAGGCATAGACATTCAGTCCAATACCTCCAAATTTGAGTTCACGGTGTAGGTTTGAATGTTTGCTGGAATGTCGAAAAATTTATATGACCGGCCTTACGTTTATGACGTCATAGCGAAAAATCTATCGTGGCGGAAAAGTCTCGGACAGCTCCCTCTCAAACCAGAATTCAACGAGCTCTCCAGTGGTTCAATCCGCTTCTCTGTACGACAAATACTTTTCAATATATAGCTCCATTTTGAAAATTGACGTTATACGTCATGACGTCATTGACGTTGCCCGTAGCGTGTTGAAACTCGGTATATGACTGGGTATTAATATGCCACATATACTCTCATAATCACAGTCCAATACCTTCAACTTTGAGTGCACGGTGTAGGTTTGAATGTTTGCTGATATATCCAAAAATGTATATGACTGGCCTTACGTTTATGACGTCATAGCGAAAAATCTATTATAGCAGAAAAGTATCTAACAGCACCCTCCTAAACCAGAATTCAACGAGCTTTCCAGTGGTGTGATGCGCTTCTCTGTACGACGAATACTTTTCAATATATAGCTCCATTTTAAAAATTGACGTTTTACATCATGACGTCATTGACGTTGCACCTGGCATGTTAAAACTCGGTATATGACTGGGTAATAATATGCCACATATGTTCTCATAATCACAATCCAATACCTTCAAATTTGAGTGCACAGTGTAGGTTTGAATGTTCGCTGAAAAGTCGAAAAATTGATATGACCGGCCTTACGTTTATGACGTCATAGCGAAAAATCTATCATGGCGGAAAAGTATCGGACAGCACCCTCCTAAACCAGAATTCAACGAGCTTTCCAGTGGTGCAATCCGCTTCTCTGTACGACGAATACTTTTTGAGATATAGCCCCATTTCAAAAATTGACGTTTTACGTCGTGACGTCATTGACGTTCGATGGATCCAAACAAAACTTCGCGGTTTGATGGACAATATCATCATTCATCAATGTGTCAAATTTCAGAGGTATCGCACTAAATATGACTCCTGTGTGAATTTTTGAAAATTCGCTAATGAAGAGAGATAGGGATTTTTCGAGTTTTTAGGAATTTTTGGTGACGTCATCAATGAACCGAATTATCTCAAAAACGTGCTGTTCCGTCCTTGGGCGAATACCTATCCATCAAAAAAGTTTTGAGATGCTAGCACCAAAACTGTGGCCGCTAGAGAGGTGACAAACAAACAAGTAACAAACGGATATCTGGTGCATGCACAGGACCTTTGGTCCTGAGACAAATTACCGCTAAAAACCGGGAATGGGACTGATACATCCGCCGGTTCGTCGTCCCGAATAGTTCTGATATAAAGTGGCCTGTGGCTTGACCCAGACTGTATTTAGACATGAGTTTTAGGCTTTATTATATCAGTTGGACACCTCTGAGTCTGAAAACAAAGGAATTGTTTTGTTGTTTGAGATGTGCACTTGGATACATATATGATATACTGTACTACTGCTCAACCGAGTGTGTATATTTAGAAGGGGACATGTCCACAGGGGGTAATCGTTTCTGCAGCTTATTGTTGTGTGAACGGATTGAGAATCAGATTCACCCCACTGCTCTTTCTACTTTGATATCTCGGCGAGTTTTCAATTTATTCCAAATGTGAAAAGTGCATTATAAACTAGAAATAACACTGCACCTGACTGTATGAAATGCTTCAGAATTGAATGTTCAGAAAATTTGTGAAAATTGGAGCCATGAAAACATTAAAAATATCTGTAAAATCCAGAATCCTCATAAGATTCTGATTAAGCTTTGTCAGATTATAGACAAAATTCGAGGTCAATCATGGATTTGACATATTTGTCTGATTGATATACCTCTTCTGAATGACATGGTTCAAATTTCATGAGCCCACAATGATTCAAACAGATGTTATTACCGGAAACGTGTTTTTCTGGGATTTCGATGACCTTGACCTTGACCTTTGACCTTTGCACTTAAATTCGTAGAAGTCAATGCTGTCAAAGTGCATATCAAATTTCAAAGGATTCCATTCACTATTGACGGTGTTATGGCCCTTTGAAATTTCGGATTTTTGACGTTTATGACGTCATTATGACGTCAGTTTATGTCGCAGCGCCAAAAATGAGATATCACTGGAATCAGGGACTCAAGACCTTTCCAACAATGTACTACTCGATATAGTGCGCTGACCTTCGTACTTGACCTTGATATTCACCTCATGGCATACTTCTCAAGGTCAAGGTCAAATGTCAAGGTCATGGTCACAGAAGACAGAACTCGAGTATATCTACAATATGAACTTGATTTGAAGTCTCTACGATGATTAGAACTGGAATAATGAGCACTTATGTGTTTTCGACGTTTTGCATGACCTTGACCTTGTTATTTGACCTTGAGCTTAACAAAGAACTAGCGACCTTCCTTTTTCAGCCTAGAAACTTTCTACCAGATTTCATGAATTTCCAATGAGAACTGTGGCCTGTAGAGCGCACACAAACAAACAAACAAACATACAAACAAACGGAACCGATCAACATACTTGACAAAATCTTTGATTTCGTCAAGTAATAATATCCGGTGCATATATACAAGCTATTGGGCCTTAGGCAATGCCCTACATGTACTATAAACCTGTAACAGTGCTCACAATGCTCACAAACCCGGTGCTCACAAACCCCTGTTCGTCATGCCCAATAGTTCTGATATAAAGTGGCCTGTGGCTTGACCCAGACTGTATTTAGACATGAGTTTTAGGCTTTATTATATCAGTTGGACACCTCTGAGTCTGAAAACAAAGGAATTGTTTTGTTGTTTGAGATGTGCACTTGGATACATATATGATATACTGTACTACTGCTCAACCGAGTGTGTATATTTAGAAGGGGACATGTCCACAGGGGGTAATCGTTTCTGCAGCTTATTGTTGTGTGAACGGATTGAGAATCAGATTCACCCCACTGCTCTTTCTACTTTGATATCTCGGCGAGTTTTCAATTTATTCCAAATGTGAAAAGTGCATTATAAACTAGAAATAACACTGCACCTGACTGTATGAAATGCTTCAGAATTGAATGTTCAGAAAATTTGTGAAAATTGGAGCCATGAAAACATTAAAAATATCTGTAAAATCCAGAATCCTCATAAGATTCTGATTAAGCTTTGTCAGATTATAGACAAAATTCGAGGTCAATCATGGATTTGACATATTTGTCTGATTGATATACCTCTTCTGAATGACATGGTTCAAATTTCATGAGCCCACAATGATTCAAACAGATGTTATTACCGGAAACGTGTTTTTCTGGGATTTCGATGACCTTGACCTTGACCTTTGACCTTTGCACTTAAATTCGTAGAAGTCAATGCTGTCAAAGTGCATATCAAATTTCAAAGGATTCCATTCACTATTGACGGTGTTATGGCCCTTTGAAATTTCGGATTTTTGACGTTTATGACGTCATTATGACGTCAGTTTATGTCGCAGCGCCAAAAATGAGATATCACTGGAATCAGGGACTCAAGACCTTTCCAACAATGTACTACTCGATATAGTGCGCTGACCTTCGTACTTGACCTTGATATTCACCTCATGGCATACTTCTCAAGGTCAAGGTCAAATGTCAAGGTCATGGTCACAGAAGACAGAACTCGAGTATATCTACAATATGAACTTGATTTGAAGTCTCTACGATGATTAGAACTGGAATAATGAGCACTTATGTGTTTTCGACGTTTTGCGTGACCTTGACCTTGTTATTTGACCTTGAGCTTAACAAAGAACTAGCGACCTTCCTTTTTCAGCCTAGAAACTTTCTACCAGATTTCATGAATTTCCAATGAGAACTGTGGCCTGTAGAGCGCACACAAACAAACAAACAAACATACAAACAAACGGAACCGATCAACATACTTGACAAAATCTTTGATTTCGTCAAGTAATAATATCCGGTGCATATATACAAGCTATTGGGCCTTAGGCAATGCCCTACATGTACTATAAACCTGTAACAGTGCTCACAATGCTCACAAACCCGGTGCTCACAAACCCCTGTTCGTCATGCCCAATAGTTCTGATATAAAGTGGCCTGTGGCTTGACCCAGACTGTATTTAGACATGAGTTTTAGGCTTTATTATATCAGTTGGACACCTCTGAGTCTGAAAACAAAGGAATTGTTTTGTTGTTTGAGATGTGCACTTGGATACATATATGATATACTGTACTACTGCTCAACCGAGTGTGTATATTTAGAAGGGGACATGTCCACAGGGGGTAATCGTTTCTGCAGCTTATTGTTGTGTGAACGGATTGAGAATCAGATTCACCCCACTGCTCTTTCTACTTTGATATCTCGGCGAGTTTTCAATTTATTCCAAATGTGAAAAGTGCATTATAAACTAGAAATAACACTGCACCTGACTGTATGAAATGCTTCAGAATTGAATGTTCAGAAAATTTGTGAAAATTGGAGCCATGAAAACATTAAAAATATCTGTAAAATCCAGAATCCTCATAAGATTCTGATTAAGCTTTGTCAGATTATAGACAAAATTCGAGGTCAATCATGGATTTGACATATTTGTCTGATTGATATACCTCTTCTGAATGACATGGTTCAAATTTCATGAGCCCACAATGATTCAAACAGATGTTATTACCGGAAACGTGTTTTTCTGGGATTTCGATGACCTTGACCTTGACCTTTGACCTTTGCACTTAAATTCGTAGAAGTCAATGCTGTCAAAGTGCATATCAAATTTCAAAGGATTCCATTCACTATTGACGGTGTTATGGCCCTTTGAAATTTCGGATTTTTGACGTTTATGACGTCATTATGACGTCAGTTTATGTCGCAGCGCCAAAAATGAGATATCACTGGAATCAGGGACTCAAGACCTTTCCAACAATGTACTACTCGATATAGTGCGCTGACCTTCGTACTTGACCTTGATATTCACCTCATGGCATACTTCTCAAGGTCAAGGTCAAATGTCAAGGTCATGGTCACAGAAGACAGAACTCGAGTATATCTACAATATGAACTTGATTTGAAGTCTCTACGATGATTAGAACTGGAATAATGAGCACTTATGTGTTTTCGACGTTTTGCGTGACCTTGACCTTGTTATTTGACCTTGAGCTTAACAAAGAACTAGCGACCTTCCTTTTTCAGCCTAGAAACTTTCTACCAGATTTCATGAATTTCCAATGAGAACTGTGGCCTGTAGAGCGCACACAAACAAACAAACAAACATACAAACAAACGGAACCGATCAACATACTTGACAAAATCTTTGATTTCGTCAAGTAATAATATCCGGTGCATATATACAAGCTATTGGGCCTTAGGCAATGCCCTACATGTACTATAAACCTGTAACAGTGCTCACAATGCTCACAAACCCGGTGCTCACAAACCCCTGTTCGTCATGCCCAATAGTTCTGATATAAAGTGGCCTGTGGCTTGACCCAGACTGTATTTAGACATGAGTTTTAGGCTTTATTATATCAGTTGGACACCTCTGAGTCTGAAAACAAAGGAATTGTTTTGTTGTTTGAGATGTGCACTTGGATACATATATGATATACTGTACTACTGCTCAACCGAGTGTGTATATTTAGAAGGGGACATGTCCACAGGGGGTAATCGTTTCTGCAGCTTATTGTTGTGTGAACGGATTGAGAATCAGATTCACCCCACTGCTCTTTCTACTTTGATATCTCGGCGAGTTTTCAATTTATTCCAAATGTGAAAAGTGCATTATAAACTAGAAATAACACTGCACCTGACTGTATGAAATGCTTCAGAATTGAATGTTCAGAAAATTTGTGAAAATTGGAGCCATGAAAACATTAAAAATATCTGTAAAATCCAGAATCCTCATAAGATTCTGATTAAGCTTTGTCAGATTATAGACAAAATTCGAGGTCAATCATGGATTTGACATATTTGTCTGATTGATATACCTCTTCTGAATGACATGGTTCAAATTTCATGAGCCCACAATGATTCAAACAGATGTTATTACCGGAAACGTGTTTTTCTGGGATTTCGATGACCTTGACCTTGACCTTTGACCTTTGCACTTAAATTCGTAGAAGTCAATGCTGTCAAAGTGCATATCAAATTTCAAAGGATTCCATTCACTATTGACGGTGTTATGGCCCTTTGAAATTTCGGATTTTTGACGTTTATGACGTCATTATGACGTCAGTTTATGTCGCAGCGCCAAAAATGAGATATCACTGGAATCAGGGACTCAAGACCTTTCCAACAATGTACTACTCGATATAGTGCGCTGACCTTCGTACTTGACCTTGATATTCACCTCATGGCATACTTCTCAAGGTCAAGGTCAAATGGCAAGGTCATGGTCACAGAAGACAGAACTCGAGTATATCTACAATATGAACTTGATTTGAAGTCTCTACGATGATTAGAACTGGAATAATGAGCACTTATGTGTTTTCGACGTTTTGCGTGACCTTGACCTTGTTATTTGACCTTGAGCTTAACAAAGAACTAGCGACCTTCCTTTTTCAGCCTAGAAACTTTCTACCAGATTTCATGAATTTCCAATGAGAACTGTGGCCTGTAGAGCGCACACAAACAAACAAACAAACATACAAACAAACGGAACCGATCAACATACTTGACAAAATCTTTGATTTCGTCAAGTAATAATATCCGGTGCATATATACAAGCTATTGGGCCTTAGGCAATGCCCTACATGTACTATAAACCTGTAACAGTGCTCACAATGCTCACAAACCCGGTGCTCACAAACCCCTGTTCGTCATGCCCAATAGTTCTGATATAAAGTGGCCTGTGGCTTGACCCAGACTGTATTTAGACATGAGTTTTAGGCTTTATTATATCAGTTGGACACCTCTGAGTCTGAAAACAAAGGAATTGTTTTGTTGTTTGAGATGTGCACTTGGATACATATATGATATACTGTACTACTGCTCAACCGAGTGTGTATATTTAGAAGGGGACATGTCCACAGGGGGTAATCGTTTCTGCAGCTTATTGTTGTGTGAACGGATTGAGAATCAGATTCACCCCACTGCTCTTTCTACTTTGATATCTCGGCGAGTTTTCAATTTATTCCAAATGTGAAAAGTGCATTATAAACTAGAAATAACACTGCACCTGACTGTATGAAATGCTTCAGAATTGAATGTTCAGAAAATTTGTGAAAATTGGAGCCATGAAAACATTAAAAATATCTGTAAAATCCAGAATCCTCATAAGATTCTGATTAAGCTTTGTCAGATTATAGACAAAATTCGAGGTCAATCATGGATTTGACATATTTGTCTGATTGATATACCTCTTCTGAATGACATGGTTCAAATTTCATGAGCCCACAATGATTCAAACAGATGTTATTACCGGAAACGTGTTTTTCTGGGATTTCGATGACCTTGACCTTGACCTTTGACCTTTGCACTTAAATTCGTAGAAGTCAATGCTGTCAAAGTGCATATCAAATTTCAAAGGATTCCATTCACTATTGACGGTGTTATGGCCCTTTGAAATTTCGGATTTTTGACGTTTATGACGTCATTATGACGTCAGTTTATGTCGCAGCGCCAAAAATGAGATATCACTGGAATCAGGGACTCAAGACCTTTCCAACAATGTACTACTCGATATAGTGCGCTGACCTTCGTACTTGACCTTGATATTCACCTCATGGCATACTTCTCAAGGTCAAGGTCAAATGTCAAGGTCATGGTCACAGAAGACAGAACTCGAGTATATCTACAATATGAACTTGATTTGAAGTCTCTACGATGATTAGAACTGGAATAATGAGCACTTATGTGTTTTCGACGTTTTGCGTGACCTTGACCTTGTTATTTGACCTTGAGCTTAACAAAGAACTAGCGACCTTCCTTTTTCAGCCTAGAAACTTTCTACCAGATTTCATGAATTTCCAATGAGAACTGTGGCCTGTAGAGCGCACACAAACAAACAAACAAACATACAAACAAACGGAACCGATCAACATACTTGACAAAATCTTTGATTTCGTCAAGTAATAATATCCGGTGCATATATACAAGCTATTGGGCCTTAGGCAATGCCCTACATGTACTATAAACCTGTAACAGTGCTCACAATGCTCACAAACCCGGTGCTCACAAACCCCTGTTCGTCATGCCCAATAGTTCTGATATAAAGTGGCCTGTGGCTTGACCCAGACTGTATTTAGACATGAGTTTTAGGCTTTATTATATCAGTTGGACACCTCTGAGTCTGAAAACAAAGGAATTGTTTTGTTGTTTGAGATGTGCACTTGGATACATATATGATATACTGTACTACTGCTCAACCGAGTGTGTATATTTAGAAGGGGACATGTCCACAGGGGGTAATCGTTTCTGCAGCTTATTGTTGTGTGAACGGATTGAGAATCAGATTCACCCCACTGCTCTTTCTACTTTGATATCTCGGCGAGTTTTCAATTTATTCCAAATGTGAAAAGTGCATTATAAACTAGAAATAACACTGCACCTGACTGTATGAAATGCTTCAGAATTGAATGTTCAGAAAATTTGTGAAAATTGGAGCCATGAAAACATTAAAAATATCTGTAAAATCCAGAATCCTCATAAGATTCTGATTAAGCTTTGTCAGATTATAGACAAAATTCGAGGTCAATCATGGATTTGACATATTTGTCTGATTGATATACCTCTTCTGAATGACATGGTTCAAATTTCATGAGCCCACAATGATTCAAACAGATGTTATTACCGGAAACGTGTTTTTCTGGGATTTCGATGACCTTGACCTTGACCTTTGACCTTTGCACTTAAATTCGTAGAAGTCAATGCTGTCAAAGTGCATATCAAATTTCAAAGGATTCCATTCACTATTGACGGTGTTATGGCCCTTTGAAATTTCGGATTTTTGACGTTTATGACGTCATTATGACGTCAGTTTATGTCGCAGCGCCAAAAATGAGATATCACTGGAATCAGGGACTCAAGACCTTTCCAACAATGTACTACTCGATATAGTGCGCTGACCTTCGTACTTGACCTTGATATTCACCTCATGGCATACTTCTCAAGGTCAAGGTCAAATGTCAAGGTCATGGTCACAGAAGACAGAACTCGAGTATATCTACAATATGAACTTGATTTGAAGTCTCTACGATGATTAGAACTGGAATAATGAGCACTTATGTGTTTTCGACGTTTTGCGTGACCTTGACCTTGTTATTTGACCTTGAGCTTAACAAAGAACTAGCGACCTTCCTTTTTCAGCCTAGAAACTTTCTACCAGATTTCATGAATTTCCAATGAGAACTGTGGCCTGTAGAGCGCACACAAACAAACAAACAAACATACAAACAAACGGAACCGATCAACATACTTGACAAAATCTTTGATTTCGTCAAGTAATAATATCCGGTGCATATATACAAGCTATTGGGCCTTAGGCAATGCCCTACATGTACTATAAACCTGTAACAGTGCTCACAATGCTCACAAACCCGGTGCTCACAAACCCCTGTTCGTCATGCCCAATAGTTCTGATATAAAGTGGCCTGTGGCTTGACCCAGACTGTATTTAGACATGAGTTTTAGGCTTTATTATATCAGTTGGACACCTCTGAGTCTGAAAACAAAGGAATTGTTTTGTTGTTTGAGATGTGCACTTGGATACATATATGATATACTGTACTACTGCTCAACCGAGTGTGTATATTTAGAAGGGGACATGTCCACAGGGGGTAATCGTTTCTGCAGCTTATTGTTGTGTGAACGGATTGAGAATCAGATTCACCCCACTGCTCTTTCTACTTTGATATCTCGGCGAGTTTTCAATTTATTCCAAATGTGAAAAGTGCATTATAAACTAGAAATAACACTGCACCTGACTGTATGAAATGCTTCAGAATTGAATGTTCAGAAAATTTGTGAAAATTGGAGCCATGAAAACATTAAAAATATCTGTAAAATCCAGAATCCTCATAAGATTCTGATTAAGCTTTGTCAGATTATAGACAAAATTCGAGGTCAATCATGGATTTGACATATTTGTCTGATTGATATACCTCTTCTGAATGACATGGTTCAAATTTCATGAGCCCACAATGATTCAAACAGATGTTATTACCGGAAACGTGTTTTTCTGGGATTTCGATGACCTTGACCTTGACCTTTGACCTTTGCACTTAAATTCGTAGAAGTCAATGCTGTCAAAGTGCATATCAAATTTCAAAGGATTCCATTCACTATTGACGGTGTTATGGCCCTTTGAAATTTCGGATTTTTGACGTTTATGACGTCATTATGACGTCAGTTTATGTCGCAGCGCCAAAAATGAGATATCACTGGAATCAGGGACTCAAGACCTTTCCAACAATGTACTACTCGATATAGTGCGCTGACCTTCGTACTTGACCTTGATATTCACCTCATGGCATACTTCTCAAGGTCAAGGTCAAATGTCAAGGTCATGGTCACAGAAGACAGAACTCGAGTATATCTACAATATGAACTTGATTTGAAGTCTCTACGATGATTAGAACTGGAATAATGAGCACTTATGTGTTTTCGACGTTTTGCGTGACCTTGACCTTGTTATTTGACCTTGAGCTTAACAAAGAACTAGCGACCTTCCTTTTTCAGCCTAGAAACTTTCTACCAGATTTCATGAATTTCCAATGAGAACTGTGGCCTGTAGAGCGCACACAAACAAACAAACAAACATACAAACAAACGGAACCGATCAACATACTTGACAAAATCTTTGATTTCGTCAAGTAATAATATCCGGTGCATATATACAAGCTATTGGGCCTTAGGCAATGCCCTACATGTACTATAAACCTGTAACAGTGCTCACAATGCTCACAAACCCGGTGCTCACAAACCCCTGTTCGTCATGCCCAATAGTTCTGATATAAAGTGGCCTGTGGCTTGACCCAGACTGTATTTAGACATGAGTTTTAGGCTTTATTATATCAGTTGGACACCTCTGAGTCTGAAAACAAAGGAATTGTTTTGTTGTTTGAGATGTGCACTTGGATACATATATGATATACTGTACTACTGCTCAACCGAGTGTGTATATTTAGAAGGGGACATGTCCACAGGGGGTAATCGTTTCTGCAGCTTATTGTTGTGTGAACGGATTGAGAATCAGATTCACCCCACTGCTCTTTCTACTTTGATATCTCGGCGAGTTTTCAATTTATTCCAAATGTGAAAAGTGCATTATAAACTAGAAATAACACTGCACCTGACTGTATGAAATGCTTCAGAATTGAATGTTCAGAAAATTTGTGAAAATTGGAGCCATGAAAACATTAAAAATATCTGTAAAATCCAGAATCCTCATAAGATTCTGATTAAGCTTTGTCAGATTATAGACAAAATTCGAGGTCAATCATGGATTTGACATATTTGTCTGATTGATATACCTCTTCTGAATGACATGGTTCAAATTTCATGAGCCCACAATGATTCAAACAGATGTTATTACCGGAAACGTGTTTTTCTGGGATTTCGATGACCTTGACCTTGACCTTTGACCTTTGCACTTAAATTCGTAGAAGTCAATGCTGTCAAAGTGCATATCAAATTTCAAAGGATTCCATTCACTATTGACGGTGTTATGGCCCTTTGAAATTTCGGATTTTTGACGTTTATGACGTCATTATGACGTCAGTTTATGTCGCAGCGCCAAAAATGAGATATCACTGGAATCAGGGACTCAAGACCTTTCCAACAATGTACTACTCGATATAGTGCGCTGACCTTCGTACTTGACCTTGATATTCACCTCATGGCATACTTCTCAAGGTCAAGGTCAAATGTCAAGGTCATGGTCACAGAAGACAGAACTCGAGTATATCTACAATATGAACTTGATTTGAAGTCTCTACGATGATTAGAACTGGAATAATGAGCACTTATGTGTTTTCGACGTTTTGCGTGACCTTGACCTTGTTATTTGACCTTGAGCTTAACAAAGAACTAGCGACCTTCCTTTTTCAGCCTAGAAACTTTCTACCAGATTTCATGAATTTCCAATGAGAACTGTGGCCTGTAGAGCGCACACAAACAAACAAACAAACATACAAACAAACGGAACCGATCAACATACTTGACAAAATCTTTGATTTCGTCAAGTAATAATATCCGGTGCATATATACAAGCTATTGGGCCTTAGGCAATGCCCTACATGTACTATAAACCTGTAACAGTGCTCACAATGCTCACAAACCCGGTGCTCACAAACCCCTGTTCGTCATGCCCAATAGTTCTGATATAAAGTGGCCTGTGGCTTGACCCAGACTGTATTTAGACATGAGTTTTAGGCTTTATTATATCAGTTGGACACCTCTGAGTCTGAAAACAAAGGAATTGTTTTGTTGTTTGAGATGTGCACTTGGATACATATATGATATACTGTACTACTGCTCAACCGAGTGTGTATATTTAGAAGGGGACATGTCCACAGGGGGTAATCGTTTCTGCAGCTTATTGTTGTGTGAACGGATTGAGAATCAGATTCACCCCACTGCTCTTTCTACTTTGATATCTCGGCGAGTTTTCAATTTATTCCAAATGTGAAAAGTGCATTATAAACTAGAAATAACACTGCACCTGACTGTATGAAATGCTTCAGAATTGAATGTTCAGAAAATTTGTGAAAATTGGAGCCATGAAAACATTAAAAATATCTGTAAAATCCAGAATCCTCATAAGATTCTGATTAAGCTTTGTCAGATTATAGACAAAATTCGAGGTCAATCATGGATTTGACATATTTGTCTGATTGATATACCTCTTCTGAATGACATGGTTCAAATTTCATGAGCCCACAATGATTCAAACAGATGTTATTACCGGAAACGTGTTTTTCTGGGATTTCGATGACCTTGACCTTGACCTTTGACCTTTGCACTTAAATTCGTAGAAGTCAATGCTGTCAAAGTGCATATCAAATTTCAAAGGATTCCATTCACTATTGACGGTGTTATGGCCCTTTGAAATTTCGGATTTTTGACGTTTATGACGTCATTATGACGTCAGTTTATGTCGCAGCGCCAAAAATGAGATATCACTGGAATCAGGGACTCAAGACCTTTCCAACAATGTACTACTCGATATAGTGCGCTGACCTTCGTACTTGACCTTGATATTCACCTCATGGCATACTTCTCAAGGTCAAGGTCAAATGTCAAGGTCATGGTCACAGAAGACAGAACTCGAGTATATCTACAATATGAACTTGATTTGAAGTCTCTACGATGATTAGAACTGGAATAATGAGCACTTATGTGTTTTCGACGTTTTGCGTGACCTTGACCTTGTTATTTGACCTTGAGCTTAACAAAGAACTAGCGACCTTCCTTTTTCAGCCTAGAAACTTTCTACCAGATTTCATGAATTTCCAATGAGAACTGTGGCCTGTAGAGCGCACACAAACAAACAAACAAACATACAAACAAACGGAACCGATCAACATACTTGACAAAATCTTTGATTTCGTCAAGTAATAATATCCGGTGCATATATACAAGCTATTGGGCCTTAGGCAATGCCCTACATGTACTATAAACCTGTAACAGTGCTCACAATGCTCACAAACCCGGTGCTCACAAACCCCTGTTCGTCATGCCCAATAGTTCTGATATAAAGTGGCCTGTGGCTTGACCCAGACTGTATTTAGACATGAGTTTTAGGCTTTATTATATCAGTTGGACACCTCTGAGTCTGAAAACAAAGGAATTGTTTTGTTGTTTGAGATGTGCACTTGGATACATATATGATATACTGTACTACTGCTCAACCGAGTGTGTATATTTAGAAGGGGACATGTCCACAGGGGGTAATCGTTTCTGCAGCTTATTGTTGTGTGAACGGATTGAGAATCAGATTCACCCCACTGCTCTTTCTACTTTGATATCTCGGCGAGTTTTCAATTTATTCCAAATGTGAAAAGTGCATTATAAACTAGAAATAACACTGCACCTGACTGTATGAAATGCTTCAGAATTGAATGTTCAGAAAATTTGTGAAAATTGGAGCCATGAAAACATTAAAAATATCTGTAAAATCCAGAATCCTCATAAGATTCTGATTAAGCTTTGTCAGATTATAGACAAAATTCGAGGTCAATCATGGATTTGACATATTTGTCTGATTGATATTCCTCTTCTGAATGACATGGTTCAAATTTCATGAGCCCACAATGATTCAAACAGATGTTATTACCGGAAACGTGTTTTTCTGGGATTTCGATGACCTTGACCTTGACCTTTGACCTTTGCACTTAAATTCGTAGAAGTCAATGCTGTCAAAGTGCATATCAAATTTCAAAGGATTCCATTCACTATTGACGGTGTTATGGCCCTTTGAAATTTCGGATTTTTGACGTTTATGACGTCATTATGACGTCAGTTTATGTCGCAGCGCCAAAAATGAGATATCACTGGAATCAGGGACTCAAGACCTTTCCAACAATGTACTACTCGATATAGTGCGCTGACCTTCGTACTTGACCTTGATATTCACCTCATGGCATACTTCTCAAGGTCAAGGTCAAATGTCAAGGTCATGGTCACAGAAGACAGAACTCGAGTATATCTACAATATGAACTTGATTTGAAGTCTCTACGATGATTAGAACTGGAATAATGAGCACTTATGTGTTTTCGACGTTTTGCGTGACCTTGACCTTGTTATTTGACCTTGAGCTTAACAAAGAACTAGCGACCTTCCTTTTTCAGCCTAGAAACTTTCTACCAGATTTCATGAATTTCCAATGAGAACTGTGGCCTGTAGAGCGCACACAAACAAACAAACAAACATACAAACAAACGGAACCGATCAACATACTTGACAAAATCTTTGATTTCGTCAAGTAATAATATCCGGTGCATATATACAAGCTATTGGGCCTTAGGCAATGCCCTACATGTACTATAAACCTGTAACAGTGCTCACAATGCTCACAAACCCGGTGCTCACAAACCCCTGTTCGTCATGCCCAATAGTTCTGATATAAAGTGGCCTGTGGCTTGACCCAGACTGTATTTAGACATGAGTTTTAGGCTTTATTATATCAGTTGGACACCTCTGAGTCTGAAAACAAAGGAATTGTTTTGTTGTTTGAGATGTGCACTTGGATACATATATGATATACTGTACTACTGCTCAACCGAGTGTGTATATTTAGAAGGGGACATGTCCACAGGGGGTAATCGTTTCTGCAGCTTATTGTTGTGTGAACGGATTGAGAATCAGATTCACCCCACTGCTCTTTCTACTTTGATATCTCGGCGAGTTTTCAATTTATTCCAAATGTGAAAAGTGCATTATAAACTAGAAATAACACTGCACCTGACTGTATGAAATGCTTCAGAATTGAATGTTCAGAAAATTTGTGAAAATTGGAGCCATGAAAACATTAAAAATATCTGTAAAATCCAGAATCCTCATAAGATTCTGATTAAGCTTTGTCAGATTATAGACAAAATTCGAGGTCAATCATGGATTTGACATATTTGTCTGATTGATATACCTCTTCTGAATGACATGGTTCAAATTTCATGAGCCCACAATGATTCAAACAGATGTTATTACCGGAAACGTGTTTTTCTGGGATTTCGATGACCTTGACCTTGACCTTTGACCTTTGCACTTAAATTCGTAGAAGTCAATGCTGTCAAAGTGCATATCAAATTTCAAAGGATTCCATTCACTATTGACGGTGTTATGGCCCTTTGAAATTTCGGATTTTTGACGTTTATGACGTCATTATGACGTCAGTTTATGTCGCAGCGCCAAAAATGAGATATCACTGGAATCAGGGACTCAAGACCTTTCCAACAATGTACTACTCGATATAGTGCGCTGACCTTCGTACTTGACCTTGATATTCACCTCATGGCATACTTCTCAAGGTCAAGGTCAAATGTCAAGGTCATGGTCACAGAAGACAGAACTCGAGTATATCTACAATATGAACTTGATTTGAAGTCTCTACGATGATTAGAACTGGAATAATGAGCACTTATGTGTTTTCGACGTTTTGCGTGACCTTGACCTTGTTATTTGACCTTGAGCTTAACAAAGAACTAGCGACCTTCCTTTTTCAGCCTAGAAACTTTCTACCAGATTTCATGAATTTCCAATGAGAACTGTGGCCTGTAGAGCGCACACAAACAAACAAACAAACATACAAACAAACGGAACCGATCAACATACTTGACAAAATCTTTGATTTCGTCAAGTAATAATATCCGGTGCATATATACAAGCTATTGGGCCTTAGGCAATGCCCTACATGTACTATAAACCTGTAACAGTGCTCACAATGCTCACAAACCCGGTGCTCACAAACCCCTGTTCGTCATGCCCAATAGTTCTGATATAAAGTGGCCTGTGGCTTGACCCAGACTGTATTTAGACATGAGTTTTAGGCTTTATTATATCAGTTGGACACCTCTGAGTCTGAAAACAAAGGAATTGTTTTGTTGTTTGAGATGTGCACTTGGATACATATATGATATACTGTACTACTGCTCAACCGAGTGTGTATATTTAGAAGGGGACATGTCCACAGGGGGTAATCGTTTCTGCAGCTTATTGTTGTGTGAACGGATTGAGAATCAGATTCACCCCACTGCTCTTTCTACTTTGATATCTCGGCGAGTTTTCAATTTATTCCAAATGTGAAAAGTGCATTATAAACTAGAAATAACACTGCACCTGACTGTATGAAATGCTTCAGAATTGAATGTTCAGAAAATTTGTGAAAATTGGAGCCATGAAAACATTAAAAATATCTGTAAAATCCAGAATCCTCATAAGATTCTGATTAAGCTTTGTCAGATTATAGACAAAATTCGAGGTCAATCATGGATTTGACATATTTGTCTGATTGATATACCTCTTCTGAATGACATGGTTCAAATTTCATGAGCCCACAATGATTCAAACAGATGTTATTACCGGAAACGTGTTTTTCTGGGATTTCGATGACCTTGACCTTGACCTTTGACCTTTGCACTTAAATTCGTAGAAGTCAATGCTGTCAAAGTGCATATCAAATTTCAAAGGATTCCATTCACTATTGACGGTGTTATGGCCCTTTGAAATTTCGGATTTTTGACGTTTATGACGTCATTATGACGTCAGTTTATGTCGCAGCGCCAAAAATGAGATATCACTGGAATCAGGGACTCAAGACCTTTCCAACAATGTACTACTCGATATAGTGCGCTGACCTTCGTACTTGACCTTGATATTCACCTCATGGCATACTTCTCAAGGTCAAGGTCAAATGTCAAGGTCATGGTCACAGAAGACAGAACTCGAGTATATCTACAATATGAACTTGATTTGAAGTCTCTACGATGATTAGAACTGGAATAATGAGCACTTATGTGTTTTCGACGTTTTGCGTGACCTTGACCTTGTTATTTGACCTTGAGCTTAACAAAGAACTAGCGACCTTCCTTTTTCAGCCTAGAAACTTTCTACCAGATTTCATGAATTTCCAATGAGAACTGTGGCCTGTAGAGCGCACACAAACAAACAAACAAACATACAAACAAACGGAACCGATCAACATACTTGACAAAATCTTTGATTTCGTCAAGTAATAATATCCGGTGCATATATACAAGCTATTGGGCCTTAGGCAATGCCCTACATGTACTATAAACCTGTAACAGTGCTCACAATGCTCACAAACCCGGTGCTCACAAACCCCTGTTCGTCATGCCCAATAGTTCTGATATAAAGTGGCCTGTGGCTTGACCCAGACTGTATTTAGACATGAGTTTTAGGCTTTATTATATCAGTTGGACACCTCTGAGTCTGAAAACAAAGGAATTGTTTTGTTGTTTGAGATGTGCACTTGGATACATATATGATATACTGTACTACTGCTCAACCGAGTGTGTATATTTAGAAGGGGACATGTCCACAGGGGGTAATCGTTTCTGCAGCTTATTGTTGTGTGAACGGATTGAGAATCAGATTCACCCCACTGCTCTTTCTACTTTGATATCTCGGCGAGTTTTCAATTTATTCCAAATGTGAAAAGTGCATTATAAACTAGAAATAACACTGCACCTGACTGTATGAAATGCTTCAGAATTGAATGTTCAGAAAATTTGTGAAAATTGGAGCCATGAAAACATTAAAAATATCTGTAAAATCCAGAATCCTCATAAGATTCTGATTAAGCTTTGTCAGATTATAGACAAAATTCGAGGTCAATCATGGATTTGACATATTTGTCTGATTGATATACCTCTTCTGAATGACATGGTTCAAATTTCATGAGCCCACAATGATTCAAACAGATGTTATTACCGGAAACGTGTTTTTCTGGGATTTCGATGACCTTGACCTTGACCTTTGACCTTTGCACTTAAATTCGTAGAAGTCAATGCTGTCAAAGTGCATATCAAATTTCAAAGGATTCCATTCACTATTGACGGTGTTATGGCCCTTTGAAATTTCGGATTTTTGACGTTTATGACGTCATTATGACGTCAGTTTATGTCGCAGCGCCAAAAATGAGATATCACTGGAATCAGGGACTCAAGACCTTTCCAACAATGTACTACTCGATATAGTGCGCTGACCTTCGTACTTGACCTTGATATTCACCTCATGGCATACTTCTCAAGGTCAAGGTCAAATGTCAAGGTCATGGTCACAGAAGACAGAACTCGAGTATATCTACAATATGAACTTGATTTGAAGTCTCTACGATGATTAGAACTGGAATAATGAGCACTTATGTGTTTTCGACGTTTTGCGTGACCTTGACCTTGTTATTTGACCTTGAGCTTAACAAAGAACTAGCGACCTTCCTTTTTCAGCCTAGAAACTTTCTACCAGATTTCATGAATTTCCAATGAGAACTGTGGCCTGTAGAGCGCACACAAACAAACAAACAAACATACAAACGAGAGCCCATAGGGCACACACTTGCCAGAACCAAAATATATGTAATATGCCAATGACAGGACATATGGATTTGAGCAAATTGACGACACTTACTATCCTACTTACTACGTTTACTTCCTTACTTCACTTCATTTTACTTCACTTTACTTCACAAACTACTCATACTGTCATTGAATGTCACAGCGTCAAAATTAAAATATCACTGGACTCAGGAGACCAACAACATTCTAACGGTATACTACTCGATATGGTGAGCTGAACTTCGTACTTGACCTCGAATGCTTGAAGGTTTGCTAAAAAGTATGACTGGCCTTACGTTTATGACGTCTTTGCGGAAAATCTGTCATTGCGAAAAAGTATTGGAAAGTGCTCTCGTAAACCAGAATTCAACGAGCTTTCCAATGGTGCAAGCCGTTTCTCTGTATGATAAATATTTCCCTATATATAGCCCCATTTTGTAAATTGACGTTTTACGTCATGACGTCATTGACGTTGCACGTAGCGTGTTGAAACTCGGAATATAGCTAAGCATTATGATTCCACATCCAGTCCAATATTTTCAAATGTGAGTGCGCTGTAGATATTTGAAAGTTCGCTGGAAAGTCGAAAAATTGGTAAGACAGGCCTTACGTTTATGACGTCATAGCGGAAAATCTTTCATTGCGGAAAAGTATCGGACAGTACGCTTCCAAGCAAGAATTCAACGAGCTTTCCAATGGAGTCATTCGCTTCTCTGTACGACAAATACTTTTCGATATATAGCCCCATTTCGAAAATTGACGTTTTACGTCATGACGTCATCAACGTTGCATGTAGCGTGTTGAAACTTGGTGTATGGCTGGGTATTATTATTTCACATACATTCTGATAATTATATTCCAATACCTTCAAATTTGAGTGCATTGTGGATGTTTGATAGTTGGTGAAAAGTCGAAAATTTGGTATGACAGTCCTTACGTTTATGACGTCATAGTGGAAAATATATCATAGTGGAAAAGTATCGGACAGTACCCTTCTAAACCAGAATTCAACGAGCTTTCCAATGGTGCAATTCGCTTCTCTGTACGACAAATACTTTTCGATATATAGCCCCATTTCGAAAATTGACGTTTTACGTCATAACGTCATTGACGTTCGACCAATCCGAGTAAAACTTCACATTTTAATGGAAAATACCATTATATATCAGTGCGCTGAATTTCAGAAGTATCGGTCCAAATGTGAGTGCTGTGTGAATTTCTGAAAATTCAAAAAAAAAAGAGAGATGTATGGTGCATGTACAGGACCTCTGGTCCTGAGACAAATTACCGCTAAAAACCGGGAATGGGACTGATACATCCGCCGGTTCGTCGTCCCCAATAGTTCTGATATAAAGTGGCCTGTGGCTTGACCCAGACTGTATTTAGACATGAGTTTTAGACTTTATTATATCAGTTGGACACCTGTGAGTCAGAAAACAAAAGAATTGTTTCATTGTTTGAGATGTGCACTTGGATACATATATGATATACTGTACTACTGTTCAACCGAGTGTGTATATTTAGAAGGGGACATGTCCACAGGGGGTAATCGTTTCTACAGCTTATTGTTGTGTGAACGGATTGAGAATCAGATTCACCCCATTGCTCTTTCTACTTTGATATCTCGGCGAGTTTTCAATTTATTCCAAATGTAAAAAGTGCATTATAAACTAGAAATAACACTGCAACTGACTGTATGAAATGCTTTAGAATTGAATGTTCAGTAAATTTGTGAAAATTGGAGCCATGAAAACATTAAAAATATCTATAAAATCCAGAATCCTCATAAGATTCTGATTAAGTTTTGTCAGATTATAGACAAAGTTCGAGGTCAATCATAGAATTGACATATTTGTCTGATTGATATACCTCTTTTGAATGACATGGTTCAAATTTCATGAACCTACGACAATTCCAACAGATGTTATTACCGGAAACGTGTTTTTCTGGGATTTCGATGACCTTGACCTTGACCTTTGACCTTTGCACTTCAAGTCGTAGAGGTCAATGCTGTCAATATGCATATCAAGTTTCAATGGATTCCATACACTATTGACGAGGTTATGGCCTTTTGAAATTTCGGATTTTCGACGTTTATGATGTCATTGTGACGTCAGTTTACGTCGCAGCGCAAAAAATAAGATATCATTGGAATCAGGGGCTCAAGACCTTTCTAACGATATACTACTCGATATGCTGCGCCGACCTTCGTACTTGACCTTGACTTCGACCTCAGGCGAACTTCTCAAGGTCAAGGTGAAATGTCGAGATCAAGGTCACAGAAGATAGAACTCGAGTTTATCTACAATATGAACTTAATTTGAAGTCTCTAGGACCATTAGAACCGAAGTTATGACCACTTATGTGTTTTCGACGTTTTGCGTGACCTTGACCTTGACCTTCGACCTTTACACACCAAAATAGGACGTTTTCTTGCCACAAGTTCACAGAATATATACACGACTTTTGTAAGGTTTCGATCAAGAATTGGGGACGCTAGAGTGGGCACAAACAAACAAACAGACAAACACATCCACAAACCAACTGACCAACATACTTGCCAAAATCGAAGATTCTGGCAAGTAATGAAGTTCTGATATAAAGTGGCCTGTGGCTTGACCCAGACTGTATTTAGACATGAGTTTTAGACTTTATTATATCAGTTGGACACCTGTGAGTCAGAAAACAAAAGAATTGTTTCATTGTTTGAGATGTGCACTTGGATACATATATGATATACTGTACTACTGTTCAACCGAGTGTGTATATTTAGAAGGGGACATGTCCACAGGGGGTAATCGTTTCTACAGCTTATTGTTGTGTGAACGGATTGAGAATCAGATTCACCCCATTGCTCTTTCTACTTTGATATCTCGGCGAGTTTTCAATTTATTCCAAATGTAAAAAGTGCATTATAAACTAGAAATAACACTGCAACTGACTGTATGAAATGCTTTAGAATTGAATGTTCAGTAAATTTGTGAAAATTGGAGCCATGAAAACATTAAAAATATCTATAAAATCCAGAATCCTCATAAGATTCTGATTAAGTTTTGTCAGATTATAGACAAAGTTCGAGGTCAATCATAGAATTGACATATTTGTCTGATTGATATACCTCTTCTGAATGACATGGTTCAAATTTCATGAACCTACGACAATTCCAACAGATGTTATTACCGGAAACGTGTTTTTCTGGGATTTCGATGACCTTGACCTTGACCTTTGACCTTTGCACTTCAAGTCGTAGAGGTCAATGCTGTCAATATGCATATCAAGTTTCAATGGATTCCATACACTATTGACGAGGTTATGGCCTTTTGAAATTTCGGATTTTCGACGTTTATGATGTCATTGTGACGTCAGTTTACGTCGCAGCGCAAAAAATAAGATATCATTGGAATCAGGGGCTCAAGACCTTTCTAACGATATACTACTCGATATGCTGCGCCGACCTTCGTACTTGACCTTGACTTCGACCTCAAGCGAACATCTCAAGGTCAAGGTGAAATGTCGAGATCAAGGTCACAGAAGATAGAACTCGAGTTTATCTACAATATGAACTTAATTTGAAGTCTCTAGGACCATTAGAACCGAAGTTATGACCACTTATGTGTTTTCGACGTTTTGCGTGACCTTGACCTTGACCTTCGACCTTTACACACCAAAATAGGACGTTTTCTTGCCACAAGTTCACAGAATATATACACGACTTTTGTAAGGTTTCGATCAAGAATTGGGGACGCTAGAGTGGGCACAAACAAACAAACAGACAAACACATCCACAAACCAACTGACCAACATACTTGCCAAAATCGAAGATTCTGGCAAGTAATGAAGTTCTGATATAAAGTGGCCTGTGGCTTGACCCAGACTGTATTTAGACATGAGTTTTAGACTTTATTATATCAGTTGGACACCTGTGAGTCAGAAAACAAAAGAATTGTTTCATTGTTTGAGATGTGCACTTGGATACATATATGATATACTGTACTACTGTTCAACCGAGTGTGTATATTTAGAAGGGGACATGTCCACAGGGGGTAATCGTTTCTACAGCTTATTGTTGTGTGAACGGATTGAGAATCAGATTCACCCCATTGCTCTTTCTACTTTGATATCTCGGCGAGTTTTCAATTTATTCCAAATGTAAAAAGTGCATTATAAACTAGAAATAACACTGCAACTGACTGTATGAAATGCTTTAGAATTGAATGTTCAGTAAATTTGTGAAAATTGGAGCCATGAAAACATTAAAAATATCTATAAAATCCAGAATCCTCATAAGATTCTGATTAAGTTTTGTCAGATTATAGACAAAGTTCGAGGTCAATCATAGAATTGACATATTTGTCTGATTGATATACCTCTTCTGAATGACATGGTTCAAATTTCATGAACCTACGACAATTCCAACAGATGTTATTACCGGAAACGTGTTTTTCTGGGATTTCGATGACCTTGACCTTGACCTTTGACCTTTGCACTTCAAGTCGTAGAGGTCAATGCTGTCAATATGCATATCAAGTTTCAATGGATTCCATACACTATTGACGAGGTTATGGCCTTTTGAAATTTCGGATTTTCGACGTTTATGATGTCATTGTGACGTCAGTTTACGTCGCAGCGCAAAAAATAAGATATCATTGGAATCAGGGGCTCAAGACCTTTCTAACGATATACTACTCGATATGCTGCGCCGACCTTCGTACTTGACCTTGACTTCGACCTCAGGCGAACTTCTCAAGGTCAAGGTGAAATGTCGAGATCAAGGTCACAGAAGATAGAACTCGAGTTTATCTACAATATGAACTTAATTTGAAGTCTCTAGGACCATTAGAACCGAAGTTATGACCACTTATGTGTTTTCGACGTTTTGCGTGACCTTGACCTTGACCTTCGACCTTTACACACCAAAATAGGACGTTTTCTTGCCACAAGTTCACAGAATATATACACGACTTTTGTAAGGTTTCGATCAAGAATTGGGGACGCTAGAGTGGGCACAAACAAACAAACAGACAAACACATCCACAAACCAACTGACCAACATACTTGCCAAAATCGAAGATTCTGGCAAGTAATGAAGTTCTGATATAAAGTGGCCTGTGGCTTGACCCAGACTGTATTTAGACATGAGTTTTAGACTTTATTATATCAGTTGGACACCTGTGAGTCAGAAAACAAAAGAATTGTTTCATTGTTTGAGATGTGCACTTGGATACATATATGATATACTGTACTACTGTTCAACCGAGTGTGTATATTTAGAAGGGGACATGTCCACAGGGGGTAATCGTTTCTACAGCTTATTGTTGTGTGAACGGATTGAGAATCAGATTCACCCCATTGCTCTTTCTACTTTGATATCTCGGCGAGTTTTCAATTTATTCCAAATGTAAAAAGTGCATTATAAACTAGAAATAACACTGCAACTGACTGTATGAAATGCTTTAGAATTGAATGTTCAGTAAATTTGTGAAAATTGGAGCCATGAAAACATTAAAAATATCTATAAAATCCAGAATCCTCATAAGATTCTGATTAAGTTTTGTCAGATTATAGACAAAGTTCGAGGTCAATCATAGAATTGACATATTTGTCTGATTGATATACCTCTTCTGAATGACATGGTTCAAATTTCATGAACCTACGACAATTCCAACAGATGTTATTACCGGAAACGTGTTTTTCTGGGATTTCGATGACCTTGACCTTGACCTTTGACCTTTGCACTTCAAGTCGTAGAGGTCAATGCTGTCAATATGCATATCAAGTTTCAATGGATTCCATACACTATTGACGAGGTTATGGCCTTTTGAAATTTCGGATTTTCGACGTTTATGATGTCATTGTGACGTCAGTTTACGTCGCAGCGCAAAAAATAAGATATCATTGGAATCAGGGGCTCAAGACCTTTCTAACGATATACTACTCGATATGCTGCGCCGACCTTCGTACTTGACCTTGACTTCGACCTCAAGCGAACATCTCAAGGTCAAGGTGAAATGTCGAGATCAAGGTCACAGAAGATAGAACTCGAGTTTATCTACAATATGAACTTAATTTGAAGTCTCTAGGACCATTAGAACCGAAGTTATGACCACTTATGTGTTTTCGACGTTTTGCGTGACCTTGACCTTGACCTTCGACCTTTACACACCAAAATAGGACGTTTTCTTGCCACAAGTTCACAGAATATATACACGACTTTTGTAAGGTTTCGATCAAGAATTGGGGACGCTAGAGTGGGCACAAACAAACAAACAGACAAACACATCCACAAACCAACTGACCAACATACTTGCCAAAATCGAAGATTCTGGCAAGTAATGAAGTTCTGATATAAAGTGGCCTGTGGCTTGACCCAGACTGTATTTAGACATGAGTTTTAGACTTTATTATATCAGTTGGACACCTGTGAGTCAGAAAACAAAAGAATTGTTTCATTGTTTGAGATGTGCACTTGGATACATATATGATATACTGTACTACTGTTCAACCGAGTGTGTATATTTAGAAGGGGACATGTCCACAGGGGGTAATCGTTTCTACAGCTTATTGTTGTGTGAACGGATTGAGAATCAGATTCACCCCATTGCTCTTTCTACTTTGATATCTCGGCGAGTTTTCAATTTATTCCAAATGTAAAAAGTGCATTATAAACTAGAAATAACACTGCAACTGACTGTATGAAATGCTTTAGAATTGAATGTTCAGTAAATTTGTGAAAATTGGAGCCATGAAAACATTAAAAATATCTATAAAATCCAGAATCCTCATAAGATTCTGATTAAGTTTTGTCAGATTATAGACAAAGTTCGAGGTCAATCATAGAATTGACATATTTGTCTGATTGATATACCTCTTCTGAATGACATGGTTCAAATTTCATGAACCTACGACAATTCCAACAGATGTTATTACCGGAAACGTGTTTTTCTGGGATTTCGATGACCTTGACCTTGACCTTTGACCTTTGCACTTCAAGTCGTAGAGGTCAATGCTGTCAATATGCATATCAAGTTTCAATGGATTCCATACACTATTGACGAGGTTATGGCCTTTTGAAATTTCGGATTTTCGACGTTTATGATGTCATTGTGACGTCAGTTTACGTCGCAGCGCAAAAAATAAGATATCATTGGAATCAGGGGCTCAAGACCTTTCTAACGATATACTACTCGATATGCTGCGCCGACCTTCGTACTTGACCTTGACTTCGACCTCAGGCGAACTTCTCAAGGTCAAGGTCAAATGTCGAGATCAAGGTCACAGAAGATAGAACTCGAGTTTATCTACAATATGAACTTAATTTGAAGTCTCTAGGACCATTAGAACCGAAGTTATGACCACTTATGTGTTTTCGACGTTTTGCGTGACCTTGACCTTGACCTTCGACCTTTACACACCAAAATAGGACGTTTTCTTGCCACAAGTTCACAGAATATATACACGACTTTTGTAAGGTTTCGATCAAGAATTGGGGACGCTAGAGTGGGCACAAACAAACAAACAGACAAACACATCCACAAACCAACTGACCAACATACTTGCCAAAATCGAAGATTCTGGCAAGTAATGAAGTTCTGATATAAAGTGGCCTGTGGCTTGACCCAGACTGTATTTAGACATGAGTTTTAGACTTTATTATATCAGTTGGACACCTGTGAGTCAGAAAACAAAAGAATTGTTTCATTGTTTGAGATGTGCACTTGGATACATATATGATATACTGTACTACTGTTCAACCGAGTGTGTATATTTAGAAGGGGACATGTCCACAGGAGGTAATCGTTTCTACAGCTTATTGTTGTGTGAACTGATTGAGAATCAGATTCACCCCATTGCTCTTTCTACTTTGATATCTCGGCGAGTTTTCAATTTATTCCAAATGTAAAAAGTGCATTATAAACTAGAAATAACACTGCAACTGACTGTATGAAATGCTTTAGAATTGAATGTTCAGTAAATTTGTGAAAATTGGAGCCATGAAAACATTAAAAATATCTATAAAATCCAGAATCCTCATAAGATTCTGATTAAGTTTTGTCAGATTATAGACAAAGTTCGAGGTCAATCATAGAATTGACATATTTGTCTGATTGATATACCTCTTCTGAATGACATGGTTCAAATTTCATGAACCTACGACAATTCCAACAGATGTTATTACCGGAAACGTGTTTTTCTGGGATTTCGATGACCTTGACCTTGACCTTTGACCTTTGCACTTCAAGTCGTAGAGGTCAATGCTGTCAATATGCATATCAAGTTTCAATGGATTCCATACACTATTGACGAGGTTATGGCCTTTTGAAATTTCGGATTTTCGACGTTTATGATGTCATTGTGACGTCAGTTTACGTCGCAGCGCAAAAAATAAGATATCATTGGAATCAGGGGCTCAAGACCTTTCTAACGATATACTACTCGATATGCTGCGCCGACCTTCGTACTTGACCTTGACTTCGACCTCAGGCGAACTTCTCAAGGTCAAGGTGAAATGTCGAGATCAAGGTCACAGAAGATAGAACTCGAGTTTATCTACAATATGAACTTAATTTGAAGTCTCTAGGACCATTAGAACCAAAGTTATGACCACTTATGTGTTTTCGACGTTTTGCGTGACCTTGACCTTGACCTTCGACCTTTACACACCAAAATAGGACGTTTTCTTGCCACAAGTTCACAGAATATATACACGACTTTTGTAAGGTTTCGATCAAGAATTGGGGACGCTAGAGTGGGCACAAACAAACAAACAGACAAACACATCCACAAACCAACTGACCATACTTGCCAAAATCGAAGATTCTGGCAAGTAATGAAGTTCTGATATAAAGTGGCCTGTGGCTTGACCCAGACTGTATTTAGACATGAGTTTTAGACTTTATTATATCAGTTGGACACCTGTGAGTCAGAAAACAAAAGATTTGTTTCATTGTTTGAGATGTGCACTTGGATACATATATGATATACTGTACTACTGTTCAACCGAGTGTGTATATTTAGAAGGGGACATGTCCACAGGGGGTAATCGTTTCTACAGCTTATTGTTGTGTGAACGGATTGAGAATCAGATTCACCCCATTGCTCTTTCTACTTTGATATCTCGGCGAGTTTTCAATTTATTCCAAATGTAAAAAGTGCATTATAAACTAGAAATAACACTGCAACTGACTGTATGAAATGCTTTAGAATTGAATGTTCAGTAAATTTGTGAAAATTGGAGCCATGAAAACATTAAAAATATCTATAAAATCCAGAATCCTCATAAGATTCTGATTAAGTTTTGTCAGATTATAGACAAAGTTCGAGGTCAATCATAGAATTGACATATTTGTCTGATTGATATACCTCTTCTGAATGACATGGTTCAAATTTCATGAACCTACGACAATTCCAACAGATGTTATTACCGGAAACGTGTTTTTCTGGGATTTCGATGACCTTGACCTTGACCTTTGACCTTTGCACTTCAAGTCGTAGAGGTCAATGCTGTCAATATGCATATCAAGTTTCAATGGATTCCATACACTATTGACGAGGTTATGGCCTTTTGAAATTTCGGATTTTCGACGTTTATGATGTCATTGTGACGTCAGTTTACGTCGCAGCGCAAAAAATAAGATATCATTGGAATCAGGGGCTCAAGACCTTTCTAACGATATACTACTCGATATGCTGCGCCGACCTTCGTACTTGACCTTGACTTCGACCTCAGGCGAACTTCTCAAGGTCAAGGTGAAATGTCGAGATCAAGGTCACAGAAGATAGAACTCGAGTTTATCTACAATATGAACTTAATTTGAAGTCTCTAGGACCATTAGAACCGAAGTTATGACCACTTATGTGTTTTCGACGTTTTGCGTGACCTTGACCTTGACCTTCGACCTTTACACACCAAAATAGGACGTTTTCTTGCCACAAGTTCACAGAATATATACACGACTTTTGTAAGGTTTCGATCAAGAATTGGGGACGCTAGAGTGGGCACAAACAAACAAACAGACAAACACATCCACAAACCAACTGACCAACATACTTGCCAAAATCGAAGATTCTGGCAAGTAATGAAGTTCTGATATAAAGTGGCCTGTGGCTTGACCCAGACTGTATTTAGACATGAGTTTTAGACTTTATTATATCAGTTGGACACCTGTGAGTCAGAAAACAAAAGAATTGTTTCATTGTTTGAGATGTGCACTTGGATACATATATGATATACTGTACTACTGTTCAACCGAGTGTGTATATTTAGAAGGGGACATGTCCACAGGGGGTAATCGTTTCTACAGCTTATTGTTGTGTGAACGGATTGAGAATCAGATTCACCCCATTGCTCTTTCTACTTTGATATCTCGGCGAGTTTTCAATTTATTCCAAATGTAAAAAGTGCATTATAAACTAGAAATAACACTGCAACTGACTGTATGAAATGCTTTAGAATTGAATGTTCAGTAAATTTGTGAAAATTGGAGCCATGAAAACATTAAAAATATCTATAAAATCCAGAATCCTCATAAGATTCTGATTAAGTTTTGTCAGATTATAGACAAAGTTCGAGGTCAATCATAGAATTGACATATTTGTCTGATTGATATACCTCTTCTGAATGACATGGTTCAAATTTCATGAACCTACGACAATTCCAACAGATGTTATTACCGGAAACGTGTTTTTCTGGGATTTCGATGACCTTGACCTTGACCTTTGACCTTTGCACTTCAAGTCGTAGAGGTCAATGCTGTCAATATGCATATCAAGTTTCAATGGATTCCATACACTATTGACGAGGTTATGGCCTTTTGAAATTTCGGATTTTCGACGTTTATGATGTCATTGTGACGTCAGTTTACGTCGCAGCGCAAAAAATAAGATATCATTGGAATCAGGGGCTCAAGACCTTTCTAACGATATACTACTCGATATGCTGCGCCGACCTTCGTACTTGACCTTGACTTCGACCTCAAGCGAACATCTCAAGGTCAAGGTGAAATGTCGAGATCAAGGTCACAGAAGATAGAACTCGAGTTTATCTACAATATGAACTTAATTTGAAGTCTCTAGGACCATTAGAACCGAAGTTATGACCACTTATGTGTTTTCGACGTTTTGCGTGACCTTGACCTTGACCTTCGACCTTTACACACCAAAATAGGACGTTTTCTTGCCACAAGTTCACAGAATATATACACGACTTTTGTAAGGTTTCGATCAAGAATTGGGGACGCTAGAGTGGGCACAAACAAACAAACAGACAAACACATCCACAAACCAACTGACCAACATACTTGCCAAAATCGAAGATTCTGGCAAGTAATGAAGTTCTGATATAAAGTGGCCTGTGGCTTGACCCAGACTGTATTTAGACATGAGTTTTAGACTTTATTATATCAGTTGGACACCTGTGAGTCAGAAAACAAAAGAATTGTTTCATTGTTTGAGATGTGCACTTGGATACATATATGATATACTGTACTACTGTTCAACCGAGTGTGTATATTTAGAAGGGGACATGTCCACAGGGGGTAATCGTTTCTACAGCTTATTGTTGTGTGAACGGATTGAGAATCAGATTCACCCCATTGCTCTTTCTACTTTGATATCTCGGCGAGTTTTCAATTTATTCCAAATGTAAAAAGTGCATTATAAACTAGAAATAACACTGCAACTGACTGTATGAAATGCTTTAGAATTGAATGTTCAGTAAATTTGTGAAAATTGGAGCCATGAAAACATTAAAAATATCTATAAAATCCAGAATCCTCATAAGATTCTGATTAAGTTTTGTCAGATTATAGACAAAGTTCGAGGTCAATCATAGAATTGACATATTTGTCTGATTGATATACCTCTTCTGAATGACATGGTTCAAATTTCATGAACCTACGACAATTCCAACAGATGTTATTACCGGAAACGTGTTTTTCTGGGATTTCGATGACCTTGACCTTGACCTTTGACCTTTGCACTTCAAGTCGTAGAGGTCAATGCTGTCAATATGCATATCAAGTTTCAATGGATTCCATACACTATTGACGAGGTTATGGCCTTTTGAAATTTCGGATTTTCGACGTTTATGATGTCATTGTGACGTCAGTTTACGTCGCAGCGCAAAAAATAAGATATCATTGGAATCAGGGGCTCAAGACCTTTCTAACGATATACTACTCGATATGCTGCGCCGACCTTCGTACTTGACCTTGACTTCGACCTCAGGCGAACTTCTCAAGGTCAAGGTCAAATGTCGAGATCAAGGTCACAAAAGATAGAACTCGAGTTTATCTACAATATGAACTTAATTTGAAGTCTCTAGGACCATTAGAACCGAAGTTATGACCACTTATGTGTTTTCGACGTTTTGCGTGACCTTGACCTTGACCTTCGACCTTTACACACCAAAATAGGACGTTTTCTTGCCACAAGTTCACAGAATATATACACGACTTTTGTAAGGTTTCGATCAAGAATTGGGGACGCTAGAGTGGGCACAAACAAACAAACAGACAAACACATCCACAAACCAACTGACCAACATACTTGCCAAAATCGAAGATTCTGGCAAGTAATGAAGTTCTGATATAAAGTGGCCTGTGGCTTGACCCAGACTGTATTTAGACATGAGTTTTAGACTTTATTATATCAGTTGGACACCTGTGAGTCAGAAAACAAAAGAATTGTTTTATTGTTTGAGATGTGCACTTGGATACATATATGATATACTGTACTACTGTTCAACCGAGTGTGTATATTTAGAAGGGGACATGTCCACAGGAGGTAATCGTTTCTACAGCTTATTGTTGTGTGAACGGATTGAGAATCAGATTCACCCCATTGCTCTTTCTACTTTGATATCTCGGCGAGTTTTCAATTTATTCCAAATGTAAAAAGTGCATTATAAACTAGAAATAACACTGCAACTGACTGTATGAAATGCTTTAGAATTGAATGTTCAGTAAATTTGTGAAAATTGGAGCCATGAAAACATTAAAAATATCTATAAAATCCAGAATCCTCATAAGATTCTGATTAAGTTTTGTCAGATTATAGACAAAGTTCGAGGTCAATCATAGAATTGACATATTTGTCTGATTGATATACCTCTTCTGAATGACATGGTTCAAATTTCATGAACCTACGACAATTCCAACAGATGTTATTACCGGAAACGTGTTTTTCTGGGATTTCGATGACCTTGACCTTGACCTTTGACCTTTGCACTTCAAGTCGTAGAGGTCAATGCTGTCAATATGCATATCAAGTTTCAATGGATTCCATACACTATTGACGAGGTTATGGCCTTTTGAAATTTCGGATTTTCGACGTTTATGATGTCATTGTGACGTCAGTTTACGTCGCAGCGCAAAAAATAAGATATCATTGGAATCAGGGGCTCAAGACCTTTCTAACGATATACTACTCGATATGCTGCGCCGACCTTCGTACTTGACCTTGACTTCGACCTCAGGCGAACTTCTCAAGGTCAAGGTGAAATGTCGAGATCAAGGTCACAGAAGATAGAACTCGAGTTTATCTACAATATGAACTTAATTTGAAGTCTCTAGGACCATTAGAACCAAAGTTATGACCACTTATGTGTTTTCGACGTTTTGCGTGACCTTGACCTTGACCTTGACCTTCGACCTTTACACACCAAAATAGGACGTTTTCTTGCCACAAGTTCACAGAATATATACACGACTTTTGTAAGGTTTCGATCAAGAATTGGGGACGCTAGAGTGGGCACAAACAAACAAACAGACAAACACATCCACAAACCAACTGACCAACATACTTGCCAAAATCGAAGATTCTGGCAAGTAATGAAGTTCTGATATAAAGTGGCCTGTGGCTTGACCCAGACTGTATTTAGACATGAGTTTTAGACTTTATTATATCAGTTGGACACCTGTGAGTCAGAAAACAAAAGATTTGTTTCATTGTTTGAGATGTGCACTTGGATACATATATGATATACTGTACTACTGTTCAACCGAGTGTGTATATTTAGAAGGGGACATGTCCACAGGGGGTAATCGTTTCTACAGCTTATTGTTGTGTGAACGGATTGAGAATCAGATTCACCCCATTGCTCTTTCTACTTTGATATCTCGGCGAGTTTTCAATTTATTCCAAATGTAAAAAGTGCATTATAAACTAGAAATAACACTGCAACTGACTGTATGAAATGCTTTAGAATTGAATGTTCAGTAAATTTGTGAAAATTGGAGCCATGAAAACATTAAAAATATCTATAAAATCCAGAATCCTCATAAGATTCTGATTAAGTTTTGTCAGATTATAGACAAAGTTCGAGGTCAATCATAGAATTGACATATTTGTCTGATTGATATACCTCTTCTGAATGACATGGTTCAAATTTCATGAACCTACGACAATTCCAACAGATGTTATTACCGGAAACGTGTTTTTCTGGGATTTCGATGACCTTGACCTTGACCTTTGACCTTTGCACTTCAAGTCGTAGAGGTCAATGCTGTCAATATGCATATCAAGTTTCAATGGATTCCATACACTATTGACGAGGTTATGGCCTTTTGAAATTTCGGATTTTCGACGTTTATGATGTCATTGTGACGTCAGTTTACGTCGCAGCGCAAAAAATAAGATATCATTGGAATCAGGGGCTCAAGACCTTTCTAACGATATACTACTCGATATGCTGCGCCGACCTTCGTACTTGACCTTGACTTCGACCTCAGGCGAACTTCTCAAGGTCAAGGTGAAATGTCGAGATCAAGGTCACAGAAGATAGAACTCGAGTTTATCTACAATATGAACTTAATTTGAAGTCTCTAGGACCATTAGAACCGAAGTTATGACCACTTGTGTGTTTTCGACGTTTTGCGTGACCTTGACCTTGACCTTCGACCTTTACACACCAAAATAGGACGTTTTCTTGCCATAAGTTCACAGAATATATACACGACTTTTGTAAGGTTTCGATCAAGAATTGGGGACGCTAGAGTGGGCACAAACAAACAAACAGACAAACACATCCACAAACCAACTGACCAACATACTTGCCAAAATCGAAGATTCTGGCAAGTAATGAAGTTCTGATATAAAGTGGCCTGTGGCTTGACCCAGACTGTATTTAGACATGAGTTTTAGACTTTATTATATCAGTTGGACACCTGTGAGTCAGAAAACAAAAAAATTGTTTCATTGTTTGAGATGTGCACTTGGATACATATATGATATACTGTACTACTGTTCAACCGAGTGTGTATATTTAGAAGGGGACATGTCCACAGGGGGTAATCGTTTCTACAGCTTATTGTTGTGTGAACGGATTGAGAATCAGATTCACCCCATTGCTCTTTCTACTTTGATATCTCGGCGAGTTTTCAATTTATTCCAAATGTAAAAAGTGCATTATAAACTAGAAATAACACTGCAACTGACTGTATGAAATGCTTTAGAATTGAATGTTCAGTAAATTTGTGAAAATTGGAGCCATGAAAACATTAAAAATATCTATAAAATCCAGAATCCTCATAAGATTCTGATTAAGTTTTGTCAGATTATAGACAAAGTTCGAGGTCAATCATAGAATTGACATATTTGTCTGATTGATATACCTCTTCTGAATGACATGGTTCAAATTTCATGAACCTACGACAATTCCAACAGATGTTATTACCGGAAACGTGTTTTTCTGGGATTTCGATGACCTTGACCTTGACCTTTGACCTTTGCACTTCAAGTCGTAGAGGTCAATGCTGTCAATATGCATATCAAGTTTCAATGGATTCCATACACTATTGACGAGGTTATGGCCTTTTGAAATTTCGGATTTTCGACGTTTATGATGTCATTGTGACGTCAGTTTACGTCGCAGCGCAAAAAATAAGATATCATTGGAATCAGGGGCTCAAGACCTTTCTAACGATATACTACTCGATATGCTGCGCCGACCTTCGTACTTGACCTTGACTTCGACCTCAGGCGAACTTCTCAAGGTCAAGGTGAAATGTCGAGATCAAGGTCACAGAAGATAGAACTCGAGTTTATCTACAATATGAACTTAATTTGAAGTCTCTAGGACCATTAGAACCGAAGTTATGACCACTTATGTGTTTTCGACGTTTTGCGTGACCTTGACCTTGACCTTCGACCTTTACACACCAAAATAGGACGTTTTCTTGCCACAAGTTCACAGAATATATACACGACTTTTGTAAGGTTTCGATCAAGAATTGGGGACGCTAGAGTGGGCACAAACAAACAAACAGACAAACACATCCACAAACCAACTGACCAACATACTTGCCAAAATCGAAGATTCTGGCAAGTAATGAAGTTCTGATATAAAGTGGCCTGTGGCTTGACCCAGACTGTATTTAGACATGAGTTTTAGACTTTATTATATCAGTTGGACACCTGTGAGTCAGAAAACAAAAGAATTGTTTCATTGTTTGAGATGTGCACTTGGATACATATATGATATACTGTACTACTGTTCAACCGAGTGTGTATATTTAGAAGGGGACATGTCCACAGGGGGTAATCGTTTCTACAGCTTATTGTTGTGTGAACGGATTGAGAATCAGATTCACCCCATTGCTCTTTCTACTTTGATATCTCGGCGAGTTTTCAATTTATTCCAAATGTAAAAAGTGCATTATAAACTAGAAATAACACTGCAACTGACTGTATGAAATGCTTTAGAATTGAATGTTCAGTAAATTTGTGAAAATTGGAGCCATGAAAACATTAAAAATATCTATAAAATCCAGAATCCTCATAAGATTCTGATTAAGTTTTGTCAGATTATAGACAAAGTTCGAGGTCAATCATAGAATTGACATATTTGTCTGATTGATATACCTCTTCTGAATGACATGGTTCAAATTTCATGAACCTACGACAATTCCAACAGATGTTATTACCGGAAACGTGTTTTTCTGGGATTTCGATGACCTTGACCTTGACCTTTGACCTTTGCACTTCAAGTCGTAGAGGTCAATGCTGTCAATATGCATATCAAGTTTCAATGGATTCCATACACTATTGACGAGGTTATGGCCTTTTGAAATTTCGGATTTTCGACGTTTATGATGTCATTGTGACGTCAGTTTACGTCGCAGCGCAAAAAATAAGATATCATTGGAATCAGGGGCTCAAGACCTTTCTAACGATATACTACTCGATATGCTGCGCCGACCTTCGTACTTGACCTTGACTTCGACCTCAAGCGAACATCTCAAGGTCAAGGTGAAATGTCGAGATCAAGGTCACAGAAGATAGAACTCGAGTTTATCTACAATATGAACTTAATTTGAAGTCTCTAGGACCATTAGAACCGAAGTTATGACCACTTATGTGTTTTCGACGTTTTGCGTGACCTTGACCTTGACCTTCGACCTTTACACACCAAAATAGGACGTTTTCTTGCCACAAGTTCACAGAATATATACACGACTTTTGTAAGGTTTCGATCAAGAATTGGGGACGCTAGAGTGGGCACAAACAAACAAACAGACAAACACATCCACAAACCAACTGACCAACATACTTGCCAAAATCGAAGATTCTGGCAAGTAATGAAGTTCTGATATAAAGTGGCCTGTGGCTTGACCCAGACTGTATTTAGACATGAGTTTTAGACTTTATTATATCAGTTGGACACCTGTGAGTCAGAAAACAAAAGAATTGTTTCATTGTTTGAGATGTGCACTTGGATACATATATGATATACTGTACTACTGTTCAACCGAGTGTGTATATTTAGAAGGGGACATGTCCACAGGGGGTAATCGTTTCTACAGCTTATTGTTGTGTGAACGGATTGAGAATCAGATTCACCCCATTGCTCTTTCTACTTTGATATCTCGGCGAGTTTTCAATTTATTCCAAATGTAAAAAGTGCATTATAAACTAGAAATAACACTGCAACTGACTGTATGAAATGCTTTAGAATTGAATGTTCAGTAAATTTGTGAAAATTGGAGCCATGAAAACATTAAAAATATCTATAAAATCCAGAATCCTCATAAGATTCTGATTAAGTTTTGTCAGATTATAGACAAAGTTCGAGGTCAATCATAGAATTGACATATTTGTCTGATTGATATACCTCTTCTGAATGACATGGTTCAAATTTCATGAACCTACGACAATTCCAACAGATGTTATTACCGGAAACGTGTTTTTCTGGGATTTCGATGACCTTGACCTTGACCTTTGACCTTTGCACTTCAAGTCGTAGAGGTCAATGCTGTCAATATGCATATCAAGTTTCAATGGATTCCATACACTATTGACGAGGTTATGGCCTTTTGAAATTTCGGATTTTCGACGTTTATGATGTCATTGTGACGTTAGTTTACGTCGCAGCGCAAAAAATAAGATATCATTGGAATCAGGGGCTCAAGACCTTTCTAACGATATACTACTCGATATGCTGCGCCGACCTTCGTACTTGACCTTGACTTCGACCTCAGGCGAACTTCTCAAGGTCAAGGTCAAATGTCGAGATCAAGGTCACAGAAGATAGAACTCGAGTTTATCTACAATATGAACTTAATTTGAAGTCTCTAGGACCATTAGAACCGAAGTTATGACCACTTATGTGTTTTCGACGTTTTGCGTGACCTTGACCTTGACCTTCGACCTTTACACACCAAAATAGGACGTTTTCTTGCCACAAGTTCACAGAATATATACACGACTTTTGTAAGGTTTCGATCAAGAATTGGGGACGCTAGAGTGGGCACAAACAAACAAACAGACAAACACATCCACAAACCAACTGACCAACATACTTGCCAAAATCGAAGATTCTGGCAAGTAATGAAGTTCTGATATAAAGTGGCCTGTGGCTTGACCCAGACTGTATTTAGACATGAGTTTTAGACTTTATTATATCAGTTGGACACCTGTGAGTCAGAAAACAAAAGAATTGTTTCATTGTTTGAGATGTGCACTTGGATACATATATGATATACTGTACTACTGTTCAACCGAGTGTGTATATTTAGAAGGGGACATGTCCACAGGAGGTAATCGTTTCTACAGCTTATTGTTGTGTGAACGGATTGAGAATCAGATTCACCCCATTGCTCTTTCTACTTTGATATCTCGGCGAGTTTTCAATTTATTCCAAATGTAAAAAGTGCATTATAAACTAGAAATAACACTGCAACTGACTGTATGAAATGCTTTAGAATTGAATGTTCAGTAAATTTGTGAAAATTGGAGCCATGAAAACATTAAAAATATCTATAAAATCCAGAATCCTCATAAGATTCTGATTAAGTTTTGTCAGATTATAGACAAAGTTCGAGGTCAATCATAGAATTGACATATTTGTCTGATTGATATACCTCTTCTGAATGACATGGTTCAAATTTCATGAACCTACGACAATTCCAACAGATGTTATTACCGGAAACGTGTTTTTCTGGGATTTCGATGACCTTGACCTTGACCTTTGACCTTTGCACTTCAAGTCGTAGAGGTCAATGCTGTCAATATGCATATCAAGTTTCAATGGATTCCATACACTATTGACGAGGTTATGGCCTTTTGAAATTTCGGATTTTCGACGTTTATGATGTCATTGTGACGTCAGTTTACGTCGCAGCGCAAAAAATAAGATATCATTGGAATCAGGGGCTCAAGACCTTTCTAACGATATACTACTCGATATGCTGCGCCGACCTTCGTACTTGACCTTGACTTCGACCTCAGGCGAACTTCTCAAGGTCAAGGTGAAATGTCGAGATCAAGGTCACAGAAGATAGAACTCGAGTTTATCTACAATATGAACTTAATTTGAAGTCTCTAGGACCATTAGAACCAAAGTTATGACGACTTATGTGTTTTCGACGTTTTGCGTGACCTTGACCTTGACCTTCGACCTTTACACACCAAAATAGGACGTTTTCTTGCCACAAGTTCACAGAATATATACACGACTTTTGTAAGGTTTCGATCAAGAATTGGGGACGCTAGAGTGGGCACAAACAAACAAACAGACAAACACATCCACAAACCAACTGACCAACATACTTGCCAAAATCGAAGATTCTGGCAAGTAATGAAGTTCTGATATAAAGTGGCCTGTGGCTTGACCCAGACTGTATTTAGACATGAGTTTTAGACTTTATTATATCAGTTGGACACCTGTGAGTCAGAAAACAAAAGATTTGTTTCATTGTTTGAGATGTGCACTTGGATACATATATGATATACTGTACTACTGTTCAACCGAGTGTGTATATTTAGAAGGGGACATGTCCACAGGGGGTAATCGTTTCTACAGCTTATTGTTGTGTGAACGGATTGAGAATCAGATTCACCCCATTGCTCTTTCTACTTTGATATCTCGGCGAGTTTTCAATTTATTCCAAATGTAAAAAGTGCATTATAAACTAGAAATAACACTGCAACTGACTGTATGAAATGCTTTAGAATTGAATGTTCAGTAAATTTGTGAAAATTGGAGCCATGAAAACATTAAAAATATCTATAAAATCCAGAATCCTCATAAGATTCTGATTAAGTTTTGTCAGATTATAGACAAAGTTCGAGGTCAATCATAGAATTGACATATTTGTCTGATTGATATACCTCTTCTGAATGACATGGTTCAAATTTCATGAACCTACGACAATTCCAACAGATGTTATTACCGGAAACGTGTTTTTCTGGGATTTCGATGACCTTGACCTTGACCTTTGACCTTTGCACTTCAAGTCGTAGAGGTCAATGCTGTCAATATGCATATCAAGTTTCAATGGATTCCATACACTATTGACGAGGTTATGGCCTTTTGAAATTTCGGATTTTCGACGTTTATGATGTCATTGTGACGTCAGTTTACGTCGCAGCGCAAAAAATAAGATATCATTGGAATCAGGGGCTCAAGACCTTTCTAACGATATACTACTCGATATGCTGCGCCGACCTTCGTACTTGACCTTGACTTCGACCTCAGGCGAACTTCTCAAGGTCAAGGTGAAATGTCGAGATCAAGGTCACAGAAGATAGAACTCGAGTTTATCTACAATATGAACTTAATTTGAAGTCTCTAGGACCATTAGAACCGAAGTTATGACCACTTATGTGTTTTCGACGTTTTGCGTGACCTTGACCTTGACCTTCGACCTTTACACACCAAAATAGGACGTTTTCTTGCCACAAGTTCACAGAATATATACACGACTTTTGTAAGGTTTCGATCAAGAATTGGGGACGCTAGAGTGGGCACAAACAAACAAACAGACAAACACATCCACAAACCAACTGACCAACATACTTGCCAAAATCGAAGATTCTGGCAAGTAATGAAGTTCTGATATAAAGTGGCCTGTGGCTTGACCCAGACTGTATTTAGACATGAGTTTTAGACTTTATTATATCAGTTGGACACCTGTGAGTCAGAAAACAAAAAAAATTGTTTCATTGTTTGAGATGTGCACTTGGATACATATATGATATACTGTACTACTGTTCAACCGAGTGTGTATATTTAGAAGGGGACATGTCCACAGGGGGTAATCGTTTCTACAGCTTATTGTTGTGTGAACGGATTGAGAATCAGATTCACCCCATTGCTCTTTCTACTTTGATATCTCGGCGAGTTTTCAATTTATTCCAAATGTAAAAAGTGCATTATAAACTAGAAATAACACTGCAACTGACTGTATGAAATGCTTTAGAATTGAATGTTCAGTAAATTTGTGAAAATTGGAGCCATGAAAACATTAAAAATATCTATAAAATCCAGAATCCTCATAAGATTCTGATTAAGTTTTGTCAGATTATAGACAAAGTTCGAGGTCAATCATAGAATTGACATATTTGTCTGATTGATATACCTCTTCTGAATGACATGGTTCAAATTTCATGAACCTACGACAATTCCAACAGATGTTATTACCGGAAACGTGTTTTTCTGGGATTTCGATGACCTTGACCTTGACCTTTGACCTTTGCACTTCAAGTCGTAGAGGTCAATGCTGTCAATATGCATATCAAGTTTCAATGGATTCCATACACTATTGACGAGGTTATGGCCTTTTGAAATTTCGGATTTTCGACGTTTATGATGTCATTGTGACGTCAGTTTACGTCGCAGCGCAAAAAATAAGATATCATTGGAATCAGGGGCTCAAGACCTTTCTAACGATATACTACTCGATATGCTGCGCCGACCTTCGTACTTGACCTTGACTTCGACCTCAGGCGAACTTCTCAAGGTCAAGGTGAAATGTCGAGATCAAGGTCACAGAAGATAGAACTCGAGTTTATCTACAATATGAACTTAATTTGAAGTCTCTAGGACCATTAGAACCGAAGTTATGACCACTTATGTGTTTTCGACGTTTTGCGTGACCTTGACCTTGACCTTCGACCTTTACACACCAAAATAGGACGTTTTCTTGCCACAAGTTCACAGAATATATACACGACTTTTGTAAGGTTTCGATCAAGAATTGGGGACGCTAGAGTGGGCACAAACAAACAAACAGACAAACACATCCACAAACCAACTGACCAACATACTTGCCAAAATCGAAGATTCTGGCAAGTAACAAACGGAACCGATCAACATACTTGACAAAATCTTTGATTTCGTCAAGTAATAATATCCGGTGCATATATACAAGCTATTGGGCCTTAGGCAATGCCCTACATGTACTATAAACCTGTAACAGTGCTCACAATGCTCACAAACCCGGTGCTCACAAACCCCTGTTCGTCATGCCCAATAGTTCTGATATAAAGTGGCCTGTGGCTTGACCCAGACTGTATTTAGACATGAGTTTTAGGCTTTATTATATCAGTTGGACACCTCTGAGTCTGAAAACAAAGGAATTGTTTTGTTGTTTGAGATGTGCACTTGGATACATATATGATATACTGTACTACTGCTCAACCGAGTGTGTATATTTAGAAGGGGACATGTCCACAGGGGGTAATCGTTTCTGCAGCTTATTGTTGTGTGAACGGATTGAGAATCAGATTCACCCCACTGCTCTTTCTACTTTGATATCTCGGCGAGTTTTCAATTTATTCCAAATGTGAAAAGTGCATTATAAACTAGAAATAACACTGCACCTGACTGTATGAAATGCTTCAGAATTGAATGTTCAGAAAATTTGTGAAAATTGGAGCCATGAAAACATTAAAAATATCTGTAAAATCCAGAATCCTCATAAGATTCTGATTAAGCTTTGTCAGATTATAGACAAAATTCGAGGTCAATCATGGATTTGACATATTTGTCTGATTGATATACCTCTTCTGAATGACATGGTTCAAATTTCATGAGCCCACAATGATTCAAACAGATGTTATTACCGGAAACGTGTTTTTCTGGGATTTCGATGACCTTGACCTTGACCTTTGACCTTTGCACTTAAATTCGTAGAAGTCAATGCTGTCAAAGTGCATATCAAATTTCAAAGGATTCCATTCACTATTGACGGTGTTATGGCCCTTTGAAATTTCGGATTTTTGACGTTTATGACGTCATTATGACGTCAGTTTATGTCGCAGCGCCAAAAATGAGATATCACTGGAATCAGGGACTCAAGACCTTTCCAACAATGTACTACTCGATATAGTGCGCTGACCTTCGTACTTGACCTTGATATTCACCTCATGGCATACTTCTCAAGGTCAAGGTCAAATGTCAAGGTCATGGTCACAGAAGACAGAACTCGAGTATATCTACAATATGAACTTGATTTGAAGTCTCTACGATGATTAGAACTGGAATAATGAGCACTTATGTGTTTTCGACGTTTTGCGTGACCTTGACCTTGTTATTTGACCTTGAGCTTAACAAAGAACTAGCGACCTTCCTTTTTCAGCCTAGAAACTTTCTACCAGATTTCATGAATTTCCAATGAGAACTGTGGCCTGTAGAGCGCACACAAACAAACAAACAAACATACAAATGAAATCGCTCGCTGCTGCTGACTTGACGGCTGAAAGCCTTCGCTGGTACAGCGAGTACTTGCCGGAATGGAAAAAAGAGAACTTTGACCTTGAGCTGTAATGTCAAAGTCAAATGACACGACCAAGGTCAATCAAGGGACTTTAATATGCTACAATATTTTTTAGATCAAACTGTTTTCAATGATTAGTTCTGAAGTTATAGCCGTTTATGTGATTTTGACTGTTTCCATGACCTTGGCCTTTGACCTAGAATCACCAAAAGTGTGCAGTCGCGAGAAGTGAGACTTTGAAAGAAATCCAGTGAGAATTGTGGACGCTAGAGGGCTAAAAAAGCAAATGAGTTTCTTTGAAATTTCACCAAATTTCTTCATTAAGACACGTCATTATGACGTTGTATGACGTCAGATTTCAAAAATAAAAACATATTTGGAAAGTACTTCCAAAGACCTTTCGATAAAGGTACTACTCGATATATTCGCAAAGGGTCATGGTCAAGGTCATTTTTGAGGTCAACTTTGACCTCAGGCATCGAGGTCAAAAGTGACATTCAAAGTCATCTAAGAAAGGCTTTTTGGTATGCTGTAATATGTTCCTAGTTTGAAATCTCTATGACGATTTTTACCAAAGTTATGGTCATTTATGTCATTTTGACCTTTTCCTTGACCTTGACCTCGACCTTTGGCCTCGGGTCACGAAAATTGTGCATCGCCTGTGCATGAAGATATAGAATATACTTGAATAATTTCATCAGAATCGAACAACAATTGTGGACACTATGGCCTTTTGAATCTTCGAAAAATTGACGTTTATGACGTCACTGTGACGTCAATAAACGTCACATATCAAAACTAATGGAATAGTATGCATCAAGCGATCATGACCTTCCATTTGATATACTACTTGATAAGTTTCAGTTAGTTTGAAAATTTGACCTTGAAATTTTGCTCATGTGACCTCAATTTTCCGACCAAGTTCAAGGTCATTCATATCAATGACATATTCGTCTGATCGCCATATCCCTTCTAAATGGTATGATTTAAATTTCATGAGCCTACGACGATTCAAGCAGATGTTATTACCAAAAAGGTGTTTTTCTGGGATTTTGATGACCTTGACCTTTGATCTTTGTACCTCAATTCGTGAAGGTCATTGCTGTCAATATGCATATGAGGTTTCAAGAGATTCCATACAGTATTGACGATGTTATGGCCATTTGAAATTTTGGAAATTTGACGTTTTTGACGTCATTGTGACGTCAATCAATCAATCAATCAATCAATTTATTTCAACAGCATTCACGTGTACACGACAATTAAACATAATATTGTAATTTACAAGTCAGCTGTTGGGGTATCACATAACTTGTCAGTTGTCTTCCTGCGATACCCCTTCACCCCCCCCCCCCCCCCCACACACACACACACACCTACACAAACTTTCAACATTTATTATACAAAGCACGTCACCCATATCATACATCATCACACATGCAACACGTCATGACTCAAAATCACACACCCTCATACAAACCACTACACACATACACCCCCTCCCACACACACACACACCCACGCACGCACACACACACACACCTATATACATACATACACACACACACACACGACATGAATACCAAAAACCCGCACCCACATAGAATAATCGTAAGCACATTCATAACACGGCATATATACAGGACAACCATTCGCACTGGGACAATTGTTCGCTCGGTCTCCGTTTGATGTCGTATCGCGACTCTGGTCGTAACTGGAGGGTATGTGGACGGCCAGGTCCGGAAGACGAGAGTATACTTACATTAGCGACATGCCAGACAATGACTATTTCTGCAATTTATAATATCTAAATACTTCGAAAGTAAATGTTTTTTTAATGTTAATTTTATTGCACGTCTTTTATCTGATATAGAGACATTTTGAACAATGTCATTCCAAATTCTCGGAAAGTTGTGATTAGGCAATCTGCTACTGAAATTAGTTCTAGGTCGGGTTATGTGAAAAAGATTATTTTGGCGAGTGATTCTGTTTCGATAAGCGTTATTCACCGTAGCAAACATTTTGAAAGAAATTGGTAAATTGTCATTTTGAAAATCGAACATGAACATTAATACGCGAAGTTTGTATAAATCCTCTAATTTAAGAATTTCCAAAACTTTGAAGGATGGTTCAGTGTGGCTCCTATAAAATAATTTCCCTATGATTCGTATCGCACGTTTTTGTATTTTGAACAACTTTTCAGCATGTAAGGAGTTGCCCCAGGCTATTATACCGTAGTTCAAGTAAGACTCGACGAGCGTAAAATACAAAGTAGCAAGTGCTTTTGAGGGCAAATAATTTTTTAATCTGTTCATCATGTATAATCCTTTGGAAATTTTTTTGATTAGATAATCAATATGAGTTTTCCATGTTAGGTTTGAATCCATATATACCCCTAAAAATTTGATATTATCGCACTGCTCAATTTCGTATCCATTAATACTCAATGGGGAATTCATGAAATTATGTGAAGTGCCATGTGGAGAGAAGACAGCAAATTTTGTTTTGTTACTATTGAGTTTCAATCGGTTACTACAGAGCCAATCTTGGATCTTGTTCAACTCATCATTCACAAATTGGGCAACTTTAAGTTTATCGCTTCCTGATGTAAAAGCTGTAGTATCATCTGCAAATGATAAAATATTCAGATTCGTATTTTCGTGCAGATCATTGATATATATTAAAAATAATAACGGACCCAAAATAGACCCTTGGGGAACACCATATTCTATTTCTAACGGGTTTGATTTGGATTTGTTTATTTCGCAATACTGTCGTCGGTTTGATAAATAACTTTTGAACCAAGAGTTGCACGTACCTCTAATACCATATCGATTTAGTTTGTACAATAATATTTCATGGTTAACCGTATCAAACGCTTTTGATAAATCGAGAAAAATAGATATTGTAAAATCTTTTGTTGGTTTGTCATTTGATTCCGATATGAACTTTAATAAATGAATTAAAGGGTGAGAGGTAGAATGGTGTTTACGGAAACCATATTGGTGTTTATAAAATGCTGAAGTGTTTTCAATGAATTTCATGACTCTATTACTGACGAGTTTTTCAAGTAATTTAGAAAACGCAGGTAGAATACTTATTGGTCTGTAATTCGTTATCAAATGTTCCGTTCCGGACTTATATAGGGGCATGACCTTAGCAAGTTTCATATTATCAGGAAAAATACCTTGCTTCATCGATTCGTTGAAAATATGAGTTAAAGGAATTATAACTTCCAGAATAGAGTCTTTCATGAGTTTGGTAGATATATTATCGTGCCCAGAACTAGTTTTAGGTTTCATTTTATTGCATATTTTCATAATTTCATATGGATCAGTGGGTATTAGGAATATTGATTCAGAATTATAAAATTTCAAATAATTTCTAAAACTATCTTTAGATTTTGGTATCGACAGGTTTGTGTCTTTACCTATGTTTACAAAATATTTATTGATGTATCCTACTATGACTTGTTGATCTTCAATAATTTTGTTATCAATTTCCATTGAGTTTGGAAAAAAACATTTATTTCTCGATTTATTCAAGGCTTGCCTCAACGTTTTCCAGGTCTCTTTTATGTTATTTTTATGTTTTTCGAGAACGTCTTCATAATATGTTTTCCTGGATAGTCTCAGAAGTTTTTTATATAACACATTATAATCACGATATGTTTTGATATTATCCAGAGTTGGTTGTTTCAATTTCCGAGCAAATAACTTATTTTTCTTTATTGATGAAGTTAATAGTCCTTTGGTCATCCATGGAACTCTTTTGATATATTTCTTGTTATATTTGATCTTTTTGATAGGGAATGAGTCCTCGTATATGGATTTATATTTGTCAATAAATATATTGTACGCTTTATTAGGGTCGGAAGTAGTTAATACATCATTGAAATTAGTTTTCGAGAGTTTATTCCTAAATTGTTTTACAGTTTCGTTATTTATATTTCTTCTGAATATATACTCAGGGATAGTTTTTTTCGTGTCATCTTCAATTAAGTGAAATACACCAAAATGGTCAGCGACGTCATTGTACGTCGCAGCGCCAAAAACAAGATATCACAAGAATCAGGGGCCCAAGACCTTTCCAACGATATACTACTCGGTATGGTGCGCTGACCTTCGTACTTGACCTTGACATTCACCTCATGGTGAACTTCTCAAGGTCAAGGTCAAATGCCAAGGTCAAGGTCACTGAAGATAGAACTCGAGTTTATCTACAATATGAACTTGGTTCGAAGTCTCTATAACGAATAGAACTGGAGTTATGGCCACTTATGTGTTTTTAACATTTTGCGTGACCTTGACCTTGACCTTTGATCTTGAGTCACGAAAATTGTGCATTGCCTGTGCATGAAGACATGTATTATACCTGTATAATTTCATCAGAATCGAACAAGCTTTGTGGACAATATGACCTTCTGAAATTTCGAAAAATTAACGTTTATGACGTCACTGTGACGTCAATAAACGTCACAACTGAAAACTGATGAGAAAGTATGTACCAGAGAATCAAGACCTTTCATTTAATATACTACTCGATAGGTTTCAGTTAGTTTTAAAATTTGACCTTGAAGTTCTCCTCATATGACCTTATTTTCCTGACCAAGTTCAAGGTCAATCATGAATTTGACATATAGGTCCGATTGCTATACCTCTTCTGAATGATATGGTTCAAATTTCATGAACCTACAACAATTCAAACGGATGTTATCACAGAAAAAGTGTTTTTCTGGGATTTCGATGACCTTGACCTTGACTCTTGACCTTTGCACTTAAATTCGTAGAGGTCAATGCTATCAATGGGTATATCAAGTTGCAGGATGCTCCATACAGTATTGACGCTGTTATGGCATTTTGGAATTTCGGAAATTTAACCTGTATGATGCAGTCGGAGTTTGATGATGCCAAAAACAAACGTAAAATACAACAGTTTGCAATGAAAATTGTAGCTCGATCAAATAGTTCATCCGAAGACACAGTGAAATATTCCTCTCATATTCATGAAACGCTTTTGTTATCTCCATAAAGGCACCAAGTAGTAGATTCTTTGTGTTTTCTGCTTCAGGCTTGATTTTGATTTAATATCGCGAAACCCATGTGGAATAATAATACCCAACCATACACCGAGGTTGAAGGCTAGAAACGGTTCAATTTTCGTGAAAATCGGTCAAGTGTGAAGAGGTCACAAAAAAGTCTCGAAAAATTCTTCACGCTGCCGCCACAGCAGCCACACCAATGCGCAACCATGGGATATACCTGCATTCATTCTGAGCGCGGTCTCTTGTAGGCTATAATATGCTTCACACGCAATAACTTTCAAGTGACGGATTGGCTCAGTCAGTAAAGGCGTTAGGTCTTGGTGCGCGGGTTCGGTACCTATTGCCACTTTTTTTTTTTAAATTCCAACTAAATTACTTTTTCTGTTTCTGCGTGTTTTTTTGTATTAATTCTGACATGTTTTCCATAGTCACCCTTTTATCTAATTCTATTGTTCTGATAATTATAGTCTATATATATAATACCTTTAAATTGAAGTGCACTGTCAAAGTTTGAGAGTTGGCTGAAAAGTCGAAATATTGGTATGACAGGCCTTCCGTTTATGACGTCATAGCGGAAAATCTATCATGGCGGAAAAGTATCGGACAGTACCCTCCTAAACTAGAATTCAACGAGCTTTCCAATGGTGCAATCCGTTTTTCTGTACGACAAATACTTTTCGATATATAGCCCCATTTCGAAAATTGACGTTTTACGTCATGACGTCATTGACGTTGCCCGTAGCATGCTGAAACTTGGTATATGACTGGATATCATCATTCTTCATACGTTCTGATAATTACAGTCCAATACCTTTAAATTTGAGTGCACTGTGGATGTTTGAAAGTTTGCTGAAAAGTCGAAAAATTGGTATGACAGGCGTTACGTTTATGACGTCATAGCGGAAAATCTATCATGACGGAAAAGTATCGGACAGTATCGTTCTGAAATAGAATTCAACGAGCTTTCCAATGGTGCAATTCGCTTCTCTGTACGACAAATACTTTTTGATATATAGCCCGATTTCGAAAATTGACGTTTTACGTCATGACGTCATTGACGTTACACGTAGCGTGTTGAAACTTAGTACATGGCTGGGTATCATTATTCCACATACGTTCTGATAATTACAGCCTAATAACCTCAAAATTGAGTGCACTGTGGATGTTTGAAAGTTTGCTGAAAAGTCGAAAAATTGGTATGACAGGCCTTACGTTTATGACGTCATAGCGGAAAATCTATCATAGCGGAAAAGTATCGGACAGTACCCTTCTGAACCAGAATTCAAGGAGCTTTCCAATGGTGCAATTCGCTTCTCTGTACGACAAATACTTTCCGATATATAGCCCCATTTTGAAAAATGACCTTTCACGTCGTGACGTCATTGACGTTCAAACAATCCGGGTAAAACTTCGCAGTTTGATGGGGGATACCAATATATATCCGTGTGCTGAATTTCAGAAGTATCGGTTCAAATGTGACTGCTGTGGGAATTTTTGAAAATTCGCCAATGATGAGAGATAGGGATTTTTCGATTTTCAATGATTTTTGGTGACGTCATCAATGAACCGATTTTTTTTCCAAAACGTGCGGTGCTTTTCATGGGCAAATGCCTATCTACCAAAAAAGTTTCGTGATGATTACACAAAAACTGTAGACGCTAGAATGCGAACAAAAAGAATGTGTTAAATGGAGCTTTCAATGTTAAATTCAATTGGCTGTCAAATCCGTAATCCGAATCCGATCCGGATCAAACTTATAGCGTTTATAGAGGTTGTCATTCTATACAGATGTTCAAAATTTCGAAACGATTCAATGCAAATTAAGCGAGTTATAAATTTGTGAACATCGCCCCATGTTAAAAGATAGGGATTTTTCGATTTTCAATGATTTTTGGTGACGTCATCAATGAACCGATTTCTTCCATCTTCGAACTCGTCCGAGCCATTATCCTAGAGAATGTGCTCACCAAGTTTGGAAACAATCGAACCAGAAATGTGGACGCTAGAGTGCGAACAAACAAACAAATCCACAAACCAACCAACCAACATACTTGCCGAAATCGGAGATTCCGGCAAGTAACAAACGGAACCGATCAACATACTTGACAAAATCTTTGATTTCGTCAAGTAATAATATCCGGTGCATATATACAAGCTATTGGGCCTTAGGCAATGCCCTACATGTACTATAAACCTGTAACAGTGCTCACAATGCTCACAAACCCGGTGCTCACAAACCCCTGTTCGTCATGCCCAATAGTTCTGATATAAAGTGGCCTGTGGCTTGACCCAGACTGTATTTAGACATGAGTTTTAGGCTTTATTATATCAGTTGGACACCTCTGAGTCTGAAAACAAAGGAATTGTTTTATTGTTTGAGATGTGCACTTGGATACATATATGATATACTGTACTACTGCTCAACCGAGTGTGTATATTTAGAAGGGGACATGTCCACAGGGGGTAATCGTTTCTGCAGCTTATTGTTGTGTGAACGGATTGAGAATCAGATTCACCCCACTGCTCTTTCTACTTTGATATCTCGGCGAGTTTTCAATTTATTCCAAATGTGAAAAGTGCATTATAAACTAGAAATAACACTGCACCTGACTGTATGAAATGCTTCAGAATTGAATGTTCAGAAAATTTGTGAAAATTGGAGCCATGAAAACATTAAAAATATCTGTAAAATCCAGAATCCTCATAAGATTCTGATTAAGCTTTGTCAGATTATAGACAAAATTCGAGGTCAATCATGGATTTGACATATTTGTCTGATTGATATACCTCTTCTGAATGACATGGTTCAAATTTCATGAGCCCACAATGATTCAAACAGATGTTATTACCGGAAACGTGTTTTTCTGGGATTTCGATGACCTTGACCTTGACCTTTGACCTTTGCACTTAAATTCGTAGAAGTCAATGCTGTCAAAGTGCATATCAAATTTCAAAGGATTCCATTCACTATTGACGGTGTTATGGCCCTTTGAAATTTCGGATTTTTGACGTTTATGACGTCATTATGACGTCAGTTTATGTCGCAGCGCCAAAAATGAGATATCACTGGAATCAGGGACTCAAGACCTTTCCAACAATGTACTACTCGATATAGTGCGCTGACCTTCGTACTTGACCTTGATATTCACCTCATGGCATACTTCTCAAGGTCAAGGTCAAATGTCAAGGTCATGGTCACAGAAGACAGAACTCGAGTATATCTACAATATGAACTTGATTTGAAGTCTCTACGATGATTAGAACTGGAATAATGAGCACTTATGTGTTTTCGACGTTTTGCGTGACCTTGACCTTGTTATTTGACCTTGAGCTTAACAAAGAACTAGCGACCTTCCTTTTTCAGCCTAGAAACTTTCTACCAGATTTCATGAATTTCCAATGAGAACTGTGGCCTGTAGAGCGCACACAAACAAACAAACAAACATACAAAAAATCGGCCATAGGCCAACACTTGACGAAATAACTAAACATTTGTTTACATTTAAAACATTTACTCATTAATTACACATTGAAAAGATATACTGAACAACTTCTAGCATTAGAAATTGGCACTTTTAAGACACCTCCTGAGCATCACCCAGCAGAAGAATTCACAATTTTAGAAATTAGACAAGAGTTGCTTCATTTTCACAGTGACCTTGGCCCTTGAATTCTGAATTTTCACAAATTTGTTAGAATTAATAATGCACAACTCCTGAGCAGACATACATATTGAATCTTTATGACGTCTCCTGAGCAAGACCCAGCCATTTGAGACTGACTCATTCAAAACATTCAATCGATGTGTGTATCAACATAATATATACTACTAACAGCACAAAATTTTGATGATGTCAATATAAGAAAAATTATAAAATACAACACTGCTATAAATGTTCGTTACTACAACTTGGTAACTTTCATATCATGATGCTTCATCTTCGGAGAACTATCTAATGAGTTCAAGCAGATCGTGATGGCCGTTTTTGCATGCCATACTGGTGTTATATGACAGAGGCAACGATAATTTTTGCACGCCATATTCGTACCAAATGATCATTCAACAGTGTATATTCATAATACTATAATAGATTATAATGGTAATGGATATTCTTGAAAAAAATAAAGAGCAAAAAAAAATATTTAAAAGCAGGTAGATTCGAACTCGCAGAGTCAAAAGCCTACGTGTTAGAGAGCAAGCGCTGGAACCACTCGGCCACCGAGCCATCATACAATAAATTGTCATATTCCCCTTCCCCATGGAGAACAACATTTACTGTACATGTATGACCGCATGCATGTCGGCATGACTGCACGAAGTAATCGATCCAAAATAACTGTAACTTTATAACCCAAACTAGTATTGATAACCAACTTTCACAGTCAACTCAATTGGAGAATTAGGGCAAGAAAAGTCCACGTTTCACATTTGTGTATTCAAAGCTGCATAAAACATTTCATATCTCCTATAAATTGGCAACTTATGTGAGGTAATTTTGCGGCCACTACACTAGGGCTACCACTATGCAACTTGCACATGACCCCCAGATTTTCGGCACCGGGCGATAATCGGGACTTTTGGTCGTACGACCATCGCACATACACCATTTGACGCCGAATTAACCATATAAAAATACAAAAATACTGACAAAAATTAATGTTGATCAAAAGTGGAGTTATTGCGATTTTTCGATTTTGACCTTTTACATGACCTTGACCTTAATTTTCAACCTTGAGTTAAGAAACTCCACAGATTTGTTCAATTTGATAAGGCACAACTCCTGAGTAAAAATCAATAACCCATATCAGAAATTGGCCTCGCAATATGGGGTTGAAGGTTGCGAGACATGAAACCATAAAATCATGACCCTCAAATTTTCGACCTCGACCGAAAATCGGGACTTTTGGTCGTACGACCATCGGGCATGCACCACAGGGCGCGGAATTGACCATAAAAAAATATAAAAATACTCAGAAAAAATAACATTGAATAGAAACGGAGTTATTGCGATTTTTCGATTTTGACCTTTACTATGACTTTAACTGTAATTCTTGATCTTGAGTCCTACATTTTTACACATATGTTCAGTATGATAAGACACACCTACTGATTAAAAATCAGCAACTTCTATCGGATTCTGACTGCACAATAACGGTTTGAATATTGCACAAAATACAAATGATCTGAAAACCCCCAAATGTTCAACCATGGGCGATAATCGGGAGTTTTGGTCGTACAACCATCGGACATACGTCAGCTGATGTCGAATTGACCAAATAAAAATACAAAAATGTTCAGAAAAATTAATTTTGATCAAAAGCCAAGTTATTGCAATTTTTCGATTTTGACCTTTACTATGACCTTAACTCTAATTCTTGACCTTGAGTCCTATAACTTCACAATCGTGTTTTGTGTGATAAGGCACAACTTCTGAGTGAAAATCAGCAACATATATCGGGAATTTGCTCTATAATATGGTTTTGAATATTGCGAGGTAGAAAAAAACCTAAATTTGTGACCCCCAAATTTTCGACCTGGACCGAAAATCGGGAGTTTTGGTTGTACGACCATCGGGCATGCATCATATGATGCGGAATTGACCATAGAAAAATATAAAAATAGCTACAAAAAATAACATTGATTAAAAACGGAGTTATCGCGATTTTTCGATTTTGACCTTTTGCTTGACCTTGACCTCAATTTTTGACCTTGACCTCCCAAAAGTTAATCACTTGGTCGAGTACTGACTGCACAACTTCTGACAAATTTTCAGCACTCTACGATCAACATTGTGACCTGTAGAGCGCTAACAAACAAACAAACAAACAAACAGACAGACAGACAGACAGAAAATCGGCCATAGGCCAACACTTGACGAAATGACTAAACATTTGTTTACATTTAAAACATTTACCCATAATTTACACATTGAAAAGATTTACTGAACAACTCGTCGACATTTGAAGAAAGATACTTTTTTCATGAAATTTTTACGTTGGGCAAGCTTTTCAAGGTCAAGGTCAAAGTGCACATTCAAGGTCAGCGGACAAAGACCTTTTGATATGCTACAATATGGTCCCAGTTTGAACTTTCTATGACGAATAGTTCCGAAGTTATGGCAATTTTTGTGATTTTGACCTTTTCTTTGACCTTGACCCTTGACCTTGGGTCACGAAAATTGTGCATTGCCCGTGCATGAAAATATAAATTATACTTGAACAATTCCATCAGAATCGAACAAGAATTCCGGACACTGTGGCTTTTCGAAATTTCGAAAAATTTACGTACATGAGGTCACTGTGACGTCAATAAACGTCACATTTGAAAACTGATGGGAAACTATTCATCATGGGTTCAAGGCCTTCCATTTGATATATTACTTGATAGCTTTTAGTTAGTTTGAAAATTTGACCTTGAAGTTTTGCTCATGTGACCTCATTTTTCCGATCAAGTTCAAGGTTAATCATGGAATTGACATATAAGTCTGATTGCTATACCTCTTCTGATGATATTGTTCAAATTACAACGATTAAAAAACGATGTTATAACCGAAAAGGTGTTTTTCTGGGATTTCGATGACCTTGACCTTGACCTTTGACCTTTGTATTTCAATTCGTAAAGGTCAATGCTATTAATATGCATGTCAAGTTTCAAGGTATTCCATACAGTATTGACGCTGTTATGGCCTTTTGAAATTTCGGTAATTTGACGTTTATGACGTCATTGTGACGTCAGTGTACGTCGCAGCGCCAAAATTAGGGTATCACTGCAATCAGGGGCTCAAAACCTTTCCAACGATATACTACTCGATATGGTGCGCTGACTTTCGTACTTGACCTTGACATTCACCTCATGACGAACTTCTCAAGGTCAAGGTCAAATGCCAAGGTCAAGGACACAGAATATAGGACTCGAGTTTATCTACATTATGAACTTGGTTTGAAGTCTCTATAACAAATAGAACCGGAGCTATGGCCACTTATGCGTTTTTAACATTTTGCGTGACCTTGACCTTGATCTTTGACCTTGAGTCACGAAAATTGTGCATTGCCTGTGCATGAAGACATATATTATACCTGTATCATTTCATTAGAATCAAACAAGATTTGTGGACACTATGACCGTTTGAAATTTCGAAAAATTAACGTTTATGACGTCACTGTGACGTCAATAAACGTCACATCTCAAAATTGATGAGAAAGTATGTACCAGGGAATCAAGACCTTTCATTTGATATACTACTTGATAGGTTTCAGTTAGTTTGAAAATTTGACCTTGAAGTTTTCCTCATATGACCTTATTTTCCTGACAAAATTCAAGGTCAATCATGAAATTGACATATACACTCGATTACTATACCCCTTCTGAAGGATATGGTTCAAAATTCATGAACCTACGACAAATCAAACGGATGTTATTACCGGAAACGTGTTTTTCTGGGATTTCGATGACCTTGACCTTGACCTTTGACCTTCGTACTTAAATTCGTAAAGGTCATTGCTGTCAATATGCATATCAAGTTTCAAGAGATTCCATACAGTATTGACGATGTTATAGCCTTTTGAAATTTCGGAAATTTGACGTTTATGACGTCATTGTGACGTCAGTTTACGTCGCAGCGCTGAAAATAAGGTATCACTGCAATCAGGGGGTCAAGACCTTTCCAACGATATACTACTCGATATGGTGCGCTGACCTTCGTATTTGACCTTGACATTCACCTTAGGCGAACTTCTCAAGGTCAAAGTCAAATGCCAAGGTCAAGGTCACAGAAGATAGAACTCGAGTTTATCTACAATATGAACTTGATTTGAAGTCTCTGGGACAATTAGAACCGGAGTTATGGCCATTTATGTGTTTTTATCGTTTTGCGTGACCTTGACCTCAATATTTGACCTTGACCTTCCAAAAGTTAATCACTTGGTCGTGTACTGATTGCACATCTTTTGACAAATTTTCGGGACTTTACGATCAAAATTGTGACCTGTAGAGCGCTAACAAATAAACAAACAAACAAACAAACAAACAGACAGACAAACGCAACTGACCAACATACTTGACGAAATTTACATTTCGTCAAGTAACAAACGCAACTGACCAACATACTTGACGAAATTTAATTTCGTAAAGTAACAAACGGAACCGATCAACATACTTGACAAAATCTTTGATTTCGTCAAGTAATAATATCCGGTGCATATATACAAGCTATTGGGCCTTAGGCAATGCCCTACATGTACTATAAACCTGTAACAGTGCTCACAATGCTCACAAACCCGGTGCTCACAAACCCCTGTTCGTCATGCCCAATAGTTCTGATATAAAGTGGCCTGTGGCTTGACCCAGACTGTATTTAGACATGAGTTTTAGGCTTTATTATATCAGTTGGACACCTCTGAGTCTGAAAACAAAGGAATTGTTTTGTTGTTTGAGATGTGCACTTGGATACATATATGATATACTGTACTACTGCTCAACCGAGTGTGTATATTTAGAAGGGGACATGTCCACAGGGGGTAATCGTTTCTGCAGCTTATTGTTGTGTGAACGGATTGAGAATCAGATTCACCCCACTGCTCTTTCTACTTTGATATCTCGGCGAGTTTTCAATTTATTCCAAATGTGAAAAGTGCATTATAAACTAGAAATAACACTGCACCTGACTGTATGAAATGCTTCAGAATTGAATGTTCAGAAAATTTGTGAAAATTGGAGCCATGAAAACATTAAAAATATCTGTAAAATCCAGAATCCTCATAAGATTCTGATTAAGCTTTGTCAGATTATAGACAAAATTCGAGGTCAATCATGGATTTGACATATTTGTCTGATTGATATACCTCTTCTGAATGACATGGTTCAAATTTCATGAGCCCACAATGATTCAAACAGATGTTATTACCGGAAACGTGTTTTTCTGGGATTTCGATGACCTTGACCTTGACCTTTGACCTTTGCACTTAAATTCGTAGAAGTCAATGCTGTCAAAGTGCATATCAAATTTCAAAGGATTCCATTCACTATTGACGGTGTTATGGCCCTTTGAAATTTCGGATTTTTGACGTTTATGACGTCATTATGACGTCAGTTTATGTCGCAGCGCCAAAAATGAGATATCACTGGAATCAGGGACTCAAGACCTTTCCAACAATGTACTACTCGATATAGTGCGCTGACCTTCGTACTTGACCTTGATATTCACCTCATGGCATACTTCTCAAGGTCAAGGTCAAATGTCAAGGTCATGGTCACAGAAGACAGAACTCGAGTATATCTACAATATGAACTTGATTTGAAGTCTCTACGATGATTAGAACTGGAATAATGAGCACTTATGTGTTTTCGACGTTTTGCGTGACCTTGACCTTGTTATTTGACCTTGAGCTTAACAAAGAACTAGCGACCTTCCTTTTTCAGCCTAGAAACTTTCTACCAGATTTCATGAATTTCCAATGAGAACTGTGGCCTGTAGAGCGCACACAAACAAACAAACAAACATACAAACGAGAGCCCCTAGGGCACCCACTTGCCGGATTGAAAATGACATATCACACTTGGTGAGGCAAATACAATGACAGACGTCATTATGACGTCAAATGACGCCGATTAAACAAAATTACAGCAGATTTGGAAAGTACTCTCAAATACCTTTCAAGCAGCCTACTACTCCTGATATCTAATATTGATATTTTGAATAATGTGCCCCCATTATAAAGCATAGGGGAATTTAACATGGAAAAATCCTACTTGGATTGAAAAATTTCAATCGATAATCTTCCGAGGTTTGAATAGTGGGCTCAGGTGAGGAAAAATTTCTAAGTCCCCGCCACAATAATTTTGTTGCTGGAAACTGAGACTGCCCGAAAACAAATGGGGAATCAAGACTTGTGGCAACGATGGCCATTCCGGAAGTAGAATTTGAACGAACAACAATAGTGGGTTGGCTGTATTGAAGTATTTTGTATATCTGAAAGTTTAATATGTGGAGGCTTTCTCGAGTTATTGTCAAGCAAAATGGCGGAAGAAAAAAAAAGCACTTCTATTGGGATGCCTAATTACATACTGCACTGTGAACGAGAACATAGGACAGGATGTAAATACCAGCATGATACATGTTTATTTCTTTATTCTAGGTTCATACATCATCTCGCTATACATTGGCATTTACTTGCTCGACATACATTGCTTGCAAATTACCAGGAAGGAGATCCTAATGCAGACACCATCAAAGTCAAATATTGAAAAGCAAAAAAAAACCAAGTAAATCTTTGTAGATTATCTGGACCATTCGATAATAGTAACATTGGCATTTAGTTGCTCGACATAAATTGCTCGCAAAATTACTAAAAAAAAGATCCAACTGGAGACATTAAATTCAAATATTAAAAAACAAAAGTCAACCTTTGCAAATTATCTCGACATACATTGGCATTTATTTGCCCGATATAAATTGCTCGCAAAATTACTAAAAAAAAAGATCCAACTGGAGACATTAAATTCAAATATTAAAAAACAAAAGTCAACCTTTGCAAATTATCTCGACATACATTGGCATTTATTTGCCCGATATAAATTGCTCGCAAAATTACCAAAAAAGCAGAACCAAATGCAGACAGCATCAAAGTCAACATTGAAAATATTAAAAAGCAAAACAAACAAGTCAACCTTCGTACATTATCTTGACATACATTGGCATTTATTTGCCCGATATAAATTGCTCGCAAAATTACCAAAAAAGCAGATCCAAATGCAGACAGCATCAAAGTCAAACATTGAAAATATCAAAAAGCAAAACAAATAAGTCAACCTTCGTACATTATCTTGACATACATTGGCATCTATTTGCTTGATATAAATTGGTCGCAAAATTACCAGAAAGCAAATCCAAATGCAGACAGCATCAAAGTCGAATATTAAAATATCAAGAAGCAAAACAAACCAGTCAATCAATATGTTGTAGATGTGATCAATACATAACCGAGTAAGTATGGCAATCAACAAGAACCACTACTGTCAAAGTAATTGTCTAAACACCAGAATACATGAGCATCTTCGGCACTGTGGGTAATAATGTGTTTCCATCAAATTACATATAGAATTTTTCTGTAATGTCATTACAACATTGGTTTGTTTTTGACTCTGTTTTTTCAGTTTGTGATTCTTGCCACCGTTACGTCTGAATCGTCAGAAGAGCTCCCAAGGTCAACCACTTTGTTGCCTGTGGAAAAGAGAAATGCAGAAAAGTGTTATAATAATAATAATTATTGTTAAAACTTTTTGGTACACCCACGTTCATAATACAATATGGATTAACAAAAAGAATGACATAGTTAATTGTCAACTGGGTCTACAAATTGGGGAAGTCCTGGGTATAATTTATTGATTGGGTGGTAAAGGTTATCTAGATCTAAGGTACAATCTTTGTTTTGGTTGGGTTCCTGAGGGAAACTTGACAGAACAAAATTTGTATGCTGCAAAATAGGTTTCCAAAAGGAAATGAATGATTTGTAAATCACTAGCCAGGCAGAGCCACCATTGAGGCAGAAATTAGGACAGTATCAGTCATACCCGTTTTTTTTTCACAAGGACGTTTTCTTGCTGGCGAGGAGACTTTTTTAAGCATGCTAACCCATGTAGTATTGTGGAGGGGAGATATACATGCAGACAAATAAGGACTTGAAAAATAGTGTATGGCTATTTTGGGTCAAGACAAGAATGAATAGTATTATGTTCTTAAGGGATTTTGCATGTAGAATGTTCTTAAGGGATTTTGCATGTAGAATTCCAAATATTAATTGTAATTTTTCTGTTTATTGTTAAATTTGCCTCGGAAATAGTACATGCTCGTATTGCAGCGAGCTAGACCATCTGACTACCATGAAAAAAGTGTGCCATCATGAGCGCCAACTGTGGCCAGCTGCTTGAACTCGCGGCCAGAAGGGATTGCTGATCGGTGCATGCGCAGCGCAGCTTGTTTCACTTTTTCCTGTCAGTTAAGTTAAGCGAAAGCGGTATCAGTTTATAAGTATAAGTGAAAGCCCAATACTTATCCCACTAATGCCTTCCTATTCCAAAAGCATTAGCCAAGAGGTGAAATGATGCCACTAGGATCACTTAATACTTTATATGCCGGTATAAGGCAAAATGCTTTGACATTTTCTAAATTATGAAGGTCTGCAACCTGCAAGATGGGCCCAGACAAGAAAAAGTGACGAACGAAGCTGTGCACTGTGCATGCACCAATCAGTTTTGGCGAAAGTTAACGTGGCTGGCCATGTTATGGCAGACTTTTTTCGTGGTAGTCCAACGGTCTAGCTCGGTACAGGTATGAGCGTGTAGATTTCAGATTGTTAACAATTGTTTAAAATAAACTTGAAAGTATCGGTTGACAATTGCAACCTGTAGAGTATTGACAAGAAAATCTACAAATATGTACAGGGATTGCAATGCATAGTATTTGTCGATGTTTGTTTAGGGGATACAACACAGGATAAATGTTATTTTGGTCAAAATGTTGCACTTTTCTGCACCTGGTCATAATTCCGTGGGAGGATGGAGGTGCCTCACTTCTGTCCAACCTATAAAAAGGAAACACATTGCTTTTTATATCAAGGTCAAGATCTTTTTTTATTTTAAGTCAACAAACAATTGTTTAATTATCTGGCCATTTGGAATATAATTTTGACTACAATCATAGATACACCATGACCATGTTGACATGAACAATGCATAATGCTTTACTGCATCATACACATACATTGAAAGTATAATTGTGTATTGAATGGTTTACCATGGACACCTTCGTGATGACCTCATCTTTCTTGTGGATGTGAAGTTGAAAAGGAAGCTGCTTCCGAAGCTCTGGTTTGGGCTTGAGAAGTGATTTGGGCACAGAGTATATTCCTTCATCTGTGAGGAGGTCGACATCCGGGCTGTCAAAAATATAATATTGTCAGCACAGAAATGTTATCACAAGGTCATGTTGAAGTATAGTAGTAGTTGACCAATGAATTTTTGTGCCGAAGACTTACAGAAGAATTGTTGTACTGAATTTTTCAGATGCATGTAATGTAATTGCTCATTTTTATCCTATATGACAAAACATATTTTAAAAGTATATTTGTATGGACTCACTGATCAGGATCTATGTCAAAGTCTTTGACAAGAACGGTGAACTCTTTTGGTTCCTCCTTTATCTGGAATGTCATCAATGAAACATGATATATATTACACAATGGGAATAACAAAACTTAGCCCATGGGGCTCAGTTGGTTGCCGGAAAAATGGAGATAAAGATTAAAGACGAGTTGACCATGGGAAATCAGGTCAAAGTCAGGCAGTTCCATGTCAGTCCCTAATCAGCATCATATTTGCAGGGTGATAAATGCACTAAAATTGAAGGTGCTGTACTGCCTGACTGCTGGTGCTGAGAGGTACAGCCTTGAGACCTTAGTTGTAGGTCTAGTTATTTAATAAGACTCTCAATTTGCAGTGTTTATACATAACTGCATATCATACTCTACAGTCATGGTTACAAGCAGGAGAAATGAGTTACTACTTATAATTGCTGATATACTTGCAGTTCTCGATATTGTTCAGCATTCAGAATACCAGCCAAACTCATGGAGATATACATTTCCATTACTCTCGTAATATGCCATTAATACATCCTGTATACTCAATGACACAAAAAGCATCCAAAAGGCCAAAAATACACAAAAAAAAAGACATGTAACTTGGTGGTATGGTCCTAAATTTTGGAATAAAAATTGGTGTGGTCTAAACATTCATTGCAATCATGTCTCTGGCTTACTATGATGCCCGTTTGGAGAGTACTCTGGAGAGATGTTGTTCCTTGGAACTTGTTGACCTCTAGATTCGAAATGTGGACGTTTTTGTGGAGCAATTTCTCTGTGTCATCAGCCAAATTATTCCAGAGCTTTAGTTTGATTGTATCAGCATTCGCATCTTCTATCAGCAGATCTCGCCGCTTCCATGGGGATCCACCGGTCGTGGAAGTTTGCGGATCGTAGAGCTGCAAAATGTCCAGAAAAATTGACCATAGTCTTTAGAAGATAAAGATGTAGCAGATGACGATGGACAAAGACCAACACAATGCCATGGCAATAGGTTATCAGACCATCAGTCTGGTCTTGTAACCTAAGAATGATAGCAATACATACACGTGTAACTTTTCCTGATAGTGCCAGTCTGGTTTTTTGAGGTGATGTCAGGACGTCTTTGACGGTCATCTCAGCCGCTTCGAAGTATGCCGTCAGTTTTGGTCTGAGTTTTTCATCTAGTTTACCGTCGCCGGTGACTTGAAAGATCTGGAAAATGTCACAGGAAAACATACACCTTAAACATAACAACAAATAGTCCATTATTTGGGCTTTGATTTCGAAGTAAACTTACATAGAGAATAGAATGGCCACCAAATTGTTCGGGAACAAATCCATAAATTAAACATAGGGCCAAGGACCCTGTAGCTTATCGGAAGACGAGCAGAATATTTCACAAAGTTGTATGTTGTGCATATATGATTTCCTATATCATGTACATATGCTCATAACACTATACCAACAGAACAATTCCCACATTTGAGGTGGAATTAACCTTGATCTTCTTCCAATGATATCTTGAGTCAAGTCAGAATCAGAGTCACCAAGAGATATACCATAATGATTCCTCATATCCATGCTGCACTAATTTTAAGTGTTTTCTTCAAATATGTATAAATACAAATTTCGTGAAGGTCACCATGCAACATGTGCAAAGGATGCACCATGTGAGAAATCGGTGAGCTACTGCCAAGGTTTGATGTTCATTCTTGGAAATTAGGACGATTTCGAGAAGGTCCAGGGCAAACTGCATTCCAATATTGCACACATCGTAACCTTCAGTAGTCCAAGATTGTCCTGCGTAAACTGACATGCCCAAGAATTCCAAATAGCCAAGAATGACCATGACAATCTTCTAACGATGTGAATATGGCAAAGCTAAAAATGTTCAGGTCAATGTCATAGTTTATTCGTAACACATGTACCCCTACTAACGTATGTTTGTCTAGAGCAACAAATCCGAAAATAACGCCCGTTGGCGTTTTACTGTATGATGCACCGAATCGAGATACCGACGTAAATGAAAGAAGTTCCGACTCAGCAAAAAAAAAAAAAATACAGGTCAAGGTGAAAGTTCTTCCCTAATACCTTTTAGAAAAGTTTGTCTGAGGTGACGAGTCTGACCTATCCGTTTCGCTTTACGATGCACTGTTTCCGAGATATCGACAGACATGAAAAATGCTGACTCAGCAAAAAAAATTCAGGTCAAGGTCAAAGTTTATCGTTAATAACTCTTATATGTTTGTCTAGGGCGGCGAGTCCGAAAATAAATGACGTTTCTGCCCACCTAGAAGCTTGACAGCGCTCTTAGGTGTGAACGTTCCACCGAAGTGAAAGCGCTGTGATAGTGCTATTGTGGCCTGGTGTGAATACATTATAGCAGAGTGTAGAACAGAGAGGTTTCACTCCACTAGGACAATTTTGTGTCTTGAACTTGTAGGAGTGCTGGTGGATGGATGTGCTTTATGAATGAAAGTGTTTACTACTATTACTACGACATGAATTTATGAATGAAACTAGACGTCAAGGCCTAAAGATCATGAAGATGCCTTGGAGGCATTTCGGTGTTAGGACTAATTCGTAATATTTAAAACATGTTTGCCATGGGCTCTACGACACATCGTTTTTCAGATATGGACGAAAATTACAAATATCGACTCAGCAAAAAAACATTTTCGTGTCAAGGTCAAAGTTCATCCATAATACCCTAAGACAAGTTTGTCTAGGGTGATGAGTCCAAAAATAATGTCTGTTTCGCTCTACGATGCACCGATTCCGAGATATCGACGAAAAGGAAAAATGCCGACTCGGCAAAAATAAATTCGGGTCAAGGTCAAAGTTCATCTGTAGGATGTTTATCTAAGGTGATGAGTCCGAAAATAACATCCGTTTTGCTCTACGAAGCACCGTTTCCGAGATATTGACGAAAACGAAAAATGCTAACTTGGCAAAGAAATTTCGGGTCAAGGTCAAAGTTCATCCCTAATACCCCGGGCCCTTAGACATGTTTGTCTAGGGCGACAAATCCGAAAATGACGTCTGTTTTGCTCTACGACGCACGATTTCTGAGATATGCAGGAAGCCTGAAGGATGAATCAGCAAAAAATTACTTTAATCTCTAGGTCAAAGGTCATTTGACGGATCGATCCCAAAATCAATAGGGTTTTTCCCTGGTGGCATATGAACCTCCATGCAGAGTTCTGCAACTATTGCGAGAATATTTTTCGAGTTATTGTCTGGAAACCAAGTCTCAAAATTAGCCTTGATTTCATCCTCATGGACCTCGGATCCGGCTCAAAAAAAATAGGGTCCAACTTTTTCAATTATTGCAATAGAAGTCTGAAATTCGGTAGAAAATTGCCGTTTGACTCCCAGGTGAGGTATGCCAAGTTATAGAATGATACGATTTAGCACCGCAAAGATATCATCAAAAACCGGTGTAAACAAGTTAGAAAAATCAGAGTCTAGTGTTGCACTGATTAATCTATATAGAGGTTCGATGATCGATGTTGAAATTCTGACCGATGATCGATGTCACAAATTCAACTTTTTTTCAACCTACAGAGGGGAACAAAAATAGCAGTCCGCAAATTGCAAAACATCAGAAGCGAAACTGATGACGTCACTGGCAAGCCACGATGTCAGAAAATTTGTTTGAAAAAGTATCCCGGGCAGCTTCAGAACAGTTAATAGTGAAAAACATGATAATTTGGCTAGATTTAGGAAGCATTGACATAATGAGCCGCCTCTGACCAAGACTGCATTTACAATTGCTGATTTAAAACCAGTTAGAGTGGACTCGAAATTTTGCTGTTCTATTTTAGCGGCTCAGGCCAGGCCAATAATTCAAAGGTTTACACAATATTGGTCTCGTATTCACTTTGGCTTCGATGATCGGTCGTTGGATCTTGGCGATGATCGATTGTGAAATTTATGTCCAATTCCCAACACTACCCGTGACGGCCGTAGACAATAGAAATTTGCAGAGTGACACCTCTCTGTTCCAAACTCTCTGAGTATAGATCTACTCTCTTCGTCTAGATGCAGACCTAGGCCTATAGTGTGGTGACCAGTGCTGATACATTCAATACATTTGTTTCCATGTAAATTCACTCCCATTCGTCCTTATGTCTGGAGAATCATGAAGAATGTGTCTGCCATAATTTTATTGTTTCATTGACTGTACGAGCACTGGTCCCTGTACGACTACTGCATGGTCACTTTCAGCCCAAGCGACGCGGGCTCTGCATCGCTTGGGCTGGGTCACTTTATGCAAAACTCAAGTTCAACACAGAACCTCACATAATTTTCGGCGATAACTTCGTTTAGGATGGTCGGATCAATTTGAAATTTTATTTGTTTGAGCAATTCCTGTGATCCGATTAGATCTAGTGCCCAACATTTAACATTGGGGTAGATTGCCAACTTTTTCAGTTTTCAAGATAGCGTCAGAGTACCTAATCATCGACACTGTCCCGCTTCCTAATGCTCGACCCCTGCAAAAGGCTGGGCAGAACTTCAATAAACTAAAATGAGCTGAATGTGTATTAGAAGTATAGAAGTACTTTCAGTGTGGTTTTTGTCAGATGTCTGTTTTGTACAGCTGTTTGGCAGTGTTTGCAGGGGTCGATGATTAAGGACAGGGTCGATGATTAGGTACCCTGACGTTAGTAGGTCTAGATCTAGAAAAATAGGGTTTTCCAAGTTAGGAGTCTGAAATTTGGTGACAAAATACGCTTTTATGTCAAATGGAAACAAACAAGTTAGGCCGAAAATTAGATCTATGTGAGGTTTTAAGATTCTATGGGTTTTTTTTTTTCATCAGCTGTTCATGTGTAAGTAGATCTACGGTAGGACTACCTTCGTGTTCTTCGTCAGGCTTATGGAATCTTTGTCAGGTGTCAGCGCCGATCTGGATCTGAATTGCTGGTGGTTCGCTATCAGCACAGTCTCTGATTTTTTGAGTTTTTGTACATATCGTTTGCCTATTCCATCAAGATCTTGCACATGGATTTTCCACACGACACCAGCTGCGTCCATGCCCTCCGTGAAAATCTTCTTGAAGGATTCGGTTTCCTGTACAACTTGGTCAGATAAGATGTACAACTTCTGTTGAAGCGACGACATGTTGAAACTGGTCAGTTGATGATGGATAATAAACGTGGATAATAATGATGGATAATAAAGCTGTGCCGTGATTACCAGATCACCAGAGAGACGCTGCCGCATCTGCCGTGCCGTGGTGTGAGTTTGGCGCGCATTTGAAGATAGGAGTGGCTAGGCCAGGCGGTGGTCACGTGCAAATTACCGCCAGGGTTCAGTGGCGGATTTAGGTGGGGCTCGGGAAGTGGGGCAGGGCATGGTTGGTGGCAGTGTCAAATAGACTAAAGCAAAAGGGGTAGGCCACAACATTATTAGCGAATGAGTGACCTGTTGATCAGCTGCTCACAATAGGGCCTATGAAGCCGTGGCGCCTATATCATACAAGCATAGATCCTCTCCAAGAGAGAATGATAAGCCTACAAGTGATCTTACTATAGCTATTCCTGTGGCATGACTTCTTGTGAAAACTATGCTAAAGCTAGGCATCCATATTTCCGTGATCCGTGCTCCATGTCTGTAGGCCTATGCGTGTCAGTGCCTCCGTGAGGCAACCATCCATTGGTAGATCTAATACCACGAAAGCATTGTTCGGATTTTTAATACATTTTCAAAATACATAATACATTTTTAATACATTTGTGAGTGGTTTCCCAACTTTTAGCCAATTTTATATAGGCCTAGTGAAACTTAACCAATATGGCATGCACATCAACTTGTTATCCCATTTGTTAAGAAAATAAAAAGTAAACTTCAATGAGTCTTCAGATATCTCTTCTATAGGCATATAGGCCTAAACCCCACATGTATATATGGTATGTATCAAGTCCTTCTGTGCAAAGAATCCAAAGATCCAGCGAAAGTACTCCAGAAACTGAGCTAACTAGGTCAATGAACACCATGAAAAGCCATTAAATCTCACGAACACGCATCCGTGCTCCGTGAAGAATCGCTCCCAGAGCGATTTGTCACGGACACGGACGTGCTCACGGAATGGAGGTATGGATTGCAGACATGATTTGCTTTATGAGAGGGATTTTTCACTGACACGGACACGCACGCGGACACGGAGCACAGATGAATGGATGTTTAGCTTAAAGGTTAAGTTTCCTTGTTTTGTCTCTATTTTCCTACAGAATCTTGAGAGCGGGTCCCTAGAACCATGGGATCTGTCAGGGATCTATCAGTTCCCCCATCATCACCGCAGCACCGCTGATAATCCCAGTGCAGCAATATTACTCCTCACCCAGCACCAAATTTAATGTCCTCTCCAGGCTGAATGACAACATATCAGGTGCTACATTCGCCAGTGAGATCAAACCCGAGCCGGGATCAAACCCGGGAATATTCGTTTTATAGGCAAACACTGTACCACTGAGCAACTGACGCTCAATTATATATTGGTTTTATATAATGTCTGTAGGCCTATATATTTTTTGTTGTTGAACACCAATTTTTTCACCTTGTATTGTGCGTACATATAAATCAGTGCACATGCTCAGAGCGCTACTAACAAATAAATAGGCCATAGGCCTAGATAGGCATTCAGAACACACTTCAAAAGTGACATTACCCTCCAGCTTTTGGGGCCCTCGGCCCTAAAGGCTTTGCGCCTTCATCGCTTACAAGCATTTAACCCCCTCCCTCTAACTTTTAAACTCTGGTTGCGCCCTTGCATGTACTTGTGGGCCTACAATTAGGCCTACAGGCTAGAGGCGTAATTTTAGCTTCTCATGTAGGCCTAGCCCGATGCAAGCGAATTTTTGGTATGAATGAAAAATCCTATGCAATCTTTTCTGGGGTAGTATTTCAAAATAGGTCTAATATTTTGTTTGCTTTGCTTTCGTTTTGGTAGTTTCGTTATAATATAATAACAATTAATGTGAAGTTTTCATGTAGCGCTTCTCCAGGAATCTGATCAGCACACTTCATATGTATTAGCCGCATCATATGGCCAGGAATTACTTTCTGAATCCCTGGGGTCCATAGACAATCATTTCTTGTCAGAGATTTTTTAATGCCATTACTGGCGCAAGGTGCCTGGAAGACACGTACATTCGCCAAAGATGCCACCTACGAATCTACCAAAACGAAAGCAAAGCAAACAAAATATTAAACCTACATTACCATAAGCCTATATAGGATCAAAATCCCCTCAATATAAATCAACACCCCCCCCCCCCCCGCCCTCGATTAAAAATTTATGGATCCGCCTTCGAGACATCGTCAGAAAGAACTTGTGATAGGCTAGGCCAGGACTAGTATGCGGCATTTTGGACTGGTGTACTCTAAATTTCGGAAATACGGTCCAACCGAACTGCGGCCAACGCGTCAGTCACACATTGGCAGCAATTCAATTCTATTCACTTCAAAAATATTTGAATTTATGTACATATGCAGAATATACACATTGAGGGGGAGAATATTAGAAGTTGTAGCTTATAAATGTATCTCCCCTCGCCTCCCCCCCAAAAAATACAAAACAAAAGAAAAAAACAAGACCTTACAATTGATAACACAATATAATTGATGACAAAAATAAACAACAATCGACAACAGGCGGTTACAGGCCAGCTGGTTTTCATTGGATATGTCAATTGCCTTTTTTGTTATGCATGTTGTTTTTGGAGTTTTTTGTTCGAGCACCAGTCTACTGAAATCGATGTTGATGTGACAGGCCTTTTGGCGATTCATTACAACATGACCGGCAGATCTCCCGAGGCTCTTATACACACTACTTTGGAGAGGATTGACTTTGTCAGACAACAAGGGGAAATATCTATTTCCACAAAATAACCACGTGGTTATATTATCAGCACGTGGTTATTCGTGCAATGCCTGGGAAACGACTTTTTTCCCGGGGTTTGCGGTCTTACAATGGCCCGTCGTCAAGACCTGATCGAATAGCATATAGCCTAATTAACGTACATGTATGTAATTTGAGATTTTTGTAAAATCACTAGTCTTCGTTCGTTTGTCTCGACGAGAAACTTGTTATAATCGTGTTTGAGGTATTTTGGGCATTGCCTGCCAGACACACGACCTCGGTACAGTGCAATGCAATGCCTTCGGTCTGCATGATGGCAGACTGCCCTCGGTCGTGTGTCTGACAGCGATTCCTTTCTTGCCCACCCAGGATCAAACCTTTAAACAAAGCCCACTATGCCAAGCAAGCGGAAAGCACCGAGCATGATAAAGCCTGTGTCATTTTTTCTAGAAATTTCTATATAGAGTTTGATAGTTGTTGTACATATACACGTAAGTTAAGGAGCGATGACACTGTCTTGGTTTAGATATCGATTTAGATATCGATTGAATTGCAGAACAAGTCTACAACATGTCCTGTCCTATGGATCATTTCAGGGATAGCTACACGCATCTCTGATGAACAGAATCATTCCACAGTTTTACATCGAAGTTTTGCTGTGTAAATTTTATGACCGTGTAGCTTGACCTCATTGGGACAGACTCCGGGCACTATTGATACTATTGACATTTTACTGTTAATTTCATAGGTTACTGCATCTCTCAGCCACTCTGGTCAATACACGACCTAGTTAGACGTGCACACTAAGCCTCACAAGACAGATTTCAGTAATCTGGTAATAGCCCAAGCCATTCAAAGCAATGATAAAAAGTCCAAATTCAAGTCTTCGGAGCTCCGTCCCAGAACGAGATAAACCTTAGCAGCTTACATAACAAGCTAGTTCATTAGTGAGGGAAATATAGGTTAAAAAGTTGAATTTTTGCTCGAATTCTGAGGGTACCCCCTCAATTCGACTGATTTTCATGCCTGATGATCCATATATATCGTCTGTCGTCTGAGCCGTTCTGTTCGCGCTGTGGTCTCGAAACTGTTTGTGTGCCATGCCAATCAGCTCGGGTCAACAACCATGCAGCCATAACAAAATATCCCCACCATTCTGCGGGGGATGAAGGGCATCCCCCGTTTTCGAAATAGGGAATTTTCTATTTTGTGACGTAATGTGATTGGTGTTGTCATGCCTTACACTCGCGCACTGTGAATCTATATGGAAGTATAGTGTATAGGCCTACGATATAGGTCAAATACCGTAAAAGGACGTTTTTGGTTACTGTCAGTTTTTCTTAAAGGGGCACTCTATATATATGGGATTCTGTTTTTAGGGATTTCCAAGATTTTTCGGCTGACACTTCAGGACTGTTCTATTTATAGAACAAAAAGGTCAGATTATGTTTTTGATCGACCCAGGATCATGAGGACCTCTGTCAAGCCGCTGGTCAGTTCGCGAAAGTTGCAGGTCGAGAGTGTTTTGGGGTTTACAGTAGAAGTTTTGGCCGAGAGGTCGGTAACAGCTCGTACCCGAGAGGGTTCCTACCTGCTGAGAAAGGAGGATTCGTACCCAGTTACTATGGAACGTTTTTCGGGTCAAAATTCTATGTTGATTTGTGTTTGCTGCATTCCGCTTTGTGACAATGCGATTGTGCTTCATGCTTCTTGTAGTTTCATTGTGCCTCATTGTGGTATGTGGTATTTTGCTTCGTGACAATCCCATCATGCTATATGGTTAATCCAAATATGTTTATTCTATCATGGTACATGTCATTTTGCAATATGCCAAACCTGTTTGTGATACAATGCATTCCACTCCGTCATATTGTGGTCCATGCATTTTAGTCTAACACATTTTGGTTCAGCGCATTTAGGTTCGCCTCATTATGATATTGGGTTCGCCACTTGTTCTCAGAATATAACAAAAATAGTACTTTAAAAGTACAGGCAGAGTACATGCTTTTCAATTACCATTTCCCACTCTGTGAAAGATAAGTTTTTGAAGACATCATACAAACGATTAGCCAAGTTTTTAAAAAAAGAAAGTCTACATAGTAGGCCTATACCCGCTATACGGCTACACGTCATGTCTGTCGAAATTCAAAATGGAATTAACCGAAATGCATTAGACTGAAATATGTAGGCCTACACTGAAATGAATTTGAACAAAATGCGAATAACGAGAAGGCATAATTGATCATTCACAAAATGGAATACAATAACGATAACACATTCTAGAGTTTTGGCCCGAAAAACGTTCCATAGTTTTCAGGGTACGAATCTTCTTGATTACGAATTTTGTAGAAACCAAGCGGTGTTGTTCCGGTTCGAAAGCTATCCGAATTTTATATGCACTTGACGCCATTTTTGGTGAGACGGTTGATGAAAATTTGAAAATGATTTGTTAAAAAAAAAGATAATAATGCATGAATACTCACAAGTAGAGGCGTGATATTTCTTGCGTGCTCTTTTGTTTTAGAACATTCACATGATAGGCCTATTGTTTGTAGATCTAGGCCTATGGCTGCACTAATATACCGTAAGGAACAGGTTTTGGGTTACACTGTTATCAGGTTAGGCCTACCAGGCAGCTAGATCCCTATCAGTGGTTACAGCCGTGGGCCTACAATTGTAGCCTACATGTTCAATTTAGTGGGCGATCTAATTCCCACTAAATTGAACATGTGCTAGATCTACCAGTTTTTGGCCTCGCAAGTTGCCCAGAGTAGATCTAGATCTATGCAACTGTCCACTCACACGTCTCGTTTACACTGTTTTTTGCTGATTTTTTTGCGATGATAAATGGTATACTCCATTTGAGTATCAAATGACAATTGTCGACCGGACTTCTGTCGCGAACATTTTTTTTCCAAATATCTCACTTAAGATTCAGAAATACCCACCATTTTTTTGTGTAGCACAGTAAATATTGCAGCATTGAATATTACTAAATTATTTTTATCAAACCCAATATGGGAAAAAAGGACTAGAAATAGCATTTGAGCAAGCAATATTATATTAAAGAAGAATTTTGAAGTATTTAATCAAATTTTAGGATGCCAAATGACAAAGTTAAATTACACAATTTTACGCGTCACCGTTCATATAGAAATATACATTAACAAATCTGCTAACTATTTTTCCAACAATTGCCACATACCCAAGTCTATGAGCCGAGCCTTACTTTTTTAGATTTCCCCCTCAAAACCATACAATGGATTTTTGAAGTTGACTCTGCTGTGAGAACTGAACAACAAATCCATCATGGCCACAGGTTCACTTCCAAGGGGACTACTTTTTTAACCCTTGTACACCTATGGAACATTCATTCATTGTCTGGAAGGGGAAGATGTATGACAAATAAGTTGAATAAGTGAGAACAAGCAGATATACTTTGTTTACAGGAATCTTGTGTGCCACATGCTACAGGCACCTGCCTGGACTGTGTGTGCAGTCATGTGTAACACACCTGCAAGGTGCACACTGCTTTCCTCATGTTTATAGAAGCTCAAATACTAGTACATGATGTGCATGTCAAGAACAAGTCAGTATACTGCTCAAGCTGTCATATTAATCTGCAATACTGAGGTTAAATACTAGTAATAATACACAACATATTTGCAGAACATATATATTTCTCATTATTAATATTGTAAATGGTTCAATTCTGCCAGGCCAACACATACAAGAACATGTACACATGGTACAAGTGGAATTTATAAAAGTGATTAATTAAAAAATTTTATTTACAAAATTCAGTAAATTAATATACCTAGTATTACCTACCCAGCATGAAACACAAGTATTACATGTATTAAAACCATCGTTAATTTAATTGTTGATTACAAGTTGTTTGACATTAGTTTCATTTATTGATTCACTTTTATCATAGGCACACACACTTATCCAATTGGTCAGTTCATTCTTTTCTCTATATTAGTTGCCAAGAAAGTGGCTCAGAATAACTGACATAAAAAAAATACCAGCATTTGTACATAACCATAATGACAATATGCTAGGTCATGATGCAATCAGGCTGTTTCTCAATAAATGTATTTACCATATATGTTCAATATTTCAATAGATTCCTGTATAATAGAAAAACAGTACTCAAATGCTCATATGAAAATTGTATACTGGAAATTCAATAATGAGAGAGATAATAATCATCATGTCCTGTGACCTTGAAAATCAAATCAAATGTCAAATTAAAGGTCTACAGAATATTCAGCATTTATCATTTGCTGTATGTCAACAATTGATTCCTAAGCTGTAAAGTCGATAATAAGCGAGATATTAGCCATTTTGTCCTGTGACCTTGAAAATGAGGTCAAAGGTCAAATTCAAGGTCACGACAATATTCAGCATATATCATTTCCTATATGTCCACAATTGATTCCTAGTCTCTAATTTCAATATTAAGTGAGATATTAGGCTTAATGTGTCCCATTATAAAGCATAGGAGAATTTAACATGGGAAAGTCCCATTTGGGCTGAGTTTGGGCCCAAAATGGCCCACTTCGAGCGATTCAAGGGCAACGAAATTTATACATGTCACAGAGGTACATATGAGGAGTGTTATGCATGAATAAGAAAAAAAGTTACTGAACAGATTTTGAGAGAACGACAGCCAAAGTCCAAAATTGGCCATTTTTCGACGAAGACGGCCGCCATTTTGAAATAATTGCGAAAATCAAAAAACTAAAAAATGCCTCCCTCTCGAAATATTTTTAGGCATTTTTGTGCAAAATTTCAGAAAAATCGTAAACTTTAAAGATAAAAATGTTGACGGACGATGACGGACGCCGATGGACGACGACGGACGACGGACGCAACGCCACGGCAATACCTTTGGTCCGATAACCTGAAAATGTGGACGGACGGCGCCGACGCTGACGACGACGCGGACCATAGGTCCGGTAACCTAAAAACATTGTCATTCAATTCAGCCTTTTTGCAAAAGTTCATGCAACTGCTTGAGGCATAGCATCCCAGGTCCAAACATGATATTGTCAGGCATTACATGGAAATACAAACTCTCCACATGATATCTAAACCAGATAATAATGTTCACATCTCGGTATGCAAGCCACATTATATCTATGTAAATTAGTACTCACAGTATATCTGCAGCACAGAGTAGGTCTTTTAGCACATACATGTACATGTATCGACTTGCCAATATGTCCAATTTGGGTAGATACACATGACACAGTTTTCTTCGTCGCTTCGGAGACGATGTTGCTAGTCAGACCCACAATTTCAATCTCTGTAGCAGCACACACTTATCCATCTAGTGAGTATATCCAACTGGGGATCCACTTCATGTGGCACCAATCAAACAGCTAAATCACATCACAGTGATTAGCTGTTATCGACATCATCAATAATACGGGTAAAACACGTAGCAACACATCCATAATATCCATTCTGTCATCTGGTGACAGAATCTGTAATCTGGTGCTCTGGTGATTGCATGTGTTCACATGGCATGATGCAAGATGCAGGATTTAGAGACGTGGGTGGGGTTCATTGTCCTGGGGGGGGGGGGGGGGGGGGGCTGAACATCCCCTTCCCCTAATTGTCATGTGGTAGAGGCCTGCAAATAAAAAAGTAAAGTGAACATGTAATTTGTGAAATATTCATAAGTAAATTTTGGGTGTACAGTATGCTAGACTGGGTACATGTAGGATTGAAACCTGCAACCTCTGGCATGCCAGTGGAATATTGACACACAATTTTGACACACAAAACTTGACACACAATCTAAGTAGTGGCGGAATGACTGAAGTAGGAACCAATTATTCGTGTCATGGGAATCAACCGAACAGGTACTCGTCTGTGATATTAGATAATTAGTTAGAAAGTTTTGGCTATTTTCTATGCTGGTACTATGTTGTAGGAACTAAGTATCGGAAATAACGAGAAGTACAGTTAATTTCAACAGCATTTTCCATGGAGTCGATGAAGCTGTTGTAGTTTAATGTCAATATTTCATGACACATTTCGGGCCAATTTTTTGTCCATAACGAATGTTCAAATAGTGAAATATGAACCGAATAATAGCAATTTTGGATGCATCAACGAATGATCCCTAAGCACTAGTTCTGGAAATAAATTTAAGACATACTAGTACCAGTAGATGGTCTACCCATATACTGTATGGTACCGGCAAAAATTATCAACAAAATGTTCATTATTCAGTTCCTGTGCTTTTCTGTGTAAACAGACCGCCTGTCCTAATCAGTATCAATAATAAACAAACACTGTTTGTTGGTATAAGAAATAAACAAATACTAACCTGTTGCACTGGCCAAAATGTGTGCATGTCCCTGAGTTGACAGACCAAATTCTACAAATGGCTGGCATCGGACCTTCCCATGTGCCGGACATGGCAAATGATAGGGTTAACCACACACGTGACCCGCATATCAGTGTTGTTTACATGCTGGTCAGCTGTTGATGCACATGGGCTTGCATGTGATTTTTGTGACAAATGTTTACTTCCGATCGGTTCCGATTCGGATTGAAGGGCAAAGCACATGTGTCCTGGAATGGGTTGCGTACGTGATATATTCACCTGCAGACGTTGACAGTTGTTGGATCGTTGTAACTCATTGGCGTATAACATTCCTGTATGTGAATCAGTCATTTTGGACTAGCTCAAGTGTTTTGATTGACGACAGTGCCTCAAAACTTTTTTGTTGTTTGGGAAATTCCTGGAAACATTCAATGCGCCATCTGGCGAATAGAAGTCCTGAGTCATTCGTTGCCCAATTACGTGTGCGGCAGCAATGCAAATAGTCCCAGATTATTCGGTATTGTGGCATTGAAGAAATGTTATTTATCTGTGTATTACTTGAATTTACTTAGAGCATCTCCATTACAGCTCGAAAAGTCGATTATTATACTATTATTATTCCTGTTATAATGAGGCACCGATCAGCTGTTGGGATGTGTAATGATACAATGACGTATCATCTTGATCACGTGATTTAGGAATACAAACATGCCGTTTTGCCAAAACTGTTTTGAAATGTTATCATTTGGATTGTGTTTTTAGAACAAAATAACGGAACAACTGTTGTAATGGATATGTACAGATGAAGAATACATCCCAAGGATTAATAGTAAGTGCCACAAACTATGCATTGTCGCCTATTTCAATGCAGATTTGTTACAGCAATGTTGCCCCCAAAACGTGCTGAAAATGAAAAATGGCGGTTTTCTTGAAAATGCAGTGAGAACGATGACAATTTCTCACGTACCTATAGAGAAAGTCAAAAATGTAAGGCTCGGCTCGAATATTACACAGATATAACTTTCTAAACACTGAGGTCCCTAGGGACCTGTCTTCACTCAGTTTGAGAACCGCTACGCGTAAAATTGGGTTTAGATCCGGATGGATCCAGACCCACATGGGTTACCAACATATTTTTTAAATGTTGAGAACTGACTAATCTGCTACCACAACCTGAAATTTTAGACCTAGTATTACTCAATAATTCATAACAAATGACTCCTTTTTGGTGCGGTTCTGCCCTGAGCAAAAAATGGCTTCAAAGATGGTGGGTCTCACTGCATCTTAAGGTAGTCCGCTCCAGACCGTGAGGGAAGGGGGTCAAAGGGTTTTTTAAAATAAATACCTGTATCAACAAAATCTAGAGCTTCAAAATGATATATTTGATAGAGTAACTGTTCAGCATCCTAAAACTAAAAAGAAAATAGGGGGTCACCGTATCCGTTCGCATGGAAAACACGATGCAAGTTGTGAATATGGACCAAAAAACGTGCAAAAATGCCAGAATTTATGTCATTTTAGGTAAATATGTGTGATTTTGACCGAATATGTAGAAGAAACGAGAACGGTGACCCCCTATTTTCTTTTCAGTATTAGGATGCTGATCATTTACTCTATAAAAAAATGTCATTTTGACGAGATAATATTCAAGAAAAGACTTTTAAATTTTGACTCTCCGTTACCTCACTGTTCGTAGCGGACTACGTTAAAGACCTAGTTGCATGCTGATGTAAGTTCTTTTCATTTAGTCTATTTGTAATTTATGAATAGTTTTCAATAAATTCGAATGAATTATGCAAATACAATCAATAGGTTTCGAGATGTTGAACCAAATAGGCACTCCTTCTGTAAATTGCCGAAGATTTTGATCCTGATTTTAGAGTGGGTCACGTGATTGGTGTTGTCAGTTGAGGCAGACCTGAAAGTACATGTAGCCAGCAAGATAAACTGCATGTCACATATTCATTCCCCTGATGTATGTTTGACAATTCAAGTGAACGGGTGAGATGGCAGAAATACGGCACTTCTTGTCTTGATATTTAGAATCAGCACTATTCATTGACCCAGAACGGAGGTTCGTTAAACTGCAAGATGTCCAGTATTTGCTGGTTTTTGCGTGTTTTCTGTTGAATCGCATGCATTTTGAAGTGATTTTCCCTTTGAGCTGGCCACCAAATTACGTATTTTATGTTTTCGGCGAGACATCAAAGCACATTCTGCCTCAACTGACGTCACGATTACGGAAATTACCGAAGCTATTTCTTTCATCGGCTGGAGAAGGCGATCGTAATACTGACCCAATATAATCCATTATATGTCGCTGTTATTAGCTACCAATTAACGTGAACACCTTTTTCATTAAATGTCCATAATGTCTTTATGTTAACAGGAATAAAACCATATAATGGTACCTTGCTACTATGACTTTCATATTGAGATTAGAGATTAGGAATCAATTGTGGACATATAGGAAATGGTATGTGGTGAATATTGTCACGACCTTCAATTTGACTTTTGTCCTAATTTTCAAGGTCACAGAAGAAAATGGCTGATATCTCGCTTATTATCGAGTTTACAGCTTAGGAATCAATTGTGGACATATAGGAAATGGTATATGGTGAATATTGTCATGACCTTCAATTTGACCTTTGAACTAATTTTCAAGGTCACATGACAGAATGGCTAATATCTCACTTATTATTGACTTTACAGCCTAGGAATCAATAGTGAACATATAGGAAATGATATATGCTGAATATTCTTGTGACCTTGATTTTGACTTTTCACATCATATTGAAGGTCAGAGAACAGAATGGTTGATATCTCGCTTATTATCGACTTTACAGCCTAGGAATCAATAGTGAACATATAGGAAATGATATATGCTGAATATTCTGGTGACCTTGAATTTGATAATCTTTTTTTCTGATTTTTTGGTGAATTTATAAACTTTGAAATTGTTTAATTTATTTATAATGGGGAAAGATTGAGAATATGGTCAAAGAATTTGGGATTTTATGACACAGGATTCTACTATAGCACTACCCGAAAGTACTGAAAGATGTAATTTTAATTCTGGATCCTGATCTGGATCTGTAATTGGTGAAAACTTCAAATGTCTTTTTCTCCTAGACCATTCAATGGATTCTTTTGATACTTGGTCTGGGTAACTTGGCAATTGGTCAGGAATTTTTGTCGCCGAGTCGATGATTCTGATTACTGAAATGCTTGGATGTCTAGTTATTGCAAGAAATTAATGAACGAATTGATATTGAGACCTGTGATTGCCTTTTCTTTTTTGCAGAGGATTGTCCAGTGCCTACTGTGCTTCCTCTCGTGTTATCTCGTGTTGTCGCTCACCTTCCTGCAAGTTGTCTTGTCTTGAGAGGTATTATTATCAGTTGCTTATGCTCAATTGATTAACAAGTTATCAGTGGATCGTGCTCACTATTACACAAAAAATATATGTGCACCATGATTTGGACATTGCATTCTCATTGTACAGTTGTATATTGTACTTGTGTTGTACCACAGCTTCCAGTTTGACTACAGCCCTGGTCCACACCAGTTGACTCCAGTCCTGGAAGCAGATCCTTCTTCAAGCCGAACAACGGTGCTTTTGCTGTACGTGAGCTGCATTACAACAAACAGCTGCATGGAATGAACATATTTTGTGAAATTAGTCATTCATATTCGTAAATGATTTCAATGTGTCAAGACAGTTAAATTTCTTATCACTATAATATTATTGGATGTTGATAATGAGTGAAAAAAATAACAGATGAAATTTGTCATATAGAAGCAGTATCCATCACATACGAGGGTAATATTGTTATATGTTAGACATTGGTAACTTGTCAAATATTTTTTTTCGTGACACAACCAGGTTTCGTGAGAGCAGCCACCAGCATTCCAGCAAGCAGTCTCGGTTTAGGTATGTTTATGTTGTAAATTGACATTTATCACAAAAAAAAACATAATCGAGATTTACCAAACACTTCAGCATGGAAAAATGTAAATATCTATCAACATTGAATACATCAAATTAGCTTATCCAAACATGGGTGTGCATTTTTCTCTTGTTAGATATCAATATACTGATGTTGTTATTATAGGTTGAATGGTGTCATGGTTATATCAGAGTAACAAAATATCAGAGTAACAAAAATTGATTTGTTCGATTAACTGTGTGGTAATGTAATATACCTTTTGTGAAAAATATTTTGCATAAATATGTTTGATAATTTGCTTAATCTTAGTGAGATGTAATTTATTTATGCAGCTATTTATAATTTCAGGGACTGTACTACTGGGATCTGTGACCAGATCGGGTTCGTGGAGCGGTGCCAGCCCTTGTGGTACATTTAAAAATGTGTTTGAAGTGGAGTTCATTGTCTAATGTAACGTACTGGGTTCAAGGCCAATGTTGGTCAATGATGCATCAAACTAAAGTGTTGGTCAATGATGCATCAACCTAAAGATCCATTGGGAATAATTGTGTTCCTTTTGATTTATTTATGCTAAAATTATTTAATCTGTTGTTTGTTAAAAATCTATCATAGATACATGTTCCACTATAGTACAATAATTTCTCAATGTTGTATTATAAATGCATTCTCACAGGAGGCTGTAGAATTGGGAAATTTCCAGTGTAATTGAATTTGCAATTTTCGCGAAGAAATTCACTTACATGTAGTGTATAATAGAATATATTGACAAATTGCATAGTAATATAAGGTGAAGCATCCCTGAGTGTCTGTCATCATTTATCTCACCCAGTTCCCCTACGCAAAATATCAGTATTTGCATCATACTGGATTCTAGTGTCTTTACCTGTTTTCATGGAGAAACATTCTCACTACTCAGTGTATTTAAATACTGAAAATGATTTCAATATTCATGTGTGCTGACTTGTTGCAGTACAGTCTACTATAGCCTGGTTAGTGGCGAAATTTAATTGATAGACACAAAATCACTTTTATCACATGCAATGCTGTTTTCCAGTGGCATAAACCCATTGCATAAATTTCATATTTAACACGTGTAATATTGCGTAACGTAACCATGGTAAAATAACGTAAATACATGGCCTTGCACGGAGCTAAATCAAGTGCAAAACGACTGCAAAATCCAATGTAAATTCGGTAAAAATGCAGTTAAATGGCCAATCGAGGTTTCATGTGATAAATAGAATCTCAAATTCGTGCCCATTTGATATCAAATTTATTAAACTCGCCAAGAACTTTTATTTTTGCTCGCCAAGGCTCGCAAAAAGCAAAAGTTCTTTGGCTCGTTTAATAAATTTGATATCAAATGGGCACTCATTTAAGATCCTCTATTTATACAAGTGTTTTGCAATGTTTATGTTGGTGTAGGTACTGTTCAACAGCAGTGGTATCTTTAGTTTTTTTTTCATTGATGATATGGCAGGGACCACCGTGGTCCAATTGGTAGCACACTGTATTGGACACTGAATGTCTGGGCTTCCATCCCTGTTCCTGCTCTTGATGTGTTTCATTTATCAATTCATCTCATTAGCCTAGGCATTCTCCATCCTGATTTAGCCTATACTTTGTGCAAAACTGGCCTAAAGCCGAAATCCTTTCATTTTCATCGTAAGTGGCCAAATACTCCTATATATTTTTTTGGAGCTTGAGTAACAAAAGATGCCACTATGTTAACCCCATAAATGTCATGTAATGATGTCATAAATCTGATGATGGCTGTTTTATGTCCTCCATGCAGCACTACACCAGAATATATAATGCATGTGTAGCTGTATGATTTGTATAATAGCACTGCAGTTATTGCAGTAGACCTGACTGTATATTTCACATGTTTCAGGAGAATGATTGGCGTAACTCGTATATCAAATTGTTCAGCCACAGACACGAAACATTAATTCACGTTAATTGGTCTTGGTGATGAAATGTGTGAGCTTAAATTTTCGAAAATTTTCTAATTCTACAGTCTCCATGTGATGTTCCACTGTTTATACATGTACATTCAATGATTTCTTTTAAACTTTCAGGTGTGGTGCCAGAATCTACAAGTCACATTGTACTGAGCCGTACCTTGTGACACCTTGCCATTTCATAAGCAGATTTGGCAAGGGAGACTCTTGTAGCAGCTGTTACTTTAGCTAGAGTACAGCACAAGAGCTAACAGCTACCCCAAAGTGCTCACTCTCCAGGGGGAAAAACCTCAGTACCAGCGTGTACTGAGGCCTGCTGGATTCCAGTCTTTGCTGCACGCTTTGACTGTGCGCGAGCTGCACGCTTGCGGGCCACCGTGCCAAACAACTCTGCTTTTTATGCATAAGCAGAGGAGACCTAGAGAGTGGGTCGACTGGAATAAACTGTGAATATATTGACTTGAATATACTATTGAATATTGAACTGAATATACTGGAATATAGATAAATTGGTGCATACATTTGGCTTGAATTGCACAGATATATCAGTGTGTGTTTACATTCTGACTGAATCCAATTTGAAATAAAAATTGGTATTGTTTGCTAAATTTGGACTAAATTTATTCTGAGATCTTACAAAGCAAACAATAAGATTGCTGCAGATTGTTGTATTTCAACAGTGCATCAACTGAGTCAATCATATTTTACTGCATTTGCAATTAAAATCTGATTGAGCAAAGTGTAATACTGATCTTTAGTGTGGTGTTAAGATATTTGATGTTATTTTGAAATATACTAGAAAACTACTCTCGGAGAACAGTCACATTCATTTTCGAGTAAATATAATTGTTAGTTAATACAGTGAAAATATATACATGTAAAGTAACTTTGTTAGCTCTGCATTAAAAAGAAATATTGATAAAAGCTTGTGTTGATTTTCATTGAGTTTAAAACGTGAAAACCACCACATAAGTTTATATCCATTTCATTTATATTCTTGCGATCACGAAATATATCATAACGTTTCATAAATATAGCTCAGGACATAACGTGTGAATTATTCGGCTGTTTGTTTCTATCTCTCAAAATAAAGAACTATAGAACAAAATAAATAACTTCTGCTGCAGTTTATGATTGACCACATTCATTCGTGTTTTGTGTGAACCGAAGCTGATAACATCCTAGGAAGTAAATAAGAAACAACAATCACTGTTTCATACACACAACTTCCTTAGCAGTCTTGGCACATTATATGAAACAGACCTCAACACTTCCATATAAAAGTGATTAGTATATTGGTGAGTTTCATTTTTGAGAAATAATATCTACCAACATACAACATATTATATTTGGGTGTATGTTCAAGACAGTCTGCAGACTGAATATTCATACCTTGATATACGCTCTTGAATAAGTATTCTTATAATATACAATATTTATAGTATTCACGGTTTTGAAGTTCATGGAAATACGGTACCAGGAAGTCTAGAAGCACGGTTACTACAACATACATTTTTGCTCTGTGATTACAATTGTACTACATACATATTTTGCTAGAAAAGAAGGTGGAATAGGTCGAGTAGCATATTTCAAATAAATATTTGGTTGAAAAAGATTAATTTGTCAATAGGAAAATTGCACTATATAACTTTTATAGCAAGTGTGCTTTAAGTTTACATAAATTAAGAATCCTGTGCATATTTTATTTACGTACAGTGAAAGTAGTAAAAATGGCCAAGCGAAAGAGTGCAGACCAAAAAAGAAAGGAAACCAAGCTTAGAATGAGGGCTCTGAGGGAGAATGAAGCATCAAATGAAAAATATGAACGATTGGAAAAAGAACGAAAAAGACGTTCAACAGTTCGACAATCTGAAAAGCCAGAGGAGAGAAAACACAGAATTGTGAAACAAGCAACATTGCAGAGGGATTTGCGAAACAGAGAAACAACAGAACAAAAACGGCGCAGACTTGATACACAATCGAAATTTCAGAGTGACTTACGAGACAGAGAATCAACAGAACAAAAAAGGCAAAGACTTGATACACAATCGAAATTTCAGAGTGATTTACGAGACAGAGAAACATCAGAACAGAAAAGGCAAAGACTTGACAAGAAACGTTGCCATGAAAAGGAAACGATAGAGAATGAAACACATGAAAAGAAAAGGCTTAGACTTGACAAAAAACTTAAGATTCAGAGAGAGATGATACAAATGGAAACACCTAAAAAGAAAAGTTGTAGGCTCGAGAAGCAAATTCAAATTCAGCGCGAGATGATACAAAGAGAAACACCTGAAGAGAAACGATGTAGGCTTGAGAAGAAAAAGAAGATTCAAAAGGAAAAGATAAAAAAAGAAACTCCAGTACAGAAACAGTTGAGAACTGCTGAACAGCAAAAGCGTCAGAGAACTGCACGTGAGAAAATAAACAGTACAAATAAAGATGTAGTGCGTAGCTTTCTAAAAAAAAGTTAAGGACTCTGCAAACTATATTTGCTGTTCATGTCATCGATTGCTGTTCAGAATGACAGTTCAACGCCTGAATGATGAAAAGTACAGGAAGTGTCCTAAAGCTCTTTTAACTGAGGTGCTTTCATTTCGACTGAAATCATATGATGATCATGAATGGATCTGCAGAACATGCCATTTGTCTCTAAAAAAGGGAAAATTACCGGCACAATCCAAAGCTAATAACTTGACATTGGTTGAACCACCACAGGAACTGAAAGATCTGAATTCGTTAGAATTGAGACTTCTTTGTCAAAGAATTCCTTTCATGAAGATGGTTGCATTACCAAGGGGCAAACAACATGGTATCCATGGACCAGCAGTAAACGTGCCTTCGAAACTAGATGCAGTGTGTCAGTTGTTGCCACGATTGCCATCAGAATCTCAAATCATTCCAATGAAGCTCAAGAGACAACTGAAACATACTAGTCATTACATACATGAACATGTTAGACCTGATGTTTTAATGAGAGCGCTTAGGTGGTTGAAGACAAATAATCCACATTACAGCACAGTAGAGATAAATGACAACTGGGTTAAAGACTCTAAAGATGATGATAATGAGCTGTGGCAAGCAATCAGTTTGGATGATGGACAAGTAAACACAGAGAACAAGGAAGAAAGAAAGGACAAAGACCAAAACGAAAATATGCAGGACAGCAACTCGAATATACAAAAAGGAGTCGATCATGAGATAACGTCCAACAAGAACACATTTGAAGTTGTGTCTATGTCTGATATAAGTAAGTCCAATCGTAATGATTATGATAAACTGGCTATGATGGCACGGCAAAGTGACATGAATATTATTGATGTACCCGGAGATGGAAACTGTATGTTTTATGCAATATGGTATCATCTCGAAAAGCTTGGTATCACTGACACAAATGCTACTTTGTTGCGCGTTCAGGTTTCTGAATTTATGCGTCAAAACCGAGAACACTACATAGACTTCATAGCAGCAAGGATTGCAGATCAGGATTTGTCAAATGCTGACACAGAGCAACCAACTGTAGAGGACATGGTTATCAGTGCCATAGATGACCGAGATTCACAAAGAGAAGTACAGTGGGTCAGGTATCTTGATGAACTCGAAAACGGAGGAGCCTGGGGTGACAATGTGATATTGCAAGCATTAGCGGACATGCATTCTTTGACAGTGAATGTCTATGCAACTACCTCTGGTGTGGTACATACTGTCAAATCGAGGGCTGGTGACAATGATACACATGTAGTTCACCTTGGACTAATTGCACAATCACATTATGTAATTTTTGAACCATGCATGTCCTCTGTTGTCCGTGCAAATTACAGCAATGAAACAGAAGCCTGTATTGTGAATTCTGATAGCGACGATGAAGAAACTGATGAGGTAATAGCTGAAGACGAGCATGCATTTGAAGAAGCTTCGAAAATACGTGGGTTACCATATGAAACAAGCATGGTGAACGAAGATCCTGGATTACTCAATAAACTAATCAGTGTCGCACCAGCAGAAGGCCAGAGACCGATGCCTTTTCTTAGTGATCCTAACTTTGAAGAGCTCTCAAATCCAGACAAATATCCCGATGGAGCGAATGCGATGACAGCTGAGCGCCTCTGTGAACTGACACCACGAAGGTACTTCAACCAAAGATTACTTGATTTTGATGGTCGCTTTGGGTCAATAGAATACATTCTGAGTGCACAGTATGCCACAGAATGCAAGCAAGTAACCAGTGATATCAACCATTACATTTTCCGAAGAGCGAGTGGGAAAAATTTCCAAGGAAAGTCTTTGACTGCTGGAATGGTTAAAAGTGTTGAACAAATGAAAGGTTATATAAAAGCTGACCATGCATACAGGATGTTGAAAAACGTGCGAGGAACGCCAGCCTATTTTCAAACGGTTTTTTATGATGTACTAGGTATGGTTCGACAGCTAGGCATCCCTACTTGGTTTTTCACAGTGTCTGCTGCTGACATGCAATGGCCTGATGTTATACAAACGATAGCTAGACAGTATGGTACAATTTTGAGTGATCAAGATGTAAAGGAGTTGTCATTCGTGCAAAGAACTAAATGGTTGAGAAGGAATCCAGTGACTGCTGCAAGACAGTTCCAGTACAGATTGGAGCTTCTGTTCAAAGATGTTCTAAAATCTAATGCACAACCATTGGGAGAAATTGTTGACTATGTGATCCGTATTGAATTCCAAGCTCGTGGATCCCCTCATGCACACACTTTGCTCTGGGTGAAAAATGCACCAAAGATCAACGTTGACCCTGATGAAGAGATTATCTCTTTCATTGACAAACATATCTCTTGTGATATCTCTGAAGATGGCGAAGATCTGGTAAAAAAGTTGCAAACACACACTCATTCGTCATACTGTAAGAAAAAAGGACAGTGTAGATTCAACTATCCGAGACCGCCAGCTCCCTCCACAATAATTGCAAGAGAACCAGACGACCCTGAAACAGCGAATCATGAGAAGGAGAAAGCTGTGGATATTCTAAAGAAAGTAAAGACGGTCGTTTGTGATGAAAACACTCCGAAAGATAGCCAATTAACTGATATATTGGAAAAAGCAGAGCTTTCCATGGAAGACTACATGCATGCTTTGCACGTCTCAGAGAGAGGGACACATGTAATTTTGAAAAGATCTATGAGAGGAGCATCAGTTAATGCTTTCAATTCCACCGTATTGAATGCTTGGCAAGCCAACATTGATGTACAATACATTATCGATGCGTATGCCTGTGTAATGTACATAGCTGCTTATATGACAAAGAACGAAAAAGGTGTAGGAGAGCTTCTCAAGCAAGTATGCAAAGAACATAAAGATGTGGAGATAAAAACTATGCTACGACGAGTGGGATCCGTATTTCTGAATCATCGTGAGCTCAGTGCACAAGAAGCTGTCTATCGTATACTGTCAATGCCAATGAAGAAATTTAGCAGAGAAGTATTGTTCGTGAACACTGACCAAATGAGTGACAGGGCAGCAGTTCTAAAACCACAAAAGCAGTTGGATGAACTGGATGATTCTGATGAAAATATTTTCCAGAGTAATGTTATTGAAAGGTATTCACTAAGACCAGAATGTCTCGAAAACATGTGCCTTGCAAATTTTGCTTGTAACTACAAAGTCAATTATTCAAAGCCAGACGAGGGCACAGATGACAGCATTCCTGTTGTGTTGGAAGTTGAACAGGACATGGACAACAGAGAACAATTCCCGAAGACAATCCGCTTAAAAAATTCTTGTGGTGTCATGCAAAAGCGAAAACGAGAGGCAGTGATCAGATTTCGCAAATTTAGTCCTGAAAAAAATCCCACCGACTTCTATCGATCAAAACTTATGTTGTTTCTCCCATGGAGAAATGAAGACATCGACTTGTTGGCTCAGTATCCCGACTATGCATCACACTATTTCGCAGTTGAAGAATCTATCCATGAGAATGAAGCAAAGTTCACAGAAAATTTGCAGCTAATCGACCATGCTATAGAGAACAATGAACGATATGGACCACCAGAACATGTATGGGCAGAGATTGCACCAGGTGCGGAACATGAAAATTTGCAAGACGTTAATGAAGGTTTTGAGGTTGAGAGAGACATTGATCAAGAAGACCTTGATGACAACACAGCAATGATAGAACGACCAATTGAAAAAAATGTTTCAGAAATTTCTGCAAGATATCAAGCTGAGGCTGAAAGAGAGACAATAGAAGATGGCGAATACCGACGTATGATTCGAGGGTTGAATGAGAAACAGGCAGCTATTGTGTTTTATAACAGGAAGTGGTGCAAGGAAACTGTGGTTGCATTAAGAAAAAACAAGCCTGTTCAACCATATCACATTTTCTTAAGTGGAGCTGGTGGAGTTGGAAAGTCACACGTGATCAAACTAATACAGTCAGACACCAAAAAGTTGTTAGCAATGTCAAACACTTTAAAACCATCTGACATCATAGTACTCCTCCTTGCACCTACTGGTGTTGCGGCTTTCTATATTGGGGGAATGACAATTCATTCTGCATTGTTGCTGCAAACGAGAATGTATGGGGGTGATCAAATTTCTTTTGATAAACTCAATAGTTTGAGATCCTTATTCGAGAACCTTCATCTGGTCATCATTGACGAAATATCTATGGTCGGATCTGACATGCTACTGGACATCCACAAGCGACTCGAAAAAATCAAAGGTCTTACAGGAGACTCTTTGTTTGGAAATGTGTCGGTACTGGCAGTTGGAGACATGTATCAACTACCACCAGTGAAGCAAAGTAACATTTTTCAACCTGTTAAGGACCCTGTTGAGCGGCTGAATGGCAGCATGTGGAAAGACCATTTCAGCCTGCACGAACTAGACGAAATTATGCGACAAAAGGATGATGGAGCTTTTGCTGAAATGCTGTGTCGGATTAGAGTAGGAAAACATACAGATGCAGATATAGCACTGTTGAAAACACGTGAGATAACTGAGGACGACCCTTCTTATCCACATGATGCATTACATGTCTTTGCATACAATGCTGATGTAGAGGACAGAAACGAAAAAAAGCTCAGAGAATTAGAACCGAATGAAAACATGCTTTCCTATATTCATGCATCAGATGACAAAACCGATAGTACTGGTCAACTTGATTTGGAAAAGATTCGTGCATCGGCAAAACGTTCAGAAACAGGAGGCTTGCATACCGTTTTGATTTTAGCGAAAAATGCGAGAGTCATGTTGATATATAATGTGGACACTGCCGATGGGCTTGTGAATGGTGTAATTGGAACTGTGGAACATATTGTGAAGGATGTCAATGGAAACACGCAGGTTGTTTTGGTTAAATTTGATAATGAAATTGTTGGCAGAAGCGCTATTCGTACGAGTCAATGGAAAGATGATTACCCAGATGCAGTCCCAATACGGAGACACGAAGGCAGGTTTGAGAAAGGTAACAAGAAAGGTGCCCAAATTGCAAGAAGGCAGTTCCCTCTCACCTTAGCATGGGCTGTAATGATTCATAAATGCCAAGGTCTTACAGTTGATAACATAGTTGTTAATATGAAAGGAGCAAAAAGGTTTGGAAGAGGGCAAGCATATGTTGCATTCAGTCGCGTGAAGACCATGGAAGGTTTATTCATAGTAAATTTCAATGCTGCTGGAATCAAAGCCAACGACAAGATAGAATCTGAAATGCAAGAAATGCGAGAGAAGACAATACCAAAAGATGTCTTGAAGTTGATGGAAGTTGAAAAACCTGACTGGAAAACAGTAGGGCATTTGAATGTGCGGTACTTTTTAAATAAGCTCCCGGATTTACTAAGTGATAGATATCATGACATATTAGAACGTGTAGATGTCATGTGCTTTACAGAGACGTATTTGTCATACGAGCACAATATTGACTCTTTCTGTCAGAGGTATAACTACAACGCTTTTAGACAAAACATTCCATCTACAGACGTACACGGTGGTAAGCATGGTATCATGATTTGTGGAAGAAACGAACTGCAAGGGATAGATAACACACCTGACACCGACGGCTTGGAATGTAAAGTTGTAACTTTCAACGCAGTTAAGTTAACCGTGGTTCTTGTCTACAGAAAACCATCCTTTCACTTGGATATATTTCTCAAGAAGCTTAATACTGTAATGAAAAAGTTGCCACTTGATACACCAATAGTTGTTCTGGGTGACTTCAACGATGACCTTAGTGTCAATCCTGAAAGCAAATTAACGAACTTAATGACAGAGCTAGGATTTTATCAACTTGTGAAAAAACCAACTACTGATAGAGGCACGTTGATTGACCACATATACTACAATAGGTGCACATTAGGAGACCTCATCGATGTACATGACACTTATTGTTCTGATCACGATATGACATTCTTGTCCACAAAGTGTCCTTGATATGCTCAATTTTAATTTGCATTAACACTTGAGAAATATAGCAAGTGAATCATATATTTTATTTATTGAATTGATTGTCACTAATTTATTGCACAAGTATTCATAGAATTTATTCAGTTATGCTGACATTGTTGACGAAATGTTTCCCTGAATTGTATATTTGCATTATACTTTGGAAATTTAAAAATGAAATGTTTTGAGTGTTCAGTTGTTGTATTTGTTGGTATTTGTTTCATTACTTTTGAAAAAAATTAATGTTACTGACGGTACCAGTCTCATTTATATTTTGGCATTGTGAGTTGTGTACATTTTTGCAACTTGCGCAGGGGTTTGCCTGTGCAAGCTGCATGGGTGGGGCCGGGATGGGGGTACGTGGCGCCCGCAGAAAAAAAGGGCATCCAATAAATCTTCTGGGATTTTGGGTGTCAAAAATCAGAGAGGTATGCATGTTTTAATATTTGAAAGTAAATGTTCTCAAACACAATGTTTTGCTCCTCGGAAACATGTGCGATGTGTGCATTTGTATAAAGGTGATACATTCAGAAAAAGGCTTGTAAAATATCTAAACCATTTTTTGTCATGTTTGAAAAAATATGTGATCAACATGTACAACACGTGTTCCAATCGTTTACATTGTAATTCATGTAAGTATATGTAGTCTGTTTGTTTGTATTGTTAATTGTAAACAACATTTATACTTAATTCTTGCCTTCTACTTGTTCAGTACATGTAATGCAGCTGCATGTGGGAAGTGCTCATATTTTTGTGTGTTCTGAATACTTTATATGTATGTGCAGTGATGTGTTTTCACTTACCTAGAATAATTCCTTGAAGTCTGCGAGCGCCACTTAGTGTTTAGCCAAAATGTTGAGTTATGAAATTGAGATATATTATCGAGTGTGCAAGGGTTGTGTCAACTGTGACAGTTTTCGCTAGATGATGTTCATGAATTATACCTGGAACAAACACAATTCCTTGTTACGAAAGTACCTGATTGGTATACAATTTTTTTAATGAAAAATAGAATTTAGGAAGCACCACACGCCCACTATATGGTACATTTGTATTCCATATGCTTTATTCAGCAACGTTGGATAAGGGATAGGTACACTGGCGTAGTTTCATAACTTCTTAATTTCTTTGGCTGGCATGTACCAGTACATTTTATGTAACAAGTAACCATGGGAACTACATTCGATAATTGTTTTAACCTATATAAAATTATGTGAAATGAGAAGAATATTTGTATGTATAGTAAAGAACCTTCATATCTCTCTGACCGGTACTATGTAATGGTTTTGATTTTATTTGTGTGCTTAATCGATATATATTTCAAAATATTTGCAAATAGGTAATTTGGTCCAGTAGAATGTAAAAGGTGTACAAATGTACCTCTTAGTATAATATGGTAACGTATAAGCTGTTTCATGTATATGATTTTATTGTAACTACATTGCGGCCAACGATAAGATATATATAAAAAGAAAATAACATTGAAGCAAAATATCAGATGTTCATGATACAATATGTTTATGATATACTTTGTTGAAATCCCATTGCCATGTTTCCAGGAATCATTATTGTTACTTTACTGAGCAAAATTCACTCTTGTCAACAGGTGGAATATATACTATTCATTGATATAACAGTCGAAGAAATTGGAAGGGTGCTAAATAATGCAATTGATATAATTAATAATATATGTCTTTTGCAGTTCTAAGATTGTTTGACTGTTCATGTACATGGAGTTTGTTTTGACAATGACTTTTTATGATGTCCAATGGCACATAGATCATCATCAAAGTCATTTAGTTTGCCACTGGAGCGCATTTAGGTGCCTGTAAGCAATGACATACTATCTCACATTTCATCATCAACTTTCATCAAGCCTCTGGCGCAACATTTAGTTGTCCGTAAGCGAAGTGATATCATCTCATATAATCATCATCATCTTTCATTGAGACACTTGCGTGGCATTGATTCACCGGTACTTAAAAGGAAGTATAGGTAGCAAATGCCCAATTGGCCTTTTTGCAAATAAACACATGAAAAATCAACCAACTATATTAGAACAGTTTGTATATAATAATTAGAAAGACCAAATGTTACCATGTAGCAGATGTTCATTGACAAAATAAATTTTTTGCACCTGGTTTTATGAAATGTATTAACTTTTCACGGAGCCCTCTATGTACGAAGTTGCTTCCATATTGAAATATATATATATAATCAAAAACATAGCATAATATTGCCTATGGGCATAGCATAATATTGTTAAAGAGGGGAGTAAATGGTTTTATGAAGTAAATCACATCTCTTAATAACCATGAATGACATAAAAATGGTTCTTCGGGTGTAATATGGTTCTTCGGGTGTAATATATTATAAATATTGGATTCACCATGTTATACTTGAATAATGTATATGCTCCTTGCCATCATCACCATGTGTTGTTGATATACTCAATAAAATACCATTTAATATCCAGTTATTGCCTTGCTATTCATCTCATAACCGGTTGATCAATTCACACCATCACGAACAAGTAGTGAGTCATTACCACACAGATAGCCTTATAACATTGATCATTCAAACAGTCGAACAGTAAAACAGTACAAAATCAGGTCAAACTGTATAATAACGTTATCATACATCTGGTGTTATGATACATGTGAAACTATTCATCAAAACAGAGTGAAAATATCAATGTTTCCCATCATGATTTTGACTTAAATTACCGATTTCTTGCATGGCAGAGTCTGATCTGGATATAGATTGGCCTCAGGTACCAGAAATTGTTATATGCTAATCATGGGTCTGCACAGTAACATAATTCGTAATTCTAAATTATATAATAAATATACATTTACTCAAAAGCTATCAATAACGTCACCATGGATGAAGTGATTGTGCTGAAAACTTACCCGAGATGAGTATACTCACATATACAGGCACAGCAAATCCTATGATTATCCTATCACTATTGATCTTTGAAGCTCCACACGCCCACTACATGGTTCACCTGGATAATATGTGTCCGTGGGTCAACACCTTCCATTTGGGATACTACTTGATAGGTTTCAATGAGTTTGAAAACTTGACCTTAAAAGCTTGCTCATGTGACCTAATTTTTCTGACCAAGTTCAAAGTCAATCATGGCTTTAACATGAAAGTGTGAGTACCATGCCTGTTCTGAATATGATTCAAATTTCACGAGCCTACGATAATTCAAACATAAGTTATTACCAAAAATGGGCTTTTCTGGGATTTTGAGGATCTTGACCTTTGACCTTGTGGTTCATGTCGTAGAGTTCAATGCTGTCAATTTGTATCAAGTTCCAAAAGATTCCTTCCAGCATTGATGTTGTAATGGCTTTTTGAAATTTCAAATATTTGACGTTTATGACATCATTGTGACGTCACTGAACGTCATAGCACCTAAAATAAGACATCACTAGGCTCAGGAGACCGAGACCTCCCTAACGGTATGCTATTTGATAAGGTGTGCTGAACTTTGTACTTGACCTTGACATTTACCTATGACGAATTTCTCAAGGTCAAGTTCGAAGGTCACATTCAAGGTCACCTTAGAAAGGCCTTTCGATATGCCACAATATGGTCTTAGTCTGAACTCTCTGCGATGATTAGTTCCGAAGTTATATCCATTTATGTGATTTTGACCTTTTCTTCAACCTTGACCTTGACCTCTGACCTTGGGTCACGAAAATCGTGCATTGTTTGTGTATGGAGATATAGATCGTACTTGAATAATGTTGTCGGAATCGAACAAGAATTGTGAACACTATGGCCTTTCGAAATTTCGAAAAATTGACGTTCATGACGTCACTGTGACGTCAATAACCGTGAAATCTAAAAAATGTTGAGATAGTATGTATTAGCGAATCAAGACCTTCCATTTGGTGTACTACTTGATAGGGTTCAGTTAGTTTGTAAATTTGACCTTGAAGTTTTCCTCATGTGACCTCATTTTTCCGACCAAGTTCAAGGTCAATCATGGAATCGACATATACTTCTGATTGCCATATCTCTCCTGAATGATATGAATGAAATTTCACGAGTCTACCGCGAATCTAGCAGATGTTATTACCGAAAACGTGTTTTTCTGGGATTTCGGTGACCTTGACCTTGATCTTTGACCTTTGTACTTCAGTTCGTGGAGGTCAATGCTGACAATAAGCATATCAAGTTTCAAGTGATTCCATACAGTATTGACGCTGTTATGGCCTTTTGAAATTTCGGAAATTCAACGTTTATGACGTCATTGTGACGTCAGTGTACGTCGCAGCGCCGAAAATAAGATATCATTGGAATCAGGGGCTAAAGACCTTTCAAACGATATACTACAATCTATGATGCGCTGACCTTCGCACTTGACCTTGATATTGAGCTTAGGCGAACTTCTCAAGGTCAAGGTCAAATGTCAAGGTGAAGGTCACAGAAGATAGAACTCGAGTTTATCTACAATATGCACTTAATTTGAAGTCTCTATGACGATTAGAACCGGAGTTATGGCCACTTATGTGTTTTCAACGTTTTGTGTGACCTTGACCTTGACCTTTGACCTAGACACTCCAAAAAAGGACGTTTTTTGGCCATTATCCTAGAGAATATGCACACGAATTTCTGAAGAATTCAGTGAAGAATTGTGGACGCTAGAGGGCGCACAAACAAACAAACAAACACTTCAGTTAGTTTGTAAATTTGACCTTGAAGTTTTCCTCATGTGACCTCATTTTTCCGACCAAGTTCAAGGTCAATCATGGAATCGACATATACTTCTGATTGCCATATCTCTCCTGAATGATATGAATGAAATTTCACGAGTCTACCGCGAATCTAGCAGATGTTATTACCGAAAACGTGTTTTTCTGGGATTTCGGTGACCTTGACCTTGATCTTTGACCTTTGTACTTCAGTTCGTGGAGGTCAATGCTGACAATAAGCATATCAAGTTTCAAGTGATTCCATACAGTATTGACGCTGTTATGGCCTTTTGAAATTTCGGAAATTCAACGTTTATGACGTCATTGTGACGTCAGTGTACGTCGCAGCGCCGAAAATAAGATATCATTGGAATCAGGGGCTAAAGACCTTTCAAACGATATACTACAATCTATGATGCGCTGACCTTCGCACTTGACCTTGATATTGAGCTTAGGCGAACTTCTCAAGGTCAAGGTCAAATGTCAAGGTGAAGGTCACAGAAGATAGAACTCGAGTTTATCTACAATATGCACTTAATTTGAAGTCTCTATGACGATTAGAACCGGAGTTATGGCCACTTATGTGTTTTCAACGTTTTGTGTGACCTTGACCTTGACCTTTGACCTAGACACTCCAAAAAAGGACGTTTTTTGGCCATTATCCTAGAGAATATGCACACGAATTTCTGAAGAATTCAGTGAAGAATTGTGGACGCTAGAGGGCGCACAAACAAACAAACAAACACTTCAGTTAGTTTGTAAATTTGACCTTGAAGTTTTCCTCATGTGACCTCATTTTTCCGACCAAGTTCAAGGTCAATCATGGAATCGACATATACTTCTGATTGCCATATCTCTCCTGAATGATATGAATGAAATTTCACGAGTCTACCGCGAATCTAGCAGATGTTATTACCGAAAACGTGTTTTTCTGGGATTTCGGTGACCTTGACCTTGATCTTTGACCTTTGTACTTCAGTTCGTGGAGGTCAATGCTGACAATAAGCATATCAAGTTTCAAGTGATTCCATACAGTATTGACGCTGTTATGGCCTTTTGAAATTTCGGAAATTCAACGTTTATGACGTCATTGTGACGTCAGTGTACGTCGCAGCGCCGAAAATAAGATATCATTGGAATCAGGGGCTAAAGACCTTTCAAACGATATACTACAATCTATGATGCGCTGACCTTCGCACTTGACCTTGATATTGAGCTTAGGCGAACTTCTCAAGGTCAAGGTCAAATGTCAAGGTGAAGGTCACAGAAGATAGAACTCGAGTTTATCTACAATATGCACTTAATTTGAAGTCTCTATGACGATTAGAACCGGAGTTATGGCCACTTATGTGTTTTCAACGTTTTGTGTGACCTTGACCTTTGACCTAGACACTCCAAAAAAGGACGTTTTTTGGCCATTATCCTAGAGAATATGCACACGAATTTCTGAAGAATTCAGTGAAGAATTGTGGACGCTAGAGGGCGCACAAACAAACAAACAAACACACACACAAATCCACAAACCAACCGACCAACATACTTGCCGAAATCTTTAGATTCCGGCAAGTAACAAACGGAACCGATCAACATACTTGACAAAATCTTTGATTTCGTCAAGTAATAATATCCGGTGCATATATACAAGCTATTGGGCCTTAGGCAATGCCCTACATGTACTATAAACCTGTAACAGTGCTCACAATGCTCACAAACCCGGTGCTCACAAACCCCTGTTCGTCATGCCCAATAGTTCTGATATAAAGTGGCCTGTGGCTTGACCCAGACTGTATTTAGACATGAGTTTTAGGCTTTATTATATCAGTTGGACACCTCTGAGTCTGAAAACAAAGGAATTGTTTTGTTGTTTGAGATGTGCACTTGGATACATATATGATATACTGTACTACTGCTCAACCGAGTGTGTATATTTAGAAGGGGACATGTCCACAGGGGGTAATCGTTTCTGCAGCTTATTGTTGTGTGAACGGATTGAGAATCAGATTCACCCCACTGCTCTTTCTACTTTGATATCTCGGCGAGTTTTCAATTTATTCCAAATGTGAAAAGTGCATTATAAACTAGAAATAACACTGCACCTGACTGTATGAAATGCTTCAGAATTGAATGTTCAGAAAATTTGTGAAAATTGGAGCCATGAAAACATTAAAAATATCTGTAAAATCCAGAATCCTCATAAGATTCTGATTAAGCTTTGTCAGATTATAGACAAAATTCGAGGTCAATCATGGATTTGACATATTTGTCTGATTGGTATACCTCTTCTGAATGACATGGTTCAAATTTCATGAGCCCACAATGATTCAAACAGATGTTATTACCGGAAACGTGTATTTCTGGGATTTCGATGACCTTGACCTTGACCTTTGACCTTTGCACTTAAATTCGTAGAAGTCAATGCTGTCAAAGTGCATATCAAATTTCAAAGGATTCCATTCACTATTGACGGTGTTATGGCCCCTTGAAATTTCGGATTTTTGACGTTTATGACGTCATTATGACGTCAGTTTATGTCGCAGCGCCAAAAATGAGATATCACTGGAATCAGGGACTCAAGACCTTTCCAACAATGTACTACTCGATATAGTGTGCTGACCTTCGTACTTGACCTTGATATTCACCTCATGGCATACTTCTCAAGGTCAAGGTCAAATGTCAAGGTCATGGTCACAGAAGACAGAACTCGAGTATATCTACAATATGAACTTGATTTGAAGTCTCTACGATGATTAGAACTGGAATAATGAGCACTTATGTGTTTTCGACGTTTTGCGTGACCTTGACCTTGTTATTTGACCTTGAGCTTAACAAAGAACTAGCGACCTTCCTTTTTCAGCCTAGAAACTTTCTACCAGATTTCATGAATTTCCAATGAGAACTGTGGCCTGTAGAGCGCACACAAACAAACAAACAAACATACAAACGAGAGCCCCTAGGGCACCCACTTGCCGGAACGCATACTCATGATACTTGACAGGTTTGAATGAATTTGAAATTTCCAACTGTATCCTATTCAATATGATGCACTGATGTTTCCAACTGTATCCTATTCAATATGGTGCACTGAATTTTGTACTCGACCTTGATATTGACTTGTGGCGAACCTCTCAAGGTCAAGGTCAAAGGTCACATTCAAGGTCACTCATGAAAGGCCTTTTAATATGCCACAATATGGTCTTAGTTTGAACTCTCTGCGACGATTAGTTCCGAAGTTATGGCCATTTATGTGATTTTGACCTTTCTCTTGACCTTGACCTCGACCTTTGACCTTGAGTCACGAAAATTGTGCATTGTCTGTGTATAAAGACATATATTTTACCTGTATAATTCCATCAGAATCGAACAAGGTGTGTGGACACTATGACCATTTGAAAGTTCGACGAAATTACGTTTATGACGTCACTGTGACGTCAATAAACGTCACATCTCAAAACTGATGAGAAAGTATGTACCAGGGAGTCAAGACCTTTCATTTGATATACTACTTGATAGGTTTCAGTTAGTTTTGAAACTTGACCTTGAAGTTTTCCTCATATGACCTTATTTTCCTGACCAAGTTCAAAGTCAATCATGAAATTGACATATACGCTCGATTGCTATGTCGCTTCTGAATGATATGGTTTGAATTTCATGAACCTACAACAATTCAAATGGATGTTATTACCGGAAACGTGTTTTTTTGGGATTTCGATGACCTTGACCTTGACCTTTGACCTTTGTACTTTAATTACTAGAGGTCATTACTGTCAATATGCACATCAAGTTTTAAGAGATTCCATAAAGTATTGACGATGTTATGGCCTTTTGAAATTTCGGAAATTTGACGTTTATGACGTCATTGTGACGTCAGTGTACGTCGCAGAGCCGAAAATAAGGTATCACTGCAATCAGGGGGTCAAGACCTTTCCAACGATATACTACTCGATATGATTCGCTGACCTTCGTACTTGACCTTGACATTCACCTCATGGCGAACTTCTCAAGGTCAAGGTCAAATCTCAAGGTCAAGGTCACAGAAGATAGAACTCGAGTTTATCTACAATATGAACTTGGTTTGAAGTCTCTATAACGAATAGAACCGGAGTTATGGCCACTTATGTGTTTTTACCATTTTGCATGACCTTGACCTTGACCTTTGACCTAGAATCACCAAAAACGTGCAGTCGCGAACCATCGTTCTAGAAAATATGCACACCAAGTTTGGAGGGAATTAGGAGAAAATTGTGGACGCTAGAGGGGGCACAAACAAACAAACAAACAAACGAGAGCCCATAGGGCACACACTTGCCGGAACCAAAATATATGTCATATGCCAATGACATGACATATGGATTTGAACAAATTGACTAAAATTTCTTCCCTACTTACTACGTTTACTTACTTACTTTACTTCATTTTACTTTAGTTTACTTCACAAACTACTCTTACTATCAATGTTACCTCATTGAACGTCACAGCACCAAAAATAAGACATCAATGGACTCAGGAGACCAAGAACTTTCTAACGGTATACTACTCGATATGATGAGCTGAACTTCGTACTTGACCTCGATATTGAGCTCATCACAAAGTCTCAAAAACAATGTCAAATGTCATATTCAAAGTCAAATAAGAAAGGCTTCTCAATATGCTGCAATATGGTCATAGTTTGAACTCTCTACGGCGATTAGTTTCGAAGTTACTGCCATTTATGTGATTTTCACGTGATTATGACGTCATTTGTGATCATTTCTATGCTGCAAACTTACTGTGAATGGATTTTTCTTTAATATGCATGTTAAAATCGTGTTTATATATGTTATAGTATCACCAGACAAGATCATAATATCTTCAGATAATAAGTTTCCCTTGAAATTTTATTGATTTGTTGCCACAAAAACGTCAATTACGTCAAAATAGATATATCAATTGAGCTAAAAATTGACAGAGCATCACAGGCCGAATCCACATCGTCTGCAGGTGTTAGATCTGCAGTAAATGTTATAAGTTTACACACCTGACACTTAAAAGACCTGAATATCAGTCTGGAATCACGTTTGACGTCATTATGACGTCAATAGACGTCCCATTCCAAAAATGACAACAGATTTGAAAAGTACTTTCGAAGACCTTTCAAATGAGCTACTACTCGATATATTCACAAAAGGTCAAGGTCAAGGTCATTTTTGAGGTCAACTTTGACCTCAGGCGTCATAGTTAATGGTCACATTGAAGGTCACCTAAGAAAGGCCTTTTGATATGCTACAATATGATCCTAGTCTGAACTCTCTACGACGATTAGTTCCGAAGTTATGGTCAATTATGTGATTTTGACCTTTTCTTTGACCTTGACCTTTACCTTTGACCTTGGGTCATGAAGATTGTGCATTGCCTGAGCATGGAAATATATATTATACTTGGATATTTTAGTCACAATCGAACAAGAATTGTGGACACTATGGCCTTTTGAAATTTCAAAAAATTGACGTTGATGACGTCATTGTGACGTCAATAAACGTCAAATCTGAATATTAATGGGATAGTGTGTGTCAGGGTGTAAAGACCTTCCATTTGATATACTAATTGATAGGTTTCAGTTAGTTTGGAAATTTGACCTTGAGGTTTTCCTCATGTGACCTCATTTTTCCGACCAAGTTCAAGGTCAATCATGAAATTGACATATACGTCTGATTGCCATACCTCTTCTGAATGATATGGTTCAAATTTCATGAACCTAAGACGATTCCAACCGATGTTATTAACGGAAACGCGTTTTTCTGGGATTTCGATGACCTTGACCTTGACCTTTGACCTTTGTACTTCAAGTCGTAGAGGTCAATGATGTCAATATGCATATCAAGTTTCAATGGATTCCATACACTATTAACGATATTATGGCCTTTTGAAATTTCGGAAATTTGACGTTTATGACGTCATTGTGACGTCAGTTTACGTCGCAGCGCCAAAAATAAGATATCACTGGAATCAGGGGCCCAAGACCTTCCCAACGATATACTACTCGACATGGTGCGCTGACCTTCAAACTTGACCTTGACATTCACATCATGGCGAACTCTCAAGGTCAAGGTCAAATGTCAAGGTCAAGGTTAGAAGATAGAACTCGAGTTTATCTACAATATGCACTTAATTTGAAGTCTCTAGCCCGATTAGAACCGGAGTTATGGCCATTTATGTGTATTCATTGTTTTGCATGACCTTGACCTTGACCTTTGACCTAGAATCACCAAAAGTGTGCGGTCGCGAGCCATGAACCCACGGAATATGCACACGAAGTTTGGAAGAAATCGAGTGTGAAATGTGGACCCTAGAGGGCGAACAACCAAACAGACAAACAAACAAACATACAAACACATAAACAAACCAACCGACCAACATACTTGCCGAAATCGTAGATTCCGGCAAGTAACAAACGAGAGCCCCTAGGGCACCCACTTGCCGGAATGCATACTCATGATACTTCTCTACGACTAATACTTTCCAATATGTAGCTCCATTTTGAAAATTGACGTGTTACGTCATGACGTCATTTACGTTGCATGTAGCATGTCGAAACTCGGTATATGGCTGGGTATTAATATTCCACATACGTGCTCACAATTACAGTCCAATATCTTCAAATTTGAGTGCACTGTAGATGTTTGAAAGTTTGCTGAAAGGTCAAAAAATTAGTATGAGAGGCTTTACGTTTATGACGTCATAATGGAAAATCCATCATGGCGGAAAAGTATCGGACAGTACCCTCCTAAGGCAGAATTTGACGAGCTTTCCAATGGTGCAATCCGCTTCTCTGTACGACGAATACTTTCCGATATATAACCCCATTTTGAAAATTGACGATTTACGTCATGACGTCATTTGCGTTGCATGTATCGTGTTGAAACTCGATATATGGCTGGATATCAATATTCCACATACGTTCTCACAATTATAGTTCACTACCTTCAAATTTGAGTGCACTGTGGATGTTTGAAAGTTTGCTGAAAAGTCGAAAAATTGGTATGCGAGGCTTTACCTTTATGACGTCATAACGGAAAATCCATCATGGCGGAAAAGTATCGGACAGTACCCCCCTAAACCAGAACTTAATGCGTTTTCCAATGGTGCAATCCGCTTCTCTGTACGACAAATACTTTCCGATATATAACCATATTTTGAAAATTGACGTTTTACGTCATGACGTCATTTACGTTGCTTGCAGCGTGTTGAAACTCGGTATATGGCTGGGTAATAATATTCCACATACGTGTTCACAATTACAGTCCAAGATCCTCAAATTTGAGTGCACTGTAGATGTTTGAAAGTTTGCTGAAAAGTCGAAAAAGTGGTATGACAGGCCTTACGTTTATGACGTCATAGCGGAAAATCTGTCATGGCGGAAAAGTATCGGACAGTGCCCTCCTAAACCAGAATTCAACGTGCTTTCCAGTGGTGCAATCCGTTTCTCTGTACGACAAATACTTTCCAATATAGAGCCCTATTTTGAAGATTGACGTTTTACGTCATGACGTCATTTACGTTGCATTTACCGTGTTGAAACTCGGTATATGGCTGGGTATTGATATTCCACATACGTTCTTACAATTATAGTTCAATACCTTCAAATTTGAGTGCACTGTGGATGTTTGAATGTTTGCTGAAAACTCGAAAAATTGGTATGACAGGCCTTACGTTTATGACGTCATAGCGGAAAATCTATCATGGCGGAAAAGTATCGGACAGTACCCTCCTAAACCAGAATTCAACGTGCTTTCCAATGGTGCAATTCGCTTCTCTGTACAATAAATACTTTCCAATGTAGAGCCCCATTTTGAAAATTCACGTTTCACGTCGTGACGTCATTGACGTTCAACCGATCCAAATTAAACTTCGCAGTATGATGGATAATATTACCATATATCGGTATGCTAAATTTCAGAGGTATCGGTTCAAATATGACTGTTGTGTGAATTTTTGAAAATTCGCCAATGATGAGTGATAGGGATTTTTCGAGTTTTCAAGAATTTTTGGTGACGTCATCAATGAATCGATTTTTTCCAAAAACGTGCGGTCTCGTCCCGAAGCGAATACCTATCTATTAAAAAAGTTTCGGGATGCTAGCTCAAAAACTGTGCATGCTAGAGGGGGCACAAACAAATGAAAAGTCGAAAATTGGTTTGACAGGCCTTACGTTTATGACGTCATAGCGGAGAATCTATCATGGCGGAACAGTATCGGACATTAGCCTTCTAAACCAGAATTCAACGTGCTTTCCAACGGTGCAATCCGCTTCTCTGTACGATAAATACTTTCCAATGTAGAGCCCCATTTTAAAAATTCACGTTTCACGTCGTGACGTCATTGACGTTCGACCGATCCAAATTAAACTTCGCAGTATGATGGATAATATTACCATATATCGGTGTGCTAAATTTCAGAGGTATCGGTTCAAGTATGACTGTTGTGTGAATTCTTGAAAATTCGCCAATGATGAGAGATAGGGATTTTTTTAGTTTTCAAGAATTTTTGGTGACGTCATCAATGAATCGACTTTTTCCAAAAACGTGCGGTCTCTTCCCAAAGCGAATACCTATCTATTAAAAAAGTTTCGGGATGCTAGGTTGAAAACTGTGCATGCTAGAGGGGGCACAAACATATGAAAAGTCGAAAAATTGGTATGACAGGCCTTACGTTTATGACGTCATAGCGGAAAATCTATCATGGCGGAACAGTATCGGACATTAGCCTTTTAAACCAGAATTCAACGTGCTTTCCAATGGTGCAATCCGCTTCTCTGTACGATAAATACTTTCCAATGTAGAGCACCATTTTGAAAATTCACGTTTCACGTCGTGACGTCATTGACGTTCAACCGATTCAAATTAAACTTCGCAGTATGATGGATAATATTATTATATATCGGTGTGCTAAATTTCAGAGGTATCGGTTCAAATATGACTGTTGTGTGAATTTTTGAAAATTCGCCAATGATGAGAGATAGGGGTTTTTTGAGTTTTCAAGAATTTTTGGTGACGTCATCAATGAATCGATTTTTGCCAAAAACGTGCGGTCTCTTCCCAAAGCGAATACCTATCTATTAAAAAAGTTTCGGGATGCTAGCTCGAAAACTGTGCATGCTAGAGGGGGCACAAACAAACAAACACACAAACCGACAAACCAACCAACCAACATACTTGCCGGAATTTTAAATTCCGGCAAGTAACAAACACACAAACCGACAAACCAACCGACCAACATACTTGCCGGAATTTAAAATTCCGGCAAGTAACAAACGGAACCGATCAACATACTTGACAAAATCTTTGATTTCGTCAAGTAACAAATGAACCGACATAGTCGACTAACTTGCCGGAATAGCTGGCAATGACCTTGAACTTTTACCAAAGACTTTGAATTTTTTGCAAAGTTGATGCATCTGGTTATTTTAAATATGAGTAATGGCATTTTTCTAGATTTTGTATAGTTGATGGAAAACATTGAAAAAAGTATTATGTAGGTATCGATCTATTATCACCAATAGTCAGATTTTGATGATGCCAACAACAAACCTAATATACAACATTTTGCAATAGAAACAAAGCCCGACCAAATAGTTTATCCAAAGACACACTGACGTGTGTAAAAAAGTAAAAAAGTATTATATTATATTATAAGTAAAAAAGTATTATATTTCTTTCCTAGCATAAGCAGTTTGTGGTCATGAAAGACTGATAGGATTCTGATCTTTTGTGACGTCATCAATAGAGCTATTTTTCTCAAAATCATTCTGTCAAGAGCCATTATCCTACAGAATATCTACATCAAATTTGAAAAGAATCAAGCAACAAATGTGGACGCTATGAGTATGAAAAGACAAACAAATGAAATTTTCTCCAATTTTCCGTCATAAAAAGGTCAATTAGGCCATTACCACTGCAATTATTGAACTGATATTTGTCAAATAGCTTCAGTAGGTATCCCCAATACTTACTAGAGCACCGGATCAACAATAATCATAAATGGTTTATGCATCTCATGTAAACAATCAATTGAAGTATGATAAAATCACGTTTCACGTCATTATGACGTCATATGACGTCAGATTCCAAAAATAAGAACATATATCGAAACTACTCCCGAAGACCTTTCAAACGAGTTACTACTCGATATTTTCGCGAAAGGTCAAGGTCAAGGTCATTTTTTGGGTCAACTTCGACCTCAGGCGCTTGCAAAGGCTATCGGCCATACGCCTTAGGTGTAAATACAAAAGTTGATAGGCTAAGTGAGTGCAATACTGTGGATTTACTTTCGTGTCTCTATCTTGCTTACTTCCTGAGATATAGTGACCTACATGGTTTTCACTTGCGGGTCAATATTGACCTTGACTTCCGACCTTTGACCTTGAAATTTCGCGGAACAAAAGAACTCGTCCTTGGCTATAAAATGGTGTATCATTAGATTTTTACGCACATTATTGACGCTTTTATCAGCATGGACAGCTTGAAACATGCAATTTCGCTTATAATGGGACCAATTTCGTTGCCATAGAAACGTCGATTACGTCATAAGGGATTGACCGATCGCGCTAAAAATTGACATTGACCATGAGGGACCGGTCCGACATCGTTTCCGAGCATCAGATCGAAAATCGGAGGAGGTGACCTCCAAGGTCAAATATTCGACCTGAGGCGAACTTCTCAAGGTCAAGGTCGAAGGTCAAGGTCAAGGTCACAAAAGATAGAACTCGAGTATATCTACCATATGCACTTGATTTGAAGTCTCTACGACAATTAGAACTGGAGTTATGAGCACTTATGTGTTTTCGACGTTTTGCGTGACCTTGACCTTGACCTTTGGCCTATATTCTCCAAAAGTGTGCGGTGCCTGCCTGTTATACTACAGATTACATGCCCCAAGTTACGTAACAATCACTGTACAATTGCGACCTGTAGAGCACTAACAGATAAACAATCAATCAATCAATCAAACCAACCGACCAACATACTTGCCGAAATCTTTAGATTCCGGCAAGTAACAAACGGAACCGATCAACATACTTGACAAAATCTTTGATTTCGTCAAGTAATAATATCCGGTGCATATATACAAGCTATTGGGCCTTAGGCAATGCACTACATGTACTATAAACCTGTAACAGTGCTCACAATGCTCACAAACCCGGTGCTCACAAACCCCTGTTCGTCATGCCCAAAATTTCTGATATAAAGTGGCCTGTCGCTTGACCCAGACTGTATTTAGACTAGAGTTTTAGGCTTTATTATATCAGTTGGACACCTCTGAGTCTGAAAACAAAAGAATTGTTTTGTTGTTTGAGATGTGCACTTGGATACATATATGATATACTGTACTACTATGCAACCGAGTGTGTATATTTAGAAGGGGACATGTCCACAGGGGGTAATCGTTTCTGCAGCTTATTGGCGTGTGAACGGATTGAGAATCAGATTCACCCCACTGCTCGTTCTACTTTGATATCTCGGCGAGTTTTCAATTTATCCCAAATGTGAAAAGTGGACCATAAAGTAGAATTAACACTGCCACTGACTGCATGAAAAGCTTCGTAATTGAAAGTTCAGTAAATTTTTGAAAATTGGAACCATTGACACATAAAATGTATTTGAAAGACCCAAAGACTGATAGGATTCGGATCTTTTGTGACGTCATCAATAGAGCTATTTTTCTCAAAACCATTCTGTCAAGAGCCATTATCCTACAGAATATCTACATCAAATTTGAAAAGAATCAAGCAACAAATGTGGACGCTATGAGTATGAAAAGACAAACAAATGAAATTTTCTCCAATTTTCCGTCATAAAAAGGTAAATTAGGCCATTACCACTGCAATTATTGAACTGATATTTGTCAAATAGCTTCAGTAGGTATCCCCAATACTTCCCAGAGCACCGGATCAACAATAATCATGAATGGTTTATGCATCTCATGTAAACAATCAAGTGAAGTATGATAAAATCACGTTTCACGTCATTATGACGTCATATGACGTCAGATTCCAAAAATAAGAACATATATCGAAACTACTCCCGAAGACCTTTTAAACGAGTTACTACTCGATATTTTCGCGAAAGGTCAAGGTCAAGGTCATTTTTTGGGTCAACTTCGACCTCAGGCGCTTGCAAAGGCTATCGGCCATACGCCTTAGGTGTAAATACAAAAGTTGATAGACTAAGTGAGTGCAATACTTTGGATTTACTTCCGCGTTTCTATCTTTCTTAGTTCCTGAGATGTAGGGACCTACATGGTTTTCACTTGCAGGTCAATATTGACCTTGGCTTTCGACCTTTGACCTTGAAATTTTTTGGAACACAAGAACTTATCCTTGACTATAAACGAGTTTATCATTAGATTTTTAAGCACATTATTGACGCTTTTATCAGCATGGACAGCTTGAAACATGCAATTTCGCTTATAATGGGACTGATTTCGTTGCCATAGAAACGTCAATTACGTCATAACGAATTGACCGATCGCGCTAAAAATTGATATTGACCATGAGGGACCGGTCCCACATCGTTTCCAAGCATCAGATCGAAAATCGGAGGAGGTGACCTCCAAGGTCAAATATTCGATCTCAGGCGAACTTCTCAAGGTCAAGGTCAAAGGTCAAGGTCAAGGTCACGGAAGATAGAACTCGAGTATATCTACAATATGCACTTGATTTGAAGTCTCTACGACGATTAGAACTGGAGTTATGAGCACTTATGTGTTTTCGTCGTTTTGCGTGACCTTGACCTTGTTATTTGACCTTGAGCTTAACAAAGAGTCTGGGACCTTCCTATTTCAGCCTAGAAATTTTCTACTAAATTTCATGAATTTCCAATGAGAACTGTGGCCTGTAGAGGGCACACAAACAAACAAACAAACAAACAAACAAACAAACAAACGAGATACCATTGGCCTAAAGGCCAAACTTGTCGAAATCTTTTTCTACATGCGTGGCCTACTTTAAGCATAATTGAATGAGGTTTCCGACGGTGTAATCCATTTCATTAAGGATAAATACTTACCCAGATACAATCCTATTTCGAAAATGGACGTTTGACGTCATGACGTCATTGTTGTTGAATGTAACGTGTTAAACTCGGTACATGGCTGGTATTAATATTCGACATAGGTTCCCATAATTACAGTGTAATAACTTCAAATTTGAGTGCACTGTGGATGTTTCAATGTTTGCTGACAAGTCGAAAAATTGGTATGACAGGCATTACGTTTATTACGTCATAGCAGAATATCTATCATGGGAACGAATTGGACAGTAGCCCCCATAACCAAAATTCAACGAGCTTTCCAATGGTGCAATCTGCTTCTCTGTGGGACAAAAACTTTCCGATATATAGCCCCATTTTGAAAATTGACGTTTTGCGTCATGACGTCATTGACGTTCAACGTAGCGCGTTGAATCTTGGTATATCGCTGTATATTAATATTTCACATAGGTTCTCATAATCACAGTTCAATACCTTTAAATTTGAGTGCCCTGTGGATATTTGAAAGTTTGCTGAAAAGTCGAAAAATTTTTATGACAGGCCTTACGTTTATGACGTCATAGCGGAAAATCTATCAGGGCGGAAATGTATCGGACAGTACCCTCCTAAACCAGAATTCAACGAGCTTTCGAGTGGTGCAATCCGCTTCTCTGTGCGACAAATACTTTCAGATATATAGCCCCTTTTTTTAAATTGACGTTTTACGTCATGACGTCATTGACGTTGAACGTAGCGCGTTGAAACTGGGTATATGGCTGTATATTAGTATTTCACATAGGTTCTCGAAATTACAGTTCAATACCTTTAAATTTGAGTGCCCTGTGGATATTTGAAAGTTTGCTGAAAAGTCGAAAAACTTGTATGACAGGCCTTACGTTTATGACGTCATAGCGGAAATATATCATGGCGGAAAAGTATCGGACAGTACCCTCCTAAACCAGAATTCAATGTGCTTTCCAATGGTGCAATCCGCTTTTCTGTACGACAAATACCTGTTGCTATATAGCTCCATTGTGAAAATTGACGTTTTACGTCATGACGTCATTGACGTTGCACGTAGCATGTTGAAACTCGGTATATGGCTGGGTAATAAAATTCCACATACGTTCTCATAATAACGGTCTATTACCTTCAAAATTGAGTGCACTATGGTTGTTTGAAAGTTTGCTGAAAAGCCGAAAAACTTGTATGACAGGCCTTACGTTTATGACGTCATAGCGGAAAATCTATCATGGCGGAAAAGTATCGGACAGTACCCTCCTAAACCAGAATTCAACGAGCTTTCCAATGGTGCAATCCCTTTTTCCGTACGACAAATATCTATCGATATATAGCTCCATTGTGAAAATTGACGTTTTACGTCATGACGTCACTGACGTTGCACGTAGCGTGTTGAAACTCAGTATATGGCTGGGTAATAAAGTTCCACATACGTTCTCATAATTACAGTTTATTACCTTCAAAATTGAGTGCACTGTGGTTGTTTGAAAGTTCGCTGAAAAGCCGAAAAACTTGTATGACAGGCCTTACGTTTATGACGTCATAGCGGAAAATTTATCATGGCGGAAAAGTATCGGACAGTACCCTCCTAAACCAGAATTCAACGAGCTTTCGAGTGGTGCAATCCGCTTCTCTGTGCGACAAATACTTTCAGAAATATAGCCCCATTTTTAAAATTGACGTTTTACGTCATGACGTCATTGACGTTGAACGTAGCGCGTTGAAACTTGGTATATGGCTGTATATTAATATTTCACATAGGTTCTCATAATTACAGTTCAAAACCTTCAACTTTGAGTGCACTGTGGATGTTTGAATGTTTGCTGAAAAATCGAAAATTTTGTATGACAGGCCTTACGTTTATGACATCATAGCGGAAAATTTGTCAGGGCGGCAAAGTATCGGATAGTACCCTCTTGAACCAGAATTCAACGAGCTTTCCAGTGGTGCAATCCGCTTCTCTGTACGACGAATAGTTTCCGATATATAGCCCCATTTTTGAAACTTGACGTTTTACGTCGTGACGTCATTGACGTTCAATTGATTCGAGTGAAACTTCGCAGGTTGATGGATAATATAAACATATATCAGTGTACTAAATTTCAGAAATATAGTTACAAATTTGACTGCTGTGTGAATTTTTGAAAATTCGCCAATGATGAGAGATAGGGATTTTTCGAGTTTTTAAGAATTTTTGGTGACGTCATCAATGGACCGATTTTTTTTCAAAAAGGTGCGGTCGCGTCCTTGGCCGAATACCTATTCATCAAAAAAGTTTTGAGATGTTAGCGTGAAAACTGTGGCCGCTAGAGAGGTAACAAACAAACATACTTACAAACAAACAAATTCACAGACATCCGCGAGTGACCAACATACTTGGCGAAAATCGAAGATTTCGCCAAGTAACAAACATCCGCAAGTGACCAACATACTTGGCGAAAATCGAAGATTTCGCCAAGTAATAAAGTTCTGATATAAAGTGGCCTGTCGCTTGACCCAGTCTGTATTTAGACATGAGTTTTAGACTTTATTATACCAGTTTGACACATTCGGATATATATATGATATACTGTACTACTACGCGACCGAGTGTCTATATTTAGAAAGGGACATGTCCACAGGGGGTAATCGTTTCTACAGCTCATTGGCGTGTGAATGGATTGAGAATCAGATTCACCCCATTGCTCTTTCTACTTTGATATCTCGGCGAGTTTTCAATTTATTCCAAATGTGAAAAGTGGACCATAAACTAGAAATAACACTGCAACTGACTGCATGAAATGCTTTAGAATTGAATGTTCAGTAAATTTGTGAAAATTGGAGCCATGAAAACATTAAAATATCTGTAAAATCCAGAATCCTCATAAGATTCTGATTAAGTTTTGTCAGATTATAGACAAAGTTCGAGGTCAATCATGGAATTGACATATTTGTCTGATTGATATACCTCTTCTGAATGACATGGTTCAAATTTCATGAGCCCACGATGATTCAAACAGATGTTATTACCAGAAACGTGTTTTTCTGGGATTTCGATGACCTTGACCTTGAACTTTGACCTTTGTACTTCAGTTCGTAGAGATCAATGCTGTCAAAATGCATACCAAATTTCAAGGAATTCCATACACTATTGACGATGTTATGGCCCTTTGAAATTTTGGACTTTTGACGTTTGTGACGTCATTGTGACGTCAGTTTACGTCGCAGCGCCAAAAATGAGATATCACTGGAATCAGGGGCTCAAGTCCTTTCCAACGATATACTACTCGATATGGTGCGTTGACCTTCGTACTTGACCTTGACATTCACCTCATGGCGAACTTCTCAAGGTCAAGGTCAAATGTCAAGGTCAAGGTCACAGAAGATAGAACTCGAGTTTATCTACAATATGAACTTGGTTTGAAGTCTGTAGCACAATTAGAACCGGAGTTATGGCCATTTATGTGTTTTCATCGTTTTGCGTGACCTTGACCTTGACCTTTGACCTAGAATCACCGAAAACGTGCAGTCGCGAGCCATCATCCTAGAGAATATGCACACCAAGTTTGGGAAGAATCAAGCGAAAACTGTGGCCGCTAGAGAGGTAACATACAAACAAACAGACAGACAAACATCCGCAAGTGACCACGCCAAGTAACAAAAAATCGGCCATAGGCCAACACTTGACGAAATGACTAAACATTTGTTTACATTTAAAACATTTACCCATAATTTACACATTGAAAAGATTTACTGAACAACTCCTCGACATTTGAAGAAAGATACTTTTTTTCATGAAATTTTTACGTTGGGCAAACTTTTCAAGGTCAAGGTCAAAGTGCACATTCAAGGTCAGCGGACAAAGACCTTTTGATATGCTACAATATGGTCCCAGTTTGAACTTTCTATGACGAATAGTTCCGAAGTTATGGCAATTTTCGTGATTTTGACCTTTTCTTTGACCTTGACCTTGACCTTTGACCTTGGGTCACAAAAATTGTGCATTGCCCGTGCAGGAAGATATAAATTATACTTGAACAATTCCATCAGAATCGAACAAGAATTCCGGACACTGTGGCTTTTCAAAATTTCGAAAAATTTACGTACATGAGGTCACTGTGACGTCAATAAACGTCACATTTGAAAACTGATGAGAAACTATTTATCATGGGTTCAAGGCCTTCCATTTGATATATTACTTGATAGCTTTTAGTTAGTTTGAAAATTTGACCTTGAAGTTTTGCTCATGTGACCTCATTTTTCCGATCAAGTTCAAGGTTAATCATGGAATTGACATATAAGTCTGATTGCTATACCTCTTCTGAATAATATGGTTCAAATTTTATGAGACTACAACGATTCAAACAGATGTTATAACCGAAAAGGTGTTTTTCTGGGATTTCGATGACCTTGACCTTGACCTTTGACCTTTGTATTTCAATTCGTAAAGGTCAATGCTATTAATATGCATGTCAAGTTTCAAGGTATTCCATACAGTATTGACGCTGTTATGGCCTTTTGAAATTTCGGTAATTTGACGTTTATGACGTCATTGTGACGTCAGTGTACGTCGCAGCGCCGAAAATAGGGTATCACTGCAATCAGGGGCTCAAAACCTTTCCAACGATATACTACTTGATATGGTGTGCTGAATTTCGTACTTGACCTTGACATTCACCTCATGACGAACTTCTCAAGGTCAAGGTCAAATGCCAAGGTCAAGGACACAGAAGATAGGACTCGAGTTTATCTACAATATGAACTTGGTTTGAAGTCTCTATAACAAATAGAACTGGAGTTATGGCCACTTATGTGTTTTTAACATTTTGCCTGACCTTGACCTTGATCTTTGACCTTGAGTCACGAAAATTGTGCATTGCCTGTGCATGAAGACATATTTCATACCTGTATAATTTCATTAGAATCAAACAAGATTTGTTGACACTATGACCGTTTGAAATTTCGAAAAATTAACGTTTATGACGTCACTGTGACGTCAATAAACGTCACATCTCAAAACTGATGAGAAAGTATGTACCAGGGAATCAAGACCTTTCATTTTATATATACTACTTGATAGGTTTCAGTTAGTTTGAATATTTGACCTTGAAGTTTTCCTCATATGACCTTATTTTCCTGACAAAGTTCAAGGTCAATCATGAAATTGACATATACACTCGATTACTATACATCTTCTGAAGGATATGGTTCAAAATTCATGAACCTACGACAAATCAAACGGATGTTATTACCGGAAACGTGTTTTTCTGGGATTTCGATGACCTTGACCTTGACCTTTGACCTTTGTACTTGAATTCGTAAAGGTCATTGCTGTCAATATGCATATCAAGTTTGAAGAGATTCCATACAGTATTGACGATGTTATAGCCTTTTGAAATTTCGGAAATTTGACGTTTATGACGTCATTGTGACGTCAGTTTACGTCGCAGCGCCGAAAATAAGGTATCACTGCAATCAGGGGGTCAAGATCTTTCCAACGATATACTACTCGATATGGTGCGCTGACCTTCGTATTTGACCTTGACATTCACCTTAGGCAAACTTCTCAAGGTCAAGGTCAAATGCCGAGGTCAAGGTCACAGAAGATAGAACTCGAGTTTATCTACAATATGAACTTGGTTTGAAGTCTCTAGGACAATTAGAACCGGAGTTATGGCCATTTATGTGTTTTTATCGTTTTGCGTGACCTTGACCTCAATATTTGACCTTGACCTTCCAAAAATGAACTCATCCATCTATACTTGATCGGACATCTTTTGACCTAATTCCATGATTCTACGTTCAAAAATGTGACCTGTGGAGCGCTAACAAGCAAACAAACAAACAAACGAGGGGCCATAGGCCCGGCAGTTGACGAATTTGCAAACTATCGTTTCAATGTAAAGGTCAAGGTTATAGTAATGGGGCCACCCTTTAGACATAGTACATGTCGTGGATAATGATCCGAGATAAATACATCTCAGGAAGTCGAAATTTTAATTTTGGCAAGCAGATACCATTGGCCTAAAGGCCAAACTTAGGCGTGGCCTGGAGCGCTCGTTCTGCAGAATACATTTTCCAAGTTTAGAAGAATTCAAGCTAGAAATATGGACGGTCAAGTGCTGATGAAGAAAACAGCGAATCAGAGGCTACAGGCCGCATCCATTGCGGAAATCTTATATGACGTCAATGGCGTCAATGGCAGACTACAAACCTGATATACTGGTGTTCCTAAATATACCTGTTAATATTGTGATTATAAATTTTTACTGATTTGATCTTGTATCATTTATTATAGTTACCAAGGTCAAAAGTTATATTCAGGTTGGAAAACATTATAATATCTTAAGATAATATGTATGACGTCAATGGCATTTCACCAATCAGTTGAAACATGATATATGATTGATAGTGCTACACATCCACAGACAATTACAATTCATTTGCAGTTAAATTGAATGTGAAAATGATAGGCTTTCATAGAACATTGAAGTTTTTAAACACTGGCATTATGGGAACTACGTTTATGTCGTCATACTGAAAATTTGTCATGGCAGGATAGAATCACACATTACCTGCCTCAAGCAGAATTGAACAAGCTTTCCAATGGTGTAATCCGATCCATTCTGGGAGAAATATTTACCGAGATACAGCCATATTTCGAAAATTGACATTTGACGTGATGACGTCGTTGACATTTAAAAGATCCAATCAAAACTTCATACATTGATGGAAAATGTTAACATATAGAGGCATACCAAATTTGAAGGGAGTCGGTCTCAATTTGATTGCTTTTTTAATTTTTAAATTTGTTTTTTAGTTTGGCAATGATGAGAGATAGGGATTTTGTTAATCTTTGGCAGTGTCTAGTGACATCATCATTCGGCCCTCGAAATTAGGCTCATTTAGGATGGAGGCAGATTGTTACATGTGGTAAGTGTGGTTTGGATCACACGCAAACTGTGGCTGCACTGTTGCGAACAATGATTTCGCCAAGTAACAAAAGAAACTCAACAAAAATATATCTGGTGCATGAACAGGACCTTTGGTCCTCGAACAAATTACCGCTAAAAACCGGGAATGAGGCGGACTTCTACGCCGGTACATCACCCGCGATAGTGCTGATATAAAAGAGCCCCTGGCTTGCCACAGATTGTATTTAGACAAGAGTTTTAGGCTTTGTTATATCACTTGTGTGTCACTGAGTTAGGAAACCACAGAAATGTTGTTTGAGATCAGTATTCAGATGTATACAAGGCATATTGTATTACTACGCGACCGAGTGTTGATATTAGAGAAGGTACAAGTGCACAGGGGGTAATCGTTTCCACATCTTATTGGCGTGTGAACGGGCTGACAGACAGATTTACCCCACCTCTCTTTCCGTCTTGATATCTCAGCGAGTTTTCAATATATTTTCAACATGAAAAGTGCACCATAAACTAGAAATAACACTGCAATTTTCTACATAAAAAACTTTAAAATTAAATGTTGAATTATTTTTTAAAAATTTGATCCAGAAGAAAAATAAATGTATCCATAAAATCCGGAATCCGGATCCGATCCGGATGAATTTTTTTCAGTTTATGGACCATGATAGTCCGCCACTTTGTAGGAAAAATCAAGCTGAAATATGCACAATAGACCGAAATATAATATAAAATATAAGTTAAATGGAGTTTTCAATGTTAAATTCAAATAGCTGTCAAATCCGTAATCCGGGTCCGATCCGGGTCAAAATTATAATGTGTGTATAGGATGCCATTCTACACATGTGACTAAAATTTCAAAAGAATTCATTGAAAATTGAACGAGTTATGAATTTTTGAAAAATCGCCCCATGTTAAAGATAGGGATTTTTCGAGTTTTCAAGAATTTTTGATGACGTCATCAATAAACCGATTTTCTTCAAAAACTTTCGGTGTCCTTCCTGGGTGAATACCTACCTATCAGAAAATTTTCGTGATGCTCGCACTAAAACTGTGGCCTGTATCGTGCTAACAGACAGACAGACAGACAGACAGACAAATGAAGTAATCGCTCAAAGAGCTAGGACTTGGCAAAATAAAGTTATGAACTTGAAGAGAAGTCTATAAACCAGCTTTGGTCTATAAACCCGTGCATCATAATACTGTAATAATATTAAATTGTGCTGCTACATTCTTCAGAATTGAAAGCATGATCATGATCTTGTAAGTTACAGATGAAAAATTACAATGACAACAAGTGAACAAAACGAATAGAGACACTCGGTGAATACAAATCATGCCAGAATGGACTTAACACAGATGCATTATGATGCATGAAGGACACGATCATAATGGAACCAATGAGACACTGCTAAATGACTTTAAGGAATTCATAGTGAGAAATAATTAAGTATGATGACATAATAACGATAAAGATCATTTATTTGCTGATTTTGTACACTACGAATGTGTTGTTTCGTTGTTTGGAATTGAATACATGATCTTTTAATGGAGAAAAAAAACCAGTTTTGAGATAGTATTGAACCCGGGTTTGTGGATTCAAAGTCCTACACTCTACGCTCAGCACTAACGTGGCTGGCGATGTGAAGCAGAGTGTTTCATATAGCAATGCTATTATCGTTTTCATGTAATGCTTTTCAGTAAGGATTTTCTGTTGCCGTGACAACAGTTTGAGAGCTATGATGTTCCAAATCAAAAGGGTTATGCGGACATTCCGTGCACATATTATGTGAGAATTTCGTCAAAATCACACAAGAATCGACCGCACAGCAATGTGTTAAACTTTGGATCCGAAATTCCTGACCCCCATTTATTTCACCTGGAGTTTAAATCCTCAATTTTGACTCAACCGCTGTCGGTCATACACCAAATGATGCAGAATTGGCCATAGTAAAAGACGTGAACACTTTTGGAAGTGCAGGTGGAATGAAAGTGGAGTTATGACGATTTTTAATTTTGTGGTTTTTCAATGACCTTGGCGTTAATTCTTGACCTTTGACCTTGAGAAACAACAGGAATGTGCCGTTATACTGTGTGCATATGCTGTCAAAATTTCATAAGAATCCGACAAAAATTGACTGCACAGCAATGCATGAAACTTTTGATCCAGAAACTCCTGACCCCCGTCTTTTTCACCTGGAGTCAAAATCGTCAATTTTGATGCAACAGCTGTCGGCCATACATCAAAAGATGCAGAATTGGCCATAGTAATCGATGCAAGAAATCTCGAAAGTCCAGATATAATATAACTGGAGTTATTACGATTTTAAATTTTTTGGTTTTTCAATGACCTTGGCGTGAATTTTTGACCTTTGACCTTCTGAAACGAAAGGCTTATGCGGAAGCTGCTTGCGCATATTGTGTGAAAATTTCATGAAAATGCGACAAGAATTGCGCCCGCTATCGTCATAACAGACGGACAGACAAACATACAAACAAACAAACAAACAAACAAATGAAGCAATCGCTCAAAGAGCTAGGACTTGGCAAAATAAAGTAATGAACTTGAAGAGAAGTCTATAAACCAGCTTTGGTCTATGAACCCTTGCATCATAATACTGTAATAATATTAAATTGTGCTGCTACATTCTTCAGAATTGAAAGCATGATCATGATCTTGTAAGTTACAGATGAAAAATTACAATCACAACAAGTGAACAAAACGAATAGAGACACTCGGTGAATACAAATCATGCCAGAATGGACTTAACACAGATGCATTATGATGCATGAAGGACACGATCATAATGGAACCAATGAGACACTGTTAAATGACTTTAAGGAATTCATAGTGAGAAATAATTAAGTATGATGACATAATAACGATAAAGATTACTCGTGCTACATTTATTTGCTGATTTTGTACACTACGAATGTGTTGTTTCGTTGTTTGGAATTGAATACATGATCTTTTAATGGAGAAAAAAAAATAGTTTTGAGATAGTATTGAACCCGGGTCTGTGGATTCAAAGTCCTACGCTCTACGCTCAGCACTAACGTGGCTGGCGATGTGAAGCAGAGTGTTTCATTTAGCAATGCTATTATCGTTTTCATGTAATGCTTTTCAGTAACGATTTTCTGTTGCCGTGACAACAGTTTCAGAGCTATGATGTTCCAAATCAAAAGGGTTATGCGGACATTCCGTGCACATATTATGTGAGAATTTCGTCAAAATCACACAAGAATTGACTGCACAGCAATGTGTTAAACTTTGGATCCGAACTTCCTGACCCCCATGTATTTCACCTGGAGTTTAAGTCGTCAATTTTGATTCAACTGCTGTCGGTCATACACCAAATGATGCAGAATTGACCATAATAAAAGACGTTAACACTTTTGGAAGTGCAGGTGGAATGAAAGTGGAGTTATGACCATTTTTATTTTTTTTGTTTTTCAATGACATTGGCGTTAATTCTTGACTTTTGACCTTGAGAAACAACAGGAATATGCCGACGTCTGGTGTGCATATGCTGTGAAAATTTCATGAGAATCCGACAAGAATTGACTGCACAGCAATGCATGAAACTTTTGATCCAGAAACTCCTGACCTCCGTCTTTTTAACCTGGAGTCAAAATCGTCAATTTTGATGCAACAACTGTCGGCCATACATCAAAAAATGCCGAATTGGCCATAGTAATCGATGCAAGAAATCTCGAAAGTCCAGATAAAATATACTTGGAGTTATTACGATTTTTAATTTTTTGGTTTTTCAATGACCTTGGCGTCAATTTTTGACCTTCGACCTTCAGAAACGAAAGGCTTATGAGGATGATATCTGCGCATATTGTGTGAGAATTACATGAAAATGCGACAAGAATTGCGCCCGCTATCGTCCGAACGGACGGACAGACAAACATACAAACAAACAAGATGAAGCAATCGCTCAAAGAGCTAGGACTTGGCAAAATAAAGTCAATGAACTTAAACAGATGTCTATAAACCAGCTAAAAAACGTTCTGAGAGAGACTTGAATAGTTTTTTCTAGTTGCTGTTAAGTAAGTTGTACATGTATTAAATTGTGCAGTTATGCTATAAAAGACATGATCCTGTAAGTTAGAGAGAAAAAACAAGTTTTGAGAGAGAGTTGAACCCGGGTTTGTGGATTCAAAGTCCTGAGCTCTATGCACATCACCAAAGTTGCCGACAGTGTGAAGTGGTGTATTTATTGTATGTACTGCTAAAAACCGGGAATGGGGCCGGTTCCTTTGCCGGTTCGTCACCGCCAGCAGTCCTAATATAAGGGAGCCTGTCGCTTGACACAGACTGTATTTAGACTAGAGTTTTAGGCTTTGTTATATCACTTGTACATCACTGAGTTAGAAAACCACTGAAATGTTGTTTGAGATCTGCATCTGGATACATATATGATATACTGTATTGCTATGCAACCGAGCGTGTGTATTTAGGACGGGACATGTCCACAGGGGGTAATCGTTTCTACAGCTTATTGGCGTGTGAACGGATTGAGAATCAGATTCACCCCACTGCTCTTTCTACTTTGATATCTCGGCGAGTTTTCAATCTATTCCAAATGTAAAAAGTGCATTATAAACTAGATATAACACTGCTACTGACTCTATAAAAACTAAGTTAGAGATAAAAGAGTTTAGAGTTTTGAGGGAGGGTTGAACACGGGTCTTTGGATTTAAAGTCTTACGCTCTATCCACTGCACTAATGTTGCCGACAGTGTGAAGAAGTGTATTCCATGTAGCAGTTACTTTATGGTTTTCCAGCCTCCATAGTTATAGTTATGTAACGGTTTTTCAGTCGCCAAGACAACAGTTTTTAAGGTATGACCTTCAAAATCAATAGGCTTGTGCAGCAGTCTTATGCGCATCTTCTTTGAAAATTTCATGTCATTCCGACAAGGATTGCGCCCGCTATCGTGCGAACAGACGGACAGAACACATATTTGATCGCTGAGCAACATACAACTGAAGCAATCGCTCAAAGAGCTAGGACTTGGCAAAATAAAGTTAAAGATCTTGAAGAGAAGTCTATAAACCAGCTTTGGTCTATAAACCCTTGCATCATAATACTGTAATAATATTAAATTGTGCTGCTACATTCTTCAGAATTGAAAGCATGATCATGATCTTGTAAGTTACAGATGAAAAATTACAATGACAACAAGTGAACAAAACGAATAGAGACACTCGGTGAATACAAATCATGCCAGAATGGACTTAACACAGATGCATTATGATGCATGAAGGACACGATCATAATGGAACCAATGAGACACTGTTAAATGACTTTAAGGAATTCATAGTGAGAAATAATTAAGTATGATGACATAATAACGATAAAGATTACTCGTGCTACATTTATTTGCTGATTTTGTACACTACGAATGTGTTGTTTCGTTGTTTGGAATTGAATACATGATCTTTTAATGGAGAAAAAAAAATAGTTTTGAGATAGTATCGAACCCGGGTCTGTGGATTCAAAGTCCTACGCTCTACGCTCAGCACTAACGTGGCTGGCGATGTGAAGCGGAGTGTTTCATATAGCAATGCTATTATCGTTTTCATGTAATGCTTTTCAGTAACGATTTTCTGTTGCCGTGACAACAGTTTGAGAGCTATGATGTTCCAAATTAAAAGGGTTATGCGGACATTCCGTGCACATATTATGTGAGCATTTCGTCAAAATCAGACAAGAATCGACTGCACAGCAATGTGTTAAAGTTTGGATCCCAACTTCCTGACCCCCATGTATTTCACCTGGAGTTTAAATCCTCAATTTTGATTCAACTGCTGTCGGTCATACATCAAATGATGCAGAATTGACCATAATAAAAGACGTGAACACTTTTGGAAGTGCAGGTGGAATGAATGTGGAGTTATGGCCATTTTTATTTTTTTTGTTTTTCAATGACCTTGGCGTTAATTCTTGACTTTTGACCTTGAGAAACAACAGGAATATGCCGACATCTGGTATGCATATGCTGTGAAAATTTCATAAGAATCCGACAAGAATTGACTGCACAGCAATGCATGAAACTTTTGATCCAGAAACTCCTGACCCCCGTCTTTTTAACCCGGAGTCAAAATCGTCAATTTTGATGCAACAGCTGTCGGCCATACATCAAAAGATGCAGAATTGGCCATAGTATTCGAGGCTAGAAATCTCGAAACTCCAGATAAAATATAACTGGACTTATTACGATTTTAAATTTTTTGGTTTTTGAACGACCTTGACGTCAATTTTTGACCTTTGACTTTCAGAAACGAAAGGCTTATGAGGAAGATCCTTGCACATGTTTTGTCAAAATTTCATGAAAATCCGACAAGAATTGCGCCCGCTATCGTGCGAACGGACGGACAGACAAACATACAAACAAACAAAAAATCGGCCATAGGCCAACACTTGACGAAAATCTACACATTTGTTTACATTCAAAACATTTACTCATTATTTACACATTTATGGCATCCCATGACAACATATAGCATTGGAAACTGAACCATTTGAAACATCTAGTTTGCGTATATATCAACATGATATATTACCTCTAACCATGCTAACGGCACAAAATTTTGATGATGCCACTACTAAAAAACCTAAAATATATCAAAATTACAAAAATCCAAAAACAAATATCGATAGCCTAAAAATGAGCGAATAACAACCATCAAATATTCCCGCACAAATATGAAATTACATTGACAACAAGTAAACAAAACAAATAGAGAGGCTTAGACATGTGGCGATTGCACAGCCCTAAAATATGACCTAATAATTGCTTGTCTTCTTTTTATCAATGTTTTTATATTAACAAACAGTTGTAATTAGGTCATATTTTAAGGCTATGAAGAATGGAGTTAACACAAACGCGTTATGACAAAAACATGCATTGTTCGATCATAATGAAACCAATGAGACCCTGTAAAATGACACGATACAGTGTTTAATCTGCACTTACCAGACCCCCAATCCCACATGGATCATATGAAGCAGACATATCATCTGGTACACGCCTTTTGTCATGCATTTGTTAGCAGCTAATACCACAGATCATTCACAGTTGTGGCCGTAATGCTGAATTTAAAGCGGCTTGTAACTTTAAATATAAAGAACAAACTAGATTTTGATGATACCACTAGAAAGCCCGATAAAATAGTTTGTCGCTATTCGTGGAACAGTGTTTTTTCCTTCAAAGGTGATCATTATAATTCGAAACAATATAATTACATAAAGCATGGCAGGTTTGGGATGCTTACAAGACCACTCAGAAACAGAAAAAGTCATTTGGAATTGAATTTTAGAAGAAAAAAAAAAATCAGTCAACAGTAAGAATCGAACCGCTGACCCCCCGCACACATACCTAACGCCTCTACTGACTGCGCCATTCTGTTCATTGAAACTGAACACGTGTAAAGTATAGTGCGTAGGAGAAACTTCGCTCAGGATAAACACTGAATTATGCCATGGCTGTACATTGGACTGGCAGCGTGCAGAATTCGATCGGGAAAACTCGTGACCTTGAGTTCTACAATTTCACAATCTTATTCTGCGTGATCAGGCACAACTCCTGAGTAAAATCCGGCAATATATATTGGAACCTGGCTCTATAATGTGGTTTTGAATATTATGAGACAGGAAACACCTAAATTCATGACCGCCAAATTTTCGACCTGGACCGAAAATCCAGAGTTTTGGTCATACGACCATCGGACATGTATCATATGATGCGGATTTGACCATAGAAAAATACAAAAATAATCAGAAAAAATAATCATGATTACAAGCGGAGTTATCACGATTTTTCAATTTTTACCTTTACTATGACCTTAACTGTAATTCTTGACCTTGAGCCCTATAACTTCACAGTCATGTTCTGCGTGAGAAGGCACAACTCCTGAGTAAAAATCAGAAACATATATTGGATCCTGGCTCTACAATAGGGTTTTGAAAATTGAGACAAGCAAGACCTAAGTTCATGACCCCCAAATTTTCGACCTGGACCGAAAATCCAGAGTTTTGGTCATACGACCATCGGACATGTATCATATGATGCGGATTTGACCATAGAAAAACACAAAAATAATCAGAAAAAATAATCATGATTAGAAGCGGAGTTATCACGATTTTTCAATTTTGACCTTTACTATGACCTTAACTGTAATTCTTGACCTTGAGCCCTATAACTTCACAGTCATGTTCTGCGTGAGAAGGCACAACTCCTGAGTAAAAATCAGAAACATATATTGGATCCTGGCTATACAATAGGGTTTTGAAAATTGAGACAAGCAAGACCTAAGTTCATGACCCCCAAATTTTCGACCTGGACCGAAAATCGAGAGTTTAGGTCATACGACCATCAGACATGCATCATGTGATGCAGAATTCACCATAGAAAAATATAAAAATACACAGAAAAAATAATCTTGATTAGAAGCGGAGTTATCACGATTTTTCGATTTTGACCTTTACTATGACCTTAACTCTAATCCTTGACCCTGAGCTCTGAAACTTCAGGATCTTGTTCTGCGTGATGAGGCACAACTCCTGAGTAAAAATCAGCAACATATATTGGAACCTGGCTCTATAATATGAATTTGAATATTGTGAGACAAGAAAAATCTAAATTCTTGACCCCCAAATTTTCGACCTGGACCGAAAATCGGGAATTTTGGTCGTACGACCATCGGACATGCATCAGATGATGCAGAATTGACCATAGAAAAATATAAAAATACCCAGAAAAAATAATCTCAATTAGAAGCGAAGTTATCGCGATTTTTCGATTTTGACCTTTTCTATGACCTTGACCTCCATTTTTGACCTTGACCTTCTTAAAGTTTACCACTTGGTACGAAATTGATTGTCCACCTTCTGGTGAAGTTTCATGACGATACGACCAAAATTGTGACCTGTAGAGTGCACACAAACAAACAAACAAACAGACAAACAGACAAACTCAACTGACCAACATACTTGACGAAATTTAATTTCGTCAGGTAATGAAGCAATCGCTCAAAGAGCTAGGACTTGGCAAAATAAAGTTAATGATCTTGAAGAGAAGTCTATAAACTAGCTTTGGTCTATAAACCCCTGCACCATAGTACTGTTATATATTTTTTTTCAATTATTTATTTATCGTTAACTAAATTGTACGTTTACTAAATTGTGTTGTTATTTTGTTTATGATTAAAAGTATGATCATGATTCTGTAAGCTAAAAATAAAAAAAAAATAGTTTCAAGAGAGACTTGAACCCGGGTCTGTGGATTGAGAGTCGTACGCTCTATGCTCAGCACTAACGTGGCTGGCAGTTGCAGGAGGTGTCATCCACGTAACAACTCATGTATGGCTTTCCAATCTCCATAGGTTTAAGCAATGTAACCGTTTTTTGGTCGCCAAGACAACAGTTTTTGAGCTATGATCTTCAAATTCAATAGGCTTATGAAGGAGTCTTATGCGCATCTTCTGTGTAAATTTGATGTCATTCAGACGAGGATTGCGGCCGCTATCGTGCAAACTGACGGACAGACAAACAAACAAGCTGACTGACCAACATACTTGGCAAAAATGTATTTTGCCAAGTAATGAAGCAATCGCTCAAAGAGCTAGGACTTGGCAAAATAAAGTCAATGAACTTGAACAGATGCCTATAAACCAGCTAAATAACGTTCTGAGAGAGACTTGAATAGTTCTTTTTTTTTAAATTATCTAGTTGCTGTTAAGTAAGTTGTACATGTATTAAACTGTGCAGTTATGCTATAAAAGACATGATCCTGTAAGTTAGAGAGAAAAAAACAAGTTTTGAGAGAGAGTTGAACCCGGGTCTGTGAATTCAAAGTCCTGAGCTCTATGCACAGCACCAAAGTTGCCAACAGTGTGAAGTGGTGTATTTATTGTATGTACTGCTAAAAACCGGGAATGGGGCCGATTCCTTTGCCGGTTCGTCACCCCCAGCAGTCCTAATATAAGGGAGCCTGTCGCTTGACACAGACTGTATTTAGACTAGAGTTTTAGGCTTTGTTATATCACTTGTACATCACTGAGTTAGAAAACCACCGAAATGTTGTTTGAGATCTGCATTTGGATACATATATGATACACTGTATTACTATGCAACCGAGCGTGTGTATTTAGGACGGGACATGTCCACAGGGGGTAATCGTTTCTACAGCTTATTGGCGTGTGAACGGATTGAGAATCAGATTCACCCCACTGCTCTTTCTACTTTGATATCTCGGCGAGTTTTCAATTTATTCCAAATGTAAAAGGTGCATTATAAACTAGAAATAACACTGCAACTGACTGTATAAAAAGTAAATTAGAGGTAAAAGAGATTAGAGTTTTGAGGGAGGGTTGAACACGGGTCTTTGGATTCAAAGTCTTACGCTCTATCAACTGCACCAACGGTGCCGACAGTGTGAAGAAGTGTATTCCATGTAACAGTTACTTTATGGTTTTCCAGCCTCCATAGTTATAGTTATGTAACGGTTTTTCAGTCGCCAAGACAACAGTTTTTAAGCTATGACCTTCAAAATCAATAGGCTTGTGCAGGAGTCTTATGCGCATCTTCTTTGAAAATTTCATGTCATTCCGACAAGGACTGCGCCCGCTATCGTGCGAACAGACGGACAGAACACATATTTGATCGCTGAGCAACATACAACTGAAGCAATCGCTCAAAGAGCTAGGACTTGGCAAAATAAAGTTAATGATCTTGAAGAGAGGTCTATAAACTAGCTAAAAAAACGTTCAGAGAGAGATTTGAATAGTTCTTTTTTTTTAAATTATCTAGTTGCTGTTAAGTAAGTTGTAATTGTGCAGTTATGCTATGAACGACATGATCTTGTCATTTAGAGAGAAAAAACAAGTTTTGAGAGAGAGTTGAACCCGGGTCTGTGGATTCAAAGTCCTGAGCTCTACCCACTGCACCAAAGTGGCCGACAGCATGAAGTGGTGTATGTATGGTAACAGGTCCTTCAAGGCAAATTACAGCTAAAAACCGGGAATGGGGCCGGTTTGCTCCGCCGGTTGATCACCCCCAATAGTTCTGATATAAAGTGGCCTGTCGTTTGACACAGACTGTATTAAGAGTGAAGTTTTAGGCTTTGTTGTATCACTAGCACATCACTGAGTTAGAAAACCACCGAAATGTTGTTTGAGATCTGCATTTGGATACATATATGATATACTGTATTACTACGCAACCGAGTTTTGTATATTCAGGAGATAACACAGATGCGCTATGATGCATGAAACACATGATCATAATGGAACCAATGAGACACTGTAAATGACTTGGAAAAATATATACCAAGAAATAATTGAGTGTGATGACATAGAAATGACGAAGATTACTGCTGCCATATATATTTGCTGAATTTGTACACTACGAATGTGTTGTTTCCTTGTTTGGAATTGAATACATGATCTCATAATGGAGAAAAAAAAATTGTTTTGAGATAGTATTGAACCCGGGTTTGAGGATTCAAAGTCCTACACTCTACGCTCAGCACTAACGTGGCTGGCAATGTGAAGCAGAGTGTTTCATATAGCAATGCTATCATCGTTTTCATGTAATGCTTTTCAGTAACGATTTTCTGTTGCCGTGACAACAGTTTCAGAGCTATGATGTTCCAAATCAAAAGGGTTATGCGGACATTCCGTGCACATATTATGTGAGAATTTCGTCAAAATCACACAAGCATCGACTGCACAGCAATGTGTTAAACTTTGGATCCGAAATTCCTGACCCCCATGTATTTCACCTGGAGTTTAAATCGTCAATTTTGATTCAACCGCTGTCGGTCATACATCAAAAGATGCAGAATTGGCCATAATAAAAGACGTGGACACTTTTGGAAGTGCAGGTGGAATGAAAGTGGAGTTATGACCATTTTTAATTTTTTGGTTTTTCAACGACCTTGTCGTTAGTTCTTGACCTTTGACCTTGAGAAACGACAGGAATATGCCGACATCTGGTGTGCATGTGCTGTGAAAATTTCATAAGAATCCGACAAGAATTGACTGCACAGCAATGCATGAAACTTTTGATCCAGAAACTCCTGACCCCCGTCTATTTAACCTGGAGTCAAAATCGTCAATTTTCACTAAACAGCTGTCGGCCATACATCAAAAGATGCAGAATTGGCCATAGTAATCGATGCTAGAAATCTCGAAACTCCAGATAAAATATAACTGGAGTTACTACGATTTTTAATTTTTTGGTTTTTGAACGACCTTGACGTCAATTTTTGACTTTTGACCTTCAGAAACGAAAGGCTTATGAGGGAGATCCTTGCACATGTTGTGTCAAAATTTCATGAAGATCCGACAAGAATTGCGCCCGCTATCGTGCGAACGGACGGACAGACAAACATACAAACAAACAAACAAACAAACAAATGAAGCAATCGCTCAGAGAGCTAGGACTTGGCAAAATAAAGTTAATGATCTTGAAGAGAGGTCAATAAACTAGCTAAAAAAACGTTCTGAGAGAGACTTGAATAGTTCTTTTTTTTTAAATTATCTAGTTGCTTTTAAGTAAGTTGTAATTGTGCAGTTATGCTATAAAAGACATGATCCTGTAAGTTAGAGAGAAAAAAAACAAGTTTTGAGAGAGAGTTGAACCCGGGTCTGTGGATTCAAAGTCCGGAGCTCTATGCACAGCACCAAAGTTGCCGACAGTGTGAAGTGGTGTATTTATTGTATATACTGCTGAAAACCGGGAAAGGGGCCGGTTCGTCACCCCCAGCAGTCCTAATATAAGGGAGCCTGTCGCTTGACACAGACTGTATTTAGACTAGAGTTTAAGGCTTTGTTATATCACTTGTACATCACTGAGTTAGAAAACCACTGAAATGTTGTTTGAGATCTGCATCTGGATACATATATGATATACTGTATTGCTATGCAACCGAGCGTGTGTATTTAGGACGGGACATGTCCACAGGGGGTAATCATTTCTACAGCTTATTGGCGTGTGAACGGATTGAGAATCAGATTCACCCCACTGCTCTTTCTACTTTGATATCTCGGCGAGTTTTCAATCTATTCCAAATGTAAAAGGTGCATTATAAACCAGAAATAACACTGCAACTGACTGTATAAAAAGTAAGTTAGAGGTAAAAGAGATTAGAGTTTTGAGGGAGGGTTGAACACGGGTCTTTGGATTCACTGTCTTACGCTCTATCCACTGCACCAACGTTGCCGACAGTGTGAAGAAGTGTATTCCCTGTTATAGTTACTTTATGGTTTTCCAGCCTCCATAGTTATAGTTATGTAACGGTTTTTCAGTCGCCAAGACAACAGTTTTTAAGCTGTGACCTTCAAAATCAAAAGGCTTCTGCAGGAGTCTTATGCGCATCTTCTTTAAAAATTTCATGTCATTCCGACAAGGATTGCGCCCGCTATCGTGCGAACAGACGGACAGAACACATATTTGATCGCTGAGCAACATACAACTGAAGCAATCGCTCAGAGAGCTAGGACTTGGCAAAATAAAGTAATGAACTGGAAAAGAAGTCTATACACTAGCTTTTACACTAGCATGATACAGTTATTAAATTGTGTTGTTATGTTGTTTAGAACGAAATTCATGATCATGATTGTGTAAGTTGAAAATAAAAATAAAATAATTTCAAGAGAGATTTGAACCCGGGTCTGTGGATTGAAAGTCCTGACCTCTATCCACAGCACCATCGTGGCTGACAGCGTTGAGTGGTGTTTGTATTGTAACAGGTCCTTCACGGCAAGCTACTGCTAAAAACCGGGAATGGGGCCGGTTCTAGCGCTGGTTGGTCACCCCCAAAAGTTCTGATATAAAGTGGTCCTGTCGCTTGACACAGACTGTATTTAGACACGAGTGTTAGACTTTATTGTACCAGTTGGACACCCCTGAGTCAGAAAACAAAAGAAACGTTGTTTGAGACTTGCATTTGGATACATACATGATATACTGTACTACTACGCAACCGAGTGTGTATATTTAGGATGAGAAATGTCCACACGGGGTCATCGTTTTTACAGCTTATTGGCCTGTGAACGGATTGAGAATCAGACTCACCCCACTGTTCTTTCTACTTTGATATCTCGGCGAGTTTTCAATTCATTCCAAATGTGAAAAGTGCACCATAAACTAGAAATAACACTGCAACTGACTGCATGAAAAGTAAGTTAGAGATAAAAGAGTTTTGAGGGAGGGTTGAACACGGGTCTGTAGATTCAAAGTCTTGCACTCTACACACAGCACCAACGCTGCCGACAGTATGAAGTAGTGTATCTCATGTAACAGTTACTTTATGGATTTTCACCTCCATAGTTATAGTTATGTAACGGTTTTTCAGTCGCCAAGACAACAGTTTTTAAGCTATGACCTTGAAAATCAATAGGCTTATGCAGGAGTCCTATGCACATCTTCTGTGAAAATTTTATGTCATTCCGACAAGGATTGCGGCCGCTATCGTGCAAACAGACGGACAGCACACATATTTGATCGCTGAGCAACATACAACTGAAGCAATCGCTCAGAGAGCTAGGACTTGGCAAAATAAAGTAATGAACTGGAAAAGAAGTCTATACACTAGCTTTTACACTAGCTTGATACAGTTATTAAATTGTGTTGTTATGTTGTTTAGAACGAAATTCATGATCATGATTGTGTAAGTTGAAAATAAAAATAAAATAATTTCAAGAGAGATTTGAACCCGGGTCTGTGGATTCAAAGTCCTGAGCTCTACGCACAGCACCAAAGTGGTCGACAGCGTCAAGTTGTGTTGTATTGTGACAGTTCCTCTATGGCAAGTTACTGCTAGAAACCGGGAATGGGGCCGGTTTCCTCCGCCGGTTGATCACCCCCCAATAGATCTGATATAAAGTGGCCTGTCGTTTGACACAGACTGTATTAAGAGTAGAGTTTTAGGCTTTGTTATATCACTAGTACATCACTGAGTCAGAAAACCACCGATATGTTGTTTGAGACCTGCATTTGGATACATATATGATATACTGTATTAATACGCAACCGAGTGTGTACTGTATATTTAGGAGTTAACAGAGATGCGCTATGATGCATGAAAAACATGATCATAATGGAACCAATGAGACACTGTAAATGATTTAAGGAATACATAGTGAGAAATAATTAAGTGTGATGACATTGAAACAATGAAGATTACTCCTGCTACTTTTATTTGCTGAGTTTGTACGACACGATTGTGTTGTTTTGTTGTTTGGAATTAAATACATGATCTTATAAGGGAGAAAAAAAAAGTTTTGAGAGAGTATTGAACCCGGGTCTGTGGATTCAAAGTCCTACGCTCTACGCACAGCACTAACGTGGCTTGCAATGTGAAGAGGTGTGTTTCATATAGCAATGCTATTATCGCTTTTATGTAATGCTTTTCAGTGACGATTTTCTGTTGCCGTGACAACAGTTTGAGAGCTATGATGTTCCAAATCAAAAGGGTTATGCGGACATTCCGTGCACATATTCTGTGAGAAGTTCGCCAAAATCACACAAGAATTGACTGCGCAGCAATGTGTTAAACTTTGGATCCGAAATTCCTGACCCCCATGTATTTCACCTGAAGTTTAAATCGTCAATTTTGATTCAACCGCTGTCGGTCATACAACAAATGATGCAGAATTGGCCATAATAAAAGACGTGAACACTTTTGGAAGTGCAGGTTGAATGAAAGTGGAGTTATGACAATTTTTAATTTTTTGGTTTTTCAATGACCTTGGCGTTAATTCTTGACCTTTGACCTTGAGAAACAACAGGAATATGCCGACATCTTGTGTGCATGCGCTGTGAAAATTTCATCAGAATCCGACAAGAATTGACTGCACAACAATGCATGAAACTTTTGATCCAGAAACTCCTGACCCCCGTCTTTTTAACCTGGAGTCAAAATCGTCAATTTTGATGCAACAGCTGTCGGCCATACATCAAAAGGTGCCGAATTGGCCATAGTAATCGATGCAAGAAATCTCGAAAATCCAGATATAATATAACTGGAGTTATTACGATTTTTAATTTTTTGGTTTTTCAATGACCTTGGCGTGAATTTTTGACCTTTGACCTTCTCAAACGAAAGGCTTATGCGGAAGCTGCTTGCGCATATTGTGTGAAAATTTCATGAAAATGTGACAAGAATTGCGCCCGCTATCGTCATAACAGACGGACAGACAAACATACAAACAAACAAACAAACAAACTAACAAACAAACAAATGAAGCAATCGCTCAAAGAGCTAGGACTTGGCAAAATAAAGTTATGAGCTTGAAGAGAAGTCTATAAACCAGCTTTGGTCTATAAATCCTTGCATCATAATACTGTAATAATATTAAATTGTGCTGCTACATTCTTCAGAATTGAATGCATGATCATGATCTTGTAAGTTACAGATGAAAAATTACAATGACAACAAGTGAACAAAACGAATAGAGACACTCGGTGAATACAAATCATGCCAGAATGGACTTAACACAGATGCATTATGATGCATGAAGGACACGATCATAATGGAACCAATGAGACACTGTTAAATGACTTTAAGGAATTCATAGTGAGAAATAATTAAGTATGATGACATAATAACGATAAAGATTACTCGTGCTACATTTATTTGCTGATTTTGTACACTACGAATGTGTTGTTTCGTTGTTTGGAATTGAATACATGATCTTTTAATGGAGAAAAAAAAATAGTTTTGAGATAGTATCGAACCCGGGTCTGTGGATTCAAAGTCCTACGCTCTACGCTCAGCACTAACGTGGCTGGCGATGTGAAACGGAGTGTTTCATATAGCAATGCTATTATCGTTTTGATGTAATGCTTTTCAGTAACGATTTTCTGTTGCCGTGACAACAGTTTCAGAGCTACGATGTTCCAAATCAAAAGGGTTATGCGGACATTCCGTGCACATATTATGTGAGAATTTCGTCAAAATCACACAAGAATCGACTGCACAGCAATGTGTTAAACTTTGGATCCGAACTTCCTGACCCCCATGTATTTCACCTGGAGTTTAAATCGTCAATTTTGATTCAACTGCTGTCGGTCATACACCAAATGATGCAGAATTGACCATAATAAAAGACGTGAACACTTTTGGAAGTGCAGGTGGAATGAAAGTGGAGTTATGGCCATTTTTATTTTTTTTGTTTTTCAATGACCTTGGCGTTAATTCTTGACTTTTGACCTTGTGAAACAACAGGAATATGCCGACATCTGGTGCGCATATGCTGTGAAAATTTCATAAGAATCCGACAAGAATTGACTGCACAGCAATGCATGAAACTTTTGATCCAGAAACTCCTGACCCCCGTCTTTTTAACCTGGAGTCAAAATCGTCAATTTTGATGCAACAGCTGTCGGCCATACATCAAAAGATGCCGAATTGGCCATAGTAATCGATGCAAGAAATCTCGAAGGTCCTGATAAAATATAACTGGAGTTATTACGATTTTTAATTTTTTGGTTTTTCAATGACCTTGGCGTCAATTTTTGACCTTTGACCTTCAGAAACGAAAGGCTTATGCGGAAGCTGCTTACGCATATTGTGTGAAAATTTCATGAAAATGCGACAAGAATTGCGCCCGCTATCGTCATAACAGACGGACAGACAAACATACAAACAAACAAACAAACAAACAAGATGACTGACCAACATACTTGGCAAAATTTATTTTGCCAAGTAACAAACAAGATGACTGACCAACATACTTGGCAAAATTTATTTTGCCAAGTAACAAACAAACGGAACTGACCAACATAGTTGTCGAATTTTCAATTCGTCAACTAACAAACAAACGGAACTGACCAACATAGTTGTCGAATTTTCAATTCGTCAACTAATAAAGCTTCGCAAGTAGAAGAGACCCTGCGTATATCCGTTTCATGTACAGGATCTTTGGTTTTTAGATGAATGGTGCTCCCTACGCATTTTCGTAAATGTCGATAGTGCTGATATAAAAGAGCCCCTGGCTCGCCAGAGATTGTATTTAAACAAGAGTTTTAGGCTTTGTTATATCACTTGTGCATTACTGAGTTAGAAAACCACAGAAATGTTGCTTTAGATCAGTATTCAGATGCATACAAGGTATATTGTATTACTACGCGACCGAGTGTTGACATTAGAGACGGTACATGTGCACAGGGGGTAATCGTTTCCACATCTTATTGAGTTGTAAACGGGCTGACGAACAGATTTACCCCAGGTCTCTTTAAGTCTTGATATCTCAGCGAGTTTTCAAGTTATTTTGAACATGAAAAATGCACCTTAAACTAGAAATAACACCGCATTTTTCCACAAAACAGCTTCAAAATTCAATGTTCAATGATTTTTTGAAAATTGGATCCAGAGGAAAAATAAATGTATCCATAAAACCCGGAATCCGGATCCGATCCGGATGAAATTTTGTCAGTTTATGGACCATGATAGTCCGCCACTTTGTAGGAAAAATCAAGCTGAAATATGCACAATAGACCGAAATATAATATAAAATATAAGTTAAATGGAGTTTTCAATGTTAAATTCAAATAGCTGTCAAATCCGTAATCCGGGTCCGATCCGGGTCAAAATTATAATGTGTGTATAGGATGTCATTCTACACATGTGACTAAAATTTCAAGAGAATTCATTGAAAATTGAACGAGTTATGAATTTTTGAAAAATCGCCCCATGTTAAAGATAGGGATTTTTCGAGTTTTCAAGAATTTTTGATGACGTCATCAATAAACCGATTTTCTTCAAAAACTTTCGGTGTCCTTCCTGGGTGAATACCTACCTATCAGAAAAATTTGGTGATGCTCGCACTAAAACTGTGGCCTGTAACGTGCTAACAGACAGACAGACAGACAGACAGACAGACAGACAGACAAACAAACAAACGGAACTGACCAACATAGTTGTCGAATTTTCAATTCGTCAACTAACAAACAGACAAACAGACAAACGCGACTGACCAACATACTTGACGAAATTTACATTTCGTCAAGTAACAAACAAACATACAAACAAACGGAACCGATCAACATACTTGACAAAATCTTTGATTTCGTCAAGTAATGAACCGACATAGTCGACTAACTTGCCGGAAGTGCTGCCAGTGATCTTGACCTTCTACTGGGTAACCTAGATTTTTTACAATCTTCATGTACCTGGCCATTCTGAACGTGAGAGTGAATATTCATCATTTTTCAGTGATAAAAACGTTAGTTACGTCAAAACAAATAGAAGAATCAAACTGAGAATTGAAAATTTTCCTCATTAGATATGTATAAATCTCCCTATAATACCAAATCCAGAAAAAACAAATCCATAATACCAAATGTCCAAATGGGATTTTGATGACCTTGACCTTGGCCTTTGACCTATGTAGTTCAATTCGTAGAGGTCAATGTTATCAATGGGTATATCAAGTTTCAAGATATTCCATACAGTATTGACGCTGTTATGGCCTTTTGGAATTTCGGAAATTTAACCTGTATGATGCAGTCAGAGTTTGATGATGCCAAAAACAAACGTAAAATACAACAGTTTGCAATGAAAATTGTAGCTCGATCAAATAGTTCATCCGAAGACACACTGAAATATTCCACTCATATTCATGAAACACTTTTTTGTTATCTCCATAAAGGCACGAAGTAGTAGATTCTTTGTGCTTTCTGCTTCAGGCTTGATTTTGATTTAATATCGCGAAACTCATGTGGAATAATAATACCCAGCCATACACCGAGGTTGAAGGCTAGAAACGGTTCAATTTTCGTGAAAATCGGTCAAGTGAAGAGGTCACAAAAAATCTCAAAAAATTCCTCACGCTGCCGCCACAGCAGCCACACCAATGCGCAGCCATGAGACATACCTGCATTTATTCTGAGGGCTGTCTCTTGTACGCTATATGCTTCACACTCAACAACTTTCAAGTGACGGTTTGGCTCAGTCAGTAAAGGCGTTAGGTGTTGGTGCGCGGGGTCAGGAGTTCGATTCCTATTGCCACTTTTTTTTTTTAAATTCCAACTAAATTACTTTTTCTGAGTGTTTTTTTTGTATTAATTCTGATATGTTTTCCACAGTCACCCTTTTATCTATTCTATTGTTCTGATAATTACAGTCTAATACCTTTAAATTGAAGTGCACTGTGGATGTTTGAGAGTTTGCTGAAAAGTTGAAATATTGGTATGACAGGCCTTACGTTTATGACGTCATAGCGGAAAATCTATCATGGCGGAAAAGTATCAGACAGTACCCTTCTAAAGCAGAATTCAACGAGCTTTCCAATGGTGCAATTCGCTTTTCTGTACGACAAATACTTTCCGATATATAGCCCCATTTCGAAAAATGACGTTTCACGTCGTGACGTCATTGACGTTTCACCTAGCGTGTTGAGACTCGGTATATGGCTGGGAAGTATCATTCCACATGAGTTCTGATAATTACAGCCTAATATCTTTAAATTTGAGTGCACTGTGGATGTCTGAAAGTTTGCTGAAAGGTCGAAATATCGGTATGACAGGCCATACGTTTATGACGTCATAACGGAAAATCTATCAGGGCAGAAACGTATCGGACAGTACCCTCCTAAACGAGAATTCAACGAGCTTTCGAGTGGTACAATCCGCTTCTCTGTGCGATAAATACTTTCAGATATATAGCCCCATTTTTAAAATTGACGTTTTACGTCATGACGTCATTGACGTTGAACGTAGCGCGTTGAAACTTGGTATATGCCTGTATATTAATATTTCACATAGGTTCTCATAATTACAGTTCCAAACCTTCAAATTTGAGTGCACTGTGGATGTTTGAAATTTTGCTGAAAAGTCGAAAAATTTGTATGACAGGCCTTACGTTTATGACGTCATAGCGGAAAATCTATCATGGCGGAAAAGTATCGGATAGTACCCTTCTGAACCAGAATTCAACGAATTTTCCAATGGTGCAATTTGCTTCTCCGTACGACAGATACTTTTTGATATATAGCCCCATTTCGAAAATTGACGTTTTACGTCATGACGTCATTGACGTTACACGTAGCGTGTTAAAACTTGGTATATGGCTGGGTATCATTATTCCACATAGGTTCTGATAATTACAGCCTAATAACTTTAAAATTGAGTGCACTGTGGATGTTTGAAAGTTTGCTGAAAAGTCGAAAAATTGGTATGACAGGCCTTACGTTTATGACGTCATAGCGGAAAATCTATCATGGCGGAAAAGTATCGGACAGTACCCTTCTGAACCAGAATTCAACGAGCTTTCCAATGGTGCAATTCGCTTCTCTGTACGACAAATACTATCCGATATATAGCCCCATTTTGAAAAATGACGTTTCACGTCGTGACGTCATTGACGTTCAAACAATCCGAGTAAAACTTCGCAGTTTGATGGAGGATACTATTATATATCCCTGTGCTGAATTTCAGAAGTATCGGTTTAAATGTGGCTGCTGTGTGAATTTTTTAAAATTCGCCAATGATGAGAGATAGGGATTTTTTTAGTTTTCAAGAATTTTTGGTGACGTCATCAGTGAACCGATTTTTTCCAAAAACGTGCGGTCCCGTCCCAGAGCGGATACCTATCTATCAAAAAAAATTCGGAATGCTAGCTCGAAAACTGTGGACGCTAGAGCGCGCACAAACAAACGGACAAACAGACAACGCCATAAACAAACGAGAGCCCCTAGGGCACCCACTTGCCGGAATGCATACTCATGATACTTGACAGGTTTCAATGAATTTGAAAACTTGACCTTGAAAATTTACTCATGTGATTTCATGGATTTAACATATAAGTTTGAGTGCCATGCCTGTTCTGAATATGATTCAAATTTCATGAACCTATGACAATATGACCTATGTTATTACCAGTAATGTGTTTTTCTGGGATTTCGATGACCATGACCTACCTCCAGTATTGATGTTGTTATGACCTTTTGAAATTTCAGATATTAGACATTTATGTCGTCATTGTGACGTCACCGAACGTCAGAGCGCCAAAATTAAGACATCACTATACTCAGGAGATCGAGACCTTTCCAACTGTATCCTATTCAACATGGTGCACTGAACTGTGGCGAACCTCTCAAGGTCAAGGTCAAAGGTCACATTCAAGGACACTCATGAAAGGCCTTTTAATATGCCACAATATGGTTTTAGTTTGAACTCTCTGCGACGATTAGTTCGGAAGTTATGGCCATTTATGTGATTTTGACCTTTCCCTTGACCTTGACCTCGACCTTTGACCTTGAGTCACGAAAATTGTGCATTGTCTGTGCATGAAGACATATATTTTACCTGTATAATTCCATCAGAATCGAACAAGGTTTGTGGACACTATGATCATTTGAAATTTCGAAAAATTAACGTTTATGACGTCACTGTGACGTCAATATACGTCACATCTCAAAACTGATGAGAAAGTATGTACCAGGGAGTCAAGACCTTTCATTTGATATACTACTTGATAGGTTTCAGTTAGTTTTGAAATTTGACCTTGAAGTTTTCCTCGTATGACCTTATTTTTCTGACCAAGTTCAAGGTCAATCATGAAATTGACATATATACTCGATTCCTATGTCTCTTCTGAATGATATGGTTCAAATTTCATGAACCTACGACAATTCAAATGGATGTTATTACCGGAAACGTGTTTTTCTGGGATTTCGATGACCTTGACCTTGACCTTTGACCTTTGTACTTTAGTTACTAGAGGCCATTACTGTCAATATGCATATCAAGTTTTAAGACATTCCATACAGTATTGACGATGTTATGGCCTTTTGAAATTTCGGAAATTTAACGTTTATGACGTCATTGTGACGTCATTGTACGTCGCAGCGCCGAAAATAAGATATCACTGCAATCAGGGTGTCGAGACCCTTCCAACGATATACTACTCGATATGGTGCACTGACCTTCGTACTTGACCTTGACATTCACCTTATGGCGAACTTCTCAGGGTCAAAGTCAAATGTCAAGGTCAAGGCCACGGAAGATAGAACTCGAGTTTATCTACAATATGAACTTGGTTTGAAGTCTCTAGCACAATTAGAACCGGAGTTATGGCCATTTATGTGTTTTCATCGTTTTGCGTGACCTCGACCTTGACCTTGGGGCTAGAATCACCAAAAGTGTGCAGTCGCGAGCCATGTACCTACATAATATGCACACTAAGTATGGAAGAAATCGAGCGAAAATTGTGTACGCTAGAGGGCGCACAAACAAACAAACACATAAATAAACGAACTGACCAACATACTTGCCGAAATCGAAGATTCCGGCAAGTAACAAACCGACCAACATATTTGCCGAAATCTTTAGATTCCGGCAAGTAACAAACGGAACCGATCAACATACTTGACAAAATCTTTGATTTCGTCAAGTAATAATATCCGGTGCATATATACAAGCTATTGGGCCTTAGGCAATGCACTACATGTACTATGAACCTGTAACAGTGCTCACAAACCCGGTGCTCACAAACCCCGGTTCGTCATGCCCAAAATTTCTGATATAAAGTGGCCTGTTGCTTGACCCAGACTGTATTTAGACATGAGTTTTAGACTTTATCATACCAGTTGGACACCTCTGAGTCAAAAAACAAAAGAAATGTTGTTTGAGATGTGCACTTGGATACATATATGATATACTGTACTACTTCGCAACCGAGTGTGTATATTTAGAAGAGGACATGTCCACAGGGGGTAATCGTTTCTACAGCTTATTAGCATCTGAACGGATTGAGAATCAAATTCACCCCACTGCTCTTTCTACTTTGATATCTCGGCGAGTTTTCAAGTTATTCCAAATGTGAAAAGTGGACCATAAACTAGAAATAACACTGCAACTGACTGTAAGGAAATTCTTTAAAATTAATGTTCAGTAAATGTGTGAAAATTGGAGCCATGAAAACATAAAAAATATCTGTAAAATCCAAAAAACTCATAGGATTCTGATTAAGTTTTGTCAGATTATAGACAAAGTTCGAGGTCAATCATGGAATTGACATATTTATCTGATTGCCATACCCCTTCTAAATGACATGGTTCACATTTCATGAGCCCACGATGATTCAAACGGATGCTATTACAGAAAACGTGTTTTTCTGGGATTTCGATGACCTTGACCTTGACCTTTGACCTTTGTACTTCAGTTCGTAGAGGTCAATGCTGTCAAAATGCATAATAAGTTTCAAGGGATTCCATACACTATTGACGATGTTATGACATTTTGAAATTTCGGATTATTGACGTTTAATACGTCATTGTGACGTCAGTTTACGTCGCAGCGCCAAAAATGAGATATCACTGGAATCAGGGGCTTAAGACCTTTCCAACGATATACTACTCGATATGCTGCGCTGACCTTCGTACTTGACCTTGACTTCGACCTCAGGCGAACTTCTCAAGGTCAAGGTCAAAGTTCAAGGTCAAGGTCACGGAAGATAGAACTCGAGTATATCTACAATATGCACTTGATTTGAAGTCTCTACGATGATTAGAACAAGAGTTGTGGCCACTTACGTGTTTTCATGACCTTGACCTTGTTATTTGACCTTGAGCTTAACAAAGAGTCTGGGACCTTCCTGTTTCAGCCTAAAACCTTTCTATCAAATTCCATGAATTTCCAATGAGAACTGTGGCCTGTAGAGCGCACACAAACAAACAAACATACAAACGAGACGCCATAGGCGACGCACTTGCCGGAATTCTGAAGGTCAAGGGTGACATTCAAGGTCGCATAAGAACGGCCTTTTGATACGTTACAATATGGTCCTAGTTTGAAGTCTCTACGATGATTAGTTCCGAAGTTATTGTCATTTATGATATTTTCACCTTTTTCTTGACTTTGACCTTGACCTTTGTACTTCTATTCGTAGAGGTCAATGCTGTCAATATGCATACCAAGTTTCAAGGGATTCCATACACTATTGACGATGTTGTGGCCTTTTGAAATTTCAAGAATTTGACGTTTATGACGTCACTGTGACGTCAGTGTACGTTATAGCGCCAAAAATAAAATATCATTGGAATCGGAGGCTCAAGGCCTTTCCAACGATATACTACTCAATGTGGTGGGCTGACCTTCGTACTTGACCTTGAATTTAACCTTAGGCGAACTTCTCAAGGTCAAGGTCAAATGTCAAGGTCAAGGTCACAGAAGATAGAACTCGAGTTTATCCAAAATATGCATTTGATTTGAAGACTCTGGGACGCTTAGAACCGGAGTTATGGCCACCTCTGTGTTTTAGACATTTTGCATGACCTTGACTTACGTCATTTGTCATCAATTCTATGCTGCAAACATACTGTGAATGGAGTTTTTGAATATGCATGATAAAAGTCTGTTTATATATGTTATATTATCACCGTACAAATTCATATCTTCAAATAATGAGTTTCCTTTGAAATTTCACAGATTTGTTGCCACAAAAACGTCAATTACGTCAAAACGGATATATCGATTGAGCTAAAAATTGATAGAGACCATCATAGAAAGAAACCACATCGTTTGCATCTGTTAGATCTGCAGTAAATGTTATATCTTTGCACATCTGACACTCAAAAGGCCTGAATATCAGTCTGAAATCACGTTTGACGTCATTATGACGTCAATTGACGTCCGATTCTGAAAATAACAACAGATTTGGAAACTACTCTCAAAGACCTTCCAAACGAGCTACTACTCGATATTTTTGCAAAAGGTCAAGGTCAAGGTCATTTTTTAGGTCAACTTCGACCTCAGGCGCTTGCAAAGGCTATCGCTCATACGCCTTAGGTGTAAATATAAAAGTTGTTAGGCTAAGTGAGTGCAATACTGTGGATTTACTTTCGTGTCTCTATCTTGCTTACTTCCTGAGATATAGTGACCTACATGGTTTTCGCTTGCGGGTCAATATTGACCTTGACTTTCGACCTACGACCTTGAAATTTCGTGGATCAAAAGAAGTCATCCTTGCTTATTAACAGGTTTATCATTGGATTTTTACGCACATTATTGACGCTTTTATCAGCATGGACAGCTTGAAAATGCAATTTGGCTTATAATGGGACCGATTTCGTTGCCATAGAAACGTCAATTACGTCATAACGGATTGACCGATCGCGCTAAAAATTGATACTGACCATGAGGGACCAGTCCCACATCGTTTCCAAGCATCAGATCGAAAATCGGAGGAGGTGACCTCCAAGGTCAAATATTCGACCTCAGGCGAACTTCCCAAGGTCAAGGTCAAAGGTCAAGGTCAAGGTCACAAAAGATAGAACTCGAGTATATCTACAATATGAACTTGGTTTGAAGTCTCTAGGACGATTAGAACCGGAGTTATGGTCCCTTATGTGTTTTCGACGTTTTGCTTGACCTTGACCTTGACCTTTGACCTAGATTCACCAAAATAGTGCGGTGCCTGCCCAGTAACCTACCGATATTGAGTATTTAATATGAACGGATTCGACCTAGAACTGTGGACGCTAGAGTGAAAACAAACAAACACATCCATCCATCCATCCATCCACGAACAGACCAACATACTTGCCGAAATCGTAGATTCCGGCAAGTAACAAACGGAACCGATCAACATACTTGACAAAATCTTTGATTTCGTCAAGTAATAATATCCGGTGCATATATACAAGCTATTGGGCCTTAGGCAATGCACTACATGTACTATGAACCTGTAACAGTGCTCACAAACCCGGTGCTCACAAACCCCGGTTCGTCATGCCCAAAATTTCTGATATAAAGTGGCCTGTTGCTTGACCCAGACTGTATTTAGACATGAGTTTTAGACTTTATCATACCAGTTGGACACCTCTGAGTCAAAAAACAAAAGAAATGTTGTTTGAGATGTGCACTTGGATACATATATGATATACTGTACTACTTCGCAACCGAGTGTGTATATTTAGAAGGGGACATGTCCACAGGGGGTAATCGTTTCTACAGCTTATTAGCATCTGAACGGATTGAGAATCAAATTCACCCCACTGCTCTTTCTACTTTGATATCTCGGCGAGTTTTCAAGTTATTCCAAATGTGAAAAGTGGACCATAAACTAGAAATAACACTGCAACTGACTGTAAGGAAATTCTTTAAAATTAATGTTCAGTAAATGTGTGAAAATTGGAGCCATGAAAACATAAAAAATATCTGTAAAATCCAAAAAACTCATAGGATTCTGATTAAGTTTTGTCAGATTATAGACAAAGTTCGAGGTCAATCATGGAATTGACATATTTATCTGATTGCCATACCCCTTCTAAATGACATGGTTCACATTTCATGAGCCCACGATGATTCAAACGGATGCTATTACAGAAAACGTGTTTTTCTGGGATTTCGATGACCTTGACCTTGACCTTTGACCTTTGTACTTCAGTTCGTAGAGGTCAATGCTGTCAAAATGCATAATAAGTTTCAAGGGATTCCATACACTATTGACGATGTTATGACATTTTGAAATTTCGGATTATTGACGTTTAATACGTCATTGTGACGTCAGTTTACGTCGCAGCGCCAAAAATGAGATATCACTGGAATCAGGGGCTTAAGACCTTTCCAACGATATACTACTCGATATGCTGCGCTGACCTTCGTACTTGACCTTGACTTCGACCTCAGGCGAACTTCTCAAGGTCAAGGTCAAAGTTCAAGGTCAAGGTCACGGAAGATAGAACTCGAGTATATCTACAATATGCACTTGATTTGAAGTCTCTACGACGATTAGAACAAGAGTTGTGGCCACTTACGTGTTTTCATGACCTTGACCTTGTTATTTGACCTTGAGCTTAACAAAGAGTCTGGGACCTTCCTGTTTCAGCCTAAAACCTTTCTATCAAATTCCATGAATTTCCAATGAGAACTGTGGCCTGTAGAGCGCACACAAACAAACAAACATACAAATGAACCGACATAGTCGACTAACTTGCCGGAATAGCTGGCAATGACCTTGAACTTTTACCAAAGACTTTGAATTTTTTTGCAAAGTTGATGCATCTGATTATTTTAAATATGAGTAATGGCATTTTTCTAGATTTTGTATAGTTGATGGAAAACATTGAAAAAAGTATTATATTTCTTTCCTAGCATAAGCAGTTTGTGGTCATGAAAGACTGATAGGATTCGGATCTTTTGTGACGTCATCAACAGAGCTATTTTTCTCAAAATCATTCTGTCAAGAGCCATTATCCTACAGAATATCTACATCAAATTTGAAAAGAATCAAGCAACAAATGTGGACGCTATGAGTATGAAAAGACAAACAAATGAAATTTTCTCCAATTTTCCCTCATAAAAAGGTCCATTAGGCCATTACCACTGCAATTATTGAACTGATATTTGTCAAATAGCGTCAGTAGGTATCCCCAATACTTACCAGAGCACCGGATCAACAATAATCATAAATGGTTTATGCATCTCATGTAAACAATCAATTGAAGTATGATAAAATCACGTTTCACGTCATTATGACGTCATATGACGTCAGATTCCAAAAATAAGAACATATATCGAAACTACTCCCGAAGACCTTTCAAACGAGTTACTACTCGATATTTTCGCGAAAGGTCAAGGTCAAGGTCATTTTTTGGGTCAACTTCGACCTCAGGCGCTTGCAAAGGCTATCGGCCATACGCCTTAGGTGTAAATACAAAAGTTGATAGGCTAAGTGAGTGCAATACTGTGGATTTACTTTCGTGTCTCTATCTTGCTTACTTCCTGAGATATAGTGACCTACATGGTTTTCACTTGCGGGTCAATATTGACCTTGACTTCCGACGTTTGACCTTGAAATTTCGCGGAACAAAAGAACTCGTCCTTGGCTATAAACAGGTGTATCATTAGATTTTTACACACATTATTGACGCTTTTATCAGCATGGACAGCTTGAAACATGCAATTTCGCTTATAATGGGACCGATTTCGTTGCCATAGAAACGTCAATTACGTCATAACGGATTGACCGATCGCGCTAAAAATTGACATTGACCATAAGGGACCGGTCCGACATCGTTTCCAAGCATCAGATCGAAAATCGGAGGAGGTGACCTCCAAGGTCAAATATTCGACCTCAGGCGAACTTCTCAAGGTCAAGGTCAAATGTCAAGGTCAAGGTCACAAAAGATAGAACTCGAGTATATCTACCATATGCACTTGATATGAAGTCTCTACGACAATTAGAACTGGAGTTATGGCCACTTATGTGTTTTCGACGTTTTGCTTGACCTTGACCTTGACCTTTGACCTAGACTCACCAAAAATTTGCGGTGCCTGCCTATTATCCTACAGATTACATACCCCAAGTAACGTAACAATCACCGTACAATTGCGACCTGTAGAGCACTAACAGATAAACAAACAAACGAGGGGCCATAGGCCCGGCAGTTGACGAATTTGCCATAGACACGTCAATTACGTCATACCGAATTGAGGTTGCACGTAGCGTGTTGACACTTGGTACGTCCCTGAATAATAACGCTCCACATACGTTCTCATAATTACAGCCTATTACCTTCAAAATTGAGTGCACTGTGCTTGTTTGAAAGTTTGCTGAAAAGCCGTGAATCTTGTATGACAGGCCTTACGTTTATGACCTCATAGCGGAAAATCCATCATGGCGGAAAAGTATTGGACAGTACCCTTCTAAACCAGAATTCAACAAGCTTTCCAATGGTGCAATTAGCTTCTCTGCACGACAAATACTTTTCGATATATAGCCCCATTTCGAAAAATTGACGTTTTACGTCATGACGTCATTGACGTTGCACGTAGCGTGTTGAAACTTGGTGCATGGCTGGGTATCATCATTCCATATACGTCCTGATAATTACAACCTAATATCTTCAAAATTGAGTGCACTGTGGATGTTTGAAAGTTTGCTGAAAAGCCGTAAATCTTGTATGACAGGCCTTACGTTTATGACGTCACAGCGGAAAATCCATCATGGCGGAAAAGTATTGGACAGTACCCTTCTAAACCAGAATTCAACGAGCTTTCCAATGGTGCAATTAGCTTCTCTGTTCTCTTTCCCTATTTCCTAATTGACGTTTTACGTCATGACGTCATTGACGTTGCACGTAGCGTGTTGAAACTTGGTGTATGGCTGGGTATCATTATTCCATATACGTTCTGATAATTACAACCTAATATCTTCAAAATTGAGTGCACTGTGGATGTTTGAAAGTTTGCTGAAAAGCTGTAAATCTTGTATGACAGGCCTTACGTTTATGACGTCATAGCGGAAAATCTATCATGGCGGAAAAGTATCGGACAGTACCATCCTAAACCAAAATTCAACGAACTTTTCAATGGTACAATCCGCTTCTCTCTACGACAAATACTTTTTGATATATAGCCCTATTTCCTAAATTGACGTTTTACGTCATGAAGTCATTGACGTTGCACGTAGCGTGTTGAAACTTGGCATATGGCTGGATATCATTATTTCACATACGTTCTGATAATTACAGTTCAATACCTTCAAATTTGAGTGCACTGTAGATGTTTGAAAGTTTGCTGAAAAGTCGAAAAATTGGTATGACAGGCCTTACGTTTATGACGTCATAGCAGAAAATCTATCATGGCGGAAAAGTATCGCACAGTACCCTTCTAAACCAGAATTCAACGAACTTTTCAATGGTAAAATCCGCTTCTCTCTACGACAAATACTTTTTGATATATAGCCCCCTTTCGAAAATTGACGTTTTACGTGATGACGTCATTGACGTTGCACTTAGCGTGTTGAAACTTGGTATGTGGCTGGATATCATTATTTCACATACGTTTTGATAATTACAGTTCAATACCTTCAAATTTGAGTGCACTGTAGATGTTTGAAAGTTTGCTGAAAAGTCGAAAAATTGGTATGACAGGCCTTACGTTTATGACGTCATAGCGGAAAATCTATCATGGCGGAAAAGTATCGGACAGTACCCTTCTAAACCAGAATTCAACGAGCTTTCCAATGGTGCAATTTGCTTCTCTGTACGGCAAATACTTTCCGATATATAGCCCCATTTCGAAAAATGACGTTTCACGTCGTGACGTCATTGACGTTCGAACAATCCGAGTAAAGCTTCGCAATTCGATGGAAGATACCATTATATATCGGTGTGCTGAATTTCAGAGATATCGGTCCAAATGTGACTGCTGTGTGAATTTTTGAAAATCCGCCAATGATGAGAGATAGGGATTTTTCGATTTTTCAATGATTTTTGATGACGTCATCAATGAACCGATTTCTTTCAAAAACGTTCGGTGCCGTCCCAGGGCGGATACCTATCTATCAAAAAAGTTTCGGGATGCTAGCTCGAAAACTGTGGCCTGTATCGTGCAAACAGACAGACAGACAGACGGACAGACAGACAGACAGACAAACAAACGAGAGGCCATAGGCCACACACTTGCCGGAATGATTACGTAATTATGACGTCATTTGTCTTCAATTCTATACTGCAAACTTACTGTGAATTGAGTTTTTGACTATGCATGATACAATCGTGTTTATATGAGTTATATCATAACCGGACAAGATCATAAGATCTTCAAATAATGAGTTTCCTTCGAAATTTCACTGATTTGTTGTCACAAAAACGTCAATTACGTCAAAACGTATATATGAATTGAGCTAAAAATTGATAGAGACCATCATAGAAAAATTCCACATCGTTTGCATCTGTTAGATCTGCAGTAAATGTTATAACTTTGCACATCTGACACTCAAAAGGCCGAAATGTCAGTCTGAAATCACGACTGACGTCATTGTGACGTCAATTGACGTCCGATTCCGAAAATGACAACAGATTTGGAAAGTACTCTTGAAGACCTTTCAAACAAGCTACTACTCGATATTTTTGCAAAAGGTCAAGGTCAAGGTCATTTTCGAGGTCAACTTCGACCTCAGGCGCTTGCAAAGGCTATCGGTCATACGCCTTAGGTGTAAATACAAAAGTTGTTAGGCTAAGTGAGTGCAATACTGTGGATTTACTTTCGTGTCTCTATCTTGCTTACTTCCTGAGATATAGTGACCTACATGGTTTTCACTTGCGGGTCAATATTGACCTTGACGTTCGGCCTTTGACCTTGAAATTTCGTGGAACAAAAGAACTTATCCTTGGCTACGAACCGGTGTAATTTTGGAATTTTACGCACATTATTGACGCTTTTATCAGTATGGACAACTTGAAACATGCAATTTTGCTTATAATGGGACCGATTTCGTTGCCATAGAAACGTCAATTACGTCATAACGAAGTGACCGATCGCGCTAAAAATTGATATTGACCATAAGGGACCGGTCCCACATCGTTTCCAAGCAACAGATCGAAAATCGGAGGAGGTGACCTCCAAGGTCAAATATTCGACCTCAGGCGAACTTCTCAAGGTCAAGGTCAAAGGTCAAGGTCAAGGTCACAAAAGATAGAACTCGAGTATATCTACAATATGCACTTAACCTGAAGTCTCTATGATGATTAGAACCGGAGTTATGGGCACTTACGTGTTTTCGACATTTTGCGTGACCTTGAGCTTGACCTTCGACCTAGACACACCAAAATAGGACGTTTTCTGCCCAGTATCTTACAGATTGTGCACACGAATTTTGAAAGGTTTCAATCAAGAACTGTGGACGCTAGAGTGCGAACAGACAAACAAACACACAAACACACAATCAAACAAAACCACGAACGAACCAACATACTTGCCGAAATCTTTAGATTCCGGCAAGTAACAAACCGAACTGACCAACATAGTTGACGAATTTTTAATTCGTCAACTAATGAACCGACATAGTCGACTAACTTGCCGGAATAGCTGGCAATGACCTTGAACTTTTACCAAAGACTGAATTTTTTGCAAAGTTGATGCATCTGGTTATTTTAAATATGAGTAATGGCATTTTTCTAGATTTTGTATAGTTGATGGAAAACATTGAAAAAAGTATTATATTTCTTTCCTAGCATAAGCAGTTTGTGGTCATGAAAGACTGATAGGATTCGGATCTTTTGTGACGTCATCAATAGAGCTATTTTTTCTCAAAATCATTCTGTCAAGAGCCATTATCCTACAGAATATCTACATCAAATTTGAAAAGAATCAAGCAACAAATGTGGACGCTATGAGTATGAAAAGACAAACAAATGAAATTTTCTCCAATTTTCCGTCATAAAAAGGTCAATTAGGCCATTACCACTGCAATTATTGAACTGATATTTGTCAAATAGCTTCAGTAGGTATCCCCAATACTTACCAGAGCACCGGATCAACAATAATCATAAATGGTTTATGCATCTCATGTAAACAATCAATTGAAGTATGATAAAATCACGTTTCACGTCATTATGACGTCATATGACGTCAGATTCCAAAAATAAGAACATATATCGAAACTACTCCCGAAGACCTTTCAAACGAGTTACTACTCGATATTTTCGCGAAAGGTCAAGGTCAAGGTCATTTTTTGGGTCAACTTCGACCTCAGGCGCTTGCAAAGGCTATCGGCCATACGCCTTAGGTGTAAATACAAAAGTTGATAGGCTAAGTGAGTGCAATACTGTGGATTTACTTTCGTGTCTCTATCTTGCTTACTTCCTGAGATATAGTGACCTACATGGTTTTCACTTGCGGGTCAATATTGACCTTGGCTTCCGACGTTTGACCTTGAAATTTCGCGGAACAAAAGAACTCGTCCTTGGCTATAAACAGGTGTATCATTAGATTTTTACGCACATTATTGACGCTTTTATCAGCATGGACAGCTTGAAACATGCAATTTCGCTTATAATGGGACCGATTTCGTTGCCATAGAAACGTCAATTACGTCATAACGGATTGACCGATCGCGCTAAAAATTGACATTGACCATAAGGGACCGGTCCGACATCGTTTCCAAGCATCAGATCGAAAATCGGAGGAGGTGACCTCCAAGGTCAAATATTCGACCTCAGGCGAACTCTCAAGGTCAAAGTCAAATGTCAAGGTCAAGGTCACAAAAGATAGAACTCGAGTATATCTACCATATGCACTTGATTTGAAGTCTCTACGACAATTAGAACTGGAGTTATGGCCACTTATGTGTTTTCGACGTTTTGCTTGACCTTGACCTTGACCTTTGACCTAGACTCACCAAAAGTGTGCGGTGCCTGCCTATTATCCTACAGATTACATACCCCAAGTAACGTAACAATCACTGTACAATTGCGACCTGTAGAGCACTAACAGATAAACAAACAATCAATCAATCAATCAAACCAACCGACCAACATACTTGCCGAAATCTTTAGATTCCGGCAAGTAACAATCAATCAATCAATCAAACCAACCGACCAACATACTTGCCGAAATCTTTAGATTCCGGCAAGTAACAAACGGAACCGATCAACATACTTGACAAAATCTTTGATTTCGTCAAGTAATAATATCCGGTGCATATATACAAGCTATTGGGCCTTAGGCAATGCACTACATGTACTATGAACCTGTAACAGTGCTCACAAACCCGGTGCTCACAAACCCCGGTTCGTCATGCCCAAAATTTCTGATATAAAGTGGCCTGTTGCTTGACCCAGACTGTATTTAGACATGAGTTTTAGACTTTATCATACCAGTTGGACACCTCTGAGTCAAAAAACAAAAGAAATGTTGTTTGAGATGTGCACTTGGATACATATATGATATACTGTACTACTTCGCAACCGAGTGTGTATATTTAGAAGGGGACATGTCCACAGGGGGTAATCGTTTCTACAGCTTATTAGCATCTGAACGGATTGAGAATCAAATTCACCCCACTGCTCTTTCTACTTTGATATCTCGGCGAGTTTTCAAGTTATTCCAAATGTGAAAAGTGGACCATAAACTAGAAATAACACTGCAACTGACTGTAAGGAAATTCTTTAAAATTAATGTTCAGTAAATGTGTGAAAATTGGAGCCATGAAAACATAAAAAATATCTGTAAAATCCAAAAAACTCATAGGATTCTGATTAAGTTTTGTCAGATTATAGACAAAGTTCGAGGTCAATCATGGAATTGACATATTTATCTGATTGCCATACCCCTTCTAAATGACATGGTTCACATTTCATGAGCCCACGATGATTCAAACGGATGCTATTACAGAAAACGTGTTTTTCTGGGATTTCGATGACCTTGACCTTGACCTTTGACCTTTGTACTTCAGTTCGTAGAGGTCAATGCTGTCAAAATGCATAATAAGTTTCAAGGGATTCCATACACTATTGACGATGTTATGACATTTTGAAATTTCGGATTATTGACGTTTAATACGTCATTGTGACGTCAGTTTACGTCGCAGCGCCAAAAATGAGATATCACTGGAATCAGGGGCTCAAGACCTTTCCAACGATATACTACTCGATATGCTGCGCTGACCTTCGTACTTGACCTTGACTTCGACCTCAGGCGAACTTCTCAAGGTCAAGGTCAAAGTTCAAGGTCAAGGTCACGGAAGATAGAACTCGAGTATATCTACAATATGCACTTGATTTGAAGTCTCTACGACGATTAGAACAAGAGTTGTGGCCACTTACGTGTTTTCATGACCTTGACCTTGTTATTTGACCTTGAGCTTAACAAAGAGTCTGGGACCTTCCTGTTTCAGCCTAAAACCTTTCTATCAAATTCCATGAATTTCCAATGAGAACTGTGGCCTGTAGAGCGCACACAAACAAACAAACATACAAATGAACCGACATAGTCGACTAACTTGCCGGAATAGCTGGCAATGACCTTGAACTTTTACCAAAGACTTTGAATTTTTTGCAAAGTTGATGCATCTGGTTATTTTAAATATGAGTAACGGCATTTTTCTAGATTTTGTATAGTTGATGGAAAACATTGAAAAAAGTATTATATTTCTTTCCTAGCATAAGCAGTTTGTGGTCATGAAAGACTGATAGGATTCGAATCTTTTGTGAAGTCATCAATAGAGCTATTTTTCTCAAAATCATTCTGTCAAGAGCCATTATCCTACAGAATATCTACATCAAATTTGAAAAGAATCAAGCAACAAATGTGGACGCTATGAGTATGAAAAGACAAACAAATGAAATTTTCTCCAATTTTCCGTCATAAAAAGGTCAATTAGGCCATTACCACTGCAATTATTGAACTGATATTTGTCAAATAGCTTCAGTAGGTATCCCCAATACTTACCAGAGCACCGGATCAACAATAATCATAAATGATTTATGCATCTCATGTAAACAATCAATTGAAGTATGATAAAATCACGTTTCACGTCATTATGACGTCATATGACGTCAGATTCCAAAAATAAGAACATATATCGAAACTACTCCCGAAGACCTTTCAAACGAGTTACTACTCGATATTTTCGCGAAAGGTCAAGGTCAAGGTCATTTTTTGGGTCAACTTCGACCTCAGGCGCTTGCAAAGGCTATCGGCCATACGCCTTAGGTGTAAATACAAAAGTTGATAGGCTAAGTGAGTGCAATACTGTGGATTTACTTTCGTGTCTCTATCTTGCTTACTTCCTGAGATATAGTGACCTACATGGTTTTCACTTGCGGGTCAATATTGACCTTGACTTCCGACCTTTGACCTTGAAATTTCGCGGAACAAAAGAACTCGTCTTTGGCTATAAACAGGTGTATCATTAGATTTTTACGCACATTATTGACGCTTCTATCAGCATGGACAGCTTGAAACATGCAATTTCGCTTATAATGGGACCGATTTCGTTGCCATAGAAACGTCAATTACGTCATAACGGATTGACCGATCGCGCTAAAAATTGACATTGACCATAAGGGACCGGTCCGACATCGTTTCCAAGCATCAGATAGAAAATCGGAGGAGGTGACCTCCAAGGTCAAATATTCGACCTCAGGCGAACTTCTCAAGGTCAAGGTCAAATGTCAAGGTCAAGGTCACAAAAGATAGAACTCGAGTATATCTACCATATGCACTTGATTTGAAGTCTCTACGACAATTAGAACTGGAGTTATGGCCACTTATGTGTTTTCGACGTTTTGCTTGACCTTGACCTTGACCTTTGACCTATATACACCAAAATAGGACGTTTTTTGCCCAGTATCCTAGAGAATATGTGCACCAAATTTGGAAGAAATCGAGTGAGAAATGTGGACGCTAGGCTGTAAACAAACAAACAAACAAACACACAAACAAATCCACGAACGAACCAACATACTTGCCGAAATCGTAGATTCCGGCAAGTAACAAACACACAAACAAATCCACGAACGAACCAACATACTTGCCGAAATCGTAGATTCCGGCAAGTAACAAACGGAACCGATCAACATACTTGACAAAATCTTTGATTTCGTCAAGTAACAAACAGACATACAAACGGACAGACCCATTTGCAATACCCTCTGCCCCTATCGGGGCGAGGGTAATGAGTGTGTCCCTCTCCTAGTGGTTCGCGAGGCAGCCAGCCACACTCGACCCGCTTCATCCCCATTCCGCACCACCTCTTCCGCCCCCCAACACCCCCCCCCCCCCCCTCCCATCCGACTACGACACAATCGTGATCAATGAAAGCTGGCCCGCACCCGGGTAAAAATCAGGTCTGCTGAATGGTCCGATGAGTTTTCTGACTTCTATCTGCAAACTATCTGCAAGATCGCAATCGGCGATTACTGATGGATTTCAGAAATAAGATCCACCTCGAGATATCATAATATGCCGATGACAACACGTTCACTTTCTTCATACCTCCCCCCTCCTCTTCCACCTAAACATCGCGGTGAGCGTGCCTCATAGCCTAATGAATAATTAATGAGATGACATCACGAGATACTGTTAATACAAAAATAAATCAATTGATCATAGCTTATCAATCATCTTTTAAAATCAATGATTTGTTGGTTGAGTCATGTTTCAATTGCTCGATTATTTTGTGCATGATAGGTTACTAGTAATTGGAATCGTACACAAATGATCAAAGCAAAACTCGCCAGTCGAGTTCGTAATGCAGCAATCTGAATCACATCATCACGTTTGTCACAAAATGACAGTTCTCATCATAATAGACGGCACATCTTTCATGTAGGGGCCTACTGCATGCTTCAAGAGCGCCATCTGTTGAATGTCACTATGATCAGATAGGCCTGTTGTTGCTACACCACTATTATTGGTTGCATGGGAATCGTGATGTGGCATTCTGAGCTGTGACATTGTTTTGACAATTGTTTAGACAATTAACAAGACATATAACATGTCTACTGATGGAGATCAAAAATAAACCGATGGGTAAATACTAATTAGGTCTATTATTGACCACAGTAAATTTAATTAAGACATAAAACATTTATTATTGGACACAATAAGGTAAAGGTTCTGTCCACTACATATTTCATGACTGTAACCGAATAGGTTAACATTAACTTCACTAGTTGTGTCTACTAGGGCCTATTGACCACAATAAAAAATAGTTAGGACATGAAACATTGACTATTAGGTTCAAGATAAAGGTTCTGGTAAATATTAATTTGATGCTTGTAGTAGTTATGGTCATAATATGAAAATAAGTTAACATCGATTTTTGCTAGTTGAATCTATTAATAGTTGGGGGGGGGGGGTGACTTTGGAGGGGGGGGGGGGGTGATAGGGCTACGGGAGATACACTCCAGCAGTCGTCAGTCACTGGAGAACATCTAGTTTGGAAGATGGGACTAGATGGAATCAGTACCTTAATAATGGTATCAATCAATTTATATTAGGCCAAATCAACAATAAGCAAATGATTGGCCAGTACAATATCATGGGCTACAGTTACAATATGGCCACAACATATATGTACCGAATAGGATACGAATAGGTTTTGAACTAGTTCTGTGCAAACATTTTCAAAGCTCTTCCTATGAGGCCAATGGCCCTTGTTTTCATTTTTTTTATTGAATCGATTATGCAGTTTTGGCGGCCAATTTTTATGCCGAAAATGGCTGTTTTTGCATGTTTTCTACTTTAAAAATTATTTTCTCAAAAACTGTCTGATCATTTTTGAGATTTTAGTTTCAAAATGTTCCCCTCATGTATCTTTATAATGTGTATAAGCTTCGATGCTCTTGGATCGCCGGTCTGCGTGTGGCGGCAATTTTGATGTTTTTTATGGGGCCCAAATAGGACTTTCCCATGTTAAATTCTCCTATGCTTTATAATGGGCCACAATGTTCTTGATATCTCACTTAATATTGAGATTAGAGACTCGGAATCAATTGTGGACATATAGGAAATGATATATGCAGAATATTCTCGTGACCTTGAATTTGACCTTTAGCCTTATTTTCAAGGTCAGAGCACAAAATGGCCAATATCTCGCTTATTATTGACTTTACAGCTTAGGAATCAATTGTGATCATATAGGAAATGATATATGTTGAATATTCTCGTGACCTTGAATTTGACCTTTGACCTCATTTCAAGGTCAGAGCACAAACGGGCTAATATCTCACTTATTATCGACTTTACAGCTTAGAAATCTATTGTGACCATATAGGAAATGATATATGATGAATATTCTGATGACCTTGAATTTGACCTTTGATCTCATTTTCAAGGTCAGAGCATAAAATCGCTAATATCTCGCTTATTATTCACTTTGCAGCTTGGGAATCAATTGTGGACATATAAGAAATACATGCTGAATATTCTCATGACCTTGAATTCGACCTTTAACCTCAGAGCACAAAATGGCCAATATCTCGCTTATTATTGACTTTACAACTTAGGAATCAATTGTGGACATAGAGGAAGTGATATATGCTGAATATTCTAATGACCTTGAATTTGACCTTTGAACTCATTTTCAAGGTCAGAGCACAAAATGGCTAATATCTTGCTTATCATCGACTTTGCAGCTTAGAAATCTATTGTGACCATATAGGAAATGATGTAGGCCGAATATTCTGATGACCTTGAATTTGACCTTTGACCTCATTTTCAAGGTCAGAGCACAAAATCGTTAATATCTCGCTTATTATTCACTTTACAGCTTGGGAATCAATTGTGGATATATTAGAAATGATATAAGCTGAATATTCTCATGACATTGAATGTGGCCTTTGACCTTATTTTCAAGGTCAAAGCACAAAATGGCTAATATCTCGCTTATTATCAACTTTACAGCTTAGGAATCAAATGCGGACATATAGGAAATGATATATGTCGAATACTCTGATGACCTTGAAATTGACCTTTGACGTAATTTTCAATGTCGAAGCACAAAATGGCTATTATCTCGTTTATTATCGACTTTACAGCTTAGAAATCAAATGTGGACATATAGGAATGATATATGCTGAGTATACTTGTAACCTTGAAGTTACCAGACCATCGGTCCGATCACCTATTGGCTAGCCGGTAAGCTACAGGTCCCTTGGGCCTATGTTTTTTAAATATGACCAAGTTTGACCTCATTTTTGCGCGCGCTGCTGCAGGAGGTCTTGGTTTGGCTCGCCGCGCTACTATTAGGACCAATACGGTATGCCACAAACTTGATTGCAAGCCATTCAAACTAATACTACCGAAATACGAAATTGATGCATTGTAAATATTTACAATATATATATTATATTGGAATATATATACCAAGGATCAAAACATCTGACAGAATGGAGCACACAGCATAGAAGATAGTCCTGTCAAAACCCATGATTCCATTTATTCAAATTTTCGAGTGCACTCTTCGTCAGGTCTGGAAGGTTCAACACAAATGTTAAAATATATACAGCAAAACACCGGAGGATACACTAATACACTAATACAGGTGACAATAACATATAAAGCAGAAGTAATGTAGTAATATCAGAGTTAATTAGTATAATTTCTAACACGAGCTTTACGGTTTTGAGCACAGAAGCCATCATCTAAAACCTTTATGACTAACTGTGTCAAGCTTCAAATCCAATGTTTCTCACGTTGGTCGACAAGTCTCTATTCAGTTTGTTCTATAATTTGAAAACGGAACTGGTGTGGGGGCTACAATTTTTGAGATGGCTATAAAGAACGTGGCATTCTGTTTTTGCCGATCTACTGGTGAACTTTCTCAAAGCAGATTTGTGATTATTCATGGGAAGTCTGATATCTACCGTTTTTCCAACATATATGAGATCACAGCACTTACAATGATTAGCATAAATGACATTCTTAGACTCACAATTTCAGTACCATTTCTTTTGCACCTTTACTTACGTCCATGTGACACAATATATTCAGAGGACACAAACATTTCACAACGTTTACACCTTTTTGCCCCGCAGGGGCCAGTGGGGGTCTTTGGGTTCATCAGAAACCTTGGCCCTAATCAACTTTTTATGAAGGTTGGGATGTATATGAGGTATACGGTCTCTCCGTAGGTATATCCGATACACAAAGAAAACTGTTCAACCATCCGAGACATATCTACAGACTTGGTGCATAATCGTTGAAAACTTGGTTTCTGACTGAATTGACTAGATCTGGACTTGTGTCATGGAGGCCTCTTCCATATTGACAATATTCTCAGTATCCGGCCCTGGGTCCAGATTCCCGGTGAGGGAGACGCGGGGGTTGTTGCCATGGCGCTTAGTGCGCTGAGATCGCTGGTTGTTGGGTGATTGTACTTTCTGGAAGAGCGGATGCCCGGCGCGCCTATCCGTGTGTTGTACCGGGCCGTCTTTTCTGGTCTGGACTTGTATCAGCGTTCTGCTCTCCTCGGCTCCCATAACAACCCAGGGTGACCGGTCCAAACCTCCTGAGTAATCGGAAATGACACCTGAAATATACATGCAGAGTTGCAGACACATAAATGCGTGCAGCTTCCCAAAAATATGTACCAAATTGTACCAGAAACACATGAGAGATTTCTGATTGTACTGATAAACCTCGTCGAACGGGAAGGTCAGATAAAGGTATCATTGATGTCACGTTACAGGGGCGGGTTTAGGGGGGGGGGGGGGCCAAGACCCCCAAAAGAAAAAAAAGGAAAAAGAGAAGGAAAAAAAGGAAGGGAAAGGGGAAAAAGAGAGGGGAGGAAGTTTTTTTTCAAGATGAATTACACCCGGAATTAGCGTTAACTTCTGGGGCCCCAAGTCGTGTGCAGGGTATTCACTCTATAGCCAACCCACCTGTTCTCAGTGAAAGCACTTTATGCCCTTCACCTTCTATAAATGATTTGAGAGCATTGAATGGCCTTGATAGTTAGACCCAGGAGAGCTCTGGGATGCTGTATTAGGCACGCGAATACCGCCAGCTTCTGGGGCCCTTGAGCGGGCCCCAGACCCCCGGCCGACAGGGGCTTGCTTCGCCTCTCTTAGTAACATTTCACAAATGGGCCTTCCCTCAAACGCCACATCTGCTCCGAATTAGCCATGCAAAAACTCTTAGGGGATTGGGGAATGGACCAAAAGAAACCTATAAAAAATACCACTGGGCATGCACATCCTTTTAGCTTCTGGGGCCCTTGAGTGGGCCTCAGACCCTCGGCCTTCGCCAACTCGCTTCGCAACATTTCATATCTTGGCCCTCCTTCAGAAGCGTCGATCTACCCCAGATCAGGCATTCATAAACTCTCCAAGGCCATGGAATTAGTCCAAGGAGAGCCCTAGAACACACCATTGGGGATGCATAAACCTTCAGCGTCTGGGGCCCCTCAGCGGGCCCCAGACCCCCCCCCCCCCCCCGCCCCGGCATGGGCTCGCTTCGCTCGCCGCTCAGTCGATCAATAAATTTGCCCCCCCCCCTCTCAAAATCCTATACCCGCCCCTGCGTTATTGGTTCCTTAGTAAATTCATATTAATTTTTTTTTAGAAATAATGACACTTTCGCAATTCAATACAATGTCCAGCCCATTTCAAGGCCACCAAAAAAAATGAAATGTCTCAATATGACTTGACAACAAACCAGTCATCCTAAGCCCTCTGGGGCCATATCGTTATGTTGGCGTTTCGAGGCATTCAGGCAAAAACATTTGTTTACATAAAACGGAAAAGTATGTAATCCTTACACAACATCTAAAAAATTAGCCCAAAGTCTAGAAAGGTTACCGGAAAAATGTTTAGTATTGAGAGGCAGCTGTTTTTTTTAAACGACTTATTATCTCGTTAAATCGACTCATTATCTCGTTAAAACGACTTTTTTTTCTCATGTGGCAGCACTGCGCTTCCGTAGTTTTGACCTTTCGGAATCACTGTCAAACTCAAAATCACCACTGAAATCACTATGTGTGACTTCACATTTGAATGTGCCAATATCTAAAATATATCTTGAAGTGTTCTAGGAGTTTACTCCACACAGCTCCCATTGAATGAAGAGAAAAGTGGATGAAATTTCCTTGGTTTTTTTGGCAGGAAATGACTCAAAACGAATAGTGACTTAATTCGGACAAAACTCTTCTCTTGCCGACATGTCGAAAAATCAAAATGGCCGCCACATAACCACCGGTGTTTCAAGAACAATGAAACTTATCGCAGGGGTTCGTATGGGAAGCCTTATTAACCAATCAGAGAGATGTTACTGAACAGATTTCAAGAAAAATGGATGCCAAGTTCCAAAAATCATCGTTTTTCGACAAAAAAAAAAGCCGTTTTGATCTTTGAAGGTCACTGGAGGTGAAATTCAAGGTCACCTCTGAAACTGCATTATTTCCTTTTTGAATGTACCCATGTTTAATCTCTATCTCGAAGTCTTTTATTGCTCCGCACTGCTCCCATTACATATGAAGGGAAAGGGGACGAAATTATCAAGTCCAAAAAGGAAAAATTCAATGGCAATTTTTGATGCTAGAAATGGCGCAAAGCGAATAGTGGCTTGATTTGAGACAATTTTCTTTCGTCGACCCATCAGAAACTCAAAATATCCGTTACAAGCAGACCGCTGATTGAAGGGCAACGAACCATATACACAGGTATATATCACAAAGGTACATTTAAGGAGAATCTTTTGAAACAAAAAATCTCAAAAATGTCTGAACAGTTTTTGAGAAAATAGCCGCCAGAACCTGAAATTGCCTGTTTTTTGTGTGTGTGTTTTTGACATTTGAAGAAAGCGCGAAAATGAGTACTAAAAAGTACCCCCCTCTTGAAATATTTTTAGATTTTAAATTTTTGTGCGAATTTTCAGAAAAATCTGACTGTAAACTTAAAAGATCAAGGGCTAAAAAAGGTTACCGGAGTAATGTGTTAGGCATAAAACTTTTTTTTTTTCAAAACTCGAGGTCACCAAACCACATGATGGTGGTTTGCATTCCCTGCAGTATATGCTCATAATACAAATATAAGCTTCATCTACAAGCATTCTGTCTGCATCTTCAATTTACATTAGGCCAAAAAAAAAAGTATTATGGTTCTGGTTAGGCGCGTGCGTCACTTTGAACACCGCGCGTCACTCGTTTCTTTTGAAAACGAAAAAAAAATCGCGCGCGTCACTCTGAGAGCCAATCTTCGGGGGTTTTTTTATGATAAATTGACACCCGTACATCGTCACATCACTTTTACGGGGACCCCAATAACCAGAACCATAATATTTTTTTTTTGCCTTAGGTCCTGAGGTCTATACATGTACACGTGTTGGACTTCAGAGGCCGATTTCTGTTATCATGCCATTTTGGGCCTTTCTGGCCTATGTATCGGGCCTTATGAGGAATTTAAGGCGCTACATTTTTAACTAACCCAACCTTTGGTCCGATAACCTATTGGCATGGCATTGCGTCCGTCGTCCGTCCGTCCGTCCGTCCGTCCATCCGGTGTTAACATTTTCATTTTTGAAGAGTGCAGTCGAAATTTTGCAAAAATATGCCTAAAAATATTTCAAGAGGGGTGTATTTTTTATTATTTTGATTTTCGCGTTTTGTTTTCAAAATGGAACTTGACGGCCATTTTCCCGAATACTGTCTGATCAGATCTGAGATTTTTGTTTCAAAAGTTTCCCCTCATATACCTCTGAGATGTGTAGAAGTTTTATTGCCATTGAATCGCTGGTCTGTGCATGGCGGCCATTTTGAATTTTCGACGGATCGGCCCCAATCAAGGCACTATCCATTTTGAGTGATTTCCAGCCAAACAAACCCCCGTTTTTCCCCCTTTTAATTTGTTGAAATTTGTTAATTTCACCGAACGTTCAACTTTAATTACACTTATGTACCTTAGTGTAGCGATTATAGACGGACGACTAAGACAGTTAAAAGAATAATCGCCCTTGGACTCTGCCCCCGTCCCTACGCGACTAGCAGACACTGACTGAGACTGACAGCTGACTTTACATGGACAGACAAGAAGACCCGTGTACTCGGTACTAGGCAGAGTACACGCGGCTCGCGTACCAGGCCCGACCAGCCTGACTGATGAGAACTCCCCCTAGACAAAGACAGGTCACGTGAACAGACATACGGACGACGCCCAAGACGCTTGGCCCCTCAGTCTGGAGTGGAGACGCCGTCGAAGCGGCACGATTTCTGGAACATTGTAGGACAGTTATAAAATAACAGGACTGGACTCAGAAGGATATATATATTGGGGAATTAGATAAACTTTGATATTATTGTGAAGGACTAGAATAACGTGTGGCGTGAACGGACCATCGAGAACCCTGTCTTCGAGCGTGACTTCCATCGCTAGGATAACCTGAATAAATATATGGACGAGAACTCCAGTCGTGTTCTATCCAGGCGTGCACCGTGAACATTGGACAATAATAGTGTGTACGTGAACCCGAGAATTAGCATAACACCAATTTATAGTTAAAGCGATCACCCTGCCAATCGAGAGTCAAGTGACGCTCTAAAAACAGTTGGGGTTCGCAATTGCCCCGGGCTTTAAGGCCGAAAATTGTCCACATTAGCAACATGTTTAAGTTTCGTTGCCCTTGAATCGCTCCAAGAGGTCCATCTTGGCCCAAACTTGATCCAAATGGGACTTTGCCATGAGACTTTATATTTTTATTGACTTTATAGCTTGGGAATCAATTGTGAATATATAGGAAATGATATATGGCGAATATTCTCATGACTTCGAATTTGACCTATCATTTTCATAGTCACAGGACAAAATGGCTAATATTTCGTTAATTATGGACTTCACAATTTGAGAATCGATTGTGAACATACATGAAATGATATATGCTGAATATTCTGATGACCTTTAATTTGACCTTTGGCTTCATTTTCAAGGTCACAGGACAAAATTGCTAATATATTTCTTATTACCGAATCTACAGCTTGACAATCAACTGTGGACATATAGGAAATGATATACTGTATGCTGAATATTCTCGTGACTCTGATTTTCAATGTTACATGACAAAATGGCTAATATACAAAACATATATTGTCCGGTAACCTATCTTATCCCTTGGGCAACATCAAGTATTTCAATTTTTGTCATGTTCTGAAATAGAAATCTAAAAATTAGGCCAAGGGCCAAAGATAGGTTACCGGACAATGTTTAATATTTTAGGTGTTAGCCAGGTCACTGGTTGAATTCAAGGTCAAGAGAATATTCAGCATATATAACATTAAGCATATATCATGTCCACAGTTGATTGCTAAGCTGTAAGTTCAACAATCAGAGAGATATTAGCAATTTTATGCTGTAGCCTTGAAAATGAAGGGGCAAAGGTCAAATTCAAGGTCATCAAAATATTCAGTGTATATCATTTTCTATATCATGCATATCATGTCCACAATTGATTCCCAAGCCATACAGTCAATAGAGGAGCAAGATATGAGCCAGTTTGTCCTTGGACCTTAAATAATAATAATAATAATAATAATAATAATAATAATCAGATTTATTTAACGACGGTCCATGATGATAGGCAATTCTGCCTGTCTTCCCCATCCCCCGTCGAGTGACAATTTTGAATTTGGAAAGCACATTCGAATGGAGAAACCTTTGCAGTGCCAGGATGAAAACTCCACCTACTTTGTGCCGGTGACGGGGATCGAACCCGCGTCACCTACCGCCTCTGAGCTTCGTTGCTTCAAGAGCCACCAGTCCAATCCACTCGGCCACAGGGGCAGTTTGACCTTGGAAATGAGGTCAGAGGTCAAATTCAAGGTCACGAGAATATTCAGCATATATCATTTCCTATATGTCCACAATTGATTCCTAAGCTGTAAATTCGATAATAAGTGAGATATTAGCCATTTTGTCCTGTGACCTTGAAAATGAGGTCAAAGGTCAAATTCAAGGTCATGACAATAATCTGCGTATATCATTTCCTATATGTTCATAATTGATTGCTAAGCTGTAAAGTCGATAACAAGCGAGATATTAGCCATTTTGTCCTGTGACCTTGAAAATGAGGTCGAAGGTCAAATTCAAGGTCTTCAGAATATTCAGCATATATCATTTCCTATATGTCCACAATTGATTCCTAAGCTGTAGAGTCGATAATAAGCGAGATATAAGCCATTTTGTGCTCTGAGCTTGAAACTGAGGTCAGATGTCAAATTCAAGGTCACGAGGATATTCAGAATATATCATTTCCTATATGTCCACAATTGATTCCAAAGCTGTAGGGTCGATAATAAGCGAGATATAAGCTATTTTGTGCTCTGACCTTGAAAGTGAGGTCAGAGGTCAAATTCAAGGTCACGAGAATATTCAGCATATATCATTTCCTATAAGTCCACAATTGATTCCTAGTCTCTAATCTCAATATCAAGTGAGATATTAGGCATAATGTGTCCCATTATGAAGCATAGGAGAATTTAACATGGGAAAGTCCCATTTGAGCCGAGTTTGGGCCAAAATGGCCCACTTCGAGCGATTCAAGCGCAACGAAATTTATAGACATCATAGGAGTACATATGAGGAGTGTTATTTATCAAAAAGAAAAAAAGTTACTGAACAGATTTTGAGAAAATGGCCGCCAAAGTCCAATATCAGGCATTTTTCGTCGAAAACGGCCGCCATTCTGAAAAAAATGCGAAAATCAAAAAAATAAAAAATACCTCCTTCTTGAATTATTTTTAAGTATTTTTGTGCAAAATTTCAGAAAAATTCGCCTGTAAACAAAAAAGATAAAAATGTGGACGACGACGACGACGGACGACGACGACAGACGACGGACGACGGACGCAACGCCATGCCAATAGGTTATCGGACCATAGGTCCGGTAACCTAAAAACTTATTAGATTGTTTTTGAGAAAGACAAAGTGCATAATGGATAGCAATGCGTTTTGGGGACAAGAAAATATTGTACACCAACCTCTCAAAAAATAAAAATAGCAAAATGAAAAAAATTAGAAAATGGCCGCCATTTTGAAAAAAAAATGCGGAAATATAAAAATTTGTCCCAGGGCCAATTTCATCCAGTATACCCGTAAGACATGTTTTTATAGGGCGGCGAGTCTGAAGACAATGTCCGTTTTGCTCTATGACGCATCGTTTCTGAGATGGTGACTCGATCAGCATAAAAAAATTTGGCCAGAGCCAAGTCCACCCAACTTATCCCTCAAGACATGTTTGTCTAGGTCGACAACATGTCCGAAAATAACGTAAGTTTGGTTCTCTTATGCACCGTTTCCAATACATGGCTGGAAATGAAGGGATAATATAGGTTACCAGACAATTTTGGTTTAAGGCATTGCAGGTGACATTTGACCATGAAGTTTACCTTTCAAGGTGATAGAACTTCTTATACGCTCATAATACAAAACAAGGTCACTGAAGGTCATCAATAGAATCACTCAAATTTGAATGTACTGTAAAGGATCTGGGGGTCAACCGGAGTTGACGGAAAATTCGGGACTACTGCTACACGGTTAATACGGCTAGAAGTCTCTGAGGTTTGTTAGCGTGGTCTGGAATGGACCTCCAACCGTTTTTGACTGCAATCTGCAACTGCACCTGAAATTTAGATTCCGGTTGCGTTTCCGCTTCCGGTACTGCAACTGCTCCGTCAGGTACCGTCTCTGCAACTGCCCCGTTAATTCCGTCTCTGCAACTGCTCCGCCAGGTACCGTCTCTGCAACTGCTCCGCCAGGTACCGTCTCTGCAACTGCTCCGTTGATTCCGCCTCTTCAGCTGCTCCGTTGATTCCGTCTCCGTCTTCCTTCTCTGATGATCTGGGTTCTGGATCACCCTCAGACGTTATCAGCTTTATCTTAACCGACTGTTAACTTGTCTATCTTTTCTCCGAATTTCATTCTTTACCGGTTACCATTACTTTTATCATTCTTCAAATTTCTTCAGGAACACGGAAAAATAATCCGGATGATGTTTTCAAGTTTATTTTCTAAGTGTACAGTCGGAAGACATAAATTGTAATCATCTGCATGACCTAAGCCGGAGATCCGGGAGTACTCTGCTCTGGGAGGAGGGTCTGAACAGGTCGACGTCAGGACACCAACTCCAGTGATCCTCGCCGGAGCGGGGGCTTTTATAGACCTCAGACCCGGTGTCACGTGAGCAACCGATTGTGACGTCACAGACCGACAAAACACTGATTTTTTCGGAATTCCCAAAAACATGCTAGAACCAATCAGTGGCTGCCACGTCACCTTTTAAATGGTTATTCAACCGTAATATCACGAAATAATGTACGAAATACCTTGGGGAACGATTGGGAACACCCCAAATCCGTTACAGTACCAACAGCTGTATCATAGGTGTTAACTCTACACAGCTCCCATTATGAAGGGAAAATTGGGTGAAATTTCCAAAAGTCCCAAAAATTATTCAATGGAAAACAGAGAAATGGCTTAAAAGATATAGTGTCTTGATTTGCACAAAAAAACATTGTTATTACGCAAAATTGTTATTACGCACAGAACGGTGATTCAAGGGCAACGAAATTCATAACAAAGGTACATAATGGAAATCTTATACACGATTTGGGGGGAAAAAAATCAAGTCCAAAGAAAATTTTCAATGGCTTTTTTTTTTTTTTTTTGGCTTGATTTGAGTCGAAAATTTATTTTCGCTGACCCATCAAATAATCAGAATGGCCGCCACACGCAGACCGGCGATTCAAGGGTAACAAAACTAATACATGTACAGAGGTACATGAGGGGAATCTTTTGAAACAAAAAAATTCTCAAAACTGATTGTCGCGATAGATTTTTGGCTGATTTCATACACTATAGTTTGCCGCTTCACCTCGAAGCATGCGTCAATAAGGTACGATAACCTGAAAATGCAAAAGTAAAAAAAAAAAGTAAAAAACACTCATTCCGAACAGTTTTTAGGCATTTTTGTGCAACATTTCAGAATATTCACCCGTAAAGTTCAAACGACGACGATGGACGACGATGGAGTTTAACTTAAGTCAATATTTTACTACCGGGTATCAGCTAAGAGTTTTACTTAAGTGGAATTTATGAACGCAATTAAGTATGTTCTCAGCTAAGAAAGATACTCAAGTATTTTGATACCTGACCTTCATATAAATCTATCAGAGAACATGATACATTCAACTTAATATGTTTGTGTTATTTTTCAATTTTATCAAAGTACTGCAAGTCAAATTGAACCTATCCAGCTGCATAATCAACTGTCGACGCTCAGGGACAAAGTACTGCAAGTCAAATTGAACCTATCCAGCTGCATAATCAACTGTCGACGCAGAGGGACAAAGTACTGCAAGTCAAATTGAACCTATCCAGCTGCATAATCAACTGTCGACGCTCAGGGACAAAGTACTGCAAGTCAAATTGAACCTATCCAGCTGCATAATCAACTGTCGACGCTCAGGGACAAAGTACTGCGAGTCAAATTGATCCTATCCAGCTGCATAATCAACTGTCGACGCTCAGGGACAAAGTACTGCAAGTCAAATTGATCCTATCCAGCTGCATAATCAACTGTCGACGCTCAGGGACAAAGTACTGCAAGTCAAATTGATCCTATCCAGCTGCATAATCAACTGTCGACGCTCAGGGACAAAGTACTGCAAGTCAAATTGATCCTATCCAGCTGCATAATCAACTGTCGACGCTCAGGGACAAAGTACTGCAAGTCAAATTGATCCTATCCAGCTGCATAATCAACTGTCGACGCTCAGGGACAAAGTACTGCAAGTCAAATTGAACCTATCCAGCTGGATAATCAACTGTCGACGCTCAGGGACAAAGTACTGCAAGTCAAATTGATCCTATCCAGCTGCATAATCAACTGTCGACGCTCAGGGACAAACCTGGAACTCTGACACAACACAATATCTAACATAGAAAATACTGAGTATCCCGTATTGCACCAGTGGCGTAGCCATGATTTGTACATAAATCTGACCTAATAATATAAGTTTGAAATAAAATACTGAATTGAATTTGATATTTCCCTTATTCACGAGGTATTTTCTGCCTTTCGTGCAGTATTTTCACCAGTTCACAAGGCGTCTCTTCCGACTGGAACCGTGACTTTATAGCTATCAGCTGCTATCGAATATTGCGCCGATGTCCATTTTTTTGGTGGATCGAGAAGATGGGTGCTGGGAGACCAATAAAAGGCACTAATTTTCTACCTATACCTCTTAGGAAATTCCTATTTTTCTCTATTTTTTCGACATCAAAATTTCTACTTTCTTATGAATTTTCGGCATACTGAACTTGACGCCCTGCTTAGCATCATCGAATATTTGGAGGAATGAAGGGGGGGGGGGGGGATAATGCAATACTGAAGTTGAATACGTACTTTGATAAATTCGGGACGAGATATTAAGAAGTGGTTAAGAGGTAAATTAACTTTGTCTACCTAACTCGTAATTTCTAAATGTTGAAAATCGAATTCAATTTATATATTGGTGGATATATATATACGTATATTTCTGTGAAATTACTGGTAGTTATTGACTTTATATGTGGTAAAACGTCGTTAGGTGTAAATAAAATTACTTACTGCGAATGGATGGTCTAAAGACTCCGTTTAATTATAAAGGCTGGAAGCTATGGCGTTATTTTTCTCCAGTAGAACATAATCATCACTGAGTTATCACTGGTGTCTCCCCGCCTCCGGCTGGTAGCCTGACTTGTCATCTGTTACTGAAGAGGGATGGTGACCTTCCATAGCTTCTTATATCACTGTATCTGACTGCACAATCATTATCCTGATCATTCGAGGGGCCATGGGTCCGATGTTAAGTTGAATTCGTTGGCCTGTCTGTCATACAAAATTGATGATGGAAAATCAATCACCTGTTCCAACAGATCGATATTGAATGGCTTTTGTTACACGAAAGTGGTGGCGGAGGGGGGACGGGAGCCAAAATGCTAGATGTTGGCAAGTTGGCAGTGAGATTTGATGCGGTATTGAAACTGCAAATAAGAGCTGACACAAACAATACTGCGTGATGTTGGCAACCTTATGCATTTACTTGTATTCATGGTTTTCTCTTCTGATTAGAGAAGGCGATTGTTTGGTCAGATAACCCGTGGCATGACGTTGTGTCCGTCGCTCGTCCATCGCTCGTCCGTCTGTCGACGGTCGTCCTCATTTTTCAATTTTATATTTTTACGGAAAATTGGGGGGAAAAATCTAAAAATGGCGGCTGTTTTTGTCGAGAAACGCCCAACTTGAGAATTTGGCGGCCATTTTCTCAATTCTGTCTGATAACCTTTTTTTCCTAATTTTGCACAAGCATGACATTTAAGCCAACTGAAAGGTGTATAAATATTCACCGCTCGAAAAGCCCAAAATATAGGTCAAATTCCACTTTTTGAAACATTTCTGAAATTTTTTCAGTAACTTTTTATTCAGTAACTTTTGAACGCCATGACTTCAAGGCCGCCAAAAAAATCCACCATATATGACTTCCTATATGTTCATAATACACACCTTAGCCGGAGGCACCTTGCATATGTTGGTAGGTACTTCATGCTAACTCATCACGAAATTTCATGGCTGCTGCCATATAATGAGGCGGCAGCGTTTTCCTGTGACCTACTGCCACTGCCACTGCCAGCAAGATCTGAGCTATCCTCCAAGATTCTAGGCGGCAGCGTTTTCCCGTAACCTACTGCCACTGCCACTGCCAGCAAGATCTGAACAATCATCCAAGATTCTAGGCGGCAGCGTTTTCCCGTAACCTACTGCCACTGCCACTGCCACTGCCAGCAAGATCTGAAATATCAGCCATGATTCTAGGCGGCATTGATTTCCCGTAACCTACTGCCACTGCCACTGCCAGCAAGATCTAAACTATCATCCAAGATTCTAGGCGGCAGCGTTTTCTCGTAACCTACTGCCACTGCCACTGCCAGCAAGATCTGAACTATCATCCAAGATTCTAGGCGGCAGCGTTTTCCCGTAACCTACTGCCACTGCCACTGCCAGCAAGATCTGAGCTATCCTCCAAGATTCTAGGCGGCAGCGTTTACCGGTAACCTACTGCCACTGCCAGCAACACTTGACCATCCTCCAAGATTCTAGGTGGCAGCATTTTCGGGTAACCTACTGCCACTGCCACTGCCAGCAAGACTGGACTATCATCCAAGATTCTAGGCGGCAGTGATTTCCCGTAGTCCACTGCCACTGCCACTGCCAGCAAGATCTGAACTATCATCCAAGATTCTAGGCTGCAGCGTTTTCCCGTAACCTACTGCCACTGCCACTGCCAGCAAGATCTGAGCTATCCTCCAAGATTCTAGGCGGCAGCGTTTACCGGTAACCTACTGCCACTGCCACTGCCAGCAAGATCTTAAATATCAGCCATGATTCTAGGCGGCAGTGATTCCCCGTAACCTACTGCCACTGCCACTGCCAGCAAGATCTGAGCTATCCTCCAAGATTCTAGGCGGCAGCGTTTTCCCGTGACTTACTGCCACTGCCACTGCCAGCAAGATCTGAACTATCATCCAAGATTCTAGGCGGCAGCGTTTTCCCGAAACCTACTGCCACTGCCACTGCCAGCAACACTGGACCATCCTCCAAGATTCTAGGTGGCAGCGTTTTCGGGTAACCTACTGCCACTGCCACCGCCAGGAAGACTGGACTATCATCCAAGATTCTAGGCGGCAGTGATTTCCCGTAGCCCACTGCAACTGCCACTGCCAGCAAGATCTGAACTATCATCCAAGATTCTAGGTGGCAGCGATTTTCCCTAACCTACTGCCACTGCCACTGCCAGCAAGATCTGAACTATCAGCCCGGTTCTAGGCGGCAGCGTTTTCCCGTAACCTACTGCCACTGCCACTGCCAGCAAGATCTGAACTATCAGCCAAGATTCTAGGCGGTAGTGATTTTCCGTAACCCACTGCCACTGCCACTGCCACTGCCAGCAAGGTCTTAACTATCATCCAAGATTCCAGCTGGCAGTGTTTTCCCGTAACCTACTGCCACTGCCACTGCCAGCAAGATCTGAACTCTCAGCCAAGATTCTAGGCGGCAGTGATTTCCCGTAACCCACTGCCACTGCCACTGCCAGCAAGATCTGAACTATCATCCAAGATTCTAGGCGGCAGCGTTTTCCCGTAACCTACTGCCACTGCCACTGCCAGCAAGATCTGAAATATCAGCCATGATTCTAGGCGGCAGCGTTTTCCCGTGACCTACTGCCACTGCCACTGCCAGCAAGATCTGAGCTATCCTCCAAGATTCTAGGCGGCAGCGTTTTCCCGTGATCTACTGCCACTGCCACTGCCAGCAAGATCTGAAATATGAGCCATGATTCTAGGCGGCAGTGATTTCCCGTAACCTACTGCCACTGCCACTGCCAACAAGGTCTGAACTATCATCCAAGATTCTAGGCGGCAGCGTTTTCCCGTAACCTACTGCCACTGCCAGCAAGATCTGAGCTATCCTCCAAGATTCTAGGTGGCAGCGTTTTCCCGTAACCTACTGCCACTGCCAGCAAGATCTGAAATATCAGCCATGATTCTAGGCGGCAGTGATTTCCCGTAACCTACTGCCACTGCCACTGCCACTGCCAGCAAGATCTGAGCTATCCTCCAAGATTCTAGGCGGCAGCGTTTTCCCGTAACCCACTGCCACTGCCACTGCCAGCAAGATCTGAGCTATCCTCCAAGATTCTAGGCGGCAGCGTTTTCCCGTAACCTACTGCCACTGCCACTGCCAGCAAGATCTGAACTATCATCCAAGATGCTAGGCGGCAGCGTTTTTGTGTAACCTACTGCCACTGCCAGCAAGATCTGAGCTATCCTCCAAGATTTTAGGCGGCAGCGTTTACCCGTAAGCTACTGCCACTGCCAGCAAGATCTGAAATATCAGCCATGATTCTAGGCGGCAGTGATTTCCCGTAACCTACTGCCACTGCCACTGCCACTGCCAGCAAGATCTGAACTATCATCCAATATTCTAGGCGGCAGCGTTCTCCCGTAACCTACTGCCACTGCCACTGCCAGCAAGATCTGAACTATCATCCAAGATTCTAGGCGGCAGCGTTTTCCCGAAACCTACTGCCACTGCCACTGCCAGCAAGACTGGATCATCATCCAAGATTCTAGGTGGCAGTGATTTCCCGTACCCCACTGCCGGCAAGACTGGATCATCATCTAAGATTCTAGCTGGCAGCGTTTTCCTGTAACCTACTGCCACTGCCAGCAAGATCTGAACTATCAGCCAAGATTCTAGGCGGCAGCGTTTTCCCGTAACCAACTGCCACTGCCACTGCCAGCAAGATCTGAACTATCATCCAAGATTCTAGGCGGCAGTGATTTCCCGTAACCTACTGCCACTGCCATATTATTCCAGTTAGAGCAAACCTACGTACTGGTAGTATATATAATTCACTTGTACAAGTAAATAAAATAACGCACTGAACTAATAAAACTAAAGTTAACTTAATCAGCAATATTCTTCCAGTTAGAGCAAACCTACGTAGTATATAGAATTTATTTGTACAAGTAAATAAAATATCACACTGAACAAATAAAACTAATGGCATTATTCTTCCAATTAGAGCAAATTACATAGTATATATAATTTATTTGTACAAGTAAATAAAATAACACACTGACCTAATAAAACAAATGTTAACTTAATCAGCAATATTCTTCTAATTAGAGCAAACCTATATTTCTACACATATCCATTATCCAGTACCATTTGTATTCCAAATACTGGCACAAATTTTCTAAACTGTTTGAATTTTGAATACACACTTTTACTAATAAAACTAATGTTCACACCCCCCCCCCCCCCCCCCACCTCTCCAATTTTTTCCCCAAATCATGTTAAGTTAACTTTTCTTGGATGTTTTATTTTCTGTCACTGCGTTTTATTCTGCGCACCATTCCAGCACATAGATTGATTTCAAAATAGTGGAACAAATGTCGATTTGTTGTTAAAAAATTAATATATAGATAAAATATTAGACTATTATTAAGAGAAACCAATGTTTATTCATTGAATTCAATTTTTATTTATTAAGCAATGTTCTTTCATTTCCAACATCCTTGTAATTTGAGAGCCTGCTCTCCCCCCTCCCCCCCACCCTCTTGTGCCATGTCTGATATGACTGTTTGTATAAACCCCAGTTGTTGTTTTTTTGTCCCAGGTTTATCAGCCAATCCACCTGTAACAGCAGTATCTACTAATTGCATATGACTTGTGACTAACATTTTCTATGATGTTTATATCTAAAGCACAATCATTGCCAATGTTAGGATCATTATCATTTGGTCGGATTTTGGTTTGAAATGAATGCCATTGTTTGATGTTCCTGATATCAAAGGCCACAAGGAGAGCAATACTTGCTTCTCATCCAATCCCATGCATTTGAAACATGTACGCAGAGATAACATTTATTTCACACAAAATATCCATTTGATTTCAGACAATATGTCCCAATGCATCAGGGATTGTCCAGTTTTCACCGTTGTAATAAGTGTTTTTCATGTGGCACTGTGACGTCTATCTGATGAATGGTCACTTGCTAGTCATTTGTGAAAGGGAAATCTTGCTATGGGGCGCTAAAACGTCACCGTCGCTTGCCAGTCACACGAGGAAGGTAAATATTGCTACATGTATGTGGCTCTATAACGTCCATGTCTCGGATCGTCACTGGGCGTCACTTAGAGATACTAGTGTACATGTACTGTGAAGCGACGCTAATAGGTCTATCTGACGGACCGTCGCATGGGCGTCACTCAGAGATACTAGTATGTGAAGCGTCACTCAGAGATGCTAGTAGGTTACGGCAAAACGCTGCCAGCTAGAATCTTGGATGATAGTCCTGTCTTGCTGGCAGTGGCAGTGGCAGTGGGGTACGGGAAATCACTGCCGCCTAGAATCTTGGATGATAGTTCAGATCTTGCTGGCAGTGGCAGTAGGTTACGGGATAACGCTGCCACCTAGAATATTGGATGATAGTTCAGATCTTGCTGGCAGTGGCAGTGGCAGTAGGTTACGGGAAAACGCTGCCGCCTAGAATCTTGGATGATAGTTCAGATCTTGCTGGCAGTGGCAGTGGCAGTAGGTTACGGGAAAACGCTGCCGCCTAGAATCTTGGCTGCTAGTTCAGACCTTGCTGGCAGTGGCAGTGGCAGCAGGTTACGGGAAAATGCTGCCGCCTAGAATCTTGGATGATAGTTCAGATCTTGCTGGCAGTGGCAGTGGCAGTAGGTTTCGGGAAAACGCTGCCGCCTAGAATCTTGAATGATAGTTCAAAGCTTGCTGGCAGTGGCAGTGGATTACTAGTTCAGATCTTGGTGGCAGTGGCAGTGGCAGTGGGGTACGGGAAACCACTGCCGCCTAGACTCTTGGATGCAATTACTATCTCATTCTTGGTGAATTTCGTGATGAGTTAGCATGAAGTACGTACCTATATGTTCCTAATACATCTACAAAACCGCTGTAGATAAAGCGTACACATTTAAGATCAGATATGACCTTCGGATTTACTACTCATGCAGTCTCATCTGAAGTCAACTTGTGTGAGGTAATCAAAAGATTTGCCAAATATGACTCCCTACACGTTCATAATACAAGCTTAAGTTCTACCTGCAGCTGTCTAGTTTGTAGGGGTCAAAAATACACATTTCAGTGATGTCAAATTTAAGGTTATTAAAAAAAATTAGCCCAATGGGCTAGAAAGGTTACCGGAGAAATATACAGAGTTAAGCCGAGAAAGTTGAAGGTCAAATTCAAGGTGACCACTGAAATCGCCATATCTCTAACCTTGAAAATGGGATCAAAGGTTAAATTCTAAATCACCAAACTATTCAGCATACATCATTTCCTATATGTTCACTATGGACCCCTAAGCTGTAAATTTGATAATAAGCGAGATATAAGCCATTTTGTAATCTGACTTTGAAAATAAAATGACTGACCTTGAAATTTAGGTCAAAGGTCAAATTCAATATCATTAAAATATTCAGAATATATCATTTCCTATATGTTCACATTTGATTCCTAAGCTGTAAAGTCGATAATAAGCGAAATATTAGCCATTTTGTCCTGTTGACCTTGAAAATGAGGTCAAAAGTCAAATTCAAGGTCACTAGAATATTCAGCATATATCATTTCCTATATGTTCACAATTGATTTCTAAGCTGTAAAGGCGCTAATAAGCACGATATTGGCCATTTTGTCCTGTGACCTTGAAAATGAGGTCAAAGGTCAAATTCAAGGTCATGAGAATATTCAGCATATATCATTTCCTATATGTTCACAATTGATTCCTAAGCTGTAAAGTCGATAATAAGCGAGATATTAGCAATTTTGTCCTGCGACCTTGGAAATGAGGTCAAAGGTCAAATTCAAGGTCGTGAGAATATTCAGCATATATCATTTCCTATATGTTCACAATTGATTCCTAAGCTGTAAAGTCGATAATAAGCGAGATATTAGCCATTTTGTCATGTGACCTTGAAAATGAGGTCAAAGGTCAAATTCAAGGTCACAAGAATATTCAGCATATATCATTTCCTATATGCTCACAACTGATTCCTAAGCTGTAAAGTCGATAATAAGCGAGATATTAGCCATTTTGTCCTGTGACCTTGGAAATGAGGTCAAAGGTCAAATTCAAGGTCACGAAAATATTCAGCATATATCATTTCCTATATGTTCACAATTGATTCCTAAACTGTAAAGTCGATAATAAGCGAGATATTAGCCATTTTGTCATGTGACCTTGAAAATGAGGTCAAAGGTCAAATTCAAGGTCACGAAAATATTCAGCATATATCATTTCCTATATGTTCACACTTCATTCCTAAACTGTAAAGTCGATAATAAGCGAGATATTAGCCATTTTGTCATGTGACCTTGAAAATGAGGTCAAAGGTCAAATTCAAGGTCACAAGAATATTCAGCATATATCATTTCCTATATGTTCACAACTGATTCCTAAGCTGTAAAGTCGATAATAAGCGAGATATTAGCCATTTTGTCCTGTGACCTTGGAAATGAGGTCAAAGGTCAAATTCAAGGTCACGAAAATATTCAGCATATATCATTTCCTATATGTTCACAATTGATTCCTAAACTGTAAAGTCGATAATAAGCGAGATATTAGCCATTTTGTCCTGTGACTTTGGAAATGAGGTCAAAGGTCAAATTCAAGGTCACGAAAATATTCAGCATATATCCTTTCCTATATGTTCACAATTGATTCCTAAACTGTAAAGTCGATAATAAGCGAGATATTAGCAATTTTGTCCTGTGACCTTGGAAATGAGGTCAAAGGTCAAATTCAAGGTCACGAAAATATTCAGCATATATCATTTCCTATATGTTCACAATTGATTCCTAAACTGTAAAGTCGATAATAAGCGAGATATTAGCCATTTTGTCATGTGACCTTGAAAATGAGGTCAAAGGTCAAATTCAAGGTCACGAGAATATTCAGCATATATCATTTCCTATATGTCCACAATTCATTCCTAGTCTCTAATTTCAATATTGAGTGAGATATTAGGCTTTATGTGTGCCATTATAAAGCATAGGAGACGACGACGACGCCGGACGCATCGCCACGCCAATAGGTTACGGACCATAGGTCCGGTAACCTAATATGCCACATGACTTCCTATATGTCCATGATATATCTACAAGCGTTTTGTCTACAGGGGCCAATTTGTGCATTTCAGGCCGTTTCGGGCCATTTGGTCCTATATTTTGGGCCTTTCGAGCGAGTTGAGGCATTTCATCTCACATGATCTTGTATCAATCTATTAACACCAAAGCAACGCCACGGCAATAGGTTATCGGTCCAAAGGGTCGGTAACCTAAAAAAAAAGAATTTTTTTTTTGACAAAACCACTGGGTGTAAATCTGATGTAGGTAACTAGTTACCCACATCCCAAGATGGCCACGGGACAGAACGCTTCAAATTGCTATTGGCGATCGCAGATTATTTACGAGGCTTTGGTTGAAGAACTGTGTATAATTGTGCGGCGTTAGCCGTACTATATCTGTTAGTGTAATTTTGACCCCATGGTACTACTGGTGAGGAACTTGTCCATGCGTGGACTTATTGCTACCGAATTAAGTCAGCGATGACATTATCTATATTTCATGTCACAATCTCAGATTACAACAAAGTTAAGTAGCAAATATTGAACAAAGAAAACATACACCTTTGTCATTTGTGGAAAGTGCAACTAAAACCCATTTTGGCAAGAATAATGGACGAATCGACAAACAAATGCGAGTAATAATCAATTTTCGCATGGACAAGCTCTGCACCAGTATTGGAGGTATTATGGTAGTGTAAGGCCATCTACGAGAATTGTTCTCTGTGAGAGGGAAGTAGAGAGTTATTACAATACGAGTTCGAGTTACAATACGATCCGAGTTCATTGTTTCATATTGTTATCAAACTAATCAATAGGCTTTAAGTTGATTTGCAAATATTGTGTGAGTGAAAACACACACCATAGTCCTTTGTGGAAAGTTCAACCAAAACACATTTGGGCAAGAATAATGGGCAACTCAACAAAAGAGCAGGTGAGAATCAATTTACCCATGGACATCAAAATATTCGACAGGTTGTCATAACGTTCAGGTTCACAATTAGAATTTTTATATCACATGGAAACAAGACCCACAATATTTTGTTTGGTTGTTTAACCAAGAAATGTGTTTCGTGTCTACTTATCCTTGATTTTTTTTCGTATTCACTCAGCCTCGAGTACTGGTTCTACTCTCCTTTGTCCCTGTGGCCGCACACGTAACCTCAAGTTCTGCTGTTGTGATGCTTGTTACTTAATACTGGTTATAGTTTTTGACATACAAGCGTCGTTGTTCATTCATTGAGCTGGAAACGTGCGTTTAGAGCGATTGTTTTTTTTTCAAAGAGATGTAGGTAACGGAAAGGTTCGCTAACAACAAGATGTAGGTGACGAGTGTGGTAACATGTAGGTAACGGATTATTCACAAGGTGAATACATTGAGCGATGAATTCAATACACGCTGGTTTACTACTCATTACTTTCTCCTCACATTAGCTGATTCGACGACTTCGGCGATGGAGGTCGAGATTGAGGTAATTACACAATCATTTGCTATTGAACAGTACATTTGACACATTTTTGCAAGGGTAATGCAAGTACAACTATGTGTAGGCCTATAGTAAGCCTATACTCGGATTTTTAACCCGTTTACACCGTTTTTGGGGATATATGTGCGATGCTGCATGGTTTCATAGTATAATTTGAAATATTTCATATGGGAGTAAAGCGGCAGTTTTCTGCCAAATTTCAGAGTTTTATTGCGAAAATTGGAAAGGCAATCTACCCCATTGTTCACTTTCAGCCTGAAACGGGATCTGAGGAATCTGAGCATATTTCCGTGTTTGGTCATGTGTACATCCACCAGGAATGGAGGTATTGTTATAATTTTGGACCAGAAGACATTTGGGGTGTATTCAACACGAATCAGCTGCTCTCAAAATCAAACAAATGTTCAAAATCTTGTGGGGGTCCCGAAATTCTTTGGCCTAGGTAGCACACTGTACTCTACTAATACTACTCACCCACTGAATGAATGTTCTATTTAATCGGTCTGACATATTTTCAATCTTCACAGATGGAATTTACTCTGAGAATATTGCATGTCAATAAGTGAATTAATAGGATGCAATTCGGGATGAGCAGGCATACTATGATTTTTTCTAACTGGTTTACATCGTTTTCTGCGGTCATTTTCACGACGATGAATGGTATCGTATTATAATATGGTATATATGTTCTTCATCTGGGACTCAAAAACGGCAATTTCCTACAATGTTTCATACTTTTGGCTCGAAAACATGAAAAGTTGGCAGTCCACCCCATGTTGAATTTAGCCCCATCAAAGTATTGTATCATGTGGAGCACTGAACTCCACTAATACTACTCACAATTTGGAAGAAATCCAATGGAATTAAAATGAAGATTCAAAATGTTTCGACGGATCAAATATGACATTCATTCAGTGAGTTATGTTAATAGAGGACAGTGCGATACATGGGCTGGTGTTCCAGCTATAATTTCGAACGATTTGAGCTCAACGGCACTCACATCTCTCAATGGAGAACACATGGATAAATTAGGATCATATGTTTCATAATCGCACCGTTTTTGCGATGCTGCGGAGTGTATAAAAACTACACAATGTAAAAGTGACACATGAAAACAGCAGTGTTTTTTTCGGGATTATTTTGTCAATAATTCATGTATATCGGATCCATTGCGATGAAATATTGGCAAGAATGTAGCAAGGATTAAATATTCGAAGTGATTAGTATGTGAACAAAAAGTTAGCCTATTTGGCCTCTACATAACGAAATAGGAAAACGATCGGGACCGGTCCGCTGTCGATTTCACCACGAGACAGGCCAACTTTTCTATTTAGAATCCAATCGTGGCCATCTTGGGTGGTAGTTAGGAGGTATACCTATTAAGGTTTTTCTGCTGAAGGTTTTTCTGCAGGTTTTTCTGCTGAAATGCCTTAATGCTATCCAAATGTGAAATTTGACAGAAAGTTATTCAATAGATTTCAATCAATATGCCAAAAGGTCCAAATTTGGCCATAGGCCCTACATTTTGGGCCTTTCAAGTGACTCAAGGTCCTCTTTCTCTATACCCAAGCTGAACAGTCCTAAATGCCATCCACAAGTCAGATTAGGAGATAAAGTTCACGAGCAAACGAACTGCCCAAAAGTGAAATTTTTGGCCATTTTGGGCCTATATTTGGGTCTTTTAAGCGATTCAAGGCCTACCATCTAAATACACAAGCTAGACAACACTAAATACCCTACACACGTGAAATTAGAGTTACTGAAAAGATTTTGGGCTTACTTTTCGATTTTTCGAGCAACTCAAGGTCCATCATCTTCATACACCTTACAGACGACCAATAATGTCATGCTTATGCGAAATTAGAAAACAAAGTTACTGAACACATTCTGAGAAAGTGACCGCCAAAGTCCAAAATTGGCCATTTTTTGTCAAAAACATTAAAATCGCCCAAGAACTTAATATAGATAATAATGTGGACGACGGACAGAACGCCAGCTAATAGTTCATCGGACCAAAAGTCCGGTAAACTAAAAAGTTTTCTGTCTAACATTGTACATTTATGCGGCAACCTTTCTTAACCATTGGGGTAATTTGGGGAAATGACTGTCGTGTATTCCTGATGAAATACATGAAAATGAAAGGTGCAAATTATTTTTCGTCCTGAGATTTGACAGAATTCACATACCCGGTAATGGTAAGGATCCTGCTCATTGTCACATTGGTGCACATTAAATAATCAAAGGGAAGGCATTTTAGTGTTTTTATTAATGAAGACTTCAATTACTGTTTTAGTGTTACTGTTACAAAAAAGAAAGCACTTTATGGACACTTTGTCTTCTGCATAAATATTGCTTTGCTTAGTCAAGTTGATATTTCCTGTAACAAGTGGTCAATATATTATATAAATATAACTCTGCTTATTTTTGACATGAACTATTCATGTCCAATACAAAATATACACAAATACATACATGTATATGTAATTGAACCCCTCACACAGACCTAGAGCGATCATGTGATGAGGTCAAGCCTGAACCCGGCACCGTAAGCACATCACGTACATCAACATTGGAATGATTACCACTCATCAACATGATACTCCTCCAAAATACTTATATTCTAATCTACAACATGCACCAATCATAAGTGCCTATTATTAAAGGGTATATATCACGGAAACTGGAAATTGGTTTTCGTTGTGTACGTGAAAGCACTATTTGAACCGAACAGAATGGTTTTTACAGCATATTGATATCATGATTCCTTCCAAAGTTATGACACTTTAAACATGTACATATTTACAGAATCTGACAACAGAGTCTGACAGCTAATTAATATGCAAATGAGATGTATGACGTCATTAACAGACTGTTTTTTAATTAGGCATTTTTAAATGGAATAATGAGATCGTTTGTATCCATATTTGTTCACCAAAACCCATTTTTTATGCCTTTTAGTTAGAATAATCAGAGATTTCAAGGAATTCGCGGTTGCCATGGCTACCATTGGTCTGGCTGGGCCCTTAGCAACCATGGTTGCTAAGGTCAATATCTAATTAAAAACAAGATATACATGTGTGAAACCATTTCAGACAATAGAGTAATGACAATATATTGAGGAATATATCATCAAAATGTCTGAACACAACCCTTAGCAACCAATACAGGCTTGGGAAACCAGTAGTAATGGTACCATTCATTTGTAATGGCTCTAAACGTTGGTGATTTCTCAGGGCTGTATCGGTTGCTAAGGTGTGTTTTTGATGTATTTGTTGATCAATTCCACAAAATATAGTCACTACCCTGTTATCTAAATTGGTTTGAAACTTTCATATCATGTTTTAACTCGAATACCTGGTTGCTAAGGGCCAAATCAGCCCATTGGTTGCCATGACAACCAAAATTTCTATACACTCACTGAGTATTCCTACTGAACGATATATCTGATGAGTTTCGGTGACCAAATATGAGCTTAAATGCCTAATTGTGACACGTTAAATCGCCTAATTAAAAAGCAAGCTGTCAATGACGTCACACATCTTATTTGCATATTAATTAGCCGACAGATTTTTCAAGACTGTCTGGAGAAATTTGCCGGATTTTCAATATTAAAATAGCTATAACTTTTTAACAAATCGAGATATCAACATTCTGTAAAGACTGTTCTACTCAGCTCAACGAGTGGCTTCAAATAAGCTGATGTCATATTTTCGTGATATATACCCTTTAAAGTCAGCTGGCTTCAAGTCAACATTTGATTTATCATACACGCTGCTTGCATCACTGCCCTATTTTGTGAACATGAGCAGCAACGAAAGTGTACAAAAATCACTTATCATGCCACCAAATATCAAACTGGATTTCATATTATTTGGAAGTCAATTAAAATTCAACACAAAACCTTGAAACATCCAATAACTTGCCAAATTGTGTTCAAACTCACAAATTTTATGTCTGAAATTTGGTGGAAAAATATGGTTTCAAGCCAAACCAAAAGATATGAAATTTTAAATTGATCCAACGGTCCAAAACAAAGTTATGGGTGAAAATCTTATGAGGTTTTGTGTTGAACTTGACTTTAGCAAGCTACACTCAGAGAGAAGGTTTCATGGACTCTATGTTGGCAGTCTCCAACATTTAGATCCAAATGACAAACGATTTATCACATTTGTTTACATTCCTAATATATTTGTGATGGTCAGGATTTCACTTTAATACCTTGTTGATGCAGAATTGAGTGTTTGCAAGCAATAGATAGAGTCAGCTGTCTGAAGGACAAACTATTCCAATCACTCTCTGACTGATGTCTTCGGAATACTGTAACATTTGTCACAGCCTGCAAGGGCTCAAACACATTGTAGTGCAGATTAATTCTCAATCATCAAATCAACTATAAAAGATCCTGGACGCGGAATAGATACATACAGTGGTCCCTGCAAGATAAGACATCTCCGAAATAAGACCTCCCTGTCTGTAAAGACTTTTTTGTACTCCCCAAAGATCAATTTAACATGTAAATGAACCTGTGAAATAAGACTTCCTGTAAGATAAGACCTCATTTTCTCTGCAAAAGGTGAGGTCTTATCTTACAGGGACCACTGTAGATACAAACTTCAAAATCATATAGCAATACACATTCGGTGTGTTCTTTTTCATGAGTGGAACCGCAACATCTTCTAACAAACAAGTGGAACCTCAAACAAGAACACAACTTGACAAATCAAAGCTATTTCCAATATTCAAGAAAGCTATCATGTATCATAACTTTTGCTCACCAAGCAAACTTTGCCTGAACATAACATACTGGACTTTATGAGGCACAAGCAATTCCATAATTATAGATGGACCAGATTTGTTTAAAAACTGACACCTTGCAAAAAAAATCCATTGTTCTGAAGGAAAACAGCTACACACATTGATATAAACAGTATAACGTCTGTCACCATGGATACATATATGTGTATCACAAATGTCACCATGGATACATGTATGTGTATCACAAATGTCACCATGGATACATGTATGTGTATCACGTTGGTCACCATGAATACATGTACGTGTATCATGTCTGTCACCATGGATACATGTGTGTATCACGTCTGTCACCATGGATACATGTATGTGTATCACAAATGTCACCATGGATACATGTGTGTCTCACGTCTGTCACCATGGATACATGTATGTGTATCACGTCTGTCACCATGGATACATGTATGTGTATCACGTCTGTCACCATGGATACATGTATGTGTATCACAAATGTCACCATGGATACATGTATGTGTATCACGTGTCACCATGGATACATGTGTGTATCACGTCTGTCACCATGGATACATGTATGTGTATCACGTCTGTCACCATGGATACATGTGTGTATCACGTCTGTCACCATGGATACATGTATGTGTATCACGTCTGTCACCATGGATACATGTGTATCACGTCTGTCACCATGGATACATGTGTATCACGTCTGTCACCATGGATACATGTGTGTATCACATCTGTCACCATGGATACATGTATGTGTATCACAAAGGTCACCAAGGATACATGTGTGTATCGCATCTGTCACCATGGATACATGTATGTGTATCACGTCTGTCACCATGGATACATGTATGTGTATCACAAATGGATACATGTGTGTATCATGTCTGTCACCATGGATACATGTGTGTATCACATCTGTCACCATGGATACATGTATGTGTATCACGTCTGTCACCATGGATACATGTATGTGTATCACAAATGTCACCATGGATACATGTGTGTATCACGTCTGTCACCATGGATACATGTATGTGTATCACCTCTGTCACCATGGATACATGTACCTGTATCACATCTGTCACCATGGATACAAAATCTGCAGTAGTAGATGAGTCATTACCAGGGATTTCTGGGATAATGTCAGACTACATCTATCAGTTAGTCATACTAAGTGATATACACAAGGAACAAAACATGACTGTGTGCATGGTGTAATTGCCGTCACTTTGGCATCGCTAACACCAAAGACAAAATATCAAATCATGGTTTCTGGTGTTACAGATTCCAAACACTCTGTACTGCATCAAATTATTGGGAAAAAAAGTTTCAAATTTTACAAAGGTATCCGGGGAGAACAAGCTACTACTGCAGTACATGTAGTTATATCAGGTATTTTTTGATACATGGAATTCAATTACCTCAACAATGATCACAATAAAAAAGGTGCTGCAAATCAACTGTGTTTACAATGACCATAACAACAGAACGGGACCTTTTGGAAACTCATAAATGCCCACAACACATGAATAAGATGGAAGTACCCGGTACGTCAAATATCAAATCATTTTGAAAGTTTGTGATGAGGAAAACATGAGAATTGAAGAGACTGTATAGGGATCAAACAAAGAAAATGACAAATTTCTGTCATTGAACAATGTAACTTTGGCTGACGACTGTTTATCACAAAGCGTTAACGCTAGCATCATATGTTAGAACTACAAATAGTATGTACATCTGTTATATACACAATTAACTTGGTCAAAGGAATATTTACAAATACAGTGTACAAAATATTGCCCAAAAATAAAGTGGATTTTCATTTCTATTTCAACTGTGCGTGCGTATGACGGTCAGAAGAGAGCCTTGTATTGTAGAATCATGTACTCGACGATCTGTCCCTGCATGACGAGGTTAGCAGCCATGTTCCCTCCCTCCTCCTGGGGTCGCATCAAGGTCGGACCAAACACAATCGCGACGTTCTGAGCTTCCATCCGGTTCTCTTTGCTGTGTTCCACAACTCTGGAAAACAGCATATCACGAAAATCTGCGACAGCATATCACGAAAATCAACGACAGCATATCATGAAAATCAGCAACAGCATATCACGAAAATCAGCAACAGCATATCATGAGCATATCACTACAATCAGCGACAGCATATCACGAAAATCAGCGACAGCATATCATGAAAATCAGCAACAGCATATCACAAAAATCAACAACAGCATATCATGAAAATCAGCAACAGCATATCACAAACAAGGGCCACTGGCCTCAAAGGAAGAGCTTCGAAAATGTTTGCACAGAACTATTTAAAAACCCTTGAATATTGTATTTGATTTGGTACATATATGTTGTGGCCATATTGTAACTCTACTGGGCAGAATCTATACCTTGTTGGGCCAATAAATTTGTCATGTAACTATTTTCTTGTCATGTAACTATTTTTATTGTGGTCAATAATAGACTTAACTAGTAAAACTAATGATAACCTATTCGGTTAGTCATGACTGGATAGAACTTTTTAGGGCCCGAGTGAGTCGGAAATTTCCGAACCGGGTACCTGTGTCGTCTGACCCGACCCGTCCAAATATATAGCAAAATTTGAATGATACTCACTGAAGCAATTTGTAACACGTAAACGCCAGACATTGATCTTTGACACATATTATTTGTTTCGTCAGTAATTACCAGTATTTTCAAGTTTGAGAAAGATCACAATGTCATGACCTCATAAAACTATCGTTTTTTTTCCTGATGATTTCCTTGTCATTCTTGTGATTTTACTAGTGTTTATCACAAATATTCAAAACTATATCTTTATTTGTTCTCAAATACGAGTAACAAAATTCCGATCCAGGTAATTGTATGACCCGCCCCGAATTTGGGTACCTGTCGACTCGTCTGGGCCCCAGAACCTTTACATTGTTGAACCCAATAATAAATGTTTCTTGTAATAATTATTTTTATTCTGGCCAATAAGACTTAATCAATAAACTTAATGTTACTTATTCCGTTACAGCCATGAAATCTCTACAAGTCAGAAGCTTTACCTTGTTGAACACGTTTAAAAATCACCCGACTATTTTTGGGACCAATGTGTAAGATTTTCAAGGTTCTGATTATGTTTTTCTGATTTAGGAGGCACAATGTTTTTTGAGCTTTAGTCTTAGATTTGAATTTCTTTATGGATTTTTTTTCAGTGTTTTGATTTGTACTGCAGAGACATTTCAGTAACTTGTCTGCATTTCCAATAATTCATGACATGTATGAAAGCTTTTTTCATCAATGCGATCATGTTTCTCCTTGCCCAAATGTTGGTTTGAAGATCAGCGTACATGTTGTGTCAGTGTGCAGTGTGTAGTGTCAGCTGCCAAATAGTACTGAAGTAGCCCAGGCACACCCCCCACCCCGAATCGCCGCTCGTGTGACTGCTATCAAAATCAGCACTGACAATTCTCGTCGGCAATATGAAACTATCATAAACATGATAAAAGTGCTAGATCTAGTATCCATTTGTTTCTGCTTATTTTAGGAGGAAACTAAGTTTTTTCCCGTGTAAAAGCTCCGCAAATCTGCCAAGTTTTGTTTGTTTGTTTCCGACTGTTCCTTTTAGTCAAATCTCGTTGAAATCTCGCTTCACTTCAATGGCATTTTTAATTAAATTCCCCCATAAACAAGCTTTCGGTGGTGATATTTTTATGAAGTATTACCAGTGAAGTAGGAGAGAGTCATAGAAAAGACCATTTATTTGGGTCGTAACAAGTATTTCCACAAATACCGCACTCAGTTGGGAGTTCTATGGTTGGACGATCTCTTGGCGGCTGGCATTTTGACCTTGACCCTGCAGCAATTTTTTGGGGCAGTACGCTAATTGGCGGGACTCGCTCACGTGATCATTTGCATATCATTATATCCACGTGTATTTCATAAACATGTGGGTGTGTCCGCCAAGACAGCTTCCCGATTGGACAATTCAGTGACTCTCTGGCTGGCGGGCCGACTGCCGTGACTGCTTATCGGGGCCACACGAGAATTGAATTTGCCCACTGGAATATGGAATACCACCACTAACACATAATTATTATGTTGCCGTATCAACTTGTCTTTCATTGTTGCAATACCATACTGTATCTATATATTGTGCGGAATGTATATCCAAAACTTTGAGTGCATATGATTGCAAGAAAGCACTGTTCCAGTGGAGATCAAAACGGGAGTGGTGATGGGTATGAAACGGTGACATACAAAAAAAAAAAACGGTCGGAACACACGTCTCCTGGGATTATTATCGCTAATAACTTATTACATTAACCATGATTAGGTACACGGGCGTCATTTTCCTCCCAACGGGCCCCGGGCCCTCCCAATTAGCCACAGTTGAATAGCCTGTTGTGGTTCCAAGTGGCACTTTCAAGAATGTAAACAAAAGAAAAAATTCAAAAATCCAAAAAAAACCAACATCATAGAGGAAGAGCCCTGCTCTTCCTAAAAAATTAGCCCAAAGGCTAAGATAGGTTACCGGACAATTTTGGTTTGGCCATGGCAGCATTGGCAGGTAACAGACTTTGAGATTTACTAATCAAGGTTCGCAGTGTAAACATATAACCTTGGGATTTACCAATCAAGGTCATCCGTATGAACTTCGATGTTACCATTACATGTATGTGTGCGGAATTTGATATTCTATATTTTGGGTGGAATCGTTTAGGCCGCTCAGGTCAATTTACACATTCCAAGTCAGACATTTGGCACTCAAGGTCATCTGACGTCAAGTTCAAGGTCATCATTAGTTGTGCCATATATGTCTTCCTATATGTTCATAATGCAAACATGAGCTCTATCTGCAAGCATTTCATCTACAGAGGCAAATCTGGGCATTTTTTGACCCCAAAATGGCTGTTTTGACCTTTCAAGGTCATCGAAGGTCAAATTCAAGGTCACCACACAAGTCGCCATATATGACTTCCCATTTGAAAGTGCCAATTTCTAAGCTCTATCTTCAAGCGTTCTATGAGTACAGTCCGGACAGCTCCCATTTTGAAGGAAAAAAGTGCCGAAAATTTTCAGCCAAAATTTTTTTCAAAGGGTGAACAATTTTTTTTGCCTAGAAATGGCCCAAAATGGATAGTAATGCGATTTGGGGCGAAAAAAATTTTTTTTCGCCGACTCGTCAAAAATTCAAAATGGCCGCCACACTGAGATCGGCGATTCAAGGGCAACAAAACTTATACACGTCACAGAGGTATATAAGAGGAATCTTCTTAAGCAAAAATCTCAAAACTGATCAGACAGTTTTTGAGAAAATACAGACCAGGTGCAAATTTGAGCGTTTTTCGACCCAAAAATGGCTGTTTTGACCTTTCAAGGTCATCCAAGGTCAAATTCAAGGTCACCACACAAGTTGCCATATATGACTTCCCATTTGAAAGTGCCAATTTCTAAGCTCTATCTTCAAGCGTTCTATGAGTACAGTCCGGACAGCTCCCATTATGAAGGAAAAAAGTGCTGAAAATTTTCCAAGTCCAAAATTTTTTTCAAAGGGTGAAAATTTTTTTTTGCCCTAGAAATAGCCCAAAATGGATAGTAATGCGATTTGGGGCGAACAAAATTTTTTTCGCCGACCCGCCAAAAATTCAAAATGGCCGCCACACGGAAACCGGCGAATTTAGGGCAACCAAACTTATACATATCACAGAGGTATATGAGGGGAATCTTTTGAAACCAAAAACTCAAAACTGATCAGACAGTTTTTGAGAAAATGGCAGTCAAAGTCCAAAATTGAGCGTTTTTCGACAAAAACGGCCGCCATTTTGAAAAAATTAGCCCAAGGGCTAAGAAAGGTTACCGGACAATATACATTTTAGATATTAGCCTTTTGTCCAGTGACCTTGAAAATAAAGTCACTGATAAATTCAAGGCCATGAAATTTTTAACAAATATATATATCACTTCTAGTATGTCCACAATAAATTCCTAAGCTGTAAAGTCGATAATAAGTGAGACATTAGCCATTCTGTGATGTGACCTTGAAAATGAGGTCAAAGTTAAAGTTCAAGGTCATGAAAATATTCAGTATATATCATTCCTCTATATTCGCAATTGATTCCTATGCTGTAAATGTAAGTATCAATCTATTACCACCAATACAATCAGATTTTGATGATGCCAATAAGAAACGTAAAATACTACATTTTGCAATAGAAACAAACAAAGCCCGACCAAATAGTTTATCCAAAGACACACTGGCGTCTTCAGGGGCAGACAATGTGTTAAATGTAGTTGTTTCTACTGTACACCAGATGGAATTAGTATACAACTGCCCAACAACCTATGAAAATAATTTAGAAATCCGAATCTAACCCCATGGAATAGATACATGACAAGTACAAAAGTACCCAATCACAAGCCCGAAGGCTACTGAGTTGATGGTATCCTCGGGGACAGATTTAACGTCCGCCAGCAGTGACACCGACTCAGTGGTATAAATGTAAGTATCAATCTATTACCACCAATACAATCAAATTTTGATGATGCCAATAAGAAACGTAAAATACAACATTTTGCAATAGAAACAAAGCCCGACCAAATAGTTTATCCAAAGACACACTGGCGTCATCAGGGGCAGATGTAAAGATGATAATAAGCGACATATTAGCCATTATGTTCTCTGACCTTGAAAATGAGATCAAAGGTCAAATTCTAGATCACCAAAATATTCAGCATACATCATTTCCTATATGTTCACTATGGACCCCTAAGCTGTAAATTTGATAATAAGCGAGATATAAGCCATTTTGTATTCTGACCTTGAAAATAAAAAGACTAACCTTGAAATTTAGGTCAAGGGTGAAAATCAAGGTCACTAGAATATTCAGCATATATCATTTCCTATATGTTCACAATTGATTCCTAAGCTACAAAGTCGCTAATAAGCAAGATATTGGCCATTTTGTCCTGCGACCTTGAAAATGAGGTCAAAGGTCAAATTCAAGGTCACGAGAATATTCAGCATATATCATTTCCTATATGTTCACAATTGATTCCTAAGCCGTCAAGTCGAGAATAAGCGAGATATTGGCAATTTTGTCCTGTGAACTTGGAAATGAGGTTAAAGGTCAAATTCAAGGTCATGAGAATATTCAGCATATATCATTTCCTATATGTTCACAATGGATTCCTAAGCTGTAAAGTCGATAATAAGCGAGATATTAGCCATTTTGTCCTGTGACCTTGAAAATGAGGTCAAAGGTCAAATTCAAGGTCACGAGAATATTCAGCATATATTATTTCCTATATGTTCACAATTGATTCCTAAGCTGTAAAGTCGATAATAAGCGAGATATTAGCCATTTTGTCCTGTGACCTTGAAACCGAGGTCAGGGGTCAAATTCAAGGTCACGAGAATATTCAGTATATATCATTTCCTATATGTCCACAATTGATTCCTAGTCTCTAATCTCAATATTAAGTGAGATATTAGGCGTAATGTGTCCCATTATGAAGCATAGGAGAGTTTAACATGGGAAAGTCCTATCTGGGCCGAGTTTGGGCCAAAATGGCCCACTTCGAGCGATTCAAGCGCGACGAAACTGATACACATCACAGGAGTACATATGAGGAGTGTTATGTATCAAAAAGAAAAAAAGTTACTGAACAGATTTTGAGAAAATGGCCGCCAAAGTCCAAAATCAGGCATTTTTCGTCGAAAATGGCCGCCATTTTGAAAAAAATGCGAAAATAAAAAAACAAAAAAAAACCTTTCCTGGGAATATTTTTAGGTATTTTTGTGCAAAATTTCAAAAAGATCGGACCGTATACTTTAAAGATAAAAATGTGAACGGACGGACGACGGACGGACGGACGGACGGACGGACGGACGGACGGACGACGGACGCAACGCCATGCCAATAGGTTATCGGACCATAGGTCCGGTAACCTAAAAATTAGCCCAAAGGCTAAGATAGGTTACCGGACAATTTTGGTTTGGCCATGGCAGCATTGGCAGGTAACAGACCTTGAGATTTACCAATCAAGGTTCGCAGTGTAAACATATGACCTTGGGATTTACCAATCAAGGTCATCCGTATGAACTTCGATGTAACCATTACATGTATGTGTGCGGCATTTGATATTCTATATGTTGGGTGGAATCGTTTAGGCCGCTCAGGTCAATTTACACATTCCAAGTCAGACATTTGGCACTCAAGGTCATCTGAAGTCAAGTTCAAGGTCATCATTAGTTGTGCCATATATGTCTTCCTATATGTTCATAATGCAAACAGGAGCTCTATCTGCAAGCATTTCATCTACAAGGGCAAATCTGGGCATTTTTTGACCCCAAAATGGCTGTTTTGACCTTTCAAGGTCATCCAAGGTCAAATTCAAGGTCACCACACAAGTCGCCATATATGACTTCCGATTTGAAAGTGCCAATTTCTAAGCTCTATCTTCAAGCGTTCTATGAGTACAGTCCTGACAGCTCCCATTATGAAGGAAAAAAGTGCCGAAAATTTTCTAAGTCCAAAAGTTTTTTCAAAGGGTGAAAAATTTTTTTTGCCTAGAAATGGCCCAAAATGGATAGTAATGTTATTTGGGGCGAAAAAATTTCTTTTCGCCGACTCGTCAAAAATTCAAAATGGCCGCCACCTTGAGATCGGCGATTCAAGGGCAACAAAACTTATAAACGTCGCAGAGGTATATAAGAGGAATCTTTTTAAACAAAAATCTCAAAACTGATCAGACAGTTTTTGAGAAAATACAGACCAGGTGCAAATTTGAGCGTTTTTCGACCCAAAAATGGCTGTTTTGACCTTTCAAGGTCATCCAAGGTCAAATTCAAGGTCACCACACAAGTCGCCATATATGACTTCCCATTTGAAAGTGCCAATTTCTAAGCTCTATCTTCAAGCGTTCTATGAGTACAGTCCGGACAGCTCCCATTATGAAGGGAAAAAGTGCCGAAAATTTTCCAAGTCCAAAATTTTTTTCAAAGGGTGAAAATTTTTTTTTGCTCTAGAAATGGCCCAAAATGGATAGTAATGCGATCTGGGGCGAAAAAATTTTTTTTCGCCGACCCGCCAAAAATTCAAAATGGCCGCCACACGAAAACCGGCAGATTTAGGGCAACCAAACTTATACATATCACAGAGGTATATGAGGGGAATTTTTTGAAACCAAAAACTCAAAACTGATCAGACAGTTTTTGAGAAAATGGCCGTCAAAGTCCAAAATTGAGCGTTTTTCGACAAAAACGGCCGCCATTTTGAAAAAAATGTGAAAATCAAAAAACAAAAAAATACCTCCTTCTCAAAATATTTTTAGGCATTTTTGTGCAAAATTTCAGAAAGATTCGATCGTTAACTTTAAAGATAAAAATGTTAACGCCGGACGGACGGACGGACGGACGGACGGACGGACGGACGGACGGACGGACGGACGACGGACGCAACGCCATGCCAATAGGTTATCGGACCAAAGGTCCGGTAACCTAAAAATGCGAAAATCAAAAAACAAAAAAATTCCCAAATTTTAATTGTAAATTTGCCGTTTATTGTTATTACTCACCTCTAAACTACTACATGCTCCTTTTCGATCCTTTGGATCGTTCTGGATAGAAATTCGCGTACTGAAAGCAAGGCACGATCGTCTGCCTGCATGACTCGAGCGCTCCTTTTGCCGCCAAAACCGCCGCGCATATGCGCGCGCAGCTGCGCAGAAGCTTCACTTTTCTGTCCAAAAAACGACAAAAGGAAGCCCCTAGCACACAACTGGCGGGGATGGATGGGAGGGCCTTTACTGTAGTAGTTTAGAGGTGAGTAATAACAATAAACGGCAAATTTACAATTAAAATTTGGGAAGTTTATTTTATACATCACCAATCTAAACTACTACATGCTCCTTAGAATCAAAGGATAGGCGGTGGAGCAGTAGTGCTAGAGAGTCATGAAAACAGACGATAGTCTTGATTTCAAGCGAATCGCTAAAATGCTACATTTTCGATATATCTTTAGTAATATAATAAAGATACTCACCTAGCGGTGCGATCGCTTGCCTCCGACATGCACGAATTTCTTCTTCACCCATCGGTGGAAAACGGAACTCTACTTGAGACCGTAACATAAAGAATTCAAACACAAACACAAAGTGTTGCTTATATACACGTGCACGTTAAAACCAAGACTTTTCTGTCCAGCTGGTTCAAACAACAGCTTGCGCTACGACCAGCGGACCCAGTCTAAATCTGGACGACTGGTCCTGAAGTTCGGCAGCATTGGACAGATAGAACCCGATGAATGTCGTAGAATTAGTCCACATTCCAGCCCTCACGATATATTCCAACGGAATATTCGACCTGGCCGCCAAAGACATCGAGATGTGTCGGATTTGGTGGGACGATATTTTGTAAGTGACTCGATCGTCAGCACCTGATTCCGCATAGACAGTCCTCACTACAACCTTCACCCATCGGGATAGTGTAGCTGTGGAGATATCCGTAGCCCTGTTAGGCTGATAGGAAATAAATAATCGCTTGCGATCTTTCCTGATCGATCTGGTACGATCGATGTAGATTTTCAGCGCTCTTACCGGACACAATAGAGCGTCCGGCTCATTCCGTCCTACGTAACCGCCCAGTGACGGAATTACGATAGGGGAGAACGCTTTCCCGCCCTCAACTGCAGCACGTGTTTTAGGCATAAAATCACGTACTGGGTATAAGGAAACGGACCCATCCGCGCCAAATGCGACTCGCGATACGTCGATCGCCGCGACATCTGAGCGTCTTCGACCACTTGCTAGCATAACTAGCAGGAAAGTCTTAAGAGTTAACCTCTGCAAGGAAACTTCCTTGAGAGGCTCCCAAGGTGCTTTAGTAAGACAATATAGCACAAAAGCCATGTCCCAATCCGGTAGAGTAGGAACTCCGCGTGGCCTTTGCGTCCTAAAGGACGCCAAGAGATCAGCAAGGATACGATTATTAGTTAAATCGATCCCCCTAGCACGGAATACAGGGCCCAGCATGGACCTGTATCCCTCGATCGTAGTAGGCTTCAAATTAAGCCTATCAAAGAGATAGCAGAGAAAGTCTAGCACTGCATTCAGAGGGGCAGAGAGCGGATCAATGCGCCTTCCGTTACACCAACGTACGAAAACTCTCCATTTAGCCTCATACGTTTTAGAGGAGGATCTCCTATTCTTTCTCGCGAGATGTACGGACACCTGCTGAGAAAATCCTGCCTCCTGGAAGGATCGCTCGATAGCCTCCACACGTGTAATTTGAGCACGTGGACGGAATCGTGAAATATATCCCGCCCCGGTTGCTTCAGCAACCTGTCCTCGATCGGGAGAACCCGTGGTACATCGATCAGGAGGGACAGTAGCAGGGGGAACCACGCCTGCATCAGCCAGCATGGCGCCACCAACAGAATCTCGCACTGAGACCTGGCTACTTTGTGCAGCACTTCTGTTAGGAACCGAGTTGGCGGGTACGCATACCCGAACATCCCGTCCCACGACTGAGACATCGCGTCCACAGCCAGTGCCTCGCTCTCTGGCAGAGGTGAGAAGTAGACCGGGAGCTTGTGATTCCGAGAGGTTGCGAACAGGTCTATGTTCGGTGTCCCGAACGCCTGACAAACGCGCCGAAACACCCCCGGATGCAGACTCCACTCCGTGCCTATGATCTTGTCCGGTCTCGACAGAGCGTCCGCTAGGACATTCCTGTGACCCGGCAGGTGCCTCGCCCTGATAAACAGACGGTACTTGAAGGCAAACCTGATCAGACACTCGGCCTCCAAACAAAGCTGACTCGACCGAGTTCCACCTTGTTTGTTTATGTGCGCCACTACTGTGCTGTTGTCTGTGAAGACCAACCACTTCGTCCCTGGGGGACTCTGAGGCCCCCAGATCTCGAACGCACGTCTCACCGCTCGCAGCTCTAGGACATTGATGTGCAACGCCCTCTCGCTCGTGTTCCACACAGCAGAGAGTTCGTGCTCGTCCATATGAGCTCCCCAAGCCAATTCTGACGCATCGGTGAAGAAGGTCCGATCGGGCAGATACTCCGCGAGTGGCATCCCTCGGAAAAGATTCCGATGGTCCCGCCACCAATGCATTGCTTCCCGAGCACGATCGTCCACCGATACGACTTGGTCTAGTCGATCGGTGAGGATCCGCCATTGCAACGCTAGACACCATTGAATGGGTCTGAGGAAGCACCTGCCGAACGGCACCTGTTTCTCCATCGACGCCAACAGACCGATGATGGACAGAAACTGTCGAGCTGTGATCGACGACTGCGTCAGCGCGACCTCCATCGCCGCAATCGCCTTGAGAACTCTCTTCCGCGGAGGAAGAGCTACTCCTCGCTCTAGATCGTAATCTACCCCGACATACTCGAACCTCTGTGTCGGGGACAGATGAGACTTCGCCCAATTGGGGATCCAGCCGAGGCTGGTCGCCAACCTGAGGACGAACCCGGATTGCTCTATAGCCTGAGACGGGGAGTCGGCTATGATTAACCAATCGTCGATATAATGGTGGAATTGAATTCCAACCGATCGAAACCTGGCTGCCATCGTCCTTACGATACGGGTGAACACGTAAGGGGCGGTGGCTACTCCAAAAGGAAGTACCCTGAACTGATACACCGAACCTTCGAAGGCGAACTTGAGGTATCGCCGATCGGCTGGGTGTATTGGCACATGTAAGTACGCGTCCTTGACGTCGATACTGACTGCCCACTTCCCCTTGGACAGAGCTTTCTGGACGGAAAGCGCCGACTCCATCTTGAACCTGGGTATGATCAGGAATTTGTTGAGGTTTGACAGATCGAAAACGGGACGCCACCCGCCTGTCTTTTTCGGCACTAGGAAGATGAGAGAATAGAATCCTCTCTCGTCCTTGACCACCTCGATCGCACGTTTCTCTAGCAACTGCTGCACCTCGTGCTGCAGAAGCTGAAACTTTTCCCGATCGCCGGGCACAGGGAAGAACCACGCTCTGGGTCTGATCGGTGGTTTTCCAGCCTCCCATCTGAAGGTGAGACCGAACTTCACCCATGCCACGACTGAATTGTCTGACGACGCCAGATCGCTCCAGTTCTGGACGAACTGAGCCAGGCGTCCCCCGACTGGACCAGGTTGTGGAAGATCGAATTCCGACAGAACTGAACCTTCCACAGAGCCTACGCTTTCCCGCAACGAGTCACTTCTTACCAGAAGCTTTCCCTTTGCCCTTGAAGCATCCACCCCCTTTGCCTCCGCGCTTGCCATCCCCCTGGGGAGGGGGAGGCTGCGCCCCACGAAAGGGCGGCTGCGTAGAAGCGGGTGCATGTGGTGCCTGAGGTTGGGCAGGCTTCTGACCCTTGGTCTTCTTGCCTGTCCCAGACCCCGCCGACTTCCCAAGCAAAGCCTTGGCCATAGCCTCATCCCGGAGATGTTCCCGCATGACGGAAATATCCGATCGAGAGAGGTTGGCGTAGGTATAGCCTGAGAAAAGCGGCCTCCCACGTAGCTCAGCGACGTCCGTAGCGGACACGTCAAGCAGACGGAGATCGGCATCACGCATGGTGAGATCCAATTGTGCGCCCAGGTGCGCACTGTCACGCTCAGCAGCATGGACCACTCCGGCCAAGACGCCGAGTGCTGCATGAATGTTGGCGCGACTCCCCTCCTCCAGATCCGCCTCGTCCACAAACTCCTGAACCAAAGTGGTCAGGTGATCTGTCAACGAGAGCTGCCCCATCAATTGATGAGACAGCGTCTGCCAGTGAGAAAGACGAGCCTTTTTCACATAAGCTGACCAGACCGTACCCTGCTTCCGGGAAAGCAGGTGAAGGTTAGGGTCTTCGACCGGGACGGAAGTCTGATGTCCACCCTCGGACTCTACAGTCCGATAGGTGTCGATCGACTCAGGTCGAACACGGCTAGTCGGGAATGTCGACTCCGTACGAGCCACATCCTTCTTAGCCGTAACTCCCTTGTTGATCTTGTCGAAGGACTTGACCAACGCGGGAGCCACAGGGAGCCGGATCGGCCGACGAACTGGCGCCGACGCGAACCTACCGGTTCCCCGTGAGGGCCCTGGAGCATCGATCGGCAAGTCCATTCGCCTTGCGACCGACTCCAAAGCCCACCGGAAGTTAGAACCCCCGGCCTGATCGGAAGTCTCATCCTCCGAGGAGGACGACTCCTGATCAGCTTCCACTCGACCCCCCCGATCGTTGGACCTCACAGGTCCGATCGAAGACCTCGATGACCCCAAGGGTACATCAAAGGACGGGCGAGGGAATGCCTGCTCAGCGATCGCGCCCGTCCGGCGACTTACATCCGCGTACACAGGACTTGAGTGGCCCTGAGGAACGACCCCAGCACCACCCGCCCGATCGTGCCCTGATCGAGGACCAGGAGCACGACCGCCAAGTGAAGACTCCCGATCGCACGAACGATCGAGAGCCTCACCCCCAAACAAAGGGAACTCTCCCCCCTCGAACCTCGAGACCGAGGACCCGAATGAGCCATCCAAGATGCTCCGCCGATCGAAGCCCGAAGCCTGATCGTCGCCCACCGAGAGGTCGGACGAAGCCTGAGCCACATCGAAAATCGATGTGGTCTCAGCACCACGGCGCTTAGAGGAAGCACGCTTCCTCTTCTTGGGAGGCCCCGGGGAAGAGACGACGGACCCCTCCACCTCGATCGGCCCCGACTGAGGGACGACGAAGGTGGAGTGCGGTTCCTTGGCTGCTTTCGCCTTGGCAAGAACTGAAACCTTCTTCTTAGAAGATTTCGACTTCTTGCCAGCAGGGGGAGCAAGCTCTCCCTGCGACGAAGGGGCAGCCGAAGAACCGGCCGGGACTCCCTGTCCAAGCAGGGAAGAGAGACCCGGCAGGAGGGGACCCTGAAGGGACGATAACGACTGTGCAAAGAAAGATTGCACAGCCGCGTTGACCATGTCCTGTGTTAGCCCCAGGGGCTGGCTAACACCGGACGCAATCTGTGCCGTCACAGGCGGAGTCTCCACCTCCATGGGCGACTGGCGGACTTGCGGAGCCGAAGCTTCCGCAAGCCTCAAAGCATCCCGACGAGCCAACGAGGCTTCGGAATACTTTGCAGTCGCCTGCACGAAGGAAGAGGGACGCCAGAAACGACACAGATCACACCTCAAATCCTCCATAGATACCGGGCCATGGTCTAAACAGTCGAAACACAAACTGTGTTTCTCCCCTCCTCGGAGGGTATTGACCAGACACTTCGGGCATGGACGTTCGTCCATGGCACCGGTACCAAGGGAGGATTGTGAAGTCATGATCACACAAGGGAACTAACCACACACAGTAACAGGGCGGGCAAAATATGCAAACCTGAGACCGCGCTGAAAAAAAGAACCCTAAGAGGACTACGAATATATAAACTACAGTATACGTATACACAATATATACAGTAGAAAATTAACGTAGAACTATTGATAGATGTAAACAACAAGTACACTATCAAGTACGACGGATGGACGATAATAGGGTGAACTGGCTATACAAATCGCTGACGATCTAGCAAGTAACAAACTATCGACCAATACTTATCCAAATAGACACAAAACGATGTCTATGAACGTGGCAGGTGAAATTCCGTAAGAATATATCGCAAAAGTCTAGTTTGCAGACTAAATTCTACGAATTCACCGGGAACCAAAATCCAAAGCTGCCAAGCAAAAATGGCGGTGGACAGAAAAGTGAAGCTTCTGCGCAGCTGCGCGCGCATATGCGCGGCGGTTTTGGCGGCAAAAGGAGCGCTCGAGTCATGCAGGCAGACGATCGTGCCTTGCTTTCAGTACGCGAATTTCTATCCAGAACGATCCAAAGGATCGAAAAGGAGCATGTAGTAGTTTAGATTGGTGATGTATAAAATAAACTACCTCCTTCTCAAAATATTTTTAGGCATTTTTGTGCAAAATTTCAGAAAGATTTGATCATTAACTTTAAAGATAAAAATGTTAACGCCGGACGGCCGGACGGACGACGGACGCAACGCCATGCCAATAGGTTATCGGACCAAAGGTCCGGTAACCTAAAAATCAGCGACAGCATATCACGACAATCAGCGACAGCATATCACTACAATCAGCGACAGCATATCACTACAATCAGCAACAGCATATCATGACAATCAGCAACAGCATATCACGACAATCAGTGACAGCATATCACTACAATCAGTGACAGCATATCACGACAATCAGTGACAGCATATCACGACAATCAGTGACAGCATATCACGACAATCAGTGACAGCATATCACGACAATCAGTGACAGCATATCACGACAATCAGTGACAGCATATCACTACAATCAGTGACAGCATATCACTACAATCAGTGACAGCATATCACGACAATCAGTGACAGCATATCACGACAATCAGCGACAGCATATCACGACAATCAGCGACAGCATATCACGACAATCAGTGACAGCATATCACGACAATCAGCGACAGCATATCACGACAATCAGTGACAGCATATCACGACAATCAGTGACAGCATATCACGACAATCAGTGACAGCATATCACTACAATCAGTGACACCATATCACGACAATCAGCGACAGCATATCACGACAATCTGTGACAGCATATCACTACAATCTGCGACAGCATATCACTACAATCAGCGACAGCATATCATGACAATCAGCGACAGCATATCACGACAATCAGCGACAGCATATCACTACAATCAGCGACAGCATATCACCACAATCAGCGACAGCATATCACTACAATCAGTGACAGCATATCACGACAATCAGCGACAGCATATCACGACAATCAGCGACAGCATATCACTACAATCAGTGACAGCATATCACGACAGCGATAGCATAACATATATATATTTATATCCCTGCCAAAACATGACATAATCATGTTTGATCCCAAGTATGGACATTGTGTCTGCCAGACACACGGCATCAGGCGTAACTGTGACCTCAGGCAAAGCGCGAGACTGCCCTCGGCCGTGTGTCTGCCAGACACACGGCATCGAGCCTAGCTGTGACCTCAGGCATAGCGCGAGACTGCCCTCGGCTGTGTGTCTGCCAGACACACGGCATCGAGCCTAGCTGTGACCTCAGGCATAGCGCGAGACTGCCCTCGGTCGTGTGTCTGCCAGACACACGGCATCGAGCCTAGCTGTGACCTCAGGCAAAGCGCGAGACTGCCCTCGGCCGTGTGTCTGCCAGACACACGGCATCGAGCATAGCTGTGACCTCAGGCATAGCGCGAGACTGCCCTCGGCCGTGTGTCTGCCAGACACACGGCATCGAGCCTAGCTGTGACCTCAGGCATAGCGCGAGACTGCCCTCGGCCGTGTGTCTGCCAGACACACGGCATCAGGCCTAGCTGTGACCCCAGGCATAGCGCGAGACTGCCCTCGGCAGACACACGGCATCAGGCCTAGCTGTGACCTCAGGCATAGTGTCTGCCAGACACACGGCATCGAGCCTAGCTCTGACCTCAGGCATAGCGCGAGACTGCCCTCGGCCGTGTGTCTGCCAGACACACGGCATCAGGCCTAGCTGTGACCTCAGGCATAGTGTCTGCCAGACACACGGCATCGAGCCTAGCTCTGACCTCAGGCATAGCGCGAGACTGCCCTCGGCCGTGTGTCTGCCAGACACACGGCATCGAGCATAGCTGTGACCTCAGGCAAAGCGCGAGACTGCCCTCGGCCGTGTGTCTGCCAGACACACGGCATCGAGCCTAGCTGTGACCTCAGGCATAGCGCGAGACTGCCCTCGGCCGTGTGTCTGCCAGACACACGGCATCAGGCCTAGCTGTGACCTCAGGCATAGCGCGAGACTGCCATCGACCATGTGTCTGCCAGACACACGTCATCAGGCCTAGCTGTGACCTCAGGCATAGCGCGAGACTGCCCTCGGCCGTGTGTCTGCCAGACACACGGCATCAAGCGTAGCTGTGACCTCAGGCAAAAGCGTGAGACTGCCCTCGGCCATGTGTCTGCCAGACACACGGCATCAGGCCTAGCTGTGACCTCAGGCAAAGCGTGAGACTGCCCTCGGTCGTGTGTCTGACAACAAAACTCGCGCACCCAGGACCAAACCCTTAAATGAACTGATAAGTACTTTGTATTATTCCCTAGGACAATATTACCTCCTGAGGTGACAGAAAAGCTCTTTTATTGTGCTGAAGTTGGTTTTGGGAAGCTCTTTTACTAAGTCTTGGAATGCTTTCAGTTTCAGCTGTCGATTCAAAATTTCTGAAAAGGAAGAATACAACAGGTCTGAACTATAACTGAAGATGTTCCCTCATCACACAATAAAATTTCTCAAATTCTACACAGACCATGACTTACAATAATTCTTATTTGAACTTTTTTACCATAATCTACATAAAACTGAGCTACTTATAATGATGTCAGAGTACTGGCCAGTATTTTGTGAGGCCGGTGTACAGTAGCTACTCACGTGATGCCTTTGTGAATTTGTTGTACAGACTGAAGGGATACAGCGGCTCCTGCAGCTCTCGGAAGAACAGTTTGAGTGCTCCGGAGATGTCGTGGATGTCCCACTCCGGGGTCAACAAGTCAAATGTCTCATCTGAAAGGCACAACAACAGACCAGTTTCGTTATGTTATAGTCTCAAACACAACGCTGCTGTTGTCAGGAACAAATAGATTGGTAAAATATGTATTTTATAAACACAACATACTGCTGTCAACTTTGAAGCGGAGTTTTTGAATCGCTGCCATATTGCCACTAATACGGTAAATACCGTCAACTGTAAGACCTGAAAAACATGCATTGTAATACATATCACCGGTATTTCCAAAGTTAGTGAGTTTCATTCGTTTGTCATATTAATCCTTACAGATTAGTTCCAATATCCCAATATCCCAACATCCAGCTTGCTCTAAATAAGGACAGCATAATGTGTTCTACAGAGGCAAAGTCATGGTTCTGAATGACTTCAAATTGACTGGTGCCACTCATTGGAAACAAATACCATGCACTTTAGAACTTCGGTACTTTCTCAGTGAACGTTACCTCGTTTTTCCACTGCATGGATACAGTGTTGAGCAAATCTTGGAACCACAGACTTCTCCCGATCACAAATACTTTGCAAGTGAGATCCGAATATTCTATCTGTAATAAAAGTGTAAATTCATGTTCATGGCTCCCGATAGCGTAAAATAATGCGTAATTACGCATGACTTTTTGAAATTTACGCAGTGCTATCACGGCCAGTGCGTATGATTACGCACTCGAAAGATTTGTGGAAACTAATTTAAAAAAATTAGCCCAAAGGCTAAGATAGGTTACCGGACAATTTTGGTTCGGCCATGGCAGCATTGGCAGGTACAGACCTTTTACCAATCAAGGTTAGCAGTGTAAACATATGACCTTGGGATTTACCAATCAAGGTCATCCGTATGAACTTCGATGTTACCATTACAAGTATGTGTGCGGCATTTGATATTCTATATGTTGGGTGGAATCGTTTAGGCCGCTCAGGTCAATTTACACATTCCAAATCAGACATTTGGCACTCAAGGTTATCTGACGTCAAGTTCAAGGCCATCATTAGTTGTGCCATATATGTCTTCCTATATGTTCATAATGCAAACATGAGCTCTACCTGCAAGCATTTCATCTATAGAGGCAAATCTGGGCATTTTTTGACCCCAAAATGGCTGTTTTGACCTTTCAAGGTCATCCAAGGTCAAATTCAAGGTCACCACACAAGTCGCCATATATGACTTCCCATTTGAAAATGCCAATTTCTAAGCTCTATCTTCAAGCGTTCTATGATTACAGTCATGACAGCTCCCATTATGAAGGAAAAAAGTGCCGAAAATTTTCTAAGTCCAAACTTTTTTTCAAAGGGTGAAAATTTTTTTTTGCCTTGAAATGGCCCAAAATGGATAGTAATGCGATTCGGGGCGAAAAAAATTTTTTTCGCCGACTCGTCAAAAATTTCCCAAATTTGAATTGTAAATTTGCCGTTTATTGTTATTACTCACCTCTAAACTACTACATGCTCCTTTTCGATCCTTTGGATCGTTCTGGATAGAAATTCGCGTACTGAAAGCAAGGCACGATCGTCTGCCTGCATGACTCGAGCGCTCCTTTTGCCGCCAAAACCGCCGCGCATATGCGCGCGCAGCTGTGCAGAAGCTTCACTTTTCTGTCCAAAAAACGACAAAAGGAAGCCCCTAGCACACAACTGGCGGGGATGGATGGGAGGGCCTTTACTGTAGTAGTTTAGAGGTGAGTAATAACAATAAACGGCAAATTTACAATTAAAATTTGGGAAGTTTATTTTATACATCACCAATCTAAACTACTACATGCTCCTTAGAATCAAAGGATAGGCGGTGGAGCAGTAGTGCTAGAGAGTCATGAAAACAGACGATAGTCTTGATTTCAAGCGAATCGCTAAAATGCTACATTTTCGATATATCTTTAGTAATATAATAAAGATACTCACCTAGCGGTGCGATCGCTTGCCTCCGACATGCACGAATTTCTTCTTCACCCATCGGTGGAAAACGGAACTCTACTTGAGACCGTAACATAAAGAATTCAAACACAAACACAAAGTGTTGCTTATATACACGTGCACGTTAAAACCAAGACTTTTCTGTCCAGCTGGTTCAAACAACAGCTTGCGCTACGACCAGCGGACCCAGTCTAAATCTGGACGACTGGTCCTGAAGTTCGGCAGCATTGGACAGATAGAACCCGATGAATGTCGTAGAATTAGTCCACATTCCAGCCCTCACGATATATTCCAACGGAATATTCGACCTGGCCGCCAAAGACATCGAGATGTGTCGGATTTGGTGGGACGATATTTTGTAAGTGACTCGATCGTCAGCACCTGATTCCGCATAGACAGTCCTCACTACAACCTTCACCCATCGGGATAGTGTAGCTGTGGAGATATCCGTAGCCCTATTAGGCTGATAGGAAATAAATAATCGCTTGCGATCTTTCCTGATCGATCTGGTACGATCGATGTAGATTTTCAGCGCTCTTACCGGACACAATAGAGCGTCCGGCTCATTCCGTCCTACGTAACCGCCCAGTGACGGAATTACGATAGGGGAGAACGCTTTCCCGCCCTCAACTGCAGCACGTGTTTTAGGCATAAAATCACGTACTGGGTATAAGGAAACGGACCCATCCGCGCCAAATGCGACTCGCGATACGTCGATCGCCGCGACATCTGAGCGTCTTCGACCACTTGCTAGCATAACTAGCAGGAAAGTCTTAAGAGTTAACCTCTGCAAGGAAACTTCCTTGAGAGGCTCCCAAGGTGCTTTAGTAAGACAATATAGCACAAAAGCCATGTCCCAATCCGGTAGAGTAGGAACTCCGCGTGGCCTTTGCGTCCTAAAGGACGCCAAGAGATCAGCAAGGATACGATTATTAGTTAAATCGATCCCCCTAGCACGGAATACAGGGCCCAGCATGGACCTGTATCCCTCGATCGTAGTAGGCTTCAAATTAAGCCTATCAAAGAGATAGCAGAGAAAGTCTAGCACTGCATTCAGAGGGGCAGAGAGCGGATCAATGCGCCTTCCGTTACACCAACGTACGAAAACTCTCCATTTAGCCTCATACGTTTTAGAGGAGGATCTCCTATTCTTTCTCGCGAGATGTACGGACACCTGCTGAGAAAATCCTGCCTCCTGGAAGGATCGCTCGATAGCCTCCACACGTGTAATTTGAGCACGTGGACGGAATCGTGAAATATATCCCGCCCCGGTTGCTTCAGCAACCTGTCCTCGATCGGGAGAACCCGTGGTACATCGATCAGGAGGGACAGTAGCAGGGGGAACCACGCCTGCATCAGCCAGCATGGCGCCACCAACAGAATCTCGCACTGAGACCTGGCTACTTTGTGCAGCACTTCTGTTAGGAACCGAGTTGGCGGGTACGCATACCCGAACATCCCGTCCCACGACTGAGACATCGCGTCCACAGCCAGTGCCTCGCTCTCTGGCAGAGGTGAGAAGTAGACCGGGAGCTTGTGATTCCGAGAGGTTGCGAACAGGTCTATGTTCGGTGTCCCGAACGCCTGACAAACGCGCCGAAACACCCCCGGATGCAGACTCCACTCCGTGCCTATGATCTTGTCCGGTCTCGACAGAGCGTCCGCTAGGACATTCCTGTGACCCGGCAGGTGCCTCGCCCTGATAAACAGACGGTACTTGAAGGCAAACCTGATCAGACACTCGGCCTCCAAACAAAGCTGACTCGACCGAGTTCCACCTTGTTTGTTTATGTGCGCCACTACTGTGCTGTTGTCTGTGAAGACCAACCACTTCGTCCCTGGGGGACTCTGCGGCCCCCAGATCTCGAACGCACGTCTCACCGCTCGCAGCTCTAGGACATTGATGTGCAACGCCCTCTCGTTCGTGTTCCACACAGCAGAGAGTTCGTGCTCGTCCATATGAGCTCCCCAAGCCAATTCTGACGCATCGGTGAAGAAGGTCCGATCGGGCAGATACTCCGCCAGTGGCATCCCTCGGAAAAGATTCCGATGGTCCCGCCACCAATGCATTGCTTCCCGAGCACGATCGTCCACCGATACGACTTGGTCTAGTCGATCGGTGAGGATCCGCCATTGCAACGCTAGACACCATTGAATGGGTCTGAGGAAGCACCTGCCGAACGGCACCTGTTTCTCCATCGACGCCAACAGACCGATGATGGACAGAAACTGTCGAGCTGTGATCGACGACTGCGTCAGCGCGACCTCCATCGCCGCAATCGCTTTGAGAACTCTCTTCCGCGGAGGAAGAGCTACTCCTCGATCTAGATCGTAATCTACCCCGACATACTCGAACCTCTGTGTCGGGGACAGATGAGACTTCGCCCAATTGGGGATCCAGCCGAGGCTGGTCGCCAACCTGAGGACGAACCCGGATTGCTCTATAGCCTGAGACGGGGAGTCGGCTATGATTAACCAATCGTCGATATAATGGTGGAATTGAATTCCAACCGATCGAAACCTGGCTGCCATCGTCCTTACGATACGGGTGAACACGTAAGGGGCGGTGGCTACTCCAAAAGGAAGTACCTGAACTGATACACCGAACCTTCGAAGGCGAACTTGAGGTATCGCCGATCGGCTGGGTGTATTGGCACATGTAAGTACGCGTCCTTGACGTCGATACTGACTGCCCACTTCCCCTTGGACAGAGCTTTCTGGACGGAAAGCGCCGACTCCATCTTGAACCTGGGTATGATCAGGAATTTGTTGAGGTTTGACAGATCGAAAACGGGACGCCACCCGCCTGTCTTTTTCGGCACTAGGAAGATGAGAGAATAGAATCCTCTCTCGTCCTTGACCACCTCGATCGCACGTTTCTCTAGCAACTGCTGCACCTCGTGCTGCAGAAGCTGAAACTTTTCCCGATCGCCGGGCACAGGGAAGAACCACGCTTTGGGTCTGATCGGTGGTTTTCCAGCCTCCCATCTGAAGGTGAGACCGAACTTCACCCATGCCACGACTGAATTGTCTGACGACGCCAGATCGCTCCAGTTCTGGACGAACTGAGCCAGGCGTCCCCCGACTGGACCAGGTTGTGGAAGATCGAATTCCGACAGAACTGAACCTTCCACAGAGCCTACGCTTTCCCGCAACGAGTCACTTCTTACCAGAAGCTTCCCTTTGCCCTTGAAGCGTCCACCCCCTTTGCCTCCGCGCTTGCCATCCCCCTGGGGAGGGGGAGGCTGCGCCCCACGAAAGGGCGGCTGCGTAGAAGCGGGTGCATGTGGTGCCTGAGGTTGGGCAGGCTTCTGACCCTTGGTCTTCTTGCCTGTCCCAGACCCCGCCGACTTCCCAAGCAAAGCCTTGGCCATAGCCTCATCCCGGAGATGTTCCCGCATGACGGAAATATCCGATCGAGAGAGGTTGGCGTAGGTATAGCCTGAGAAAAGCGGCCTCCCACGTAGCTCAGCGACGTCCGTAGCGGACACGTCAAGCAGACGGAGATCGGCATCACGCATGGTGAGATCCAATTGTGCGCCCAGGTGCGCACTGTCACGCTCAGCAGCATGGACCACTCCGGCCAAGACGCCGAGTGCTGCATGAATGTTGGCGCGACTCCCCTCCTCCAGATCCGCCTCGTCCACAAACTCCTGAACCAAAGTGGTCAGGTGATCTGTCAACGAGAGCTGCCCCATCAATTGATGAGACAGCGTCTGCCAGTGAGAAAGACGAGCCTTTTTCACATAAGCTGACCAGACCGTACCCTGCTTCCGGGAAAGCAGGTGAAGGTTAGGGTCTTCGACCGGGACGGAAGTCTGATGTCCACCCTCGGACTCTACAGTCCGATAGGTGTCGATCGACTCAGGTCGAACACGGCTAGTCGGGAATGTCGACTCCGTACGAGCCACATCCTTCTTAGCCGTAACTCCCTTGTTGATCTTGTCGAAGGACTTGACCAACGCGGGAGCCACAGGGAGCCGGATCGGCCGACGAACTGGCGCCGACGCGAACCTACCGGTTCCCCGTGAGGGCCCTGGAGCATCGATCGGCAAGTCCATTCGCCTTGCGACCGACTCCAAAGCCCACCGGAAGTTAGAACCCCCGGCCTGATCGGAAGTCTCATCCTCCGAGGAGGACGACTCCTGATCAGCTTCCACTCGACCCCCCCCGATCGTTGGACCTCACAGGTCCGATCGAAGACCTCGACGACCCCAAGGGTACATCAAAGGACGGGCGAGGGAATGCCTGCTCAGCGATCGCGCCCGTCCGGCGACTTACATCCGCGTACACAGGACTTGAGTGGCCCTGAGGAACGACCCCAGCACCACCCGCCCGATCGTGCCCTGATCGAGGACCAGGAGCACGACCGCCAAGTGAAGACTCCCGATCGCACGAACGATCGAGAGCCTCACCTCCAAACAAAGGGAACTCTCCCCCCTCGAACCTCGAGACCGAGGACCCGAATGAGCCATCCAAGACGCTCCGCCGATCGAAGCCCGAAGCCTGATCGTCGCCCACCGAAAGGTCGGACGAAGCCTGAGCCACATCGAAAATCGATGTGGTCTCAGCACCACGGCGCTTAGAGGAAGCACGCTTCCTCTTCTTGGAAGGCCCCGGGGAAGAGACGACGGACCCCTCCACCTCGATCGGCCCCGACTGAGGGACGACGAAGGTGGAGTGCGGTTCCTTGGCTGCTTTCGCCTTGGCAAGAACTGAAACCTTCTTCTTAGAAGATTTCGACTTCTTGCCAGCAGGGGGAGCAAGCTCTCCCTGCGACGAAGGGGCAGCCGAAGAACCGGCCGGGACTCCCTGTCCAAGCAGGGAAGAGAGACCCGGCAGGAGGGGACCCTGAAGGGACGATAACGACTGTGCAAAGAAAGATTGCACAGCCGCGTTGACCATGTCCTGTGTTAGCCCCAGGGGCTGGCTAACACCGGACGCAATCTGTGCCGTCACAGGCGGAGTCTCCACCTCCATGGGCGACTGGCGGACTTGCGGAGCCGAAGCTTCCGCAAGCCTCAAAGCATCCCGACGAGCCAACGAGGCTTCGGAATACTTTGCAGTCGCCTGCACGAAGGAAGAGGGACGCCAGAAACGACACAGATCACACCTCAAATCCTCCATAGATACCGGGCCATGGTCCAAACAGTCGAAACACAAACTGTGTTTCTCCCCTCCTCGGAGGGTATTGACCAGACACTTCGGGCATGGACGTTCGTCCATGGCACCGGTACCAAGGGAGGATTGTGAAGTCATGATCACACAAGGGAACTAACCACACACAGTAACAGGGCGGGCAAAATACGCAAACCTGAGACCGCGCTGAAAAAGAACCCTAAGAGGACTACGAATATATAAACTACAGTATACGTATACACAATATATACAGTAGAAAATTAACGTAGAACTATTGATAGATGTAAACAACAAGTACACTATCAAGTACGACGGATGGACGATAATAGGGTGAACTGGCTATACCAATCGGTGACGATCTAGCAAGTAACAAACTATCGACCAATACTTATCCAAATAGACACAAAACGATGTCTATGAACGTGGCAGGTGAAATTCCGTAAGAATATATCGCAAAAGTCTAGTTTGCAGACTAAATTCTACGAATTCACCGGGAACCAAAATCCAAAGCTGCCAAGCAAAAATGGCGGTGGACAGAAAAGTGAAGCTTCTGCGCAGCTGCGCGCGCATATGCGCGGCGGTTTTGGCGGCAAAAGGAGCGCTCGAGTCATGCAGGCAGACGATCGTGCCTTGCTTTCAGTACGCGAATTTCTATCCAGAACGATCCAAAGGATCGAAAAGGAGCATGTAGTAGTTTAGATTGGTGATGTATAAAATAAACTCAAAATGGCCGCCACATGGAGATCGGCGATTCAAGGGCAACAAAACTTATACAGGTCACAGAGGTATATAAGAGGAAGCTTTTTAAGCGAAAATCTCAAAACTGATCAGACAGTTTTTGAGAAAATACAGATCAGGTGCAAATTTGAGCATTTTTCGACCCAAAAATGGCTGTTTTGACCTTTCAAGGTCATCCAAGGTCAAATTCAAGGTCACCACACAAGTCGCCATATATGACTTCCCATTTGAAAGTGCCAATTTCTAAGCTCTATCTTCAAGCGTTCTATGAGTACAGTCCAGACAGCTCCCATTATGAAAGAAAAAAGTGCCGAAAATTTTCCAAGTCCAAAAATTTTTTCAAAGGGTGAAAAATTTTTTTTGCCCTAGAAATGGCCCAAAATGGATAGTAATGCGATTTTGGGCGAAAAATTTTTTTTTCGCCGACCCGCCAAAAATTCAAAATGGCCGCCACACGGAAACCGGCAAATTTAGGGCAACCAAAGTTATACATATCACAGAGGTATATGAGGGGAATCTTTTGAAACCAAAAACTCAAAACTGATCAGACAGTTTTTGAGAAAATGGCCGTCGAAGTCCAAAATTGAGCGTTTTTCGACAAAAACGGCCGCCATTTTGAAAAAAGTGCGAAAATCAAAAAACAAAAAAATACCTCCTTCTCAAAATATTTTTAGGCATTTTTGTGCAAAATTTCAGAAAGATTCGATCGTTAACTTTAAAGATAAAAATGTTAACGCCGGACGGACGGACGGACGGACGGACGGACGGACGGACGGACGGACGGACGACGGACGCAACGCCATGCCAATAGGTTATCGGACCAAAGGTCCGGTAACCTAACAATGACATCGATTCATTAGCTCAAAAAACGAAGTTCTAGAATCAAACAATGTCAATTTACGCCAAAGAGATGCATGCGCAATGCACTCGCTGGCGAATAAGTTGTGGTACACGTCATCAAAATTCGAGCACAATAAACTGCAGCGCCCCCATGCGAATGGCTGCAACATCGAAAGCCTATGTGTGCGCCCCCTTGCGAATATAAATTTAAATATTTCCCCACTTTCGTTTCTTCAACATGACTCGACAATGAATCGACGAACTATTCGAGAGCAAAACAAGTGCGTTCTCTGCAATAGAAGACCTTCAGAAAGCTACTGTGGGCAAGGGCTATCGTTGACTATTAGCATTGTGCTGAAATTTTGAGAAAAAACCTGGAGGATATGCGAGATTTGTAAACATAATCAATGATAATGGAAGCTGTCACTTTGACTGAAAAAAAAAAAATTACTGTACATCCATTTTTTGAAAATTACCCCTTCATTTCAAAATTTACCCCTTGTAATTTGACCCATGGGGTACGGTACTCCTTCGAAAAAAATCCTACCGGGAGCCCTGCATGTTACAAGACTTTCTTAAGGCGACATCTCTCTAGTGTTTGCAGCCACATAACACAAAGATGTATCGGTACAACTTGACAAAACGTCATCTCGCCAGTCACCTTTGATCGTGCCCTGATCGAGGACCAGGAGCACGACCGCCAAGTGAAGACTCCCGATCGCACGAACGATCGAGAGCCTCACCTCCAAACAAAGGGAACTCTCCCCCCTCGAACCTCGAGACCGAGGACCCGAATGAGCCATCCAAGACGCTCCGCCGATCGAAGCCCGAAGCCTGATCGTCGCCCACCGAAAGGTCGGACGAAGCCTGAGCCACATCGAAAATCGATGTGGTCTCAGCACCACGGCGCTTAGAGGAAGCACGCTTCCTCTTCTTGGAAGGCCCCGGGGAAGAGACGACGGACCCCTCCACCTCGATCGGCCCCGACTGAGGGACGACGAAGGTGGAGTGCGGTTCCTTGGCTGCTTTCGCCTTGGCAAGAACTGAAACCTTCTTCTTAGAAGATTTCGACTTCTTGCCAGCAGGGGGAGCAAGCTCTCCCTGCGACGAAGATGCAGCCGAAGAACCGGCCGGGACTCCCTGTCCAAGCAGGGAAGAGAGACCCGGCAGGAGGGGACCCTGAAGGGACGATAACGACTGTGCAAAGAAAGATTGTGGTAGAAGTTGTGGTACACGTCATCAAAATTCGAGCACAATAAACTGCAGCGCCCCCATGCGAATGGCTGCAACATCGAAAGCCTATGTGTGCGCCCCCTTGCGAATATAAATTTAAATATTTCCCCACTTTCGTTTCTTCAACATGACTCGACAATGAATCGACGAACTATTCGAGAGCAAAACAAGTGCGTTCTCTGCAATAGAAGACCTTCAGAAAGCTACTGTGGGCAAGGGCTATCGTTGACTATTAGCATTGTGCTGAAATTTTGAGAAAAAACCTGGAGGATATGCGAGATTTGTAAACATAATCAATGATAATGGAAGCTGTCACTTTGACTGAAAAAAAAAAAATTACTGTACATCCATTTTTTGAAAATTACCCCTTCATTTCAAAATTTACCCCTTGTAATTTGACCCATGGGGTACGGTACTCCTTCGAAAAAAATCCTACCGGGAGCCCTGCATGTTACAAGACTTTCTTAAGGCGACATCTCTCTAGTGTTTGCAGCCACATAACACAAAGATGTATCGGTACAACTTGACAAAACGTCATCTCGCCAGTCACCTTTGATAATCCCCCGTTCCTTGAGGGTTTCTGCCGTGGGTCGCCGTAGCAACCAGTAGAGCAGCCAGTCCTTGATCTTGCCTTTCTCCCCATCGTCCGGTGTTGTGGGACGTTCCACTGCAACAGAACATCGACTTAACTCGAACGAACTTCCTACAGCTTCACATGTGTGTGTCTCCATAGCACAGCTCAGTATATCAAGTTTAATGTATAGAGACTCTGTTGACTGCACTGTGAATATACTTTTGTGATAAATTTACAGTACGCATATATCTTATAAACTCGGTACATCAGTTCCGGTGCTTCCTGATTGCTTCCCATATCCCCCTCCCCCCCACCCTATCCTCTCAAATAAATACGCCATCAACCCCACCCTACCCCACCCTACCCCACCACCACCACCACTAACATGTGGAGCTCTTCTCACGCTTGGAAGGGCGTTTGGTTTTGTTGCCGCGGGCAACACTCGGGCTGTCGGGTGGTCTGTCTGTTTGTCCTGGCAGCTCCAGGGCATCGGGTCGGTGGCCCTGTAACCATGGAAACAAGCAGATGTTACCACAAATCAGACTCAGGTAAAATGTAACAACATTCTTCCAATACTCTACAATTTCTACATGGTAGTTGAGTATTTAAGCTGACCAGCATAGTGATGCTGTTTTTGATGGTCCCAATACTCTACAATCTCTACATGGTAGTTGAGTATTTAAGCTGACCAGCATGGTGAAGTTGTTTTTGATGGTCCCAATACTCCACAATCTCTACATGGTAGTTGAGTATTTAAGCTGACCAGCATAGTGATGTTGTTTTTGATGGTCCCAATACTCTACAATCTCTACATGGTAGTTGAGTATTTAAGCTAACCAGCACAGTGATGTTGTTTTGATGGTCCCAATACTCTATAATCTCTACATTGTAGTTGGGTATTTAAGCTGACCAGCATAGTAATGTTGTTTTTGATGGTCCCAATACTCTACAATCTCTACATGGTAGTTGAGTTTTTAAGCTAACCAGCATAGTGATGTTGTTTTTGATGGTCCCAATACTCTACAATCTCTACATGGTAGTTGAGTATTTAAGCTGACCAGCATAGTAATGTTGTTTTTGATGGTCCCAATACTCTACAATCTCTACATGGTAGTTGAGTATTTAAGCTAACCAGCAGAGTGATGCTGTTTTTGATGGTCCCAATACTCTACAATCTCTACATGGTAGTTGAGTATTTAAGCTAACCAGCACAGTGATGTTGTTTTGATGGTCCCAATACTCTACAATCTCTACATGGTAGTTGAGTATTCAAGCTGACCAGCATAGTGATGTTGTTTTTGATGGTCCCAATACTCTACAATCTCTACATGGTAGTTGAGTATTTAAGCTAACCAGCAGAGTGATGCTGTTTTTGATGGTCCCAATACTCTACAATCTCTACATGATAGTTGAGTATTTAAGCTAACCAGCACAGTGATGTTGTTTTGATGGTCCCAATACTCTATAATCTCTACATTGTAGTTGGGTATTTAAGCTGACCAGCATAGTAATGTTGTTTTTGATGGTCCCAATACTCTACAATCTCTACATGGTAGTTGAGTTTTTAAGCTAACCAGCATAGTGATGTTGTTTTTGATGGTCCCAATACTCTACAATCTCTACATGGTAGTTGAGTATTTAAGCTGACCAGCATAGTAATGTTGTTTTTGATGGTCCCAATACTCTACAATCTCTACATGGTAGTTGAGTATTTAAGCTGACCAGCATAGTGATGTTGTTTTTGATGGTCCCAATACTCTACAATCTCTACATGGTAGTTGAGTATTTAAGCTAACCAGCATAGTGATGTTGTTTTTGATGGTAGAAGCAAAGTCGTCCATCCTTGCTTTGTCGTCCGACTGCAGCAAAAACTGGACATTTGAGGCGGTCGTAAGCTGTAACAGACGAGTTGAAATATTTCAGGATGTTTTTGCTTGTGATCTGACAAATAAATTCTGATGTGTCAATCCCCCGAAATAAACAACAATATTAATATTTGGATGCTAAGTTTAGCCTCTATAAGATGTGTCATAAATACAGACCATGATAACGTTTTTCTTGCTGGTGAGCTCTTTAGGCGCCGGGCCGACACACGCTCCCCGCAGATCTATCTGTGCCTCGTACTTCCCCACCGGCATGTTCGGCTTCTGTGGTCGGTGGGAAAACAAGCACTCCAATCTTCAAAACCAGGCATTCTTCACATTTTTCATTAATTTTTTTTCTAATTTCTTTTTTCTATGTACTGTGTACATTTAAAGGTCTTAATTTGTGGCCCTTCGTTTGAATACATACGGGCTGCGTGCTTTTCTGGTCGCGGTAGAAGTACATGTAAGGTCCTGTGGTTACAACGAATGACACGGACCAGTTCTTCCTGGAATGTCAGGGTCATATACAGACCATGATAACGACCATGATAACGTAACAAGCTGAGGAATCGTACTACTACAGGTTATTACAGTCGAATCATACAACATCCAAACTAACCTGGTCAGTTATTAATTCCTTAATCGCCAATAAAAAACAAAAACAAAAGACTGAAATACACCAGATTTCTCACAATGGAGATATGAAAACAAAAGATAATGACAAAACTAGGTGAGTGTGTTTTCCAGCACGCTGGAAAGATCGAGTTTGAACTGGCGGAAGAATACAAGAGAGCACGAGACCGAAGGTCGAGTGCTTTCTGGTGTTCTTTCGCCAGTTCGAACGCGATCTTTCCAGCATGCTGGAAAACACACGAAACAGGTTTTGTTTTTATCGCATGCTATGAATTTATGATTCTGAAATATTTAACAACCCAACGCTTGTAAAATAATGTGAAATTGTACCAAAGATTGCAAGAACTTCTTACAATCTTTGATTGTACCCAAGGATCCGTTCTACTGAGTAGAAAACCCTCATGAACATGTGTGTTGCTAGGAAACAGTATAAACAATGCATATCACCCGGTCGTCAAGTACTTTGTATTATGATGTCACAGTGGTTGTACGTTTTTTGCATGGTTATAAGTTACAAGGACTGAATCGCGCGATGTTTCATTGTGACGTCACAGAACACTCGTGCTTTCATTGTTGTTTCACAACAAGATGAGTGCATGTGAATATGTGACATGTGAAGCAAAAATGTGAAGAAAAAAATAGTGCAAACATGATGTTTCCGGCAAAGGTTATCACACTGTCGGAAATCACTGTGTGTTCCTACTGTTTGTAGTTTAAGATAAATTCATAGCATGTGATAAAAAATGCTTTCAAATGCTTTCGATGAATACTTCGCCAATGTAGGAACTAACCTTGCAGCTGAAATCCCACATGATAACGGTGCGGATTTCAAACAATATTTGTCATTACCTAACTCTACAAGTATCTTTTTACAGCCTACATATGAAACTGAAGTAATGAATGAAATAGCTAAATTAAAGATTGGGAAATCACCGGGAATAGATGAAATTTCTAATATTCTGATAAAAACCGTGGACAAATATATCTGTTCTAGTCTTGTGCACATTTTTAATCTATGTTTTGTAATGGGAATATATCCCTCGGCACTAAAAGTAGCAAAAGTTATTCCCTTGTACAAGAAGGGGGATAAAAATCTCCCTGAAAATTACCGTCCAATCAGTTTACTCTCTTGTCTAAACAAACTGTTAGAAAAACTTATCGAAAAACGTATAAGAAATTTTTGTAAACAAAACCAGTTGTTTTTTAGTTACCAGTTTGGATTTAGGACAGGATTTTCTACAACACAAGCATTATTAGAAATTAGTAACAACATTATTAACCATTTAGATAAAGGACAAAATGTATTGGGCTTATACTTAGATCTAAAAAAGGCCTTCGATACGGTAAACCATAAGATACTTAAATATAGATTACTAAATTATGGGATAAGGGGTAAATGTTATGATTTGATTTCTAGTTATTTAACAGGTAGAAGTCAGGTTATGTATGTAAATGGGGTAAGTTCTGATAGTTTACCGGTTACCACGGGAGTTCCACAAGGTTCGGTGTTAGGTCCGTTGTTATTTTTAATTTACGTTAACGATATTCAAAGTGCGGTCCCCAGTGTTTCCTTATTGTTTATTCCTATTCCTACATGATAATAATTGTAAAAACTTAGTTTCTAAAAGCAAATCCACATTGACAACACTAAAAACACGGTTTGACACAAACAAACTGACCTTACATTTAGGTAAAACTAATTTCATGATTTTTCATGCCAAAAACGATGACCACGAGTGTCATTCGAGCTTCGAGATGGGGAAACATGTAATTACTAGAACTGATCATACTAAATATTTGGGACTCTTGATTGATGATAAGTTGTCATGGAGACTTCATGTCAACGACTTATGTAATAGGTTGGTAGTTTGCTGGAATATTTCATCACATTAAACATCATATACCTGACAATGTTAAGCAACAGTTATATTTTGCCTTTGTATACTCAAGAATATCGTATGGTATCGAGGTTTTCGGCATGGCTAATAAAAGTACAATATTACCCTTACAGACTATGCAAAACAGAATCTTAAAGGCCCTTTACAACAAGCCTAGGCGCTACCCTACTTCGACATTGTATCAGGAACTCCGGGTGTTAAATTTACTCAGCATTTTCAACATAAAAATGTATATTTTGATTTATAAGTATATGAATAATTACCTACCACCCATATTTAACTCTATCTTCAGACCTTTAGAGATCAATTACTATTCTACTCGAAATAATTTATTCTCGGCCAGCAGACCAAATACGCGATATGGATCTTTGTTGTTGAACAATAGAGCATGCAAAATGTGGCAAAATCTTAATTCTGATATCAAGAATGCTAGATCGTTACCCAGTTTTAAAGGTGTTTTAAAAAATTACATGTTGTCTAATCAATAACCAAATTCATCACTATTGTCCATAGCATTGTTACCATAATACTGTGTCATGATATATTTTTCTGGGTGTCATACTTCATGGCGTTGTGATACATTTTTCATAATGCACTGTTCTCGTTTCCATTTTGTTGTTCATTCTATATAGATGCGTTCATGTTAGTAACATTGGTCACCAGCTAGATAAGACATTGTTTTTTTCTGGTGTCCATCACATGTCATGTAATCATGTTGTCTGTTTCCGTCTGTAAATGTTGATATGTGCAAAATAAACTATCTATCTATCTATCTATCATAATAATTTTGATCATTTCTACCATTTTAAATCATGTACTCAACTGGTATGTCAAATATATTAATTATGTAGGTCAATGCTGTGGTGAGTATTCCATTAATGACCAAACTCACTTGACTTTTTTTCCATTTTCTGATATTTTTGTCCGATTCAGCATGGTCTGCATTTCTCTGATCTGAAAACCATCATGTTAGCTGACGTTACAAACCTCTCAAACATCTACAATATTCATGGAACGTATTACAGCAAGCCCGTGCAGTGTTTGTTGTGTAGACTGTTTACCCGAGAAGTGTTCTGCAGAGACTGTATGTGAGTGTCCTCCTCCGGGTTGAAAACATCGTCAGATGATCCGCTAACACGGTCTTCCTTAACGACAGGCACCTAGCAACGGCAATAGGACAGTGGCGTGATTCCATAAACACCGGGTAGACTGACCCCAAACAACAAGCACTAAGACATTGTGTCATATCATGTAATATATCTTACAAGCTCTTCATTCCAAGAATCTGATATCGATTCAAGTGTTAATGTCAAATATGAAAATAGACTAGACGACTAATGGTTTCTGACCTTAATTCCATCATTTATATAGTGAGCGTTCACATCATCCAAGGTCTTGTCTGTCCCAGGTATGGAGCCCTGCACATGGTAAAACAAGTATTGTAAAATCAGCTATGAATAACTAATTGCTACAATATTAAACCAGGCCAATTTCGTCCAAGGAGGAAGTTAATATTTCGTTATATTAGCGAGTATAATAAAAGTCGTATGAGTAACGAAATTGTTACTGGCATGCATAATTGAAGAATTCTGTCAATAATCTGATAATGAATTTGCTACAGAATACCGTAATATTTTAAATGATCATGAAATGTGTCATACCCCAGTCGGCAAGTACATAATTATGAATTCAGAGTGGTATCTACACTTCGATAAACATTCAGAGCAGCCTGGACCGAACAGTCAACTGTAGCAATACACATTAAAACTGTTCAACGTCCAGTTCTCATAATGTTTGGGATAATTCCTGTACTTCAGGGAATCTCTCATATCTATATGATCTATATACATCTGTGTAACCAGGCAGCTGAATACGTGTAGACAACTTATCTTTGGAATACTATCACAAAAACAGATAATCTGCTTGTTATCATCCTTTGAATACCAGGATATCATTTGAAGGCTGAAATACATTGACATGCACAAACATGTCCTCCACACACTTACAGAACATGTTCCCCAATCACCCGACCCTTACAGAACATGTTCCCCAATCACCCGACCCTTACAGAACATGTCCCCCACACACCCGACCCTTACAGAACATGTCCTCCACACACCCGACAATTACAGAACATGTTCCCCACACACCCGACCCTTACAGAACATGTTTCTCACACACCCGACCCTTACAGAACATGTTCCCCACCCACCAGACCCTTACAGAACATGTATTCCACACACCCGACCCTTACAAAACATGTTCCCCACACACCCGACCTTTACAGAACATGTTCTCCACCCGACCCTTACAGAACATGTTCTCCACACACCCGACCCTTACAGAACATGTTCCCCACACACCCGACCCTTACAGAACATGTTCCCCACCCACCCGATCCTTACATAACATGTTCCCCACACACCCGACCCTTACAGAACATGTCCTCCACACACCCGACCCTTACATAACATGTTCCCCACACACCCGACCCTTACAGAACATGTTCCCCACACACCCGACCCTTACAGAACATGTTCCCCACATACCCGACCCTTACAAAACATGTCCTCCACACACCCGACCCTTACAGAACATGTTCCCCACACACCCAACCCTTACAGAACATGTCCCCCACACACCCGACCCTTACATAACATGTTCCCCACACACCCGACCCTTACAGAACATGTTCTCCACACACCCGACCCTTACATAACATGTTCTCCACATACCCGACCCTTACAGAACATGTCCTCCACACACCCGACCCTTACAGAACATGTTCTCCACACACCCGACCCTTACAGAACATGTCCTCCACACACCCGACCCTTGCATAACATGTTCTCCATACACCCGACCCTTACATAACATGTTCCCCACACACCCGACCCTTACAGAACATGTTCCCCACACACCCGACCCTTACAGAACATGTTCTCCACATACCCGACCCTTACAGAACATGTTCTCCACATACCCGACCCTTACAGAACATGTCCTCCACACACCCGACCCTTGCATAACATGTTCTCCATACACCCGACCCTCACTGAACATGTCCTCCACACACCCGACCCTTACAGAACATGTCCTCCACACACCCAACCCTTACATAACATGTTCCCCACACACCTCACACACCCGACCCTTACAGAACATGTTCCCCACCCACCCGACCCTTACATAACATGTTCCCCACACACCCGACCCTTACAGAACATGTTCTCCACCCACCCGACCCTTACAGAACATGTTTCGCACACACCCAACCCTTACAGAACATGTTCCCCACCCACCCGACCCTTACATAACATGTTCCCCACACACCCGACCCTTACAGAACATGTTCCCCACACACCCGACCCTTACAGAACATGTTCCCCACCCACCCGACCCTTACAGAACATGTCCTCCACACACCCGACCCTTACATAACATTTTCCCCACACACCCGACCCTTACAGAACATGTCCCCCACACACCTGACCCTTACAGAACATGTTCTCCACACACCCGACCCTTACAGAACATGTTCCCCACCCACCCGACCCTTACAGAACATGTCCTCCACACAACCGACCCTTACATAACATGTTCCCCACACACCCGACCCTTACATAACATGTTCCCCACACACCCGACCCTTACAGAACATGTCCCCCACACACCCGACCCTTACAGAACATGTTCTCCACATACCCGACCCTTACAGAACATGTTCCCCACACACCCGACCATTACAGAACATGTTCTCCACATACCCGACCCTTACAGAACATGTCCTCCACACACCCGACCCTTACAGAACATGTTTTCCACACACCCGACCCTTACAGAACATGTTCCCCACACACCCGCCCCTTACAGAACATGTCCTCCACACACCCGACCCTTACATAACATGTTCCCCACACACCCGACCCTTACAGAACATGTTCCCCACACACCCGACCCTTACAGAACATGTTCTCCACATACCCGACCCTTACAGAACATGTTCTCCACATACCCGACCCTTACAGAACATGTCCTCCACACACCCGACCCTTGCATAACATGTTCTCCATACACCCGACCCTCACTGAACATGTCCTCCACACACCCGACCCTTACAGAACATGTCCTCCACACACCCAACCCTTACATAACATGTTCCCCACACACCCGACCCTTACAGAACATGTCCTCCACACACCCGACCCCTACATAACATCTTCCCCACACACACGACCCTTACCTAACATGTTCTCCACACAGCCGACCCTTACATAACATGTTCTCCACACACCCGACCCTTACATAACATGTTCCCCACACACCCGACCCTTACAGAACATGTTCTCCACACAGCCGACCCTTAGATAACATGTTCTCCACACACCCGACCCTTACATAACATGTTCCCCACACACCCGGCCCTCACAGAACATGTGCTCCACACACCCAACCCTTACAGAACATGTTCTCCACACAACCGACCCTTACATAACATGTATTCCACACACCCGACCCTTACATAACATGTTCCCCACACACCCGACCCTTACAGAACATGTTCTCCACACAACCGACCCTTAAATAACATGTATTCCACACACCCGACCCTTACATAACATGTTTCTCACACACCCGACCCTTACAGAACATGTTCCCCACCCACCCGACCCTTACATAACATGTTCCCCACACACCCGACCCTTACAGAACATGTTCTCCACCCACCCGACCCTTACAGAACATGTTTCGCACACACCCGACCCTTACAGAACATGTTCCCCACCCACCCGACCCTTACATAACATGTTCCCCACACACCCGACCCTTACAGAACATGTTCCCCACACACCCGACCCTTACAGAACATGTTCCCCACCCACCCGACCCTTACAGAACATGTCCTCCACACACCCGACCCTTACATAACATTTTCCCCACACACCCGACCCTTACAGAACATGTCCCCCACACACCTGACCCTTACAGAACATGTTCTCCACACACCCGACCCTTACAGAACATGTTCCCCACCCACCCGACCCTTACAGAACATGTCCTCCACACAACCGACCCTTACATAACATGTTCCCCACACACCCGACCCTTACATAACATGTTCCCCACACACCCGACCCTTACAGAACATGTCCCCCACACACCCGACCCTTACAGAACATGTTCTCCACATACCCGACCCTTACAGAACATGTTCCCCACACACCCGACCATTACAGAACATGTTCTCCACATACCCGACCCTTACAGAACATGTCCTCCACACACCCGACCCTTACAGAACATGTTCCCCACACACCCGCCCCTTACAGAACATGTCCTCCACACACCCGACCCTTACATAACATGTTCCCCACACACCCGACCCTTACAGAACATGTTCCCCACACACCCGACCCTTACAGAACATGTTCTCCACATACCCGACCCTTACAGAACATGTTCTCCACATACCCGACCCTTACAGAACATGTCCTCCACACACCCGACCCTTACAGAACATGTTTTCCACACACCCGACCCTTACAGAACATGTTCCCCACACACCCGACCCTTACAGAACATGTCCTCCACACACCCGACCCTTACATAACATGTTCCCCACACACCCGACCCTTACAGAACATGTTCCCCACACACCCGACCCTTACAGAACATGTTCTCCACATACCCGACCCTTACAGAACATGTTCTCCACACACCCGACCCTTACAGAACATGTTCTCCACACACCCGACCCTTACAGAACATGTCCTCCACACACCCGACCCTTACAGAACCTGTTCTCCACACAACCGACCCTTACATAACATGTTCTCAACACACCCGACCCTTACATAACATGTTCCCCACACACCCGACCCTTACAGAACATGTCCCCCACACACCCGACCCTTACAGAACATGTCCCCCACACACCCGACCCTTACAGAACATGTCCTCCACACACCCGACCCTTACATAACATGTTCCCCACACACCCGACCCTTGCATAACATGTTCCCCACACACCCGACCCTTACATAACATGTTCCCCACACACCCGACCCTTACATAACATGTCCTCCACACACCCGACCCTTACAGAACATGTTCCCCACACACCCGACCCTTACAGAACATGTCCTCCACACACCCGACCCTTACATAACATGTTCCCCACACACCCGACCCTTACATAACATGTCCTCCACACACCCGACCCTTACAGAACATGTCCTCCACACACCCGACCCTTGCATAACATGTTCTCCATACACCCGACCCTCACTGAACATGTCCTCCACACACCTGACTTTTACAGAACATGTCCTTCACACACCCGACCCTTACATAACATGTTCCCCACACACCCTACCCTTACATAACATGTTCCCCACACACCCGACCCTTACATAACATGTTCCCCACACACCCGACTTTTACAGAACATGTCCTTCACACACCCTACCCTTACATAACATGTTCCCCACACACCCGACCCTTACATAACATGTTCCCCACACACCCGACTTTTACAGAACATGTCCTTCACACACCCGACCCTTACATAACATGTTCCCCACACACCCGACCCTTACAGAACATGTTCCCACATACCAGACCCTTACAGAACATGTCCTCCACACACCCGACCCTTACATAACATGTTCCCCACACACCCGACCCTTACAGAACATGTTCCCCACACACCCGACCCTTACAGAACATGTCCTCCACACACCCGACCCTTACATAACATGTTCCCCACACACCCGACCCTTACAGAACATGTTCTCCACACACCCGACCCTTACATAACATGTACTCCACACAACCGATCCTTACAGAACATGTTCCCCACACACCCGACCCTTACATAACATGTTCCCCACACACCCGACCCTTACAGAACATGTTCTCCACACACCCGACCCTTACAGAACATGTTCCCCACACACCCAACCCTTAAATAACATGTTCCCCACACACACGACACTTACATAACATGTTCTCCACACACCCGACCCTTACATAACATGTTCCCCACACACCCGACCCTTACAGAACATGTCCTCCACACACCCGACCCTTACAGAACATGTTTTCCACACACCCGACCCTTACATAACATGTTCTCCACACACCCGACCCTTACATAACATGTTCCCCACACACCCGACCCTTACAGAACATGTTCTCCACACACCCGACCCTTACAGAACATGTATTCCACACACCCGACCCTTACATAACATGTCCTCCACACACCCGACCCTTACAGAACATGTCCTCCACACACCCGACCCTTACAGAACATGTCCTCCACACACCCGACCCTTACATAACATGTTCCCCACACACCCGACCCTTACAGAACATGTTCCCCACACACCCGACCCTTACAGAACATGTTCTCCACACACCCGACCCTTACATAACATGTTCCCCACACACCCGACCCTTACAGAACATGTTCTCCACACAAGCGACCCTTACAGAACATGTCCTCCACACACCCGACCCTTACATAACATGTTCCCCACCCACCCGGCCCTCACAGAACATGTGCTCCACACACCCGACCCTTACAGAACATGTCCTCCACACACCCGACCCTTACAGAACATGTTTTCCACACACCCGACCCTTACATAACATGTTCTCCACACACCCGACCCTTACATAACATGTTCCCCACACACCCGACCCTTACAGAACATGTTCTCCACACACCCGACCCTTACAGAACATGTATTCCACACACCCGACCCTTACATAACATGTCCTCCACACACCCGACCCTTACAGAACATGTCCTCCACACACCCGACCCTTACAGAACATGTCCTCCACACACCCGACCCTTACATAACATGTTCCCCACACACCCGACCCTTACAGAACATGTTCCCCACACACCCGACCCTTACAGAACATGTTCTCCACACACCCGACCCTTACATAACATGTTCCCCACACACCCGACCCTTACAGAACATGTTCTCCACACAAGCGACCCTTACAGAACATGTCCTCCACACACCCGACCCTTACATAACATGTTCCCCACCCACCCGGCCCTCACAGAACATGTGCTCCACACACCCTACCCTTACAGAACATGTTCTCCACACAACCGACCCTTACATAACATGTATTCCACACACCCGAACCTTACATAACATGTTCCCCACACACCCGACCCTTACAGAACATGTTCTCCACACACCCGACCCTTACAGAACATGTTCCCCAGCCACCCGGCCCTCACAGAACATGTGCTCCACACACCCGACCCTTACAGAACATGTTCTCCACACAACCGACCCTTACATAACATGTATTCCACACACCCGACCCTTACATAACATGTTCTCCACACACCAGACACTTACAGAACATGTTCTCCACACACCGACCCTTACATAACATGTTCTCCACACACCCAACCCTTACAGAACATTTATTCCACACACCCGACCCTTACAGAACATGTCCTCCACACACCCGACCCTTACAGAACATGTTCTCCACACACCCGACCATTACAGAACATGTCCTCCACACACCCGACCCTTACATAACATGTTCCCCACACACCCGACCCTTACATAACATGTTCTCCACACACCCGACCCTTACATAACATGTTCCCCACACACCCGACCCTTACATAACATGTTCTCCACACACCCGACCCTTACATAACATGTTCCCCACACACCCGACCCTTACATAACATGTTCTCCACACACCCGACACTCACAGAATATGTCCTAAACACCCGACCCTTACAGAACATGTTCTCCACACACCCGACCCTTACATAACATGTTCTCCACACACCCGACCCTTACATAACATGTTCCCCACACACCCGACCCTTACATAACATGTTCTCCACACACCCGACCCTTACAGAACATGTCCTCCACACACCCGACCCTTGCATAACATGTTCTCCATACACTTGACCCTCACTGAACATGTCCTCCACACACCCGACCCTTACAGAACATGTCCTTCACACACCCGACCCTTACATAACATGTTCCCCACACACCCGACCCTTACAGAACATGTCCTCCACACAGCCGACCCTTACATAACATGTTCTCCACACACCCGACCCTTACATAACATGTTCCGCACACACCCGACCCTTACAGAACATGTTCCCCACACACCCGACCCTTAGAGAACATGTCCTCCACACACCCGACCCTTACATAACATGTTCCCTACACACCCAACCCTTACATAACATGTTCTCCACACACCCGACCCTTACAGAACATGTTCTCCACACACCCGACCCTTACATAACATGTTCTCCACACACCCGACCCTTACAGAACATGTTCCCCACACACCCGACCCTTACAGAACACGTTCCCCACATACCCGACCCTTACAGAACATGTTTTCCACACACCCGACCCTTACAGAACATGTTCTCCACACACCCGACCCTTACAAAACATGTTCTCCACACACCCGACCCTTACAGAACATGTTCCCCACACACCCGACCCTTACAGAACACGTTCCCCACATACCCGACCCTTACAGAACATGTTTTCCACACATCCGACCCTTACAGAACATGTCCTCCACACACCCGACCCTTACATAACATGTTCTACACACACCCGACCCTTACATAACATGTTCCCCACACACCCGACCCTTACATAACATGTTCCCCACACACCCGACCCTTACAGAACATGTCCTCCACACACCCGACCCTTACATAACATGTTCCCCACACACCCGACGATTACATAACATGTTCCCCACACACCCGATCCTTACAGAACATGTCCTCCACACACCCGACCCTTACATAACATGTTCCCCACACACCCGACCCTTACAGAACATGTCCTCCACACACCCGACCCTTACAGAACATGTTCCCCACACACCCGACCTTTACAGAACATGTTCTCCACCCACCCGACCCTTACAGAACATGTTTTCCACACACCCGACCCTTACAGAACATGTTCCCCACCCGCGCGACCCTTACAGAACATGTTCTCCACACACCCGACCCTTACAGAACATGTTCCCCACACACCCGACCCTTACAGAACATGTCCTCCACACAGCCGACCCTTACATAACATGTTCTCCACAAACCCGACCCTTACATAACATGTTCCCCACACACCCGACCCTTACAGAACATGTTCCCCACACAACCGACCCTTACAGAACATGTCCTCCACACACCCGACCCTTACATAACATGTTCCCCACACACCCGACCCTTACATAACATGTTCTCCACACACCCGACCCTTACAGAACATGTTCTCCACACACCCGACCCTTACATAACATGTTCTCCACACACCCGACCCTTACAGAACATGTTCCCCACACACCCGACCCTTACAGAACACGTTCCCCACATACCCGACCCTTACAGAACATGTTTTCCACACACCCGACCCTTACAGAACATGTTCTCCACACACCCGACCCTTACAAAACATGTTCTCCACACACCCGACCCTTACAGAACATGTTCCCCACACACCCGACCCTTACAGAGCACGTTCCCCACATACCCGACCCTTACAGAACATGTTTTCCACACATCCGACCCTTACAGAACATGTCCTCCACACACCCGACCCTTACATAACATGTTCTCCACACACCCGACCCTTACATAACATGTTCAACACACACCCGACCCTTACATAACATGTTCCCCACACACCCGACCCTTACAGAACATGTCCTCCACACACCCGACCCTTACATAACATGTTCCCCACACACCCGACGATTACATAACATGTTCCCCACACACCCGACCCTTACAGAACATGTCCTCCACACACCCGACCCTTACATAACATGTTCCCCACACACCCGACCCTTACAGAACATGTCCTCCACACACCCGACCCTTACAGAACATGTTCTCCACACAAACGACCATTACAGAACATGTTCTCCACCCACCCGACCCTTACAGAACATGTTTTCCACACACCCGACCCTTACAGAACATGTTCCCCACCCGCGCGACCCTTACAGAACATGTTCTCCACACACCCGACCCTTACAGAACATGTTCCCCACACACCCGACCCTTACAGAACATGTCCTCCACACACCCGACCCTTACAGAACATGTTCCCCACCCACGCGACCCTTACAGAACATGTTTTCCACACACTCGACCCTTACAGAACATGTCCCCCACACACCCGACCCTTACAGAACATGTTCTCCACACACCCGACCCTTACAGAACATGTCCTGAACACACCCGACCCTTACAGAACATGTTCCCCACACACCCGACCCTTACAGAACATGTTCTTCACACACCCGACCCTTACATAACATGTTCCCCACACACCCGACCCTTACATAACATGTTCCCCACCCACCCGACCCTTACAGAACATGTTCCCCACCCACCCGACCCTTACAGAACATCTCCTCCACACACCCGACCCTTAAATAACATGTTCCCCACACACCCGACACTTACAGAACATGTTCTCCACACACCCGACCCTTACATAACATGTTCCCCACACACCTGACCCTTACAGAACATGTTCTCCACACACCCGACCCTTACATAACATGTTCCCCACACACCCAACACTTACAGAACATGTTCCCCACACACCCGACCCTTACAGAATATGTATTCCACACACCCGGCCTTCACAGAACATGTTCTCCACACACCCGATCCTACATAACATGTTCCCCACGCACCCGACCCTTACAGAACATGTTCTCCACACACCCGACCCTTACAGAACATGTTCTCCACACACCCGACCCTTACATAACATGTTCCCCACACACCCGACCCTTACAGAACATGTTCTCCACACACCCGACCCTTACATAACATGTACTCCACACAACCGATCCTTACAGAACATGTTCCCCACACACCCGACCCTTACATAACATGTTCCCCACACACCCGACCCTTACAGAACATGTTCTCCACACACCCGACCCTTACAGAACATGTTCCCCACACACCCAACCCTTAAATAACATGTTCCCCACACACACGACACTTACATAACATGTTCTCCACACACCCGACCCTTACATAACATGTTCCCCACACACCCGACCCTTACAGAACATGTCCTCCACACACCCGACCCTTACAGAACATGTTTTCCACACACCCGACCCTTACATAACATGTTCTCCACACACCCGACCCTTACAGAACATGTTCCCCACACCCCCAACCCTTACAGAACATGTTCTCCACACACCCGACCCTTACATAACATGTTCCCCACACACCCGACCCTTACAGAACATGTTCTCCACACACCCGACCCTTACAGAACATGTATTCCACACACCCGACCCTTACATAACATGTCCTCCACACACCCGACCCTTACAGAACATGTCCTCCACACACCCGACCCTTACAGAACATGTCCTCCACACACCCGACCCTTACAGAACATGTCCTCCACACACCCGACCCTTACAGAACATGTCCTCCACACACCCGACCCTTACATAACATGTTCCCCACACACCCGACCCTTACATAACATGTTCTCCACACACCCGACCCTTACATAACATGTTCCCCACACACCCGACCCTTACATAACATGTTCTCCACACACCCGACCCTTACATAACATGTTCCCCACACACCCGACCCTTACATAACATGTTCTCCACACACCCGACACTCACAGAATATGTCCTAAACACCCGACCCTTACAGAACATGTTCTCCACACACCCGACCCTTACATAACATGTTCTCCACACACCCGACCCTTACATAACATGTTCCCCACACACCCGACCCTTACATAACATGTTCTCCACACACCCGACCCTCACAGAATATGTCCTCCACACACCCGACCCTTACATAACATGTTCCCCACACACCCGACCCTTACATAACATGTTCTCCACACACCCGACCCTTACATAACATGTATTCCACACACCCGACCCTTACATAACATGTCCTCCACACACCCGACCCTTACATAACATGTTCCCCACACACCCGACCATTACATAACATGTTCTCCACACACCCGACCCTTACATAACATGTTCTCCACACACCCGACCCTTACAGAACATGTTCCCCACCCACCCGACCCTTACAGAACATGTCCCCCACACACCCGACCCTTACATAACATGTTCCCCACCCACCCGACCCTTACAGAACATGTCCCCCACACACCCGACCCTTACATAACATGTTCCCCACCCACCCGACCCTTACAGAACATGTTCCCCACACACCCGACCCTTACAGAACATGCTCTCCACACACCCGACCATTACAAAACATGTTCCCCACACACCCGACCCTTACATAACATGTTCCCCACCCACCCGACCCTTACAGAACATGTTCCCCACCCACCCGACCCTTACATAACATGTCCCCCACAAACCCGACCCTTACAGAACATGTTCCCCACCCACCCGACCCTTACATAACATGTCCTCCACACACCCGACACTTACATAACATGTTCTCCACACACCCGACCCTTACATAACATGTTCCCCACACACCCGACCCTTACATAACATGTATTCCACACACCCGACCCTTACATAACATGTTCCCCACACACCCGACCCTTACAGAACATGTTCTCCACACACCCGACCCTTACATAACATGTTCCCCACACACCCAACCCTTACAGAACATGTTCTCCACACACCCGACCCTTACAGAACATGTTCTCCACCCACCCGACCCTTACATAACATGTTCTCCACACACCCGACCCTTACATAACATGTCCCCCACACACCCGACCCTTACAGAACATGTTCTCCACACACCCGAGCCTTACATAACATGTTCCCCACACACCTGACCCTTACACAACATGTTCTCCACACACCCGACCCTTACATAACATGTTCCCCACACACCCGACCCTTACAGAACATGTTCCCCACACACCCGACCCTTACAGAACATGTTCTCCACACACCCGACCCTTACAGAACATGTCCTCCACACACCCGACCCTCACAGAACATGTCCTCCACACACCCGACACTTACAGAACATATTTTCCACACAGCCGACCCTTACATAACATGTTCTCCACACACCCGACCCTTACATAACATGTTCCTCACACACCCGACCCTTACAGAACATGTTCTCCACACACCCGACCCTTACAGAACATGTTTTCCACACACCCGACCCTTACATAACATGTCCTCCACCCACCCGACCCTTACAGAACATGTTCTCCACACACACGACCCTTACAGAACATGTTCTCCACACACCCAACCCTTACAGAACATGTTCCCCACATACCCAACCCTTACAGAACATGTTCCCCACACACCCAACCCTCACAGAACATGTTCTCCACACACCCAACCCTTACAGAACATGTTCTCCACACACCCGACCCTTACAGAACATGTTCCCCACATACCCAACCCTTACAGAACATGTTCCCCACACACCCGGCCCTCACAGAACATTTTCTCCACACACCCGACCATTACAGAACATGTCCTCCACACACCCGACCCTTACAGACCATGTTCCCCACACACCAGACCCTTACATAACATGTTCCCCACATACCAGACCCTTACAGAACATGTTCCCCACCCACCCGACCCTTACAGAACATGTTCTACACACACCCGACCCTTACAGAACATGTTCCCCACACACCCGACTCTCACAGAACATGTTCCCCACACACCCGACCCTTACATAACATGTTTTCCACACACCCGACCGTTACATAACATGTTCCCCACACACCCGACCCTTACAGAACATGTTCCCCACCCACCCGACCCTTACAGAACATGTTCTCCACACACCTGACCCTTACAGAACATGTTTCTCCCACACCCGACCCTCACAGAACATGTTCCCCACCCACCCGACCCTTACAGAACATGCTCTCCACACACCCGACCCTTACAGAACATGTTCCCCACCCACCCGACCCTTACAGAACATGTCCTCCACACACCCGACCCTTACAGAACATGTCCTCCACACACTCGACCCTTACAGAACATGTTCCCCACACACCCGACCCTTACAGAACATGTTCTCCACACACCCGACCCTTACAGAACATGTTCCCCACCCACCCGACCCTTACAGAACATCTCCTCCATGTTCTGTACACACCCAACCCTTACAGAACATGTTCCCCACATACCCAACCCTTACAGAACATGTTCCCCACACACCCAACCCTCACAGAACATGTTCTCCACACACCCAACCCTTACAGAACATGTTCTCCACACACCCGACCCTTACAGAACATGTTCCCCACATATCCAACCCTTACAGAACATGTTCCCCACACACCCGGCCCTCACAGAACATTTTCTCCACACACCCGACCATTACAGAACATGTCCTCCACACACCCGACCCTTACAGACCATGTTCCCCACACACCAGACCCTTACATAACATGTTCCCCACATACCAGACCCTTACAGAACATGTTCCCCACCCACCCGACCCTTACAGAACATGTTCTACACACACCCGACCCTTACAGAACATGTTCCCCACACACCCGACTCTCACAGAACATGTTCCCCACACACCCGACCCTTACATAACATGTTTTCCACACACCCGACCGTTACATAACATGTTCCCCACACACCCGACCCTTACAGAACATGTTCCCCACCCACCCGACCCTTACAGAACATGTTCTCCACACACCTGACCCTTACAGAACATGTTTCTCCCACACCCGACCCTCACAGAACATGTTCCCCACCCACCCGACCCTTACAGAACATGCTCTCCACACACCCGACCCTTACAGAACATGTTCCCCACCCACCCGACCCTTACAGAACATGTCCTCCACACACCCGACCCTTACAGAACATGTCCTCCACACACTCGACCCTTACAGAACATGTTCCCCACACACCCGACCCTTACAGAACATGTTCCCGACCTTTACAGAACATGTCCTCCACACACCCGACCCTTACAGAACATGTTCCCCACCCACCCGACCTTTACAGAACATTTCCTCCACACACCCGACCCTTACATAACATGTTCTCCATACACCCGACCCTCACTGAACATGTCCTCCACACACCCGACACTTACAGAACATGTTCTCCACACACCCGACCCTTACAGAACATGTTTTCCACACACCCGACCCTTACATAACATGTATTCCACACACCCGACCTTTACATAACATGTCCTCCACACACCCGACCCTTACATAACATGTTCTCCATACACCCGACCCTCACAGAAGATGTCCTCCACACACCCGACACTTACAGAACATGTTTTCCACACACCCGACCCTTACATAACATGTTCTCCACACACCCAACCCTTACAGAACATGTTCCCCACACACCCGACCCTTACAGAACATGTTCCCCACACACCCGACCCTTACAGAACATGTTTTCCACACACCCGACCCTTACAAAACATGTTCTCCACACACCTGACCCTTACAGAACATGTTCTCCACACACCCGACCCTTACAGAACATGTTCCCCACACATCCAACCCTTACAGAACATAGTCCCCACACACCCGGCCCTCACAGAACATGTTCTCCACACACCCGACCCTTACAGAACATGTCCTCCACACACCCGACCCTTACAGACCATGTTCCCCACACACCAGACCCTTACATAACATGTTCCCCACATACCAGACCCTTACAGAACATGTTCCCCACCCACCCAACCCTTACAGAACATGTTCCACACACACCCGACCCTTACAGAACATGTTCTCCACACACCCGACCCTTACATAACATGTTCCCCACACACCCGACCCTTACAGAACATGTTCCCCACCCACCCGACCCTTACAGAACATGTTCCCCACACACCCAACCCTTACAGAACATGTTCCCCACACACCCGACCCTCACAGAACATGTCTTCCACACACCCGACCCTTACATAACATGTCCTACACACACCCGACCCTTACAGAACATGTTCCCCACACACCGGAGCCTTACAGAACATGTACCCCACACACCCGACCCTTACAGAACATGTCCTCCACACACCCGACCCTAACATAAAATGTCCTACACACACCCGACCCTTACAGAACATGTCCTCCACACACCCGACCCTTACAGAACATGTTCCCCACACACCCGACCCTTACATAACATGTTCCCCACCCACCCGACCCTTACAGAACATGTTCCCCACCCATCCGACCCTTACAGAACATGTTTTGCACACCCGACCCTTACAGAACATGTTCTCCACACACCCGACCCTTACAGAACATATTCCCCACCCAACCGACCCTTACAGAACATGTTCTCCACACACCCGACCCTTACATAACATGTTCCCCACACACCCGACCCTTACAGAACATGTTCCCCACCCACCCGACCCTTACAGAACATGTTCCCGACACACCCAACCCTTACAGAACATGTTCCCCACACACCCGACCCTCACAGAACATGTTCCCCACACACCCGACCCTTACATAACATGTTTTCCACACACCCGACCCTTACAGAACATGTTCCCCACAAACCCGACCCTTACAGAACATGCTCTCCACACACCCGACCCTTACAGAACATGTTCCCCACCCACCCGACCCTTACAGAACATGTCCTCCACACACCCGACCCTTACAGAACATGTTCTCCACACACCCGCCCCTTACATAACATGTTCCCCACACACCCGACCCTTACAGAACATGTCTTCCACACACCCGACCCTTACATAACATGTCCTACACACACCCGACCCTTACAGAACATGTTCCCCACACACCGGAGCCTTACAGAACATGTACCCCACACACCCGACCCTTACAGAACATGTCCTCCACACACCCGACCCTAACATAAAATGTCCTACACACACCCGACCCTTACAGAACATGTCCTCCACACACCCGACCCTTACAGAACATGTTCCCCACACACCCGACCCTTACATAACATGTTCCCCACCCACCCGACCCTTACAGAACATGTTCCCCACCCATCCGACCCTTACAGAACATGTTTTGCACACCCGACCCTTACAGAACATGTTCTCCACACACCCGACCCTTACAGAACATATTCCCCACACACACCCGACCCTTACATAACATGTTCCCCACCCACCCGACCTTTACAGAACATGTCCTCCACACACCCGACCCTTACAGAACATGTTCCCCACCCACCCGACCCTTACAGAACATGTTCCCCACCCACCAGACCCTTACAGAACATGTTCCCCACCCACCAGACCCTTACAGAACATGTTTTCCACACACCCGACCCTTACAGAACATGTTTTCCACACACCCGACCCTTACAGAACATATTCCCCACCCACCCGACCCTTACAGAACATGTTCCACACACACCCGACCCTTACAGAACATGTTCCCCACATACCCGACCCTTACAGAACATTTTCCCCACACACCCGACCCTTACAGAACATGTTCTCCACACACCCGACCCTTACATAACATGTTCCCCACACACCCGACCCTTACAGAACATGTTCCCCACCCACTCGACCCTTACAGAACATGTTCCCCACACACCCAACCCTTACAGAACATGTTCCCCACACACCCGACCCTCACAGAACATGTTCCCCACACACCCGACCCTCACAGAACATGTTCCCCACACACCCGACCCTTACAGAACATGTTCCCCACCCACCCGACCCTTACAGAACATGTCCTCCACACACTTGACCCTTACAGAACATGTTCCCCACACACCCGACCCTTACAGAACATGTTCTCCACCCACCCGACCCTTACGGAACATGTTCCCCACACACCCGACCCTTACAGAACATGTTCTCCACAAACCCGACCCTTACATAACATGTTCTCCACCCACCTGACCCTTACAGAACATGTTCCCCACACACGCGACCCTTACAGAACATGTTCTCCACACACCCGACCCTTACATAACATGTTCTCCACACACCCGACCCTTACAGAACATGTTCCCCACCCACCCGACCCTTACAGAACATGTTCTCCACCCACCCGACCCTTACAGAACATGTTCTCCACACACCCGACCCTTACATAACATGTTCTCCACACACCCGACCCTCACAGAACATGTTCCCCACCCACCTGACCCTTACAGAACATGTTCTCCACACACCCGACCCTTACAGAACATGTTCCCCACACACACGACCCTTACAGAACATGCTCTCCACACACCTGACCCTTACAGAACATGTTCCCCACCCACCCGACCCTTACAGAACATGTTCTCCACCCACCCGACCCTTACAGAACATGTTCCCCACACACCCGACCCTTACAGAACATCTCCACACACCCGACCCTTACAGAACATGCTCTCCACACAACCGACCCTTACAGAACATGTTCCCCAATCACCCGACCCTTACATAACATGTCCTCCACACACCCGACCCTTACAGAACATGTCCCCCACACACCCGACCCTTACAGAACATGTCCTCCACACACAAGACCCTTACATAACATGTTCTCCACACACCCGACCCTTACATAACATGTTCCCGACCCTTACAGAACATGTCCTCCACACACCCGACCCTTACATAACATGTTCCCCACACAACCGACCCTTACATAACATGTTCCCCACCCACCCGACCCTTACAGAACATGTCCTCCACACACCCGACCCTTACAGAACATGTTCCCCACCCACCCGACCCTTACAGAACATGTCCTCCACACACCCGACCCTTACATAACATGTTCTCCATACACCTGAACCTCACAGAACATGTCCTCCACACACCCGACCCTTACAGAACATGTTCTCCACACACCCGACCCTTACAGAACATGTTTTCCACACACCCGACCCTTACATAACATGTATTCCACACACCCGACCCTCACATAACATGTCCTCCACACACCCGACCCTTACAGAACATGTTCTCCACACACCCGACCCTTACAGAACATGTTCCCCACCCACCCGACCCTTACAGAACATGTCCTCCACACACCCGACCCTTACATAACATGTTCTCCACACACCCGACCCTTACAGAACATGTTCTCCACACACCCGACCCTTACATAACATGTTCTCCACACACCCGACCCTTACAGAACATGTTCCCCACCCACCCGACCCTTACAGAACATCCCGACACACCCAACCCTTACAGAACATGTTCCCCACACACCCGACCCTCACAGAACATGTTCCCCACACACCCGACCCTTACAAAACATGTTTTCCACACACCCGACCCTTACAGAACATGTTCCCCACAAACCCGACCCTTACAGAACATGCTCTCCACACACCCGACCCTTACAGAACATGTTCCCCACCCACCCGACCCTTACAGAACATGTCCTCCACACACCCGACCCTTACAGAACATGTTCTCCACACACCCGCCCCTTACATAACATGTTCCCCATACACCCGACCCTTACAGAACATGTCTTCCACACACCCGACCCTTACATAACATGTCCTACACACACCCGACCCTTACAGAACATGTTCCCCACACACCGGAGCCTTACAGAACATGTACCCCACACACCCGACCCTTACAGAACATGTCCTCCACACACCCGACCCTAACATAAAATGTCCTACACACACCCGACCCTTACAGAACATGTCCTCCACACACCCGACCCTTACAGAACATGTTCCCCACACACCCGACCCTTACATAACATGTTCCCCACCCACCCGACCCTTACAGAACATGTTCCCCACCCATCCGACCCTTACAGAACATGTTTTGCACACCCGACCCTTACAGAACATGTTCTCCACACACCCGACCCTTACAGAACATATTCCCCACACACACCCGACCCTTACATAACATGTTCCCCACCCACCCGACCTTTACAGAACATGTCCTCCACACACCCGACCCTTACAGAACATGTTCCCCACCCACCCGACCCTTACAGAACATGTTCCCCACCCACCAGACCCTTACAGAACATGTTCCCCACCCACCAGACCCTTACAGAACATGTTTTCCACACACCCGACCCTTACAGAACATGTTTTCCACACACCCGACCCTCACATAACATGTCCTCCACACACCCGACCCTTACAGAACATGTTCTCCACACACCCGACCCTTACAGAACATGTTCCCCACCCACCCGACCCTTACAGAACATGTCCTCCACACACCCGACCCTTACATAACATGTTCTCCACACACCCGACCCTTACAGAACATGTTCTCCACACACCCGACCCTTACATAACATGTTCTCCACACACCCGACCCTTACAGAACATGTTCCCCACACACCCGACCCTTACAGAACACGTTCCCCACATACCCGACCCTTACAGAACATGTTTTCCACACACCCGACCCTTACAGAACATGTTCTCCACACACCCGACCCTTACAAAACATGTTCTCCACACACCCGACCCTTACAGAACATGTTCCCCACACACCCGACCCTTACAGAGCACGTTCCCCACATACCCGACCCTTACAGAACATGTTTTCCACACATCCGACCCTTACAGAACATGTCCTCCACACACCCGACCCTTACATAACATGTTCTCCACACACCCGACCCTTACATAACATGTTCAACACACACCCGACCCTTACATAACATGTTCCCCACACACCCGACCCTTACAGAACATGTCCTCCACACACCCGACCCTTACATAACATGTTCCCCACACACCCGACCCTTACAGAACATGTTCCCCACCCACCCGACCCTTACAGAACATGTTCCCGACACACCCAACCCTTACAGAACATGTTCCCCACACACCCGACCCTCACAGAACATGTTCCCCACACACCCGACCCTTACATAACATGTTTTCCACACACCCGACCCTTACAGAACATGTTCCCCACAAACCCGACCCTTACAGAACATGCTCTATACACACCCGACCCTTACAGAACATGTTCCCCACCCACCCGACCCTTACAGAACATGTCCTCCACACACCCGACCCTTACAGAACATGTTCTCCACACACCCGACCCTTACAGAACATGTTCTCCACACACCCGCCCCTTACATAACATGTTCCCCACACACCCGACCCTTACAGAACATGTCTTCCACACACCCGACCCTTACATAACATGTCCTACACACACCCGACCCTTACAGAACATGTTCCCCACACACCGGAGCCTTACAGAACATGTACCCCACACACCCGACCCTTACAGAACATGTCCTCCACACACCCGACCCTAACATAAAATGTCCTACACACACCCGACCCTTACAGAACATGTCCTCCACACACCCGACCCTTACAGAACATGTTCCCCACACACCCGACCCTTACATAACATGTTCCCCACCCACCCGACCCTTACAGAACATGTTCCCCACCCATCCGACCCTTACAGAACATGTTTTGCACACCCGACCCTTACAGAACATGTTCTCCACACACCCGACCCTTACAGAACATATTCCCCACACACACCCGACCCTTACATAACATGTTCCCCACCCACCCGACCTTTACAGAACATGTCCTCCACACACCCGACCCTTACAGAACATGTTCCCCACCCACCCGACCCTTACAGAACATGTTCCCCACCCACCAGACCCTTACAGAACATGTTCCCCACCCACCAGACCCTTACAGAACATGTTTTCCACACACCCGACCCTTACAGAACATGTTTTCCACACACCCGACCCTTACAGAACATATTCCCCACCCACCCGACCCTTACAGAACATGTTCCACACACACCCGACCCTTACAGAACATGTTCCCCACATACCCGACCCTTACAGAACATTTTCCCAACACACCCGACCCTTACAGAACATGTTCTCCACACACCCGACCCTTACATAACATGTTCCCCACACACCCGACCCTTACAGAACATATTCCCCACCCACCCGACCCTTACAGAACATGTTCCCCACACACCCAACCCTTACAGAACATGTTCCCCACACACCCGACCCTCACAGAACATGTTCCCCACACACCCGACCCTCACAGAACATGTTCCCCACACACCCGACCCTTACAGAACATGTTCCCCACCCACCCGACCCTTACAGAACATGTCCTCCACACACCTGACCCTTACAGAACATGTTCCCCACACACCCGACCCTTACAGAACATGTTCTCCACCCACCCGACCCTTACAGAACATGTTCCCCACACACCCGACCCTTACAGAACATGTTCTCCACAAACCCGACCCTTACATAACATGTTCTCCACCCACCCGACCCCTACAGAACATGTTCCACACACACGCGACCCTTACAGAACATGTTCTCCACACACCCGACCCTTACATAACATGTTCTCCACACACCCGACCCTTACAGAACATGTTCCCCACCCACCCGACCCTTACAGAACATGTTCTCCACCCACCCGACCCTTACAGAACATGTTCTCCACACACCCGACCCTTACAGAACATGTTCCCCACCCACCCGACCCTTACAGAACATGTTCCCCACCCACCTGACCCTTACAGAACATGTTCTCCACACACCCGACCCTTACATAACATGTTCTCCACACACCCGACCCTTACAGAACATGTTCCCCACCCACCTGACCCTTACAGAACATGTTCTCCACACACCCGACCCTTACAGAACATGTTCCCCACACACACGACCCTTACAGAACATGCTCTCCACACACCTGACCCTTACAGAACATGTTCCCCACCCACCCGACCCTTACAGAACATGTTCTCCACCCACCCGACCCTTACAGAACATGTTCCCCACACACCCGACCCTTACAGAACATCTCCACACACCCGACCCTTACAGAACATGCTCTCCACACAACCGACCCTTACAGAACATGTTCCCCAATCACCCGACCCTTACATAACATGTCCTCCACACACCCGACCCTTACAGAACATGTCCCCCACACACCCGACCCTTACAGAACATGTCCTCCACACACAAGACCCTTACATAACATGTTCTCCACACACCCGACCCTTACATAACATGTTCCCGACCCTTACAGAACATGTCCTCCACACACCCGACCCTTACATAACATGTTCCCCACACAACCGACCCTTACATAACATGTTCCCCACCCACCCGACCCTTACAGAACATGTCCTCCACACACCCGACCCTTACAGAACATGTTCCCCACCCACCCGACCCTTACAGAACATGTCCTCCACACACCCGACCCTTACATAACATGTTCTCCATACACCTGAACCTCACAGAACATGTCCTCCACACACCCGACCCTTACAGAACATGTTCTCCACACACCCGACCCTTACAGAACATGTTTTCCACACACCCGACCCTTACATAACATGTATTCCACACACCCGACCCTCACATAACATGTCCTCCACACACCCGACCCTTACAGAACATGTTCTCCACACACCCGACCCTTACAGAACATGTTCCCCACCCACCCGACCCTTACAGAACATGTCCTCCACACACCCGACCCTTACATAACATGTTCTCCACACACCCGACCCTTACAGAACATGTTCTCCACACACCCGACCCTTACATAACATGTTCTCCACACACCCGACCCTTACAGAACATGTTCCCCACACACCCGACCCTTACAGAACACGTTCCCCACATACCCGACCCTTACAGAACATGTTTTCCACACACCCGACCCTTACAGAACATGTTCTCCACACACCCGACCCTTACAAAACATGTTCTCCACACACCCGACCCTTACAGAACATGTTCCCCACACACCCGACCCTTACAGAGCACGTTCCCCACATACCCGACCCTTACAGAACATGTTTTCCACACATCCGACCCTTACAGAACATGTCCTCCACACACCCGACCCTTACATAACATGTTCTCCACACACCCGACCCTTACATAACATGTTCAACACACACCCGACCCTTACATAACATGTTCCCCACACACCCGACCCTTACAGAACATGTCCTCCACACACCCGACCCTTACATAACATGTTCCCCACACACCCGACGATTACATAACATGTTCCCCACACACCCGACCCTTACAGAACATGTCCTCCACACACCCGACCCTTACATAACATGTTCCCCACACACCCGACCCTTACAGAACATGTCCTCCACACACCCGACCCTTACAGAACATGTTCTCCACACAAACGACCATTACAGAACATGTTCTCCACCCACACGACCCTTACAGAACATGTTTTCCACACACCCGACCCTAACAGAACATGTTCCCCACCCGCGCGACCCTTACAGAACATGTTCTCCACACACCCGACCCTTACAGAACATGTTCCCCACACACCCGACCCTTACAGAACATGTCCTCCACAGACCCGACCCTTACAGAACATGTTCCCCACCCACGCGACCCTTACAGAACATGTTTTCCACACACTCGACCCTTACAGAACATGTCCCCCACACACCCGACCCTTACAGAACATGTTCTCCACACACCCGACCCTTACAGAACATGTCCTGAACACACCCGACCCTTACAGAACATGTTCCCCACACACCCGACCCTTACAGAACATGTTCTTCACACACCCGACCCTTACATAACATGTTCCCCACCCACCCGACCCTTACAGAACATGTTCCCCACCCACCCGACCCTTACAGAACATCTCCTCCACACACCCGACCCTTAAATAACATGTTCCCCACACACCCGACACTTACAGAACATGTTCTCCACACACCCGACCCTTACATAACATGTTCCCCACACACCTGACCCTTACAGAACATGTTCTCCACACACCCGACCCTTACATAACATGTTCCCCACACACCCAACACTTACAGAACATGTTCCCCACACACCCGACCCTTACAGAATATGTATTCCACACACCCGGCCTTCACAGAACATGTTCTCCACACACCCGACCCTTACATAACATGTTCCCCACGCACCCGACCCTTACAGAACATGTTCTCCACACACCCGACCCTTACAGAACATGTTCTCCACACACCCGACCCTTACATAACATGTTCCCCACACACCCGACCCTTACAGAACATGTTCTCCACACACCCGACCCTTACATAACATGTACTCCACACAACCGATCCTTACAGAACATGTTCCCCACACACCCGACCCTTACATAACATGTTCCCCACACACCCGACCCTTACAGAACATGTTCTCCACACACCCGACCCTTACAGAACATGTTCCCCACACACCCAACCCTTAAATAACATGTTCCCCACACACACGACACTTACATAACATGTTCTCCACACACCCGACCCTTACATAACATGTTCCCCACACACCCGACCCTTACAGAACATGTCCTCCACACACCCGACCCTTACAGAACATGTTTTCCACACACCCGACCCTTACATAACATGTTCTCCACACACCCGACCCTTACAGAACATGTTCCCCACACCCCCAACCCTTACAGAACATGTTCTCCACACACCCGACCCTTACATAACATGTTCCCCACACACCCGACCCTTACAGAACATGTTCTCCACACACCCGACCCTTACAGAACATGTATTCCACACACCCGACCCTTACATAACATGTCCTCCACACACCCGACCCTTACAGAACATGTCCTCCACACACCCCACCCTTACAGAACATGTCCTCCACACACCCGACCCTTACATAACATGTTCCCCACACACCCGACCCTTACAGAACATGTTCCCCACACACCCGACCCTTACAGAACATGTTCTCCACACACCCGACCCTTACATAACATGTTCCCCACACACCCGACCCTTACAGAACATGTTCTCCACACAAGCGACCCTTACAGAACATGTCCTCCACACACCCGACCCTTACATAACATGTTCCCCACCCACCCGGCCCTCACAGAACATGTGCTCCACACACCCGACCCTTACAGAACATGTTCTCCACACAACCGACCCTTACATAACATGTATTCCACACACCCGACCCTTACATAACATGTTCCCCACACACCCGACCCTTACAGAACATGTTCTCCACACACCCGACCCTTACAGAACATGTTCCCCACCCACCCGGCCCTCACAGAAAATGTGCTCCACACACCCGACCCTTACAGAACATGTTCTCCACACAACCGACCCTTAGATAACATGTATTCCACACACCCGACCCTTACATAACATGTTCTCCACACACCAGACCCTTACAGAACATGTTCTCCACACACCGACCCTTACATAACATGTTCTCCACACACCCAACCCTTACAGAACATGTATTCCACACACCCGACCCTTACAGAACATGTCCTCCACACACCCGACCCTTACAGAACATGTTCTCCACACACCCGACCCTTACAGAACATGTCCTCCACACACCCGACCCTTACATAACATGTTCCCCACACACCCGACCCTTACATAACATGTTCTCCACACACCCGACCCTTACATAACATGTTCCCCACACACCCGACCCTTACATAACATGTTCTCCACACACCCGACCCTTACATAACATGTTCCCCACACACCCGACCCTTACATAACATGTTCTCCACACACCCGACACTCACAGAATATGTCCTAAACACCCGACCCTTACAGAACATGTTCTCCACACACCCGACCCTTACATAACATGTTCTCCACACACCCGACCCTTACATAACATGTTCCCCACACACCCGACCCTTACATAACATGTTCTCCACACACCCGACCCTCACAGAATATGTCCTCCACACACCCGACCCTTACATAACATGTTCCCCACACACCCGACCCTTACATAACATGTTCTCCACACACCCGACCCTTACATAACATGTATTCCACACACCCGACCCTTACATAACATGTCCTCCACACACCCGACCCTTACATAACATGTTCCCCACACACCCGACCATTACATAACATGTTCTCCACACACCCGACCCTTACATAACATGTTCTCCACACACCCGACCCTTACAGAACATGTTCCCCACCCACCCGACCCTTACAGAACATGTCCCCCACACACCCGACCCTTACATAACATGTTCCCCACCCACCCGACCCTTACAGAACATGTCCCCCACACACCCGACCCTTACATAACATGTTCCCCACCCACCCGACCCTTACAGAACATGTCCTCCACACACCCCACCCTTACAGAACATGTCCTCCACACACCCGACCCTTACATAACATGTTCCCCACACACCCGACCCTTACAGAACATGTTCCCCACACACCCGACCCTTACAGAACATGTTCTCCACACACCCGACCCTTACATAACATGTTCCCCACACACCCGACCCTTACAGAACATGTTCTCCACACAAGCGACCCTTACAGAACATGTCCTCCACACACCCGACCCTTACATAACATGTTCCCCACCCACCCGGCCCTCACAGAACATGTGCTCCACACACCCGACCCTTACAGAACATGTTCTCCACACAACCGACCCTTACATAACATGTATTCCACACACCCGACCCTTACATAACATGTTCCCCACACACCCGACCCTTACAGAACATGTTCCCCACCCACCCGGCCCTCACAGAACATGTGCTCCACACACCCGACCCTTACAGAACATGTTCTCCACACAACCGACCCTTAGATAACATGTATTCCACACACCCGACCCTTACATAACATGTTCTCCACACACCAGACCCTTACAGAACATGTTCTCCACACACCGACCCTTACATAACATGTTCTCCACACACCCAACCCTTACAGAACATGTATTCCACACACCCGACCCTTACAGAACATGTCCTCCACACACCCGACCCTTACAGAACATGTTCTCCACACACCCGACCCTTACAGAACATGTCCTCCACACACCCGACCCTTACATAACATGTTCCCCACACACCCGACCCTTACATAACATGTTCTCCACACACCCGACCCTTACATAACATGTTCCCCACACACCCGACCCTTACATAACATGTTCTCCACACACCCGACCCTTACATAACATGTTCCCCACACACCCGACCCTTACATAACATGTTCTCCACACACCCGACACTCACAGAATATGTCCTAAACACCCGACCCTTACAGAACATGTTCTCCACACACCCGACCCTTACATAACATGTTCTCCACACACCCGACCCTTACATAACATGTTCCCCACACACCCGACCCTTACATAACATGTTCTCCACACACCCGACCCTCACAGAATATGTCCTCCACACACCCGACCCTTACATAACATGTTCCCCACACACCCGACCCTTACATAACATGTTCTCCACACACCCGACCCTTACATAACATGTATTCCACACACCCGACCCTTACATAACATGTCCTCCACACACCCGACCCTTACATAACATGTTCCCCACACACCCGACCATTACATAACATGTTCTCCACACACCCGACCCTTACATAACATGTTCTCCACACACCCGACCCTTACAGAACATGTTCCCCACCCACCCGACCCTTACAGAACATGTCCCCCACACACCCGACCCTTACATAACATGTTCCCCACCCACCCGACCCTTACAGAACATGTCCCCCACACACCCGACCCTTACATAACATGTTCCCCACCCACCCGACCCTTACAGAACATGTTCCCCACACACCCGACCCTTACAGAACATGCTCTCCACACACCCGACCATTACAAAACATGTTCCCCACACACCCGACCCTTACATAACATGTTCCCCACCCACCCGACCCTTACAGAACATGTTCCCCACCCACCCGACCCTTACATAACATGTCCCCCACAAACCCGACCCTTACAGAACATGTTCCCCACCCACCCGACCCTTACATAACATGTCCTCCACACACCCGACACTTACATAACATGTTCTCCACACACCCGACCCTTACATAACATGTTCCCCACACACCCGACCCTTACATAACATGTATTCCACACACCCGACCCTTACATAACATGTTCCCCACACACCCGACCCTTACAGAACATGTTCTCCACACACCCGACCCTTACATAACATGTTCCCCACACACCCAACCCTTACAGAACATGTTCTCCACACACCCGACCCTTACAGAACATGTCCTCCACACACCCCACCCTTACAGAACATGTCCTCCACACACCCGACCCTTACATAACATGTTCCCCACACACCCGACGATTACATAACATGTTCCCCACACACCCGACCCTTACAGAACATGTCCTCCACACACCCGACCCTTACATAACATGTTCCCCACACACCCGACCCTTACAGAACATGTCCTCCACACACCCGGCCCTTACAGAACATGTTCTCCACACAAACGACCATTACAGAACATGTTCTCCACCCACCCGACCCTTACAGAACATGTTTTCCACACACCCGACCCTTACAGAACATGTTCCCCACCCGCGCGACCCTTACAGAACATGTTCTCCACACACCCGACCCTTACAGAACATGTTCCCCACACACCCGACCCTTACAGAACATGTCCTCCACACACCCGACCCTTACAGAACATGTTCCCCACCCACGCGACCCTTACAGAACATGTTTTCCACACACTCGACCCTTACAGAACATGTCCCCCACACACCCGACCCTTACAGAACATGTTCTCCACACACCCGACCCTTACAGAACATGTCCTGAACACACCCGACCCTTACAGAACATGTTCCCCACACACCCGACCCTTACAGAACATGTTCTTCACACACCCGACCCTTACATAACATGTTCCCCACACACCCGACCCTTACATAACATGTTCCCCACCCACCCGACCCTTACAGAACATGTTCCCCACCCACCCGACCCTTACAGAACATCTCCTCCACACACCCGACCCTTAAATAACATGTTCCCCACACACCCGACACTTACAGAACATGTTCTCCACACACCCGACCCTTACATAACATGTTCCCCACACACCTGACCCTTACAGAACATGTTCTCCACACACCCGACCCTTACATAACATGTTCCCCACACACCCAACACTTACAGAACATGTTCCCCACACACCCGACCCTTACAGAATATGTATTCCACACACCCGGCCTTCACAGAACATGTTCTCCACACACCCGACCCTTACATAACATGTTCCCCACGCACCCGACCCTTACAGAACATGTTCTCCACACACCCGACCCTTACAGAACATGTTCTCCACACACCCGACCCTTACATAACATGTTCCCCACACACCCGACCCTTACAGAACATGTTCTCCACACACCCGACCCTTACATAACATGTACTCCACACAACCGATCCTTACAGAACATGTTCCCCACACACCCAACCCTTAAATAACATGTTCCCCACACACCCGACCCTTACAGAACATGTTCTCCACACACCCGACCCTTACAGAACATGTTCCCCACACACCCAACCCTTAAATAACATGTTCCCCACACACACGACACTTACATAACATGTTCTCCACACACCCGACCCTTACATAACATGTTCCCCACACACCCGACCCTTACAGAACATGTCCTCCACACACCCGACCCTTACAGAACATGTTTTCCACACACCCGACCCTTACATAACATGTTCTCCACACACCCGACCCTTACAGAACATGTTCCCCACACCCCCAACCCTTACAGAACATGTTCTCCACACACCCGACCCTTACATAACATGTTCCCCACACACCCGACCCTTACAGAACATGTTCTCCACACACCCGACCCTTACAGAACATGTATTCCACACACCCGACCCTTACATAACATGTCCTCCACACACCCGACCCTTACTGAACATGTCCTCCACACACCCCACCCTTACAGAACATGTCCTCCACACACCCGACCCTTACATAACATGTTCCCCACACACCCGACCCTTACAGAACATGTTCCCCACACACCCGACCCTTACAGAACATGTTCTCCACACACCCGACCCTTACATAACATGTTCCCCACACACCCGACCCTTACAGAACATGTTCTCCACACAAGCGACCCTTACAGAACATGTCCTCCACACACCCGACCCTTACATAACATGTTCCCCACCCACCCGGCCCTCACAGAACATGTGCTCCACACACCCGACCCTTACAGAACATGTTCTCCACACAACCGACCCTTACATAACATGTATTCCACACACCCGACCGTTACATAACATGTTCCCCACACACCCGACCCTTACAGAACATGTTCTCCACACACCCGACCCTTACAGAACATGTTCCCCACCCACCCGGCCCTCACAGAACATGTGCGCCACACACCCGACCCTTACAGAACATGTTCTCCACACAACCGACCCTTACATAACATGTATTCCACACACCCGACCCTTACATAACATGTTCTCCACACACCAGACCCTTACAGAACATGTTCTCCACACACCGACACTTACATAACATGTTCTCCACACACCCAACCCTTACAGAACATGTATTCCACACACCCGACCCTTACAGAACATGTCCTCCACACACCCGACCCTTACAGAACATGTTCTCGACACACCCGACCCTTACAGAACATGTCCTCCACACACCCGACCCTTACATAACATGTTCCACACACACCCGACCCTTACATAACATGTTCTCCACACACCCGACCCTTACATAACATGTTCCCCACACACCCGACCCTTACATAACATGTTCTCCACACACCCGACCCTTACATAACATGTTCCCCACACACCCGACCCTTACATAACATGTTCTCCACACACCCGACACTCACAGAATATGTCCTAAACACCCGACCCTTACAGAACATGTTCTCCACACACCCGACCCTTACATAACATGTTCTCCACACACCCGACCCTTACATAACATGTTCCCCACACACCCGACCCTTACATAACATGTTCTCCACACACCCGACCCTCACAGAATATGTCCTCCACACACCCGACCCTTACATAACATGTTCCCCACACACCCGACCCTTACATAACATGTTCTCCACACACCCGACCCTTACATAACATGTATTCCACACACCAGACCCTTACATAACATGTCCTCCACACACCCGACCCTTACATAACATGTTCCCCACACACCCGACCATTACATAACATGTTCTCCACACACCCGACCCTTACATAACATGTTCTCCACACACCCGACCCTTACAGAACATGTTCCCCACCCACCCGACCCTTACAGAACATGTGCCCCACACACCCGACCCTTACATAACATGTTCCCCACCCACCCGACCCTTACAGAACATGTCCCCCACACACCCGACCCTTACATAACATGTTCCCCACCCACCCGACCCTTACAGAACATGTTCCCCACACACCCGACCCTTACAGAACATGCTCTCCACACACCCGACCATTACAAAACATGTTCCCCACACACCCGACCCTTACATAACATGTTCCCCACCCACCCGACCCTTACAGAACATGTTCCCCACCCACCCGACCCTTACATAACATGTCCCCCACAAACCCGACCCTTACAGAACATGTTCCCCACCCACCCGACCCTTACATAACATGTCCTCCACACACCCGACACTTACATAACATGTTCTCCACACACCCGACCCTTACATAACATGTTCCCCACACACCCGACCCTTACATAACATGTATTCCACACACCCGACCCTTACATAACATGTTCCCCACACACCCGACCCTTACAGAACATGTTCTCCACACACCCGACCCTTACATAACATGTTCCCCACACACCCAACCCTTACAGAACATGTTCTCCACACACCCGACCCTTACAGAACATGTTCTCCACCCACCCGACCCTTACATAACATGTTCTCCACACACCCGACCCTTACATAACATGTCCCCCACACACCCGACCCTTACAGAACATGTTCTCCACACACCCGAGCCTTACATAACATGTTCCCCACACACCTGACCCTTACACAACATGTTCTCCACACACCCGACCCTTACATAACATGTTCCCCACACACCCGACCCTTACAGAACATGTTCCCCACACACCCGACCCTTACAGAACATGTTCTCCACACACCCGACCCTTACAGAACATGTCCTCCACACACCCGACCCTCACAGAACATGTCCTCCACACACCCGACACTTACAGAACATATTTTCCACACAGCCGACCCTTACATAACATCTTCTCCACACACCCGACCCTTACATAACATGTTCCTCACACACCCGACCCTTACAGAACATGTTCTCCACACACCCGACCCTTACAGAACATGTTTTCCACACACCCGACCCTTACATAACATGTCCTCCACCCACCCGACCCTTACAGAACATGTTCTCCACACACACGACCCTTACAGAACATGTTCTCCACACACCCAACCCTTACAGAACATGTTCCCCACATACCCAACCCTTACAGAACATGTTCCCCACACACCCAACCCTCACAGAACATGTTCTCCACACACCCAACCCTTACAGAACATGTTCCCCACACACCCGACCCTTACAGAACATGTTCCCCACACACCCGACCCTTACAGAACATGTTTTCCACACACCCGACCCTTACAAAACATGTTCTCCACACACCCGACCCTTACAGAACATGTTCTCCACACACCCGACCCTTACAGAACATGTTCTCCACACACCCGACCCTTACAGAACATGTTCCCCACATACCCAACCCTTACAGAACATGTTCCCCACACACCCGGCCCTCACAGAACATTTTCTCCACACACCCGACCATTACAGAACATGTCCTCCACACACCCGACCCTTACAGACCATGTTCCCCACACACCAGACCCTTACATAACATGTTCCCCACATACCAGACCCTTACAGAACATGTTCCCCACCCACCCGACCCTTACAGAACATGTTCTACACACACCCGACCCTTACAGAACATGTTCCCCACACACCCGACTCTCACAGAACATGTTCCCCACACACCCGACCCTTACATAACATGTTTTCCACACACCCGACCGTTACATAACATGTTCCCCACACACCCGACCCTTACAGAACATGTTCCCCACCCACCCGACCCTTACAGAACATGTTCTCCACACACCTGACCCTTACAGAACATGTTTCTCCCACACCCGACCCTCACAGAACATGTTCCCCACCCACCCGACCCTTACAGAACATGCTCTCCACACACCCGACCCTTACAGAACATGTTCCCCACCCACCCGACCCTTACAGAACATGTCCTCCACACACCCGACCCTTACAGAACATGTCCTCCACACACTCGACCCTTACAGAACATGTTCCCCACACACCCGACCCTTACAGAACATGTTCTCCACACACCCGACCATTACAGAACATGTTCCCCACCCACCCGACCCTTACAGAACATCTCCTCCACACACCCGACAATTACAGAACATGTTCCCAACCCACCCGACCCTTACATAACATGTCCTCCACACACCCGACCCTTACATAACATGTTCTCCACACACCTGACCCTTACAGAACATGTTCCCCACACACCCGACCCTTACATAACAGGTCCTCCACACACCCGACCCTTACAGAACATGTCCTCCACACACCCGACCCTTACAGAACATGTTCCCCACACACCCGACCCTTACATAACATGTTCCCGACCTTTACAGAACATGTCCTCCACACACCCGACCCTTACAGAACATGTTCCCCACCCACCCGACCTTTACAGAACATTTCCTCCACACACCCGACCCTTACATAACATGTTCTCCATACACCCGACCCTCACTGAACATGTCCTCCACACACCCGACCCTTACAGAACATGTTCTCCACACACCCGACCCTTACAGAACATGTTTTCCACACACCCGACCCTTACATAACATGTATTCCACACACCCGACCTTTACATAACATGTCCTCCACACACCCGACCCTTACATAACATGTTCTCCATACACCCGACCCTCACAGAAGATGTCCTCCACACACCCGACACTTACAGAACATGTTTTCCACACACCCGACCCTTACATAACATGTTCTCCACACACCCAACCCTTACAGAACATGTTCCCCACACACCCGACCCTTACAGAACATGTTCCCCACACACCCGACCCTTACAGAACATGTTTTCCACACACCCGACCCTTACAAAACATGTTCTCCACACACCTGACCCTTACAGAACATGTTCTCCACACACCCGACCCTTACAGAACATGTTCCCCACACATCCAACCCTTACAGAACATAGTCCCCACACACCCGGCCCTCACAGAACATGTTCTCCACACACCCGACCCTTACAGAACATGTCCTCCACACACCCGACCCTTACAGACCATGTTCCCCACACACCAGACCCTTACATAACATGTTCCCCACATACCAGACCTTTACAGAACATGTTCCCCACCCACCCAACCCTTACAGAACATGTTCCACACACACCCGACCCTTACAGAACATGTTCTCCACACACCCGACCCTTACATAACATGTTCCCCACACACCCGACCCTTACAGAACATGTTCCCCACCCACCAGACCCTTACAGAACATGTTCCCCACACACCCAACCCTTACAGAACATGTTCCCCACACACCCGACCCTCACAGAACATGTCTTCCACACACCCGACCCTTACATAACATGTCCTACACACACCCGACCCTTACAGAACATGTTCCCCACACACCGGAGCCTTACAGAACATGTACCCCACACACCCGACCCTTACAGAACATGTCCTCCACACACCCGACCCTAACATAAAATGTCCTACACACACCCGACCCTTACAGAACATGTCCTCCACACACCCGACCCTTACAGAACATGTTCCCCACACACCCGACCCTTACATAACATGTTCCCCACCCACCCGACCCTTACAGAACATGTTCCCCACCCATCCGACCCTTACAGAACATGTTTTGCACACCCGACCATTACAGAACATGTTCTCCACACACCCGACCCTTACAGAACATATTCCCCACCCAACCGACCCTTACAGAACATGTTCTCCACACACCCGACCCTTACATAACATGTTCCCCACACACCCGACCCTTACAGAACATGTTCCCCACCCACCCGACCCTTACAGAACATGTTCCCGACACACCCAACCCTTACAGAACATGTTCCCCACACACCCGACCCTCACAGAACATGTTCCCCACACACCCGACCCTTACATAACATGTTTTCCACACACCCGACCCTTACAGAACATGTTCCCCACAAACCCGACCCTTACAGAACATGCTCTCCACACACCCGACCCTTACAGAACATGTTCCCCACCCACCCGACCCTTACAGAACATGTCCTCCACACACCCGACCCTTACAGAACATGTTCTCCACACACCCGCCCCTTACATAACATGTTCCCCACACACCCGACCCTTACAGAACATGTCTTCCACACACCCGACCCTTACATAACATGTCCTACACACACCCGACCCTTACAGAACATGTTCCCCACACACCGGAGCCTTACAGAACATGTACCCCACACACCCGACCCTTACAGAACATGTCCTCCACACACCCGACCCTAACATAAAATGTCCTACACACACCCGACCCTTACAGAACATGTCCTCCACACACCCGACCCTTACAGAACATGTTCCCCACACACCCGACCCTTACATAACATGTTCCCCACCCACCCGACCCTTACAGAACATGTTCCCCACCCATCCGACCCTTACAGAACATGTTTTGCACACCCGACCCTTACAGAACATGTTCTCCACACACCCGACCCTTACAGAACATATTCCCCACCCACCCGACCCTTACATAACATGTTCCCCACCCACCCGACCTTTACAGAACATGTCCTCCACACACCCGACCCTTACAGAACATGTTCCCCACCCACCCGACCCTTACAGAACATGTTCCCCACCCACCAGACCCTTACAGAACATGTTCCCCACCCACCAGACCCTTACAGAACATGTTTTCCACACACCCGACCCTTACAGAACATGTTTTCCACACACCTGACCCTTACAGAACATATTCCCCACCCACCCGACCCTTACAGAACATGTTCCACACACACCCGACCCTTACAGAACATGTTCCCCACATACCCGACCCTTACAGAACATTTTCCCCACACACCCGACCCTTACAGAACATGTTCTCCACACACCCGACCCTTACAGAACATGTCCTCCACACACCCGACCCTTACATAACATGTTCCCCACACACCCGACCCTTACAGAACATGTTCCCCACCCACCCGACCCTTACAGAACATGTTCTCCACACACCCCACCCTTACAAAACATGTTCCCCACCCACCCGACCCTTACAGAACATGTTCTCCACACACCCGACCCTTACAGAACATGTTCCCCACACACCCGACCCTTACAGAACATGTTCTCGACACACCCGACCCTTACAGAACATGTTTCTCACACACCTGACCCTTACAGAACATGTTCTCCACACAACCGACCCTTACATAACATGTTCTCCATACACCCGACCCTTACATAACATGTTCTCCACACAACCGACCCTTACATAACATGTTCTCCACCCACCCGACCCTTACATAACATGTTCTCCACACAACCGACCCTTACATAACATGTTCTCCACACACCCGACCCTTACAGAACATGTTCCCCACACACCCGACCCTTACATAACATGTTCTCCACACAACCGACCCTTACATAACATGTTCTCCACACACCCGACCCTTACATAACATGTTCTCCACACACCCGACCCTTACATAACATGTTCTCCACACACCCGACCCTTACATAACATGTTCTCCACACACCCGACCCTTACATAACATGTTCTCCACACAACCGACCCTTACATAACATGTTCTCCACACAACCGACCCTTACATAACATGTTCTCCACACCCGACCCTTACATAACATGTTCTCCACACACCCACCCTTACAGAACATGTTCTCCACACACCCGGCCCTTACAGAACATGTTCTCCACACAACCGACCCTTACAGAATATGTCCTCCACACACCCAACCCTTACATAACATGTTCTCCACACAACCGACCCTTACATAACATGTTCTCCACAGACCCGACCCTTACATAACATGTTCCCGACCCTTACAGAACATGTCCTCCACACACCCGACCCTTACATAACATGTTCCCCACACAACCGACCCTTACATAACATGTTTTCCACACACCCGACCCTTACATAACATGTTCCCCACACACCCGACCCTTACAGAACATGTTCCCCACCCACCCGACCCTTACAGAACATGTTCTCCACACACCCGACCCTTACAGAACATGTTCTCCACACACCCGACCCTTACAGAACATGTTCCCCACCCACCCGACCCTTACAGAACATGTTCTCCACACACCCGACCCTTACAGAACATGTTCCCCACCCACCCGACCCTTACAGAACATGTTCTCGACACACCCGACCCTTACAGAACATGTTTCTCACACACCCGACCCTTACAGAACATGTTCTCCACACAACCGACCCTTACATAACATGTTCTCCATACACCCGACCCTTACATAACATGTTCCCCACCCACCCGACCCTTACAGAACATGTTCTCGACACACCCGACCCTTACAGAACATGTTTCTCACACACCCGACCCTTACAGAACATGTTCTCCACACAACCGACCCTTACATAACATGTTCTCCATACACCCGACCCTTACATAACATGTTCTCCACACACCCGACCCTTACATAACATGTTCTCCACACAACCGACCCTTACATAACATGTTCTCCACCCACCCGACCCTTACATAACATGTTCTCCACAGAACCGACCCTTACATAACATGTTCTCCACACACCCGACCCTTACATAACATGTTCTCCACACACCCGACCCTTACATAACATGTTCTCCACACACCCGACACTTACATAACATGTTCTCCACACAACCGACCCTTACATAACATGTTCTCCACCCACCCGACCCTTACATAACATGTTCTCCACACAACCGACCCTTACATAACATGTTCTCCACACACCCGACCCTTACAGAACATGTTCTCCACACAACCGACCCTTACAGAACATGTCCTCCACACACCCAACCCTTACATAACATGTTCTCCACACAACCGACCCTTACATAACATGTTCTCCACACACCCGACCCTTACATAACATGTTCCCGACCCTTACAGAACATGTCCTCCACACACCCAACCCTTACATAACATGTTCCCCACACAACCGACCCTTACATAACATGTTCCCCACACACCCGACCCTTACATAACATGTTCTCCACACACCCGACCCTTACATAACATGTTCTCCACACACACGACCCTTACAGAACATGTTCTCCACACACCCGACCCTCACAGAACATGTCCTCCACACACCCGACCCTTACATAACATGTTCTCCACACAGACGACCCTTATATAACATGTTCTCCACACACACGACCCTTACAGAACATGTCCCCCACACACCCGACCCTTACATAACATGTTCTCCACACACCCGACCCTTACATAACATGTTCCCCACACACCTGACCCTTACATAACATGTTTTCCACACACCCGACCCTTACATAACATGTTCCCCATACACCCGACCATTACAGAACATGTTCTCCACACACCCGATGCTTACAGAACATGATCTCCACACACGCGACCCTTACATAACATGTTCTCCACAGAGCCGACCCTTACAGAACATGTTCCCAACACACCCGACCCTTACAGAACATGTTTTAAACACACCCGACCCTTACATAACATGTTCTCCACACACCAGAACCTTACAGATCATGTTCTCCACACACCCGACCCTTACAGAACATGTTCTCCACACAACCGACCCTTACATAACATGTTCTCCATACACATGACCCTTACAATACATGTTCTCCACACACCCGACCCTTACATAACATGTTCTCCACACAACCGACCCTTACATAACATGTTCTCCACCCACCCGACCCTTACATAACATGTTCTCCACACAACCGACCCTTACATAACATGTTCTCCACACACCCGACCCTTACATAACATGTTCTCCACACAACCGACCCTTACATAACATGTTCTCCACACACCCGACCCTTACATAACATGTTCTCCACACACCCGACCCTTACATAACATGTTCTCCACACACCCGACCCTTACATAACATGTTCTCCACACAACCGACCCTTACATAACATGTTCTCCACACAACCGACCCTTACATAACATGTTCTCCACACACCCGACCCTTACATAACATGTTCTCCACACACCCACCCTTACAGAACATGTTCTCCACACACCCGACCCTTACAGAACATGTTCTCCACACAACCGACCCTTACAGAACATGTCCTCCACACACCCAACCCTTACATAACATGTTCTCCACACAACCGACCCTTACATGACATGTTCTCCACACACCCGACCCTTACATAACATGTTCCCGACCCTTACAGAACATGTCCTCCACACACCCGACCCTTACATAACATGTTCCCCACACAACCGACCCTTACATAACATGTTTTCCACACACCCGACCCTTACATAACATGTTCCCCACACACCCGACCCTTACAGAACATGTTCCCCACCCACCCGACCCTTACAGAACATGTTCTCCACACACCCGACCCTTACAGAACATGTTCCCCACCCACCCGACCCTTACAGAACATGTTCTCCACACACCCGACCCTTACAGAACATGTTCCCCACCCACCCGACCCTTACAGAACATGTTCTCGACACACCCGACCCTTACAGAACATGTTTCTCACACACCCGACCCTTACAGAACATGTTCTCCACACAACCGACCCTTACATAACATGTTCTCCATACACCCGACCCTTACATAACATGTTCTCCACACACCCGACCCTTACATAACATGTTCTCCACACAACCGACCCTTACATAACATGTTCTCCACCCACCCGACCCTTACATAACATGTTCTCCACACAACCGACCCTTACATAACATGTTCTCCACACAACCGACCCTTACATAACATGTTCTCCACACACCCGACCCTTACATAACATGTTCTCCACACACCCGACCCTTACATAACATGTTCTCCAAACACCCGACCCTTACATAACATGTTCTCCACACACCCGACCCTTACATAACATGTTCTCCACACAACCGACCCTTACATAACATGTTCTCCACACAACCGACCCTTACATAACATGTACTCCACACACCCGACCCTTACATAACATGTTCTCCACACACCCACCCTTACAGAACATGTTCTCCACACACCCGACCCTTACAGAACATGTTCTCCACACAACCGACCCTTACAGAACATGTCCTCCACACACCCAACCCTTACATAACATGTTCTCCACACAACCGACCCTTACATAACATGTTCTCCACACACCCGACCCTTACATAACATGTTCCCGACCCTTACAGAACATGTCCTCCACACACCCGACCCTTACATAACATGTTCCCCACACAACCGACCCTTACATAACATGTTCCCCACACACCCGACCCTTACATAACATGTTCTCCACACACCCGACCCTTACATAACATGTTCTCCACACACACGACCCTTACAGAACATGTTCTCCACACACCCGACCCTCACAGAACATGTCCTATACACACCCGACCCTTACATAACATGTTCTCCACACACACGACCCTTACATAACATGTTCTCCACACACCCGACCCTCACAGAACATGTCCTCCACACACCCGACCCTTACATAACATGTTCTCCACACACCCGACCCTTACATAACATGTTCCCCACACACCTGACCCTTACATAACATGTTTTCCACACACCCGACCCTTACATAACATGTTCCCCACACACCCGACCCTTACAGAACATGTTCTCCACACACCCGATGCTTACAGAACATGTTCTCCACACACCCGACCCTTACATAACATGTTCTCCACAGAGCCGACCCTTACAGAACATGTTCCCCACACACCCGACCCTTACAGAACATGTTTTCCACACACCCGACCCTTACATAACATGTTCTCCACACACCAGACCCTTACAGATCATGTTCTCCACACACCCGACCCTTACAGAACATGTTCTCCACACAACCGACCCTTACATAACATGTATTCCACACACCCGACCCTTACATAACATGTTCCCCACACACCCGACCCTTACAAAACATGTTCTCCACACACCCGACCCTTACAGAACATGTTCTCCACACAACCGACCCTTAGAGAACATGTATTCCACACACCCGACCCTTACATAACATGTTCCCCACCCACCCGGCCCTCACAGAACATGTTCTCCACACACCCGACCCTTACAGAACATGTTCTCCACACAACCGACCCTTACATAACATGTATTTCACACACCCGACCCTTACATAATATGTTCCCCACACACCCGACCCTTACAGAACATGTTCGCCACACACCCGACCCTTACAGAACATGTTCTCCACACAACCGACCCTTACATAAGATGTATTCCACACACCCGACCCTTACATAACATGTTCTCCACACACCAGACCCTTACAGAACATGTTCTCCACACACCGACCCTTACATAACATGTTTTCCACACACCCGACCCTTACAGAACCTGTTCTCCACACAACCGACCCTTACATAACATGTATTCCACACACCCGACCCTTACATAACATGTTCTCCACACACCCGACCCTTACATAACATGTTCTCCACACACCCGACACTTACATAACATGTTCTCCACACAACCAACCCTTACATAACATGTTCTCCACACACCTGACCCTTACATAACATGTTCTCCACACACCCACCCTTACAGAACATGTTCTCCACACAACCGACCCTTACAGAACATGTCCTCCACACACCCAACCCTTACATAACATGTTCTCCACACAACCGACCCTTACATAACATGTTCTCCACACACCCGACACTTACATAACATGTTCCCGACCCTTACAGAACATGTCCTCCACACACCCAACCCTTACATAACATGTTCCCCACACAACCGACCCTTACATAACATGTTCCCCACACACCCGACCCTTACATAACATGTTCTCCACACACCCGACCCTTACATAACATGTTCTCCACACACACGACCCTTACAGAACATGTTCTCCACACACCCGACCCTCACAGAACATGTCCTCCACACACCCGACCCTTACATAACATGTTCTCCACACACACGACCCTTACATAACATGTTCTCCACACACACGACCCTTACAGAACATGTCCCCCACACACCCGACCCTTACATAACATGTTCTCCACACACCCGACCCTTACATACTATGTTCCCCACACACCTGACCCTTACATAACATGTTTTCCACACACCCGACCCTTACATAACATGTTCCCCATACACCCGACCCTTACAGATCATGTTCTCCACACACCCGATGCTTACAGAACATGTTCTCCACACACCCGACCCTTACATAACATGTTCTCCACAGAGCCGACCCTTACAGAACATGTTCCCCACACACCCGACCCTTACAGAACATGTTTTCCACACACCCGACCCTTACATAACATGTTCTCCACACACCAGACCCTTACAGATCATGTTCTCCACACACCCGACCCTGACAGAACATGTTCTCCACACAACCGACCCTTACATAACATGTATTCCACACACCCGACCCTTACATAACATGTTCCCCACACACCCGACCCTTACAGAACATGTTCTCCACACACCCGACCCTTACAGAACATCTTCTCCACACAACCGACCCTTATAGAACATGTATTCCACACACCCGACCCTTACATAACATGTTCCCCACCCACCCGGCCCTCACAGAACATGTTCTCCACACACCCGACCATTACAGAACATGTTCTCCACACAACCGACCCTTACATAACATGTATTCCACACACCCGACCCTTACATAATATGTTCCCCACACACCCGACCCTTACAGAACATGTTCGCCACACACCCGACCCTTACAGAACATGTTCTCCACACAACCGACCCTTACATAAGATGTATTCCACACACCCGACCCTTACATAACATGTTCTCCACACACCAGACCCTTACAGAACATGTTCTCCACACACCGACCCTTACATAACATGTTTTCCACACACCCGACCCTTACAGAACCTGTTCTCCACACAACCGACCCTTACATAACATGTATTCCACACACCCGACCCTTACATAACATGTTCCCCACACACCCGACCCTTACAGAACATGTTCTCCACACACCCGACCCTTACATAACATGTTCTCCACACACCCGACCCTTACATAACATGTTCTCCACACACCCGACACTTACATAACATGTTCTCCACACAACCAACCCTTACATAACATGTTCTCCACACACCTGACCCTTACATAACATGTTCTCCACACACCCACCCTTACAGAACATGTTCTCCACACAACCGACCCTTACAGAACATGTCCTCCACACACCCAACCCTTACATAACATGTTCTCCACACAACCGACCCTTACATAACATGTTCTCCACACACCCGACACTTACATAACATGTTCCCGACCCTTACAGAACATGTCCTCCACACACCCAACCCTTACATAACATGTTCCCCACACAACCGACCCTTACATAACATGTTCCCCACACACCCGACCCTTACATAACATGTTCTCCACACAACCGACCCTTACATAACATGTTCTCCACACACACGACCCTTACAGAACATGTTCTCCACACACCCGACCCTCACAGAACATGTCCTCCACACACCCGACCCTTACATAACATGTTCTCCACACACACGACCCTTACATAACATGTTCTCCACACACACGACCCTTACAGAACATGTCCCCCACACACCCGACCCTTACATAACATGTTCTCCACACACCCGACCCTTACATACTATGTTCCCCACACACCTGACCCTTACATAACATGTTTTCCACACACCCGACCCTTACATAACATGTTCCCCATACACCCGACCCTTACAGATCATGTTCTCCACACACCCGATGCTTACAGAACATGTTCTCCACACACCCGACCCTTACATAACATGTTCTCCACAGAGCCGACCCTTACAGAACATGTTCCCCACACACCCGACCCTTACAGAACATGTTTTCCACACACCCGACCCTTACATAACATGTTCTCCACACACCAGACCCTTACAGATCATGTTCTCCACACACCCGACCCTGACAGAACATGTTCTCCACACAACCGACCCTTACATAACATGTATTCCACACACCCGACCCTTACATAACATGTTCCCCACACACCCGACCCTTACAGAACATGTTCTCCACACACCCGACCCTTACAGAACATCTTCTCCACACAACCGACCCTTATAGAACATGTATTCCACACACCCGACCCTTACATAACATGTTCCCCACCCACCCGGCCCTCACAGAACATGTTCTCCACACACCCGACCATTACAGAACATGTTCTCCACACAACCGACCCTTACATAACATGTATTCCACACACCCGACCCTTACATAATATGTTCCCCACACACCCGACCCTTACAGAACATGTTCGCCACACACCCGACCCTTACAGAACATGTTCTCCACACAACCGACCCTTACATAAGATGTATTCCACACACCCGACCCTTACATAACATGTTCTCCACACACCAGACCCTTACAGAACATGTTCTCCACACACCGACCCTTACATAACATGTTTTCCACACACCCGACCCTTACAGAACCTGTTCTCCACACAACCGACCCTTACATAACATGTATTCCACACACCCGACCCTTACATAACATGTTCCCCACACACCCGACCCTTACAGAACATGTTCTCCACACACCCGACCCTTACAGAACATGTTCTCCACACAACCGACCCTTACAGAACATGTATTCCACACACCCAACCCTTACATAACATGTTCCCCACACACCCGACCCTTACAGAACATGTTCTCCACACACCCGACCCTTACGGAACATGTTCCACACACACCCGACCCTTACAGAACATGTTTTCCACACACCAGACCCTTACAGAACATGTTCTCCACACACCCGACTCCTACAGAACATGTTCCACACCCACCCGACCCTTACAGAACATGTTTTCCACACACCCGACCCTTACAGAACATGTTCTCCACACACCCGACCTTTACAGAACATGTTCCCCACACACCCGACCCTTACAGAACATGTTCTCCACACACACGACCCTTACAAAACATGTTCCCCACACACCCGACCCTTACAGAACATGTTCTCCACAGCCGACCCTTACAGAACATGTTCCCCACCCACCAGACCCTTACAGAACATGTTTTCCACACACCCGACCCTTACATAACATGTTCTCCACACACCCGACCCAAACATAACATGTTCTCCACCCACCCGACCCTTACATAACATGTTCTCCACACAACCGACCCTTACATAACATGTTCTCCACACACCCGACCCTTACATAACATGTTCTCCACACAACCGACCCTTACATAACATGTTCTCCACACACCCGACCCTTACATAACATGTTCTCCACACACCCGACCCTTACATAACATGTTCTCCACACACCCGACCCTTACATAACATGTTCTCCACACACCCGACCCTTACATAACATGTTCTCCACACAACCGACCCTTACATAACATGTTCTCCACACAACCGACCCTTACATAACATGTTCTCCACACACCCGACCCTTACATAACATGTTCTCCACACACCCACCCTTACAGAACATGTTCTCCACACACCCGACCCTTACAGAACATGTTCTCCACACAACCGACCCTTACAGAACATGTCCTCCACACACCCAACCCTTACATAACATGTTCTCCACACAACCGACCCTTACATGACATGTTCTCCACACACCCGACCCTTACATAACATGTTCCCGACCCTTACAGAACATGTCCTCCACACACCCGACCCTTACATAACATGTTCCCCACACAACCGACCCTTACATAACATGTTTTCCACACACCCGACCCATACATAACATGTTCCCCACACACCCGACCCTTACAGAACATGTTCCCCACCCACCCGACCCTTACAGAACATGTTCTCCACCCACCCGACCCTTACATAACATGTTCTCCACACAACCGACCCTTACATAACATGTTCTCCACACACCCGACCCTTACAGAACATGTTCCCCACACACCCGACCCTTACATAACATGTTCTCCACACAACCGACCCTTACATATCATGTTCTCCACACACCCGACCCTTACATAACATGTTCTCCACACACCCGACCCTTACATAACATGTTCTCCACACACCCGACCCTTACATAACATGTTCTCCACACACCCGACCCTTACAAAACATGTTCTCCACACAACCGACCCTTACATAACATGTTCTCCACACAACCGACCCTTACATAACATGTTCTCCACACACCCGACCCTTACATAACATGTTCTCCACACAACCGACCCTTACATAACATGTTCTCCACACAACCGACCCTTACATAACATGTTCTCCACACACCCGACCCTTACATAACATGTTCTCCACACACCCACCCTTACAGAACATGTTCTCCACACACCCGACCCTTACAGAACATGTTCTCCACACAACCGACCCTTACAGAATATGTCCTCCACACACCCAACCCTTACATAACATGTTCTCCACACAACCGACCCTTACATAACATGTTCTCCACAGACCCGACCCTTACATAACATGTTCCCGACCCTTACAGAACATGTCCTCCACACACCCGACCCTTACATAACATGTTCCCCACACAACCGACCCTTACATAACATGTTTTCCACACACCCGACCCTTACATAACATGTTCCCCACACACCCGACCCTTACAGAACATGTTCCCCACCCACCCGACCCTTACAGAACATGTTCTCCACACACCCGACCCTTACAGAACATGTTCCCCACCCACCCGACCCTTACAGAACATGTTCTCCACACACCCGACCCTTACAGAACATGTTCCCCACCCACCCGACCCTTACAGAACACGTTCTCGACACACCCGACCCTTACAGAACATGTTTCTCACACACCCGACCCTTACAGAACATGTTCTCCACACAACCGACCCTTACATAACATGTTCTCCATACACCCGACCCTTACATAACATGTTCTCCACACACCCGACCCTTACATAACATGTTCTCCACACAACCGACCCTTACATAACATGTTCTCCACCCACCCGACCCTTACATAACATGTTCTCCACACAACCGACCCTTACATAACATGTTCTCCACACACCCGACCCTTACATAACATGTTCTCCACACAACCGACCCTTACATAACATGTTCTCCACACACCCGACCCTTACATAACATGTTCTCCACACACCCGACCCTTACATAACATGTTCTCCACACACCCGACCCTTACATAACATGTTCTCCACACACCCGACCCTTACATAACATGTTCTCCACACAACCGACCCTTACATAACATGTTCTCCACACAACCGACCCTTACATAACATGTTCTCCACACACCCGACCCTTACATAACATGTTCTCCACACACCCACCCTTACAGAACATGTTCTCCACACAACCGACCCTTACAGAACATGTCCTCCATACAACCTACCCTTACATAACATGTTCTCCACACAACCGACCCTTACATGACATGTTCTCCACACACCCGACCCTTACATAACATGTTCCCGACCCTTACAGAACATGTCCTCCACACACCCAACCCTTACATAACATGTTCCCCACACAACCGACCCTTACATAACATGTTCCCCACACACCCGACCCTTACATAACATGTTCTCCACACATCCGACCCTTACATAACATGTTCTCCACACACACGACCCTTACAGAACATGTTCTCCACACACCCGACCCTTACACAACATGTTCTCCACACACACGACCCTTACATAACATGTTCTCCACACACACGACCCTTACAGAACATGTCCCCCACACACCCGACCCTTACATAACATGTTCTCCACAGACCCGACCCTTACATAACATGTTCCCCACACACCTGACCCTTACATAACATGTTTTCCACACACCCGACCCTTACATAACATGTTCCCCATACACCCGACCCTTACAGAACATGTCCTCCACACACCCGACTCTCACAGAACATGTCCTCCACACACCCGACCCTTACATAACATGTTCTCCATACACCCGACCCTTACATAACATGTTCTCCACATACCAGACCCTTACAGATCATGTTCTCCACACACTCGACCCTGACAGAACATGTTCTCCACACAACCGACCCTTACATAACATGTATTCCACACACCCGACCCTTACATAACATGTTCCCCACACACCCGACCGTTACAGAACATGTTCTCCACACACCCGACCCTTACAGAACATGTTCTCCACACAACCGACCCTTATAGAACATGTATTCCACACACCCGACCCTTACATAACATGTTCCCCACCCACCCGGCCCTCACAGAACATGTTCTCCACACACCCGACCATTACAGAACATGTTCTCCACACAACCGACCCTTACATAACATGTATTCCACACACCCGACCCTTACATAATATGTTCCCCACACACCCGACCCTTACAGAACATGTTCGCCACACACCCGACCCTTACAGAACATGTTCTCCACACAACCGACCCTTACATAAGATGTATTCCACACACCCGACCCTTACATAACATGTTCTCCACACACCAGACCCTTACAGAACATGTTCTCCACACACCGACCCTTACATAACATGTTTTCCACACACCCGACCCTTACAGAACCTGTTCTCCACACAACCGACCCTTACATAACATGTATTCCACACACCCGACCCTTACATAACATGTTCCCCACACACCCGACCCTTACAGAACATGTTCTCCACACACCCGACCCTTACAGAACATGTTCTCCACACAACCGACCCTTACAGAACATGTATTCCACACACCCGACCCTTACATAACATGTTCCCCACACACCCGACCCTTACAGAACATGTTCTCCACACACCCGACCCTTACGGAACATGTTCCACACCCACCCGACCCTTACAGAACATGTTTTCCACACACCAGACCCTTACAGAACATGTTCTCCACACACCCGACCCTTACATAACATGTTCTCCACACAACCGACCCTTACATAACATGTTCTCCACACACCCGACCCTTACATAACATGTTCTCCACACACCCGACCCTTACATAACATGTTCTCCACACACACGACCCTTACAGAACATGTTCCCCACACACCCGACCCTTACAGAACATGTTCTCCACACAGCCGACCCTTACAGAACATGTTCCCCACCCACCAGACCCTTACAGAACATGTTTTCCACACACCCGACCCTTACATAACATGTTCTCCACACACCCGACCCTTACATAACATGTTCTCCACACAACCGACCCTTACATAACATGTTCTCCACCCACCCGACCCTTACATAACATGTTCTCCACACAACCGACCCTTACATAACATGTTCTCCACACACCCGACCCTTACATAACATGTTCTCCACACAACCGACCCTTACATAACATGTTCTCCACACACCCGACCCTTACATAACATGTTCTCCACACACCCGACCCTTACATAACATGTTCTCCACACACCCGACCCTTACATAACATGTTCTCCACACACCCGACCCTTACATAACATGTTCTCCACACAACCGACCGTTACATAACATGTTCTCCACACAACCGACCCTTACATAACATGTTCTCCACACACCCGACCCTTACATAACATGTTCTCCACACACCCACCCTTACAGAACATGTTCTCCACACACCCGACCCTTACAGAACATGTTCTCCACACAACCGACCCTTACAGAACATGTCCTCCACACACCCAACCCTTACATAACATGTTCTCCACACAACCGACCCTTACATAACATGTTCTCCACACACCCGACCCTTACATAACATGTTCCCGACCCTTACAGAACATGTCCTCCACACACCCGACCCTTACATAACATGTTCCCCACACAACCGACCCTTACATAACATGTTTTCCACACACCCGACCCTTACATAACATGTTCCCCACACACCCGACCCTTACAGAACATGTTCCCCACCCACCCGATCCTTACAGAACATGTTCTCCACACACCCGACCCTTACAGAACATGTTCCCCACCCACCCGACCCTTACAGAACATGTTCTCCACACACCCGACCCTTACAGAACATGTTCCCCACCCACCCGACCATTACAGAACATGTTCTCGACACACCCGACCCTTACAGAACATGTTTCTCACACACCCGACCCTTACAGAACATGTTCTCCACACAACCGACCCTTACATAACATGTTCTCCATACACCCGACCCTTACATAACATGTTCTCCACACACCCGACCCTTACATAACATGTTCTCCACACAACCGACCCTTACATAACATGTTCTCCACCCACCCGACCCTTACATAACATGTTCTCCACACAACCGACCCTTACATAACATGTTCTCCACACACCCGACCCTTACATAACATGTTCTCCACACAACCGACCCTTACATAACATGTTCTCCACACACCCGACCCTTACAGAACATGTCCTCCACACACCCGACCCTTACAGAACATGTTCCCCACACACCTGACCCTTACATAACATGTTCCCGACCCTTACAGAACATGTCCTCCACACCCGACAATTACAGAACATGTTCCCCACCCACCCGACCTTTACAGAACATTTCCTCCACACACCCAACCCTTGCATAACATGTTCTCCACACAACCGACCCTTACATAACATGTTCTCCACACACCCGACCCTTACATAACATGTTCTCCACACACCCACCCTTACAGAACATGTTCTCCACACACCCGACCCTTACATAACATGTTCTCCACACAACCGACCCTTACATAACATGTTCTCCACACACCCGACCCTTACATAACATGTTCTCCACACACCCACCCTTACAGAACATGTTCTCCACAGACCCAACCCTTACATAACATGTTCTCCACACAACCGACCCTTACATAACATGTTCTCCACAGACCCGACCCTTACATAACATGTTCCCGACCCTTACAGAACATGTCCTCCACACACCCGACCCTTACATAACATGTTCCCCACACAACCGACCCTTACATAACATGTTTTCCACACACCCGACCCTTACATAACATGTTCCCCACACACCCGACCCTTACAGAACATGTTCCCCACCCACCCGACCCTTACAGAACATGTTCTCCACACACCCGACCCTTACAGAACATGTTCCCCACCCACCCGACCCTTACAGAACATGTTCTCCACACACCCGACCCTTACAGAACATGTTCCCCACCCACCCGACCCTTACAGAACACGTTCTCGACACACCCGACCCTTACAGAACATGTTTCTCACACACCCGACCCTTACAGAACATGTTCTCCACACAACCGACCCTTACATAACATGTTCTCCATACACCCGACCCTTACATAACATGTTCTCCACACACCCGACCCTTACATAACATGTTCTCCACACAACCGACCCTTACATAACATGTTCTCCACCCACCCGACCCTTACATAACATGTTCTCCACACAACCGACCCTTACATAACATGTTCTCCATACACCCGACCCTTACAGAACATGTTCTCCACACAACCGACCCTTACATAACATGTTCTCCATACACCCGACCCTTACATAACATGTTCTCCACACACCCGACCCTTACATAACATGTTCTCCACACAACCGACCCTTACATAACATGTTCTCCACCCACCCGACCCTTACATAACATGTTCTCCACACAACCGACCCTTACATAACATGTTCTCCACACACCCGACCCTTACAGAACATGTTCCCCACACACCCGACCCTTACATAACATGTTCTCCACACAACCGACCCTTACATATCATGTTCTCCACACACCCGACCCTTACATAACATGTTCTCCACACACCCGACCCTTACATAACATGTTCTCCACACACCCGACCCTTACATAACATGTTCTCCACACACCCGACCCTTACAAAACATGTTCTCCACACAACCGACCCTTACATAACATGTTCTCCACACAACCGACCCTTACATAACATGTTCTCCACACACCCGACCCTTACATAACATGTTCTCCACACAACCGACCCTTACATAACATGTTCTCCACACAACCGACCCTTACATAACATGTTCTCCACACACCCGACCCTTACATAACATGTTCTCCACACACCCACCCTTACAGAACATGTTCTCCACACACCCGACCCTTACAGAACATGTTCTCCACACAACCGACCCTTACAGAATATGTCCTCCACACACCCAACCCTTACATAACATGTTCTCCACACAACCGACCCTTACATAACATGTTCTCCACAGACCCGACCCTTACATAACATGTTCCCGACCCTTACAGAACATGTCCTCCACACACCCGACCCTTACATAACATGTTCCCCACACAACCGACCCTTACATAACATGTTTTCCACACACCCGACCCTTACATAACATGTTCCCCACACACCCGACCCTTACAGAACATGATCCCCACCCACCCGACCCTTACAGAACATGTTCTCCACACACCCGACCCTTACAGAACATGTTCCCCACCCACCCGACCCTTACAGAACATGTTCTCCACACACCCGACCCTTACAGAACATGTTCCCCACCCACCCGACCCTTACAGAACACGTTCTCGACACACCCGACCCTTACAGAACATGTTTCTCACACACCCGACCCTTACAGAACATGTTCTCCACACAACCGACCCTTACATAACATGTTCTCCATACACCCGACCCTTACATAACATGTTCTCCACACACCCGACCCTTACATAACATGTTCTCCACACAACCGACCCTTACATAACATGTTCTCCACCCACCCGACCCTTACATAACATGTTCTCCACACAACCGACCCTTACATAACATGTTCTCCACACACCCGACCCTTACATAACATGTTCTCCACACAACCGACCCTTACATAACATGTTCTCCACACACCCGACCCTTACATAACATGTTCTCCACACACCCGACCCTTACATAACATGTTCTCCACACACCCGACCCTTACATAACATGTTCTCCACACACCCGACCCTTACATAACATGTTCTCCACACAACCGACCCTTACATAACATGTTCTCCACACAACCGACCCTTACATAACATGTTCTCCACACACCCGACCCTTACATAACATGTTCTCCACACACCCACCCTTACAGAACATGTTCTCCACACAACCGACCCTTACAGAACATGTCCTCCACACACCCAACCCTTACATAACATGTTCTCCACACAACCGACCCTTACATGACATGTTCTCCACACACCCGACCCTTACATAACATGTTCCCGACCCTTACAGAACATGTCCTCCACACACCCAACCCTTACATAACATGTTCCCCACACAACCGACCCTTACATAACATGTTCCCCACACACCCGACCCTTACATAACATGTTCTCCACACATCCGACCCTTACATAACATGTTCTCCACACACACGACCCTTACAGAACATGTTCTCCACACACCCGACCCTTACACAACATGTTCTCCACACACACGACCCTTACATAACATGTTCTCCACACACACGACCCTTACAGAACATGTCCCCCACACACCCGACCCTTACATAACATGTTCTCCACAGACCCGACCCTTACATAACATGTTCCCCACACACCTGACCCTTACATAACATGTTTTCCACACACCCGACCCTTACATAACATGTTCCCCATACACCCGACCCTTACAGAACATGTCCTCCACACACCCGACTCTCACAGAACATGTCCTCCACACACCCGACCCTTACATAACATGTTCTCCATACACCCGACCCTTACATAACATGTTCTCCACATACCAGACCCTTACAGATCATGTTCTCCACACACCCGACCCTGACAGAACATGTTCTCCACACAACCGACCCTTACATAACATGTATTCCACACACCCGACCCTTACATAACATGTTCCCCACACACCCGACCGTTACAGAACATGTTCTCCACACACCCGACCCTTACAGAACATGTTCTCCACACATCCGACCCTTATAGAACATGTATTCCACACACCCGACCCTTACATAACATGTTCCCCACCCACCCGGCCCTCACAGAACATGTTCTCCACACACCCGACCATTACAGAACATGTTCTCCACACAACCGACCCTTACATAACATGTATTCCACACACCCGACCCTTACATAATATGTTCCCCACACACCCGACCCTTACAGAACATGTTCGCCACACACCCGACCCTTACAGAACATGTTCTCCACACAACCGACCCTTACATAAGATGTATTCCACACACCCGACCCTTACATAACATGTTCTCCACACACCAGACCCTTACAGAACATGTTCTCCACACACCGACCCTTACATAACATGTTTTCCACACACCCGACCCTTACAGAACCTGTTCTCCACACAACCGACCCTTACATAACATGTATTCCACACACCCGACCCTTACATAACATGTTCCCCACACACCCGACCCTTACAGAACATGTTCTCCACACACCCGACCCTTACAGAACATGTTCTCCACACAACCGACCCTTACAGAACATGTATTCCACACACCCGACCCTTACATAACATGTTCCCCACACACCCGACCCTTACAGAACATGTTCTCCACACACCCGACCCTTACGGAACATGTTCCACACCCACCCGACCCTTACAGAACATGTTTTCCACACACCAGACCCTTACAGAACATGTTCTCCACACACCCGACCCTTACATAACATGTTCTCCACACAACCGACCCTTACATAACATGCTCTCCACACACCCGACCCTTACATAACATGTTCTCCACACACCCGACCCTTACATAACATGTTCTCCACACACACGACCCTTACAGAACATGTTCCCCACACACCCGACCCTTACAGAACATGTTCTCCACACAGCCGACCCTTACAGAACATGTTCCCCACACACCCGACCCTTACATAACATGTTCTCCACACACCCGACCCTTACATAACATGTTCTCCACACACCCGACCCTTACATAACATGTTCTCCACACAACCGACCCTTACATAACATGTTCTCCACCCACCCGACCCTTACATAACATGTTCTCCACACAACCGACCCTTACATAACATGTTCTCCACACACCCGACCCTTACATAACATGTTCTCCACACAACCGACCCTTACATAACATGTTCTCCACACACCCGACCCTTACATAACATGTTCTCCACACACCCGACCCTTACATCACATGTTCTCCACACACCCGACCCTTACATAACATGTTCTCCACACACCCGACCCTTACATAACATGTTCTCCACACAACCGACCCTTACATAACATGTTCTCCACACAACCGACCCTTACATAACATGTTCTCCACACACCCGACCCTTACATAACATGTTCTCCACACACCCACCCTTACAGAACATGTTCTCCACACACCCGACCCTTACAGAACATGTTCTCCACACAACCGACCCTTACAGAACATGTCCTCCACACACCCAACCCTTACATAACATGTTCTCCACACAACCGACCCTTACATAACATGTTCTCCACACACCCGACCCTTACATAACATGTTCCCGACCCTTACAGAACATGTCCTCCACACACCCGACCCTTACATAACATGTTCCCCACACAACCGACCCTTACATAACATGTTTTCCACACACCCGACCCTTACATAACATGTTCCCCACACACCCGACCCTTACAGAACATGTTCCCCACCCACCCGACCCTTACAGAACATGTTCTCCACACACCCGACCCTTACAGAACATGTTCCCCACCCACCCGACCCTTACAGAACATGTTCTCCACACACCCGACCCTTACAGAACATGTTCCCCACCCACCCGACCATTACAGAACATGTTCTCGACACACCCGACCCTTACAGAACATGTTTCTCACACACCCGACCCTTACAGAACATGTTCTCCACACAACCGACCCTTACATAACATGTTCTCCATACACCCGACCCTTACATAACATGTTCTCCACACACCCGACCCTTACATAACATGTTCTCCACACAACCGACCCTTACATAACATGTTCTCCACCCACCCGACCCTTACATAACATGTTCTCCACACAACCGACCCTTACATAACATGTTCTCCACACACCCGACCCTTACATAACATGTTCTCCACACAACCGACCCTTACATAACATGTTCTCCACACACCCGACCCTTACAGAACATGTCCTCCACACACCCGACCCTTACAGAACATGTTCCCCACACACCTGACCCTTACATAACATGTTCCCGACCCTTACAGAACATGTCCTCCACACCCGACAATTACAGAACATGTTCCCCACCCACCCGACCTTTACAGAACATTTCCTCCACACACCCAACCCTTGCATAACATGTTCTCCATACACCCGACCTTTACATAACATGTCCTCCACACACCCGACCCTTACATAACATGTTCTCCATACACCCGACCCTTACAGAACATGTTCCCCACCCACCCGACCCTTACAGAACATGTTCCCCACACACCCGACCCTTACAGAACATGTTTTCCACACACCCGACCCTTACAGAACATGTCCTCCACACACCCGACTCTCACAGAACATGTCCTCCACACACCCGACCCTTACATAACATGTTCTCCATACACCCGACCCTTACAGAAGATGTTCCCCACCCACCCGACCCTTACAGAACATGTCCTCCACACACCCGACCCTCACAGAACATGTCCTCCACACACCCGACCCTTACATAACATGTTCTCCATACACCCGACCCTTACAGAACATGTTCCCCACCCACCTGACCCTTACAGAACATGTTCTCCACACACCCGACCCTCAGAGAACATGTTCTCCACACAACCGACCCTTACAGAAGATGTTCCCCACACAACCGACCCTTACAGAACATCTTCTCCACACACACGACCCTTACAGAACATGTTTTCCACACACTCGACCCTTACAGAACATGTTCCCCACACACCCGACCATTACAGAACATGTTCTCCACCCACCCGACCCTTACAGAACATGTTCTCCACACACCCGACCCTTACAGAACATGTTTTCCACACACCCGACCCTTACAGAACATGTTCCCCACACACCCGACCCTTACATAACATGTTCTCCATACACCCGACCCTTACAGAACATGTTCCCCACCCACCCGACCCTTACAGAACATGTTCCCCACACACCCGACCCTTACATAACATGTTCTCCACCCACCCGACCCTTACATAACATGTTCTCCACACAACCGACCCTTACATAACATGTTCTCCACACACCCGACCCTTACATAACATGTTCTCCACACAACCGACCCTTACATAACATGTTCTCCACACACCCGACCCTTACAGAACATGTCCTCCACACACCCGACCCTTACAGAACATGTTCCCCACACACCTGACCCTTACATAACATGTTCCCGACCCTTACAGAACATGTCCTCCACACCCGACAATTACAGAACATGTTCCCCACCCACCCGACCTTTACAGAACATTTCCTCCACACACCCAACCCTTGCATAACATGTTCTCCATACACCCGACCTTTACATAACATGTCCTCCACACACCCGACCCTTACATAACATGTTCTCCATACACCCGACCCTTACAGAACATGTTCCCCACCCACCCGACCCTTACAGAACATGTTCCCCACACACCCGACCCTTACAGAACATGTTTTCCACACACCCGACCCTTACAGAACATGTCCTCCACACACCCGACTCTCACAGAACATGTCCTCCACACACCCGACCCTTACATAACATGTTCTCCATACACCCGACCCTTACAGAAGATGTTCCCCACCCACCCGACCCTTACAGAACATGTCCTCCACACACCCGACCCTCACAGAACATGTCCTCCACACACCCGACCCTTACATAACATGTTCTCCATACACCCGACCCTTACAGAACATGTTCCCCACCCACCCGACCCTTACAGAACATGTTCTCCACACACCCGACCCTCAGAGAACATGTTCTCCACACAACCGACCCTTACAGAAGATGTTCCCCACACAACCGACCCTTACAGAACATGTTCTCCACACACACGACCCTTACAGAACATGTTTTCCACACACTCGACCCTTACAGAACATGTTCCCCACACACCCGACCATTACAGAACATGTTCTCCACCCACCCGACCCTTACAGAACATGTTCTCCACACACCCGACCCTTACAGAACATGTTTTCCACACACCCGACCTTTACAGAACATGTTCCCCACACACCCGACCCTTACATAACATGTTCTCCATACACCCGACCCTTACAGAACATGTTCCCCACCCACCCGACCCTTACAGAACATGTTCCCCACACACCCGACCCTTACAGAACATGTTTTCCACACACCCGACCCTTACAGAACATGTCCTCCACACACCCGTCTCTCACAGAACATGTCCTCCACACACCCGACCCTTACATAACATGTTCTCCATACACCCGACCCTTACAGAAGATGTTCCCCACCCACCCGACCCTTACAGAACATGTCCTCCACACACCCGACCCTCACAGAACATGTCCTCCACACACCCGACCCTTACATAACATGTTCTCCATACACCCGACCCTTACAGAACATGTTCCCCACCCACCCGACCCTTACAGAACATGTTCTCCACACACCCGACCCTCACAGAACATGTTCTCCACACAACCGACCCTTACAGAAGATGTTCCCCACACAACCGACCCTTACAGAACATGTTCTCCACACACACGACCCTTACAGAACATGTTTTCCACACACTCGACCCTTACAGAACATGTTCCCCACACACCCGACCATTACAGAACATGTTCTCCACCCACCCGACCCTTACAGAACATGTTCTCCACACAACCGACCCTTACAGAACATGTTTTCCACACACCCGACCCTTACAGAACATGTTCCCCACACACCCGACCCTTACAGAACATGTTTTCCACACACCCGACCCTTACAGAACATGTTCCCCACACACCCGACCCTTACAGAACATGTTCACACACCCGACCCTTACAGAACATGTCCCCACCCGACCCTTACAGAATATGTTCTCCACACACCCGACCCTCACAGAACATGTTCCCCACACACCCGACCCTTACAGAACATGTTCCCCACACAACCGACCATTACATAACATGTTCTCCACACACCCGACCCTTACAGAACATGTTCTCCACACACCCGACCCTTACAGAACATGTCCTCCACACACCCGACCCTTACAGAACATGTTCTCCACACACCCGACTCTTACAGAACATGTCCTCCACACACCCGACCCTTACAGAACATGTTCCCCACACACCCGACCCTTACAGAACATGTTCCCCACACACCCGATCCTTACAGAACATGTTCTCCACCCGACCCTTACAGAACATGTCCTCCACACACCCGACCCTTACAGAACATGTTCCCCACACACCCGACCCTTACAGAACATGTTCCCCACCCGACCCTCACAGAACATGTTCTCCACCCACCCGACACTTATAGAACATGTTCTCCACACACCCTACCCTTACAGAACATGTCCTCCGCACACCCGACCCTTACAGAACATGTCCCCCACACACCCGACCCTTACAGAACATGTTCTCCACCCACCCGACACTTATAGAACATGTTCTCCACACACCCGACCCTTACAGAACATGTCCTCCGCACACCCGACCCTTACAGAACATGTCCCCCACACACCCGACCCTCACAGAACATGTTCTCCACACACCCGACCCTTACAGAACATGTTTCTCACACACCCGACCCTTACAGAACATGTCCTCCACACACCCGACCCTAACAGAACATGTTCTCCACCCGACCCTTACAGAACATGTCCTCCACACACCCGACCCTTACAGAACATGTTCCCCACACACCCGACCCTTACAGAACATGTTCCCCACACACCCGACCCTTACAGAACATGTTCTCCACCCGACCCTTACAGAACATGTCCTCCACACACCCGACCCTTACAGAACATGTTCCCCACACACCCGACCCTTACAGAACATGTTCCCCACACACCCGACCCTTACAGAACATGTTCTCCACCCGACCCTTACAGAACATGTCCTCCACACACCCGACACTTATAGAACATGTTCTCCACACACCCGACCCTTACAGAACATGTCCTCCGCACACCCGACCCTTACAGAACATGTTCTCCACCCGACCCTTACAGAACATGTCCTCCACACACCCGACCCTTACAGAACATGTTCCCCACACACCCGACCCTTACATAACATGTTTTCCACACACCCGACCCTTACAGAAGACGTTCTCCACACAACCGACCCTTACATAACATGTTCTCCACACACCCGACCCTTACAGAAGATGTTTTCCACACACCCGACCCTTACAGAAGATGTTCTCCACACACCCAACCCTTACAGAAGATGTTCTCCACACACCCGACCCTTACAGAACATGTTCTCCACACACCCGACCCTTACAGAACATGTTTTCCACACACCCGACCCTTACAGAACATGTTCTCCACACACCCGACCCTTACAGAACATGTTCTCCACACACCCGACCCTTACAGAACATGTTCCCCACACACCCGACCCTTACAGAACATGTTCTCCACACACCCGACCCTTACAGAACATGCTCTCCACACAACCGACCCTTACGTAACATGTTCTCCACACACCCGACCCTTACAGAAGATGTTCTCCACACACCCGACCCTTACAGAAGATGTTCTCCACACAGCCGACCCTTACATAACATCGCAAGATAGTGTCTGCGGACGCGGCAGCGGCGCGACAATCGCAAATCCATAGTATCTGCTGAAAAAATTTGTTCGGGAGATACAATAATCGGCAATATAGTGCGCTTTGACAACTGACATCATGCTAATCAGTCCACTTCTAGCCTAGTGAACGTTCAATTTGTAAAAAGCATGTGCAACAAGCAATGCTTCATTGCTTGTGGAATGCAGATATAGAAATCTTACCACAAAACAACCGCAGAACATCCTCAAACATATTGATCATGATGTCCCTTCAGCAAGCACCATGATTAAATTTACCCCATTTCCCCAAGCACCGTGCACGATTGGTACATTTAGCAAATTTTTCCTCCAAGCACCATTGTTACATTTAGCCTTATTTTCCCAAGCATCATTAGTAAATTTAGACCATTTCCCCTAGTATCATTAGTATATTTAGCCCTATTTCCTCAAGAAGCCTTGGTACATGTAGCGCCATTTCCCCCAGCACCATTAGTACATTTAGCCCCATTCCCAAGCACCATTAGTATATTTAGCCCTATTTACCAAACACCAGTAGTATGCTTAGCCCTATTTACGTTAGCCCTGCTTACCCAAGCACTATTAGTACATTGAGCCCCATTACCCAAGCGCCATTAGTATCTTTAGCCCTAAATTCTCAAGCACCATTAGTATGTTTAGCCCTATTTTGTCAAGCACCATTAGTACATTTAGCCTTATTTCCCCAAGCATCATTAGTAAATTTAGCCCATTTCCTCAAGTACCATTAGTACATTTGGCCCTATTTCCTCAAGCACAATTAGTACATTTAGCCCTATTTCCCCAAGAACCATTGTTACATTTAGCCCTATTTTCCCAGCACCGTTAGTACATTTAGTGCCATTTCAGCAAGCACCATTACGACATTTAGCCCTATTTTCCTGAGCACCATTAGTATGCTTAGCCCTACTTCCCCAAGCACCATTAGTAAATTTAGACCATTTCCCCAAATACCATTAGTACATTTAGCCCTATTTTCCCAAGCACCATTAGTATGTTCAGCCCTACGTTCCCAAGCACCATTAGTACATAAAGCTGGCACCAGACCTGCTCGTCCACACAGGTTTTATCGCGAAGGCTCTGGAGCAGTGCTGCCGTCCCAAACGAGTTGACTCGCGGTGCGGCTGAGGTGCGAGACAGGCGTAGGTGCTGTCAGAGTCAAGTCAAAGAGAGAGCATTAGTGTGAGAGTAGAGGGTCAGCACAGCAGAAAGAACGTTTTAGTCTAGCACTGTCATAGCTCACAGATAGTGGCTGATAGTACAGAAATTCAACAATGCACAAAATGCCACTGAAACCCACGGAATTTCATCATAAACTGAATATTTGGACGTCCAACAATGATCGACAGACTGCATCTTTTAGCTTTATTTGAAATTCAGTGAGCTTCTTCACCAAATAGTTCACTTCCTCACTTCACATACATTATGAGGCAAGATTGGTGGATTATTTTAGCAAATTATCAGTACTTTGAATATCACACATGCTGACTACATATTTGTTATTACCATTATCAGAATCACCGTATTAAACTTGGAATTAGAAAAATAGCAAATATTAAGTAAAAAAGACTAGAAAGCACCAAATACCACACTGAAACAAGTTAAATCCACAACCAACTAAATGACTTTGAGGAGAAAGTAAACGAAAGTAGAATAATATTCTAAAAATATAACAAAGGCAGCAACAAAAGTTTATAAAGGCTCCATACTCTGATGAAGAAGATTCTTCAAATATTTGGATCTGTAGAGCTTTTCATGCATGAGTGTTTTGTTTTAGCTCATGAGATGCTGACCATGTATGGATAGCCATGTATGCATTACTAATCATAGCAATGTTGACCATGTATGGATAGCCACATGCATCACCAATCTTGGTAATGTTGACCATGTAAGGATGGCCATGCATGGTACTGAGAATGGTAATATTGACCATGTATGGATGGCTGCGCACAGTACACCTTGGCATTGTTAAATATGTATGGATGGCCGCGCACAGTACTGACCTTCGTGATGTTGACCATGTATGGATGGCTGCGCACAGTACACCTTGGCATTGCTAAATATGTATGGATGGCTGCGCACAGTACTGACCTTCGTGATGTTGACCATGCCGGGGATCTTGGGAAGGGTGTCGTCAGCCTCTGAGACCTCAGCGGGCCCGGACGTGGGCTGTCCCGGAAGGTCCCAAGAGGTTTTGCCAGTACCGCTGTTGAAGTAGAAGGGCTGGCCCGCGGTGTCCTGGTGCAGACACCAGCCTCCCTCCAAGTACCGGAGCAGTGTGGAGCCGGAGGGCGGAGGCGGCGGGGCCGGGCGCTTTGACTGATGAATGTGAGCCTGGATTGTGGACAGATTGGCGTAGTTCGGAATCTCATCATCAGGGATTTCCTACTCACAAACAAAATGTAAAACACATTTAAACACAAGAAATAGCTGGTACAACAAGGTGCAAATGTCATTACATTTTTCGCTTATCAAACTTTATCCACCAGAACAATTACAAGTACCTTTGGTTGTGTCGACAGTTTATCACCTCCTTTGCTGACCGACATCCCTGATTCATCTTCTTTATCCACTTTGCTCTCAGCACATGATTGGTCAGTCGGTTTTGTTTCCTTTGACTCATCCTCGGCCAGTTTGTGTTCCTGGATTTCATCTAGGTTTGCGTAAGTCGGGATCTCGTTATTGTAGTTAATGTTAGTCGTGCGAGGCTGAGCTTTGGGCCGCTTTGTGTCGGCCGTCACTTCCCCGTTCGGGGCAGACACAGGCACGGCTGAGGCACTTGACGACCGGACGTGGCCCTGCTCCGGGGCTCTGACTAGTTTGGTTCGGTCCAGGCTGGCGGTCGTAGAAGGATGTGGAACGCCTTGATTTCTACTCAGAAACATGCTGCTGGGACGCACATTGTTGTCCGTACTGACGGAACCATTGCTGCTCTTCAAGGCGTCCTGTTTACCAACGAGGAACGTTGACACTGGACTTGGAGGTTGCTCCTCGGGTGTTTTAGGCTTCATGTCGGGGACTTTCACTGGTACTTCCTCCTTGCTGGGTACAATCGCGATAATATCACTTTGTTTATCTTCCTCATTGTCAGTTTCGATAGGTACCAGAGTGTCAAGCATTTGATCAAACTGTTTGATGACCGTGTCGTGGTCTAGCGCGGGCTGGGGGAGTTTGGGTTTAGGAGGTTTAGGCGGTGGTGGCTTCTTCTTGACTTTTTTGTCTGGCTCGACCTTCTGGATGATTTCTACGTAGTTTGCGGGCACGAACCTGGGTTTTTTGTCCTCGGGAGACGCGACTGCCCACCATTCCTCGTTAGACTGCTTCAGTAGCTTAAACTCCGTGCCTTTCTTGAATGTGATCTGTTCCCCTGCATGATTCTTGTACTCGTAATCATAGAGAACACGAACCATCGGACGTGTCGATTCTGGCGTAGCCATCCTAAAGGTTGTAATATGTTAATTTACCGGTAGTGATATTAACTATTTATTCTCTAAAATCACTACTGAACAAAGCCTTATTCAGTGATATCAACATTTTCACAGCCATAAAAACTCTACTGGACCTAACTTTTTCCTCGTTGAGCAGAGTAATGAATGTTCATTGTCTTAACTTTTTATTGTGGTCAATAATAAACATGATAAAGATAACTTGTGCAAATACAGTTTGTCAGACATTGACAGATTTTTTCTTTTGAAGGCCATGGCGACTGAATAACAGTTTTGATTTCTGAGAAAGAAACATTGATGAAATCTGAAACACATCTGGTATACCCTCTTAAGTAACACATTAGAAACCCAGAAATATGTTCAAGTACTGCATGTCATAGACATAAACATCATACTGAGCAATGGGCAGGCCCCATAAAACAATGCTATGTCAAGATGATGATAATCTGCTTGAGTAGATAAGGTCACCCTACCTTGCAGTAAACACTTGTGGCTTCCTATTGTATGATCTAGGCTGTGGATACACCAGTTAGGCAGAATCTGGGTAAGATGCAACCAGGCATAACAGTGTGTGAGACACCAGTCAGTGGAGCCAGGCCAAGAGGCAACCAGGCACAACAGTGTGTGAGACACCAGGCAGTGGAGCCAGGCCGAGAGGCAACCAGGCACAACAGTGTGTGAGACACCAGTCAGTGGAGCCAGGCCAAGAGGCAACCAGGCACAACAGTGTGTGAGACACCAGTCAGTGGAGCCAGGCCAAGAGGCAACCAGGCACAACAGTGTGTGAGACACCAGTCAGTGGAGCCAGGCCAAGAGGCAACCAAGCACAACAGTGTGAGAGACACCAGTCAGTGGAGCCAGGCCAAGAGGCAACCAGGCACAACAGTGTGAGAGACACCAGTCAGTGGAGCCAGGCCAAGAGGCAACCAGGCACAACAGTGTGAGAGACACCAGTCAGTGGAGCCAGGCCAAGAGGCAACCAGGCACAACAGTGTGAGAGACACCAGTCAGTGGAGCCAGGCCAAGAGGCAACCAGGCACAACAGTGTGAGAGACACCAGTCAGTGGAGCCAGGCCAAGAGGCAACCAGGCATAACAGTGTGAGAGACATGTTAATTACCTTGTTGTTGCCCAAAAGACAGATTTCTCTGCCCTGTGTGATTACAGTGCATTTGCCTATGTTCACTAAGTAGAGGGTCATTTGTATTGTAAATTGATATTTGGGACCATAAAACAGTGTTTACTGTAGAGAGTTGTTCACTATAGAGAGGTGTGCACTAATCGGAAGAGCACCTCAACGTTAAAAGATAGGTGTTCATTTGGGACCGGGAAGAAGTGTTCACTAACTGGAGTTGTTCACTGACCAGAGGTGTTCACTAATGGAGGTTTGACTGTACTGTGTAATGTTAACTTAATCAGCAATATTCTTCTGTCTTCACCAGAAATATCAGTTCTCTATTTTGGACAAGTTATAAGAGATTTACATCTATGTCGAAGTGGATATTTCAATGCCTGAAATGAGTTAGATGATCTACACCCAGTACACATGACCTATACCCAGTACACATGACCTATATTCAGTACAGATGACCTATATCCATTACACATGACCTATATCCAGTACACATGACATATATTCAGTACACATGACCTATATCCAGTACACATGACCTATATCCAGTACACATGACCTATGTCCAGTACACATAACCTATACCCAGTACACCAGTGATTAGGAAGACTTGGGGGATTGCGCGAATCGCGCATAACTTCGAAATATCCCGCATACAACAGTTTATCAGTGCGCCCAATGCGCGCACTGTAAATATTTGCGAATGTTATGTTTTTATTGGAATTATTGCGAAAGTTTGGAAATCAATCGTATGACGATCTTCCATTATGTTGGGGCGCCCTTGATGTCAGTGTCAGACGGTCTCTAGACTTAGTCTAGAAACCGCTGAACAGATTGGCTGGCTGAGCATAATTTGGGGTATCCCATGACGTCATATTTGACGGTTTCTAGATTTACAAACATCCACTGACAGTTTTTGACACCGCTCTCGGGAGTTGTCAGTGCCTCCAAATAAGTTGATTATCCTAAATTCTGCATCCATGGCAATTTATTTAAAAAAAACACAATGACAAAGAAACTTTGTTTCATGCGATGAAAGATTGAACTGAGCTGCAGCGGCAGGAAGCAGCCCACACAGTCACCGGCAACAACCACGTGTTACTGTTGACATATATACACACTGACAGCAGGCATTCACGGTGGTGATTCAGATCGTGATGATGACAATGACAGGTTTCTCACGCACACAATTATAGCTACGACTACCGCAGTTGATGATTGAATAAAATCGTTTTTAAAAGTACAAATCCAAAATGTCCCACAACTTTTAGAAAATCCCCCATAACTTTTTGAAAATCCCCCATAACTTTTGAAAATCCCCCATACATTTCAAACTGAAGGGGGGATTCTCTCATACTTCGAGTTCCTCTTCCCAATCACTGTACACATGACCTATATTCAGTACACATGCCCTATACCAAGTACACATGACCTATATTCAGTACACATGACCTATACCCAGTACACATGACCTATACCCGGTACACATGACCTATATCCAGTACACATGACCTACACCCAGCACACATGACCTATATCCAGTACACATGACCTATATCCAGTATATATGACCTATACCCAGTACACATGACCTATATCCAGTACACATAACCTATACCCAGTACACATGACCTATACCCAGTACACATGACCTATATCCAGTACACATGACCTATACCCAGTACACATGACCTACACCCAGTACACATGACCTATATCCACTACACATGACCTATACCCAGTACACATGACCTATATTCAGTACACATGACCTATACCCAGTACACATGACCTATATCCAGTACACATAACCTATACCCAGTACACATGACCTATACCCAGTACACATGACCTATATCCAGTACGCATGACCTATATCCAGTACACATGACCTACACCCAGTACACATGACCTATATCCAGTACACATGACCTACACCCAGTACACATGACCTATATCCAGTACACATGACCTATATCCAGTACACATGACATCTACCCAGTACACATGACCTATATCCAGTATACATGACTTATATCCAGTACACATGACCTACACCCAGTACACATGACCTATACCCAGTACACATGAGCTTTACCGCAATCTGCGTGGAGAGTTCCAACTTCTAGGTCACCAAGTACCATAATACCTCATGTTTTTTTTCCCCAAGACCACGAGCACTTGCAGTGTCTGGCACGTGCAGCCCTAACAACTACACTTGCTACGAGTAACCGGTCACTGTCAGATTTTACTATCAAGGTTAACTGGTCACATAATGGTGAACTCGTCGTGCCCATACCAATACGGACATTTATCCTAGTAGTAGTAGTAGTAGTAGTAGTAAGTTTATTGACATAACACATGTTACAATGTCAGGGGTAAGTGTCACTAACATGTGCTCTCATATTCTGAGCAATTTTACCAAACGTCATTCATGCCTTATTGTTGTGCTCAAATCAATGTGCTAACGGCAATTAGCATGCAACGCTGGGCATATTTCTCAAATAGAGTCTCGCACACATAATTAATTGCAGGTGATATGCTTCATATATCTACAAACATCGATGTACCAGCACAAAAAACAATCCGCAATCTACCAAACCTCTGTGTTTGGGCTTCATTTCGTACATTCACTTGTTCCTTGCCTTCACTTCACCGACTACACAAAGCCCATTGCAAGATCTAGGCTAAATTCATAAATTGCTACAATTACGGTTCATCCTATAAATTGAATGATTTTGCCAGACCTGTGCACTTGGCAAAGAAGAAGTAGGCGTACGTCTTTGCTAGTGCAGACCATTGTTTTATTATAAACGTCATGCATCGAATGATGGAATCTAGCCAAACTAATATGTCTGCGTGTGGTAGACTTATACCTAAAATTTGTTAGTTGATGGCGGCACACGATTGACTCTTTCCCCGCCAAGCCGGCCATATGGGGTATACGCGACCCGGCCGCACACGCGACCCGGCCGCCCGTTACCTCCCATATATCATAGCGCTCGCAGCAGCAGTGTGATCACCTGCATGCATGGACGGACATGCCTGGGTGCCGATTGAAGTGTCGTGGTCTCTGATGCATTGTGTGTTTGAGATGCTCGACCAATCATGATTAATGGTGTAATAAATAAACCATGTTGATTTATTGAAACTTACCTGATTCAACTGATTCAAACTTATCTGATTTAAACTATCACGCGCCTCATATTAATTCTGGTTACTTTTTGACAGTTTTCCCTTTTTTCATTGCACTTTTGGTTTTTTGTCTGGTGGCTTCCTTAAATCTGCCTCCAATCCCTAAACAGCTAAAGGATTCTTCAAAGCTTCTGTTTCTGTATACCTTCTTTTGTTGTACGTGGCGAATGGATGCCAGTAATCTAGCTAATTGCACTTAGTGGTAATCTGCTTCAATGCTGACGGTTCGGTTTGGAATCAATGACAATGAACTATATACATATAATTTATTGTCGGCCAAAAGGCCTAGATATTATACCAATAAGATGATGGGTTTCTGCAATATTTGACAATAACCTACTAGGCCTAATGATTACATGCTTTGGTATGAGATATAAAATTACATATGTGTATGTAACAGGTACGTATTTTACGTTAGTTATAATTTGGCAGTTCGCATTTCACTTTTGTGACTGAGTCCGTTAGTGTCGGGAATTTTCCCTTCGGCGTCAGTTGCTTAGAGACAGTCAAACCGTCCACACTGACTGTGTGCATTTATTGTTTATTTTCCTGTCTCTGCAGGTGAGTTTCCTTTTGTGACATTAATATTTGTCTTTGATCATGTCCCTTATCATATCCTGTGATTTCGGAGTATTCGTATAGATGATTTCATTTGGCTAGAATCTGTAACTGTGACGGGATGCTGATTTGCACCTTTTATCGCTCATGTAAACATTGTAATTTGTCGTTGTATTTCGGTGCTATTGAGCATTCGTCACAGTTGCCGATGTCATACTTGGTTAGTGTATGTAGTATGTTGTAGTTTTAGTCATTCATAACTTTGTAGTATTCACCAGTATTATGTAATCACTTCGTTTACCAGTTAGTATATCTCTGGTCAATCTGTATTCTGGTAGTTTGGTAACTATGGTAACTATTTTATCATAGTTAGCATCAGGTATTATGCTATTCAGGTATTATTGCTCACTACTGGCCTAGCATCTACGGCTGATGCCACAGATTGTATTTTATTGAATAAACCGTTACAACCTATCTATAGATCTTCTGTGTGGAGCACAAGGGGCGGACCATAACTGAATACAGCGGGTCAGGGTACAACACAACACCCAAGACAAATATCCGTTACAATGGAGGCTCTTCCACTAACCAGAATACAGAATAACTAACAATACACAATTAATCTGGTACTGGTGGAAAGGGGGAAGTCAGCTACTCCCAATGGAAATATGAGGTCTTCTGAATGCGGGAAAAACTTCATCGTCCATCCTGATTGCAGTTCGACGTTCAGTACGGGGCACTGCAGCAGAGGTCTTGCGTTACCTTGGTGAACACGTCACGGTTTCAGATATCCTACATAAGTTTGACATCACCTTTGGGAATGTTCTGTCTGTTCCTCAGCTCTATAGTGCATTCTACAGTGCCACTCAGAAGTCCAATGAGTCAATTACAGCTTGGGGTTGTCGTCTTGAGGAAACACTCAGCCAGCTCCAGGAACGTGGCGCAGTGACATCTGCTGAGAGTCGTGGAATGTTGAGGACCCAATTCTGGATGGGACTGAGTACTGAGAAGATGAAGGATGCCACGCGACACAAATTCGATGCTGGAGATTCCTATGATGATCTTGTTCGTGCTCTCCGCACTTGGGAATTGGAGCAAGCCCGTAAAAAAGTCCGTGCAGCAGAGTGTTCAACAGCCTAACCAAATGGAGGAATTGTGAACTAGGATGGACCAAATGGTGAAAGCGATGGAAAGTCTTCAAGATAAAGTAGCCAATCTGGAATCGCGTGCATCTAAACCTGAGCAGGAAGTCAAGATGGCTAAGCCTAAGACTAAGGTATCCTGCTCCAGATGTGGGCGCCGGGGACACGAACTTGAAAAGTGCCATGCTCGCTTTCATGCCAATGGTAAGGCTTTAAACGAGTAGCCGCCCGTCTTCCAGGGTCCAAGACGCGACGTTCGCGCAATTCATCAAAGCGACCCAACATTTCAACACACGAAATGACGGAAACCCTCACTCATAAGAATACTCCGATTGTAGGTTTAGCCAATGAGGTTGAATTGACCATCAATGGTGTACCCTGCTTGGGACTGCTTGACACGGGATCACAGATCACTTCTGTAGCTCATTCTTTCCTACAGGCTAACTTCCCAAATGTCCCTATCGACTCCATCGAGGACTTTGTGGAAATTCATGGAGCATCCGGGGATACCGTAGGATTCCATGGAGTGGTCGCTCTGGACATAGGCATGCCGAGGTCGGATTCCATAGTGATCTCCACACCGACGGTAGTTGTGAATGATACCTTGTACAATTCCAGAGTGCCTGTCATTATAGGAACAAACTTCCTACAAATGGTGAACCTGAAGGGTTAGGAATTCTCAGCCAACTGGAAGGTAGCAGTTTCTTCCAATCATGCCCGAGCTGGAATTACTTCTGGGGATTATGTCAGCCCTGTGATGTCATGCAAGCAAGTCCAGGTCCCAGCTAATTCGAAGATGTTGGTGAAGGGTATCACCTGAGTTGGTCCTGTTGGTCGTCTGCTTGTATCTGGAGAGGAAGGTGATTATGGGACTCTTCCCAATGGTCTCGCTCTGATACCTACTGTACAATATGTCACCAGTTTCTCCCAGACAGCAACAACATGTAAACTTGAGGTACATAACATCACCGACACTCCAATCACTGTCCCTGCCAAGACTCAACTGTGTCAACTCTTCCGAGTGAACGTTGTTTATGCACATCATCTCACAGACACTACTTCGGAGTCATCTGTTGTCCAGAGTCAGATGCACAATGTCACTTCTGACTCTTCTCACTCAACCGATTCTGTCTTTCTTGAGAAGTTTAAGCTGCAGGACTCGGAATTGGATGTGGAGCAGCGGCATCAGGTCCAAGAGCTCCTTCTGAAATGGAAGCCCATCTTTGCTGGAGATGACATGGATCTCGGCCGGACCTCTACAGTTGTCCACAGTATAAAACTTAAAGACCAGACTCCTTTCAAACAAAGATATCGACGAGTCCCGCCAACTACGTATAAGGAAGTCCGTGATCATATCCAGGAGATGCAGTACTGCGGAGTCATCCGTCCAAGCAAGAGCCCTTTTGCTTCCCCGATCGTCCTAGTTCGAAAATCTGATGGTGGACTCCGGTTCTGTATCGACTACAAAAAGTTGAACTCAGAAACTATCAAGGATGCCCATGCTCTTCCTCGAATTGAGGAAACTCTAGACATACTTTCTGGGTCTCATTGGTTCACTGCATTAGATCTCAAAGCCGGATACTGGCAGGTGGAAGTTGCCGAGGAGGACAAAGCCAAGACCGCTTTTACAGTGGGACCCCTCGGTTTTTACGAATTTAACCGCATGCCCTTCGGTCTCGTGAATGCTCCGGCCACGTTTCAGCGATTAATGTCTGTCTGCATGCAAGAACTCAATCTCACCCAGTGTTTATTGTACTTGGACGACATTATTGTCTTTTCTGGCACTTTTGAGGAACATCTTCAGCGTTTGGAAAATATCTTCCACCGGCTTCAAGAACATGGCCTTAAGCTTAAACCTTCAAAGTGTTCCTTGTTTCGCAGTCGAGTCAAGTACCTGGGTCACATTGTTTCCCACGAGGGCATCCAAACTGACCCGGAGAAGATACAAGTTGTCAAGGAATGGAAGACTCCATCGTCAGTCAAGGAATTACGCCGTTTCCTTGGCTTTACCGGGTTTTACAGACGCTTCGTGAAAGATTATTCTCGTATCGCCCGACCTCTGTATGACCTTTTGAAGGACCCTGAGACTAGGAGCCCCACGAAAGCTGGTCGGAAGCTTAAAGCATGTAGCGGATCTTTTCGCTGGGAGGCTGCCCAGGAGAATGCGTTTACTCGGCTTATTAAGAGTCTAACCACAGCTCCGGTTCTTACCTATGCTAACTACTTAGATCCGTTTATCTTGCATACGGATGCCAGCGGTGATGGCCTCGGTGCCATTCTCTACCAGGAACAAGATGGAGTCCGCCGAGTTATTGCCTATGCCAGTCGAGGTTTGAGCCCATCAGAGAAAAATTATCCAGCTCACAAGTTGGAATTTCTCGCCCTTAAGTGGGCGATAACACACAAGTTCAGGGACTTTCTTTACGGAGCTCGCTTCAGTGTCTATACGGACAATAATCCTCTGACTTATGTGCAGACTACGGCCAAGTTGGACGCGACAGGACACCGATGGTTGTCGGAACTTTCGTGCTTCGATTTTGACATCTATCATGCGGGGAAAAAAAACATCGATGCGGATGCCCTATCCCGGATTACCCATGAATCCCATCATCTTGATACCGATGTCGTCACCGCCATTTGCCATTCACAGACAGCAATCCCATTTGTGGAGAACCTGGGGGTGGATCCTGCTGTGGTACAGGCCTTCTCACACTCGGAGATGACCACCATGTCAAATGCAGAGTGGGTCAAGGAGCAGCGGGAAGACCCCTGTTTGGCAGAAGTGATACGCTGCATCCGGAAGGAACTTGATAATCTGGATCCTGATGATCCTCGGTATAAACCATACCTGAGACAACTTCCCAAACTATTCCTGAAGGATGAAGTGTTGTACCGTCATCGTAAGGTGGATGGAAGTGATACACCACAACTTGTTCTTCCTGCCAAATATCACCACCTTGCTCTCCATGGGTTACATCAGGACATGGGTCACCCTGGAATTCATCGCACATTGGAACTACTCCAGGACCGATTCTTTTGGCCAACTATGCGGGCTGATGTCCAGGAATGGGTTGGAACCTGTGGCCGTTGTGTCCGGAGGAAGGGTGAGGCAGGACGTGCTCCGTTGGTCTCCGTTTCTACAAATCAGCCATTAGAATTAGTCTGTATGGACTTCCTGAGTCTTGAAGGATCCAAGGGTATCAAGGATATACTTGTCATAACCGATCACTTCACCAGGTATGCAGTTGCGGTAGCCAAGAACCAAACTGCACGGACTACGGCTGATGCCCTGTTTCATAATTTCATCATTCATTACGGATTTCCATCTCGTCTCCATTCTGACCAAGGGAGAAATTTCGAATCGAAAGTCATCTCCAGATTATGTGAACTTGGGAACATCAAGAAGAGCAGGACAACGCCCTATCACCCCATGGGAAATGGACAAACTGAGCGCTTCAACCGGACCTTGCTTAACATGTTGGGAACTCTTCCTCCGAATGCTAAGGCCAACTGGAAGATGCATGTTGCCCCCATGGTTCATGCATATAACTGCACCAGGAGTGATGCGACCGGATACAGCCCTCACTACCTAATGTTTGGGAGGCAGCCCCGTTTACCGGTAGATCTCCTCCTTGGTATCTCGGAGAAAGTTGAAGCAGAAGCTCAGGAGTATGACTCGTATGTCGTTGGACTCAAGCAACGGTTACAAGAAGCTTACAAGGTTGCAGCTTCCGTATCCACTCCCACCAGACAACGCCACAAGCATTTGTATGATCGTCGGTCTAAGGGACCAGTACTAGCTCTTGGAGACCGAGTTTTGATCCGCAAGGTGGGATTTCAAGGCCCTCACAAGTTGGAGGACACTTGGAGTTCTACGGTCTATGTCATCAATAAGCAGCCTGACGAGACATACCCGTCTATCAAGTCATTCCGGAAGGGAAGCGTGGGCCCACAAAGACCCTTCACCGGAACCTCTTACTGCCTGTCGGGAATCTGTTAGAGGAGGAGGATTTTAACTGTCCCCATTCTACAGTCTCCAGAAAGCCTTCAACGAGAGCTACACGACAGGTTGAGGAATCGTCCGACAGTGATTCGTCAATGTCATTTGTTGCCGTCACTTTAGTGGACGATGTTGCTGCTGGACCAGAGCAAGTTGTTGTGGATGATGTTGTCATTGAAGACCACCACGTGGATACTCTTCAGGAGGTGGCACCGTTAGAGTTAGTTCCACCGGATCTGGATGCAGCCGAGACCAGTATACTGGAAGATCCAACTTCCACTCTTCCGATGCCTCAAGGTTCGGATCATGCATCATCTGAGAGTGAAGGGACTACTTCTGAAACCGATGATGTTGAAGATCCTGCACCAATACCACGACCAAAACGGAATCGCCGACCACCACAGTGGTACACATCAGGCGATTTTGTTACCTGATCTAAACAATTCTATGGTGTATATATTCTTGTTCTGTCAAATAAACTCGTTTACACACTGAGTTAAGTGACTTTTATATTGTGTGGTATGTATGTGGTATGAATGTGTAGTTCAGATTTAATGTCAAGGGACGACATTTTCCCAACCCAGGGGTAAATGTAACAGGTACGTATTTTACGTTAGTTATAATTTGGCAGTTCGCATTTCACTTTTGTGACTGAGTCCGTTAGTGGCGGGAATTTTCCCTTCGGCGTCAGTTGCTTAGAGACAGTCAAACCGTCCACACTGACTGTGTGCATTTATTGTTTATTTTCCTGTCTCTGCAGGTGAATTTCCTTTTGTGACATTAATATTTGTCTTTGATCATGTCCCTTATCATCTCCTGTGATTTCGGAGTATTCGCATAGATGATTTCATTTGGCTAGAATCTGTAACTGTGACGGGATGCTGATTTGCACCTTTTATCGCTCATGTAAACATTGTAATTTGTCGTTGTATTTCGGTGCTATTGAGCATTCGTCACAGTTGCCGATGTCATACTTGGTTAGTGTATGTAGTATGTTGTAGTTTTAGTCATTCATAACTTTGTAGTATTCACCAGTATTATGTAATCACTTCGTTTACCAGTTAGTATATCTCTGGTCAATCTGTATTCTGGTAGTTTGGTAACTATGGTAACTATTTTATCATAGTTAGCATCAGGTATTATGCTATTATCACTATTGATATCTGGTTTCACGTAAATTATGTAATGTTATTGATTAGTGAGTTGCTTAGAGACAGTCAAACCGTCCACACTGACTGTGTGCATTTATTGTTTATTTTCCTGTCTCTGCAGGTTGCTCACTACTGGCCTAGCATCTACGGCTGATGCCACAGATTGTATTTTATTGAATAAACCGTTACAACCTATCTATCTTCTGTGTGGAGCACAAGGGGCGGACCATAACTGAATACAGCGGGTCAGGGTACAACACAACACCCAAGACAAATATCCGTTACATGTAATTATATTTTGCTCGCAACATCTATCTCTTATAGGCCTACATTTGTTAAAATGAAAACTACAATGTAGTAAAAAGTTTGTGTGAGTGAAAACAACAAATTCATGTTCAACTAGACGTCAAGGCCTAAAGGCCTTGGAGGCATTTCAGGGTGAAGCATGAAAAAAACAAAATGCTGACATGATAAGTTCCCAATGAGACCGTTTCCGAGATATCGACAGAAACGAAAAATGCCGACTCAGCGAAAAAATTTAAGGTCAAGGTCAAAGGTCATCCATCATTCCCGGCCCCTCAGGGCCGGGTATATGTGATTGTCGTTGACCTCACCCCATGTATTTCCTGTCTTCCGACTTCACCAGACGACTCTCTTACATTCAGCATACACTGGTGTTGGTTTCGCGAATTTGAAATAGAAGCCGATATATTCTGTTAAGCTGATACAAAAGCATTGCCAATAATAATTCTTCAAACAACAATCATCATATGGCAATGTAAACTGATGTTTTAAATTAGATCGCATGTCGAATGCGCAAGTGCAATTACCGATTCTCCTGTCAGTTATCTTAGAACTCGCAAAGTATGACCGCTCCAATTGTGTGGTTATAATTACTGTAATTACTTATATTACTACACCAAGAAGTAACCACTAGGAATATGTTGTATTGCAGCGGTTAACAAGGACGAATTACTTTTAAGCATTTTAGACAACAGTTTTAGATACTCATTCCGAATTATTTCGACTGTGTTGAGCTAATATTAAGCTATTTCTCTCGAGACGACCAGGGACTAATTGTCGAAGCGCATGTGCATGTGTATGAGGTCTATGAATCTAGGCAGAGTGTAGGCAGAGTAGGCCCCTCAAATTCCGATCCGCCAGAGAGTGTACACTCTGGCTTCAATGGCTTGGCTCAGTCGGCTGCCCGCTTATCCAACTCCTGATCCCCCCCCCCTCCTCCTCCCCCCCCCCCCCCCTGCCGAATTTTCACTGCATATCGCTCGAAACACGGCATCCTACAGGGAGGGGAATACACGGCCCTATACGTCTACATGGTCTACGGATATTTGTCCGGCATGACGCCCGGTAGGACTACTACTATATTCGTGGCAATTGAAGTTGAATGGGCAACGAGCGATCCCACGGTGGTCATACTTTGCGCGCTATTGTGCGGGCTTCGCTGTATTCTGTGAATTGTAATTGTACTACTGTACATGTACTCTGATTTTCTCTAACTCGTTTTTCACTGATATTATTGCGATGCTAAATGATATCATATTATAACTTAGCATATTCATCTGGGCATCATGCGGCAAATTCTTGCATAATTTTAGATTTCTAACTCGAGAATTGAAAAAGCTGGTAATCTACCCCAATGTCGTTAAGTTTCAGTCCCAATTTCGTATATATGCCAAGCTATGGGCCTAGTGTGCAGGAACTATACATTTGTTCATTGTAATAGGCCTGCACATATTCATCAAATCCTGCTACCTGTTTATGAATATTTAAGGTAGTCCGCTCCAAACAGTGAGGGGAGGGGGTCAAAGAGTTTTTCAAAATAAATGACTGTATTAACAAAATCTAGAGCTTCAAAATGACATACTTTGTAGAGTAACTGATCAGCATCCTAAAACTGAAAAGAAAATACGGGGTCACCGTATCCGTTCTCTTGGAAAACAAGATGCAAGATGTAAATATGGGCAAAAAATGTGTAAAAATACCATAAATTAAGTCATTTTAGTAAATGTTTGTGATTTTTTATCGAATATGTCGAAGAAACAAGCACGGTGACCCCCTATTTTCTTTTCAGTATTAGAATGCTGATCAGTTACTCTATAAAATATGTTATTTTGAATAGATAATATTCAAGATATCGCTTTTAAATTTTGACAATTCATTACCTCCCTCTTTGTAGCGTACTACGTTAAAGGGAGTGGAAATTGGTTTTTGTTCATAATTCTTGATAGGTTGTTATGCCCTATTGATAATTTTCTTGCATATCTACGGGAAGGGGTTAGACCTGATTAGACTGTGGAAAGTCTTAAGAATATTATAAAGGCGTTTCGTGTGCCTATATATGTTTGGAGGATATTGCTAATGCCGCGTGTTAAACTGGAAGATAGGTTCTGGGGAGACTCATGGAACTGGAATTCAGTAGGATGTTTTTAACAGAGCTGCCGACGGATAGTAAACTCACGGTCAAAGACCGGTACCTGGGTACTGCCATGGCGATCTAACAAGGATACGGTACATCTGACTTTAAATAGACTTGGGGGAGATAAATTGACTGAGGATGTAACAGTTTCTCGCACCAGTTACTTTGATGTGGCTGATTGTCTGACTTTCTATTTGAACTGTATAAATATTGGTGCGACTTATTCATATGGAAATAAAACTGTGTAATCAAGTTTTATGGGACATCTTCTTACAATTTGAACTCGATATTCAGTATTGTGATTCCATGGAAAACATGTACACATAAAAGGGCCGGGTTTTCTGCCATGTTTTTCTAGAAACATGGCGTTATACTTGTACCCTATGTACATGTTTGTCTAGGGCGACGAGTCCGAAAATAACATCCGTTTCGCTCTACGACGTACCATTTCCGAGATATCGACGAAAACGAAAAATGCCGACTCAGCGAAAAAATTTAAAGTCAAGGTCAAAGGTCATCCATAATACCCCTAAGACATGTTTGTCTAGGGCGACGAGTCCGAAAATAACGTCTGTTTCGCTCTACGACGCACCGTTTCCGAGATATCGACGAAAACGAAAAATGCCGACTCAGCGAAAAAATTTGAGGTCAAGGTCAAAGGTCATCCATAATACCCCTAGGACATGTTTGTCTAGGGCGGCGAGTCTGAAAATAACGTCCATTTCGCTCTACGACGCACCGTTTCCGAGATATCGACGAAAACGAAAAATGCCGACTCAGCGAAAAAAATTGAAGGTCAAAGGTCATCCATAATACCCTATATACATGTTTGTCTGGGGCGACGAGTCCAAAAATAACATCCGTTTCGCTGTACGACGTACCATTTCCGAGATATCGACGAAAACGAAAAATGCCGACTCAGGGAAAAAATTTAAGGTCAAGGACAAAGGTCATCCATAATACCCTTAAGACATGTTTGTCTAGGGCGACGAGTCCGAAAATAACGTCCGTTTCGCTCTATGACGCACCGTTTCCGAGATATCGACGAAAACGAAAAATTGCCGACTCAGCGAAAAAATTCAAGGTCAAGGTCAAAGGTCATCCATAATACCCTTACGACATGTTTGTCTATGGCGACGATATTCCGAAAATAACGTCTGTTTCGCTCTACGATGCACCGTTTCCGAGATATCGACGAATACGAAAAATGCCGACTCAGCAAAAAAAATTAAGGTCAAGGTCAAAAGGTCATCCATAATACCCCTAAGACATGTTTGTCTAGGGCGACGAGTCCGAAAATAATGTCCGTTTCGCTCTACGACGCACCGTTTCCGAGATATCGACATAAACGAAAAATGCCGACTCAGCGAAAAAATTTAAGGTCAAGGTCAAAGGTCATCCATTATACCCCTTAGACATGTTTGTCTAGGATGACGAGTCTGAAAATAACGTCTGTTTCGCTCTACGACGCACCGTTTCCGAGATATGCATGAGAGCCTCAAGGATGACTCAGCTAAAATTATTTCGAGCCCTAGGTCAAAGGTCGTTTGACGAATCGGCCTCAAAATCAATAGGCTTCTTCCCTGGTGATATATGAACCTCCATGCAAAGTTCCACAGTCATTGCTATAACACTTTTTGAGTTATCGTGCGGAAACCAGAAACATTGATTTCATCCTCACGGACCTCACGGACCCCGGAGCCGGCTCAAAAACAATAGGCTTCTTCCACACAACATTTCTGACCAGCAGTGAAAATTTGGCGAAGATACATCGAGGCAAACTGAAGTTATCGTGCGGAAACCAAAAAGTGAAAAAAAAAAGAAAAAAAAAAAAAAAAAAAGAAAAAAAAAATTTTTGACAAAACCATAAAGGCATTTCTGCTGAAATGCCTTAATGATAATATTCCTTTATTCATCTTATTTTACATGACAAACTCTAGTCTCAGCCGTCTGTCCTCGGGCTTTTAAAATCATTTCACAACCAGGATATCGCAATTTTCGCCTGTCAAAAATACCGAAGACATGTTCAATAATAACCATATTTAAAAGTCCATTCAAATATGTTCAGAAGTCACGGCTATCAGCCATCTCACTCTTGCTGCACGCTATGATATACGAGAGGTAACGGGCGGCCGGGTCGCATGTGCGACCGGGTCGTATGTGCGGCCTGGTCGCGTGTAGACCAACCATATCATGTCAGTTTGGAGGCGCACCAGTAGTTTACACGCTCAAATGAAAGATAAATATCAACTACTTTTTCATTCATCAATTGTTCATTCATCAACAGTATAAATCGCAAGTGCTGCCTGATCCTAGGCTCTGCCCCCGAATAGTGCTAGACGTCTAGGTAGTAGGTGTGAATAATAGTTTATTATGTAAATTGCAGCTTATTCCGTAAGATGCTATAGTATAGAGGCGGCCATAACCCGTGGTGACCGTCTAGACTCTAGATACAGTACCGGCAGGGGTGGGATTTTTTAATAGGGGGGGTGCTCTTCTTAAATGTATGTAATCTTGAAATAGTGTGAGCGAGCGTAGCGAGCGAAGCCTTATGCGGTCTGGGGGTTTGGGGGACGCCGTAAGCCTGCCGATAAATTTCTGGAATTTAGTGTCTCTGAGATGGTTTCTAAGGTGTATTTACAACTGTACCTTGTGAAATCACTAAGTAGATTTTCACTTTAGGAGTCTGCTTTTGTTGTGAATGGAGGATACATCACTGACTAGCGAGTGAAGCCTTATGCGGTCTGGGGGTTTGGGGGGCGCCGTAAGCCTGCCGATAAATTTTTGGAATTTAGTGTCTCTGAGATGGTTTCTAAGGTGTATTTTACAACTGTACCTTGTGAAATCAATAAGTAGAATTTTACTTTAGAAGTCTGCTTAGTTCTGTTGTTAATGAAGGATAGATTTTCAAAGAAAGGAATATCTAATAGCCCTACCATTCTGAGGCTGTTCTAAGGTTCTTATGCACCAGACATGGTGATGGTCAATTGTTTAATAATAAAGATAAGATATAATTATCTTCCAAGTTATGCCGACATCCAGAATTATATCCAGAGTTATAAAGAACCCTGTCTGTAACAAATAAATAAAAAATATCCCCTGTGTATACTCAATGACAGTTTCAGTATGAAGTCACGTGTGTCGGACTAGATTTATTATTGGAGGGGTGGAGGGGGGGTGGCAAGCTGGTTAGAGGAGTCAAGCGACCGAGCGAAGTGAGGTGGATAGGTGGTAGCTCAAACGGCGTGGGGTCTGGGGCCCGCTCAAGGGCCCCAGAAGCCATAGCTTTTTTCATGTTCTGTGGTTGATTCTGAGCTCTCTCTGGCTCTGATTGAGTATTTTTCATTCCACACATGCATGTAAATATTGCTGGTATTTAAATTTATTTATCCCAAAACTACTCATTGTCACTTTACATATCATATGTCATATAACTTGAAGAACTCATGATAAATGACACTCGATTGCATAATTATTGACCAATGAATGTTAGGCCTATGTAACGCTGTAATGCACCTTAACATATTTCTGAGTCACAGATTTTTTTGTTGAAAATATATTGTGGGGCTCTACCCCCCTCCCTCCGCTCCCCCCCTCCCTCCGCTCCCCGAGGCCCCCCCCCCCCCCCCCCCGGGTCAAAAATATCAAACAAGGAAAATTACACTCATATTTCGTTACATAGGTGCATACCCACATTTTATATATTATAGCTTTTTGCTCTCTTTTTTCTTTTCTTCTTGCTCTCTTTTTTCTTTTCTTTTTCTCTTTTTTTCACGGCCCAATACGGGGGGGGGGAGGGACGCGCGCCGGGTGCACAGTACTCAGTAGCGAATAGCCTCAATACCATACACCATAGTCGTAGATCTAGACTAGACTAGGCTAGGGCATGGGCTAGGGAGGGGTCGTTGATATTTATGTTTCGAAATTCGACACCCCGAATTACGTGACATACTCACATGACACTCAGCTACGGGGCCTCAAACCAGCAAATTACACAATTACTCTAGTCATGGCAAGGGCAATATATCGAGAAATCCAAGCAAATATCACCAATTTACCCTCTGGTCAATTTCAGTACAATTTTTACTTCCTGTGAAGATCGGTAAACCTCAAAAGGTACTCTCATTTCATTCCAATATCATAACGCACCCATGCTCGTTGTTCAATCAATCAAACTTACAACACGATCAATGAGATATAGCGGAGAGACGTGTAATATGAACCACTTACGACTTTTAGTCACTTTCCAGCAAGGCTTTTTGATAATCCGATATATCTATATGTGTGAATTGTATAAATAATACTTTGTATGTGGCGCTGTATGAAAATGATGTCACACAGGAACGACACCGTAACGAAATATGTAAATTAAGCATGCAAGTGGTATTACACACGTTCTGTGTGTAATATGGACCACCCTATGATTAAAATAGACCACGGCCCGTGTAATTTGTTTTTCAAAGAATTCAAGGCATGATCACAACTAACCGTAGAAATGCTACGTTTAGTGTTTCGTAAGGAATCACAACCTAGCCCTCGATATAAAAAATGGGATGACCACACGATAATATTCACAATTGAAAAACAACATCAATTTTAGCGATTTTCATTTAAATTTCATATATGTTGCTGTTATCAATGACAGAAGATTACAAATGAAGAGCGTCATAATTACGTCAATCACCATGGAGATAGATGTCATCCTGCTGCTACAACCCGGGGTGGTTCATATTACACACTGGTCCATATTACACGTCTCTCCCCTATCGACGATTTCGCCCCAAGATCATGTAAAGTTATTGACTATCGTCCGCTCTTCGGGATCCTCGAGGATAGTCCTCTCACCGCGAGTCCTTGCGGACGCGCATCCGCTATTCCGGATCCTTGCGGCGGCGCCGCTCACCGGAGGTCACTGCGGACACGGTAACCACTCTATCATTAACGGTAACCAGGTAACAGCCCACCTGACACTCCCAGGCCTACGGACACCGTTCAGAAACTGGTTCATCACTACGGTGTTAACTGGAGGGGCCTGGCGAGCCGCGGTCTGCCTCGGGGACGGAACCCCGTACAGTACGACATGCTGGCCAGAGCCTATGTCACACGTCCCGGGAAGGGAGAGAACTGGCGATCCACAGGGCTTGCGCCCCCGAGTCAGCAACTTGTCTCTCCCAGCCCGGGCCTCCCCATGGAAATCGTCCCCAGGGCTCTAAGAGCCCACTACTCGCGATCAGGGAACGCAAAGCTCATGGTGAGCCCTGCGTGCGTCCTAGGCACTCTCTCTTGGACAATCTCCTCGATCGAGTAGCTTCCAGTGTATATATAATACACCACAAGCTGTAGGACGCACGCGAGGTATAATCAAACCATTGTTATAGTTTACTGGAGCGTAAATTACAATGCGTTGCCGTGGCAACGCACGCTCGAACGGAGCGTGTCAAAACAAGGCCAAGAACGAAAAGGCCACACAAATGGCATGTATGTTTACAATCACCTGCCGCGTGCTTAGGGCAAAATCGCCACATTACCCCCTTCTTACAATGTTGGTCCCCAACATGTTCCGCCTGCGCCCAAAATGCGCAAAACCCGACGAAGGCTTCGCATGAAGGGGGCCGGAAGAAGGCAAGATGGCAACGCCCGGAAGTCATGGCGCAATACTAGGACTCTAAGAGTCCCTTTTGGAAGAATGGGGAACTACCCCCGGACTTACGGAGTAAACTATAACGCGCTTTGTGATTTTGACTAAACCCTCATAAACAAGCTAAAATTTTGACCGAGGTGGTCCAAAACCGTGTGATGACCTTGGAAGGTCATCTGTTATAAAAGGACGGTGTGTCGAGTCTTTGGAATATCTTTAAGGTTAAACTTTAAATTTAGAAATTTTGTAAAACGACACACCGAGTGATCAAAAGTGATAGTACCTCTAAAAAGTGTTGCCGACCGCCCTGCCAGCCGGCTCCTCAGATCCACAGAACGGGTCTGAGGCAGGGCGGAGCCGCGGGAGCGACTCCGGCATGCCGCCGCGCAAGTGCGGCGACGAGGCTAGCACCCTAGCCTTCCTCCTCTGTCATCGGCTCCTCATCCGGGCCGCCTGTCTTGGGGTTTGGCGGCGGTGACCGGTCCCTACGCTGCGGAAGCAGCGGAGCCGGCAGTGGGAAAGCCGGCTGCGCGGGCGGATGAGGCAGGCCCGGTGGCGCTTGCAGGGGCTTATACGGTGAGCCCTGCAACCAGGGTCCTGTCGGAGCCATGACTACGGAGGCCGGCAGAGATGTGGCGCCGAGGTTTGCGATGGCGCGGAACATTTCTACCGTATCGCGGGTGCGCTGAGGACCGGCCGTGCGCTCTCCCCACACCTGGACTAGGTATGGGTAGATGGCCAGCTCCAAAGCGGCATCCGCCCGCTGGAGAGCCGCCTGGTTCCGGGCGGACGACTCGGGGTCATCGACGCCCTGGAGTAGGCGAGTCCGAGCGGCCTCGGCTTCGTCAAGACGACGCCGTAGCTGCTCATTCTCAGCCTCCAGGTGCCCCATCCTAGCGGTTACCTCTGGGGCGGGGGCGGACGCCCCGGAGTGCTCGGCTAGAGCGGCGGTTCGACCCTGGTCGAACGCGCGCAGCTCAATGACGGCCGACAAAGTCCGGTAGCTCTCTAGGCTCCGCCGGGTGCCTTCCATGAGGCCTTGGTCGTATGCGAGGTCGCATTCGACACGGGAGGCCTCGGCGCGGCACCGGCTGAACCGGTCCAGAGAGCTGTCCATCTCTACCGTATCGCGGGTGCGCTGAGGACCGGCCGTGCGCTCTCCCCACACCTGGACTAGGTATGGGTAGATGGCCAGCTCCAAAGCGGCATCCGCCCGCTGGAGAGCCGCCTGGTTCCGGGCGGACGACTCGGGGTCATCGACGCCCTGGAGTAGGCGAGTCCGAGCGGCCTCGGCTTCGTCAAGACGACGCCGTAGCTGCTCATTCTCAGCCTCCAGGTGCTCCATCCTAGCGGTTACCTCTGGGGCGGGGGCGGACGCCCCGGAGTGCTCGGCTAGAGCGGCGGTTCGACCCTGGTCGAACGCGCGCAGCTCAATGACGGCCGACAAAGTCCGGTAGCTCTCTAGGCTCCGCCGGGTGCCTTCCATGAGGCCTTGGTCGTATGCGAGGTCGCATTCGACACGGGAGGCCTCGGCGCGGCACCGGCTGAACCGGTCCAGAGAGCTGTCCATCTCCGCCACAAGGTACTCCGCCGCTTGAGTGAGTCGACCGCGCTGGGGGTGATCCCAGGGGTGCTCTTCTCTAGCGCGGACCAGCGCGGCCACGCCTGCAGACCCCAAGTCACGAATGGCTCGGGGCACTGGCAGGTTCACCAACGCTGGGTCACCGGGGATCCGGTCCGAACCATCGCGACGATGGCCGACCGCCTGGCCTACAGACTCGCGGAAAGTCTCGTAGGCGCTGGCGGTCGTGGGACCGAACCTCCGGCGTACGTTCGCCGTGGCGTCGAGGGGATCCAAGTCCAGGGAGGCGGTGCTTTGCCATCCCGCGGACGTCCCCTCAACTACCAACGAGAACGCGGACGTCGACCTCGAGAGAGGTGCCACACGTCCGCTGCTGCTCGCTACCGAGGGAGTCACACGTGAGGTGCTTGGCCGGACCACCGACGTGGTACTCGAGGAGGCGGAGGTGTCTGCCACCACCCGTCCCTCAGACGGACCCGCGGGTACCGTCACCTCGAGCAAGCCTGGGTAATCCTCCTGAGTCAGCGCACCCGGGGACTGCAGGGGCGTCGTCTCGGCCGGAGTTGTTCCAGCGGACGAACCCTTCCCCTGAGTCCTTGGCGGGGGGCGCGACTTAGGAGAAGCCACTAGTGCCCGCGGACACGACGCCAGACTCTTTCCAAGCATCGTCCATGACGCGCTATGCGAAGCGCCACGGACCCCAGTGGAAAAATCGGTTCTTCGCCATTCCTGACGTAGTCATGAACGACGCCACCCGTGGTGGAATGTATCCAAAATTGAATACAGGCCCCGCTTCATCACCAACGGTGTGAAGTCCCTCACCGCGGTGTGCACCCGCGCGGTGAGTGTTCAGGGCCTCCAAACTGGGGAAATATCGTTGCTCCGGTCTACGTGAGTAGCACCTCTTGCATACGAACATTCTCACCCAGGGGTAATGGTACCCCGCAACGTGTCGACTCAGATGGTTGTAGGAAGGATACCTACGATCCCGGTTGAGCGCACAATGCGGGTCCTCATACCCGTCCAGGGATTCCGGACAGAGGAGGCATGTTACCCCGTCCTCTGTCTCGGGCGGCAGCCCGACACGCTCCTCGACCGTGAGTGGACGAGGCCGTGTGAAAGGCGTGTCGGCTGCCGCACCGGCGTCCGCTGTGCGGCGCCCCTGCGGATCCCTGCCATAACGCGGGAGGAACATGTGTCCCTGACGTACCCCAGGGAGTTCGGGGCCCATTTCGGCCCGCAGCCTCTGGATAGAGGGCTGCTCCGAGGACGGCCGCTTTTTCTTGGCCGCCCCCGAACGATTCTCCGACCTGGGTTGTCAGGGCACACTCTCCGCGCGTTAGGTCGCGGCTCTTTGTTGCGACGCAACAAAAGCCCGACGTCCCGACTCCAGTGCGGCGTCAGACAGGTTGATCCCGTCTTGCTCCGCGCGCTTCCGGAGGAGTTCTAAGCGAAGATCTCCTTCCTTCGGCACGGGCCGCCCACGGTCCACTGGACTCGACCCCACCTCCGCAGCTCCGGTAGGCTTCTTTTTACCAGAGGAAGAAGAAGAGGAGGTTCCTTTCGGTGCCTGGATGGGCACCCGCTTACTGGAACCTCCTGCGCCCTGGCCGGATCCTTCGGAGGCGCCGCCCGCACCAGATCCCGAGGGATTAGGCGCCTTGGCGTCTCCGGGTTTGGCGGAGGACCCTGACTGGCCGCCCGGCTTAGGCGCCAGCGGCTTAGGTCCTCCGGACTGCGATCCGGGTTGAGGCGGGGCACCGCCGGACTTCTTTTTCCGGTGGGTCCGCTTCTTCTTCTTCTTCGGAGGCGAGGAGGCAGGGTCCTGGTCGGATCCGGACTCAGATCGCCCACGGTTGGCGGCCTCTAGCTCCTGCTGGGCCCTCCACTGCTTCTGAGTGATCTCCTTGGCTCGACGTCGAGTGCGTCGGGAGATGGGCGATGTAAACCCGTCATCCCGACTCCTGTTCCAGACTCCTGTTCCTGGGCCGGAGCTTGGGATGCGGCTTCCTCAGCCGCGTCAACCTGCTCCGCCCAAGTCCCAGGTGTCTTCCGGTCGTGCGGACCAGACTCCGCAGGTGCGGACACCGTGGAGTTCTCGACGGAACCGGTGTCCGGACGGCTACGGCCATCCGGACGGGTTTCCGCACAAGTACTCTCATCCGGCCCCAGAGACGCAAGCATATCCGGGGACGGGTACAACACAATATCTACACCAGCGGGTCCTACCTCACCGCAGTCCATCAACTCTTCCACGCGGGGAAAAGGAGACGGATTTAAGAGCTGCTCGGCGCCTAATGTAGCCGAGTCACTCTCTGCGGGGCGGTCCGCCGCGACCTCACTCTCGGACTCGGTTCCTCAGCCGCGTCAACCTGCTCCGCCCAAGTCCCAGGTGTCTTCCGGTCGTGCGGACCAGACTCCGCAGGTGCGGACACCGTGGAGTTCTCGACGGAACCGGTGTCCGGACGGCTACGGCCATCCGGACGGGTTTCCGCACAAGTACTCTCATCCGGCCCCAGAGACGCAAGCATATCCGGGGACGGGTGCAACACAATATCTACACCAGCGGGTCCTACCTCACCGCAGTCCATCAACTCTTCCACGCGGGGAAAAGGAGACGGATTTAAGAGCTGCTCGGCGCCTAATGTAGCCGAGTCACTCTCTGCGGGGCGGTCCGCCGCGACCTCACTCTCGGACTCGGTTCCTGTACCAGAACCAGAGCCGGAGTTGAATTCCGCAGAATCCACATCAGCGCCTTCGGAGACGTCCTCGCGGTCATCTTCCTCAGGCCTAGCTAGGGGCCTCGAGTACACGCTAGTGCGCTCCAGAGACCCCTCCCCTCCCTTATCACCTTCCCAGCCATCACTCTCTTCTGACATATCAAGTGCTCTAAACGCTACAAACACTGGGAGTCAGACCCGCATATCTGTCTCCACCAGTGCCGAGCACTTGAATGACCAGAAATTAACGAGTTACATAGCTTTAAAGGCATCAAGTGTTGGTAGTTATACTGCACGCGCACCGTATGACGCGTTCCCGTGGAAACGTCTGTCCACTGCATCTACCCGATCGACAGACAAAAGAATGTTTTACACTATCTCATACATATACACGCATCTCCCTCTGGTGACTCCTATCACTCCATGTATACGGGTGGCTTACATACACAAGCCATCCCGGGGGAACCCGCTAAAATACTTAAAATAGTAATTAACAGGAGTCATTAGCAATAGCTTTCACACTGGCGATCAATGACGTGAAGTTAATCACCCTCGCAGGTTAAAGATTGTATACAATGTATCAAAAGCCAAACTACTTGTGGGTGTTATGATTATGTCACCCTATCAGCAGCGATAAATAAAAATTTAACACCGCCCAAGCAGCAATGGAAATAAATCCACCACCACTTGCATGCTTTTCATAGATCACGGCATACAGCCTTTGATACAATGTACACAATCTCCTACACCCCTCTTGCGAAAGCAGAAATCTCCCGATTTCTTACTCTCTATTGCACCAGGGAAAAGAGATATATCACTAAACTTTCTCATATATTTGGTAAATGAGTAAGAATAGCATTTCCACGGGAACACGCGCACACTTGTGGCTTATAATCCTCCCATAAATAATAAATGAGATGGAAAATAAACAAAATCACTCCCCATAGCCACTGGTACGCTTACAGGGCGATCGGACATACCCATGACGTCCGGACAGACAATCGGGCGCCCTATGGGCGTTAGCTAAACGCCCACTAGCAACCCCGACGTACAGCCCGGCCGCGGAGCGGTGCCCGGTCCAGCCCAGAGCCTCCTCAAACGACTACCGGAGTGCGGAGCCAATAGATTAGACGCGGGGCCGGCATGGGCCATAACCTTAATGGTTAGGAGGCGAACCCTTCATACCGGCGCCCAATCTAGAGGCGCCCAAAGATGGTGAAAGCAATAGCCGGCAGGACGTCCGGAGCTGCCCGCGGACGGAGTCCAGGCCGGACGCCTACCATAGAACGGCGTATTGCCCTTATCCAATGTATATGAAATTGGAATTAAAAGCCACCACAAGTGTTGCGCATGTAATATACGACCCCCTTCTTAGAAGGAGGCCGGGGTTCCGGTCATTCCGGCCGGACCGCGTATTGTAAGGTACGATCCGGACGAGAATGAGCGTCACCCGCCGCTGGTCCGCACACGCAGACTTAACAACCCCTCCATTATCATAATAGATAGTCGGTTTCCTGCCGTAAGAAACCTTACTTACTATAACCTTAATTATAGTAATGGCTCACGGGGGATAACTACACCGAAGTGCGTCATCTTAAAGCGTCGCGGACGCCGGACGAGTCACGCGGACGAACCGCGGACGTCAGTCCTCACGTGCGGACACTATCCCCGCATCCAGAGCCAGTTCCCCAAATCCGTGGGAAGGCGCTTCTCCCGTAGCGGACGTAAATCCCAACCTCAGTCTGGCCACTTAAGAGGCTGTTCCGGGACCAGGGGCGTCCGGCAAATCCACAAAAGTCGTCCGGCCAGCGTAGTCGCTGTGTTAACTACGCCGGACTACAGGCGAACTGATGCAGATAAGGTTGCCGCACGTCCCTAGCGCTGAAAACTACGGGAGGGCGGATGCGGAGCGGCGGCGTTATGACATGAAAGTCTCCGCGGACCTCAACTCCGAAGATAGCCACAAAGTAGCCACCCACGGAGGTAAGTCGTGCGGACTCTCACGGAACGACCTAAAACCCGTCCTTGGTGTGATAGACGGGTACCGCAGACGCATCCGCATGGGCGGAATGTTATTCCCACCCATATCAGGCCGGCGCACGTGGTTTCCGGCGTGGCCGCCCGTCATCCGCAGGTACTGGAGGGAGTGGGGGTACCTGCGGATCGCCGTCATCTGGCTGATAGCCACCCAGTCCATCATCTGACGGATCAGAGAGGTCCGGGAGGCCCACCATACGGCGCACACGCTCGTCCGGAGTCCGCGGATGCTGACCGGACGGATCCCATACGGGAGCATCATCCGGTTCCGCATCTTGAACGAGCGGATCCATGACAAGCGGGCCCTCGTACTTCTTCAGATTATCGATATGGACAACCAGAACCCTGTCCGGATCCGAATCCCTCCGGATCCGGTAGTCCACATCTGTCACCTGTTTCAGTACCGTAAACGGGCCTATCCACGGCTTAGCAAATTTGTTACCTTGCTTAAGCGGCGGATAATAGTAGCGCACCTTGTCGCCTTCCGCAACAGCTGGCCTACCCTTAGGATGGGCGTCATAGCCTCGCTTCTGCCGGATGGCAGACTTGTCCAGGCGCGCGCACGCGAAATCATGGGCGTTCGCCAGGGCGTGGCGAATCCACTCCACGCACTCCGGACTGCACTGGGGTACTGCGCCAGTCTCTGCCGCAGTTGGATACATAATATCCACGGGCAAATTTAGCTCCCGGCCGTACAACATCGCGTGCGGGGTAACTCCGGTCGAAGAGTGGACCGACGACCTGTACACCATTAAGACGTACGGGAGGTGGTCATGCCAATCATTCGCACGATCATTCACAAAGGCCGCCAGCATATTGAGGACCGATCGATTAAGGCGTTCGACCTGGCCATCAGACTGGGGCCTGTAGGGGGTGGTCCGCACCTTGGTACTGCCTAGCATCTGTGCTAGGTTCCGGAAAAGGTTGCTCTCAAATTGCGTGCCCTGATCCGAATGTACCTGCTTGGGTACCCCATGGTACACCACCCATCTATTTACCAGCAACCGAGCTACCTTGTCCGCAGTCTGGCGGCGCAGTGGGTAGGCATCGTTATATTTGGTAAAATAGTCGGAAATCACCAGGATGTACCGGAAACCGCGCGGGGTGACCCAGTGGGTATCCAGTATATCCAAAGCTATCCGATCGAACGGCGCGCCCGCCGGGGTGGCGGCCAGGAGTCGGAACTCCTTTGCGAGCTTGACACCGAGGGCAGGCTGCGCACCACCGTTGCACGTCCAAGCTGCTACCAGGCCAATGAAAGCGCTGTTGTAGCCTATGGACGGTCCTCCGGATTCCCAAGTGACCGGTCACCCGGAGGTCATGCAACTGGTGGAGTACTTCTTTCCGCAGCTCCGCCGGAAGCACCAACTGCCATATTGGAGGCAGTGGGGTCGGTGGCTCATAGCGCCGGTATAAGAGGCCATCCCTCAAGGAGAGTCTTTCCCACTGGGATACTAGAGACAAAGTCTCCTCCCTGTAGGTCTTCCGCTCATCCTTAGAGGGTTTCTGGCCGGCCTCAAGGGCTGTTATTACCGGTTCCAGAGCACTGTCAGCTCTCTGCTTCGCAGCTATCTGCGCTGAAGAGTAGCCACCCAAGTACTTAGGCTCCTCATCCGTCGCGTCCGGCTGCGCCGCAGCGGCCATTACTTTTTTTTTTTTTTTTTTTTTTTGTGAAAATTCTTTATTCATTAAAGGCCTCTGGCCCACATGCATCTACAAAAGTTCATACGTATGAGCAAAACACAGTGCTGCAACATTTACAGTGCGCGGTTCTCATTCTGCATAGTAAAAGCGTGATACAAAAATTTACATAGATTGGTGATACATTCCTTATTCTTAGATTTCATTATTTTAACGAAGATGTCTTCTAAATTTCGTTCTTTCCTTATGTACAGACTAAGATATTTGTTTCGAAGCGTGACGTATTGAGGACATACTAGCAAAAAATGTATTTCGTCTTCGATATAATTCACATTATAATTAGTTTGACAAAAATTACAGAAATGCTCACTCCTATCAACAGATACATATCTTTGTTTCACAATAGCTAGGTGATGATTTAAACAGCGGAAACGGGTCAAAGCAATACGATATTTAGGATATAACTTTTCAGATAAATATAATTCAAAATCCAAGCTTGACTTGAAAATACGATACATGTACAATTTTGAACTATTTGATATCTCGGTATGCCAGTCCTGCAAACACGTGTCTAATAATCTCTGTCTGAATATACATAAGAACGTATCAATATCGCCGACACTTTGATTCACCCAGACGTCACCAAACCCATATGAATATAGCATAAACCTAATATCTGATGCCCAGTTGTTACCTCCTAATTCATCATAAAGCTTTAGCTTTTTATACAACGAGTTTCGCAAAATATTTCTGTTATCATGTACAATATGAAGCCAATATTTTACACACCTCAATTTATACAAAACAGACAATGGATAACGACCCAATTCACCCAATACAACGACGTTACATGTACTATACGACACTGAAAGTAAATATTTACAATACTTTCTTTGAACAACTTCAATTGATGTACGAGTTTCAGTTCCCCAAATTTCTGCCCCATATAGTAATATCGGAACTACCATTTTGTCAAAAAGGTCCAAAGACAATTTAATTGAAATACAGCCATATGCTTTGACAAAGCGTTTGAGTAAAAATACAGCTTTTTCTGCCTGTGACGCCAGAGTGTTTACTGCCGTTGACCAGACCAGTCTGGACGAAAATACAATTCCTAAATATTTATAATAATTCACAGTTTCAACTCGCTGCCCGTCAAAAAAGAAACATTCATTCCTTCGTAAATATCCCCCATTTCTAAAGACTACAACCTTTGTTTTGGACAAATTGACCTTTAACCCATACTCATTACAAAAATCTCGTAATACATTCAGTTGTGTTTGTAATCTCCCAACTGTATCATTTACCATACATATATCGTCAGCATATAATAACATGTGCAATTCTCGAAAATCCTCATCAATTTGTACACTTGGGCATTGTAAATTTTTAAACTTCGTTACCAACTCATTTATGTAAAGAGCAAACAATAGGGGACTCACCATACACCCCTGTCGTGTGCCTACCGAACATGAGAAACATTCGGTTATCCCATCAAAAGTTTTCACACAAGATCTCATTTGTTGATACAAAGATCGCAGAACAGTTATAATTTTACCATGAATACCACGTCTGATTAATGTATACCATAATATAGAGTGTGGCACCGAATCAAAAGCTCGTGAAAAATCAACAAATGCTACGTAAAAACGACCTTTTCTTTTCCGTAAATATTTATGTATTATAGCATAAAGCGAAAATATGTGGTCAACAGTGGATCTTCCTTTCCGATATGCACCCTGTGTGTCATCTAATTTATCGTTATGTTCACACCATAATACCAATCTGTTATTCAAAACTTTTGTGAAAATTTTCCCAACACAACATAGAAGAGATATACCCCGATAATTCTTGACATCATTTACCACAGGGGGCAAGGACCGCTCATACTCAGACTCTCCAGAGGACGAGGGTACCCACGAGGAGTACACCGCCGGACTCGAGGAGGACTCGCTGGAGCTGAGCCGCACCTCCGCTTCATATGCGGGACGCCCTCGCCGATATCGGCGGGTCCGCGCGCGGAGATGAGCCCTAGACGCTCCGGCCGACGTGTTGTTAGAGGGGGCGGCAGCCTGCAGTCTCCCCGGAACGTCCAATTCCGAGTCTGAGGACGAATCCGCGGCTTGCTGGAATGGAGCCATCCCTGCACAGCCCGGATTCTTGCACTTATGACAACGGGACAGGCCGTCCGCGTTGCCGTGCAACTTACCAGCGAGATGCTCTATCTGCATGTCATACTCCTGGAGTTTGACGAGCCACCGCGCCACCAAGCCATCGGCCTCACTATAGTTGGGGAGCCATCTCAGCGAACTCTGATCAGTCCGCAAGCGGAAATGGCGTCCCAACAGGTAATGCCGGAACCGCTTGGTCATCGTAACCACCGCGAGCAACTCGCGATGAGTGGTACAGTAGTTCATTTGAGAGCGGCTCAAGGCCACACTCGCATAAGCTACTACCCGCTCTTGCCCGTCCACGATCTGCGAGAGGACACCGCCGAGTGCAAAGTTACTCGCATCGGTGTCCAGGATAAACTCGCAGTCCGGACGAGGGTGCCGCAGCACCGGGGCCGCTACCAAGGCCTGCCGGAGTCCCGAGAAGGCGTCAGCCTGCTCGGCGGACCAAACAAAATCGGTGCCCTTTTCCATGAGGATGGTAAGGGGACGCGCGATCTCCGCAAAGCCGCGAATAAACCTGCGGTGGTAGCTCGCGAAGTCCAAGAAGGACCTCACGTCCGCCATGTAACGTGGCGGAGGCCATTTCTGTACGGCCGCCACCTTTGCGGGGTCTGGTCTCACTCCGGTGCCCGTTACCATGAAGCCCAAGTACAGGATTTCCTGCGCGAACAGTTCGCACTTACTTGGCTTCAATTTAAGCCCTGCTCCGCGGATGCGATGGAGCACCATCTGGAGGTTGGTGAGGGTTTCCTTGAACGGCCGGTCATACACGATGACATCGTCGATGTAGACCATACATCGCTTCCAGAGGAACCCTTTAAGTACCATCTCCATGAGGCGCTCGAACGTCGCTGGTGCGTTACAGAGCCCGAACGGCATTACCTTGAATTGGTAGAGCCCGTTCTTAGTAACGAAGGCAGTCTTCGCCCGATCACTCTCCTCCATCTCCACCTGCCAATACCCGGAGGCCAGATCCAAAGCACAGAAATAGTGCGACCCGACCAGGGCATCGAAGGTATCTTCAATGTGCGGGAGAGGATATGAGTCCTTCCGCGTGGCATCGTTGAGTTTCCGATAATCCACGCAGAACCTCCACGAGCCGTCCTTCTTCTTCACCATAACCACAGGGCTGGCCCAAGTGCTGTCACTGGGTTCGATGATGTCCAAGTCAAGCATCTTTTGCACCTCCTGGTCTATGACCTCTTGGTGCACTATCGCCGCCTGACGAAGACGCTGCTTGAGAGGACGCTCGTCCACGAGGTCGATGCGGTGTTTGGCGACGTCAGTCTTGCCAACCGCACCATCAGGACCCATGAACACATCCGCATACTGCCACAGCAGTTTGCGGAGCGCTTGGCGCTGCTCTTCATCCAACTGGTCCTTCGGAACCCGAGATTCCAAATGGTCCGGCAGGGTGAACGGGTCATCTCCGGCGGCCGCCGCCGCGCATGCAGCGCGGCAGACAGGATCGTCGGGGAGGACACGACTCGATGACGCGGAAGTAGCAGTAGCTGCTATGCATTCGCGCCGCAGTACAATCGGAGCATCCGTGGGGTTCACCACAAGGATGGGCATCGCGTGGGGGTTGGACATGACCAGGGCCCCACCCAGCACGAGTCCGGTTCCTTCGGCGAAACTGCTCACTGGTCGACCATCGAGGGGCATGCGGGGACGACGCGGCCTCGCCTCAATGATCATCTCACTCATTGGCGGCACTACCACAGTGCGCGCCGCCCGCATTTGAAATGAATGCATCGGGCCCGAGCGGAAGAGAAAGTGTATGTCCTCTTCCATCCGGAATTCGCCAGCACTAAAGTTGGCGGTCACCCGGTGGACCCGTAGAAAATTCATTCCAATAATCCCGGCCGCTACAATATCCGCAACGATTGCCTCTGTCAGATACACCTTGTCCCCAAGGGTAATAGGCAGATCGATGATGCCGTGGATACGGATGCGGTTGTCTCCCGCTCCGTAGAGCTTGTACGGTCCGGGATCCCGCAACCCAAGGTTGCGGAGCGCGGGCTCCTTCCTAAACGTTCCTGCGGCAACGAGGGTCACCTCCGAGCCAGAGTCCACGAGGAACCGGACCGGCTCCCGTCCGAAGGACAGGGGCAGGTACCAGCAGGGGTCCCTCACCAGCGCGCAGGTAGGGCGATACCGTTCACACGCGCTGGGCTCATCTACGGAGTCCTCACCATCCGCCTCAGCCGCGGAGGAGCCAGACTGATCCCCAAGGACTACTTCCGGAGAAGTCATATCAACTTGAGGTTCGTCCTGCCCATCAGCGGGTGGGGCGGCATCTGATGCCACGGAACAACTATCCCCGGACGTAGTGTTGGTCGCCACCACGTCCGGATTAGAGCCCTGCGCGGGGCGGGTTAGCCCGCACCGACCCGCCTCGCAAAAGAAACCCCCAACCCGCACCCGACCCGCACCCGCACCACAATCAATGCGGGTTCCCGCACCCGCCCCGCGCTCAACAGAACACAACCCGCACCCGCCCCGCACCCGCAATTAAAAAAGTCAACCCGCATATAACCCGCAGCAAACCCGCACTGAACCCGCAATCCCTCAGATTTTTAGGAGCAAGTAAATCACCGTGTTTCAGTTTGCATATGTCACTGACTACTATACCAAACTTTTGCCAAACATCAGATTTGCCTGAGCTGACAGATCTGATACGGAAACAACCCGACTTGATGTTAGCGGTCACGATAGTTGATGATAGATCCATATTTGACTGTTCTCATGTAGATTCAAGTGAAATATTGATTTTAGACAGATTACCCCCCAGCTTATATAACATTATTTCGTGAGATGTGACAAGCAAAAAAAGTACATTTTCTACTTCTTGTCAGCTTCAATTAATCTACTGATACCCTGGACTCAGACATTGAGTCTGCATTCTGGGGGCCTGCTGTGTGAAAACAACACTACATAATCAATTAGTAGCTTACACGCATCACTGGCTCTGAGCCTGAGGACAATACAATGCATGGGCGGTTGTCACAGATAGATAGTTTCACGGTTGATTGGCGTGACCATCTTCCAGCCTGGGCAATGAGGCATCGTAACCAGCAATGAAAAGTGGCCCATTGTTGAATTTTATTAGAAATTCAATATTGTATTATAATGACCAAGGTACATGCATATACACATCACATAAAAAATATATACCGAATGAATTTAACTGATATGTATAAGAAAAATAATTTTAAAAAGCATGACTTCAACAATACCTTGACTGTATGACCTTGACTAATAAACTCATAGGTTATTATATTCTTTTCACAATATCTAGCATATGCTTATTAATAACAATGATAATGGTGCGGGTTTTGCACTTTCCGATACATTAACCCGCACCCGCCCTGCACCCGCAGTTGGTGTTTTGCGGACAACCCGCCCCGCCCCGCACCTGAAAACTACCAACCCGCACCCAACCCGCACCCGCACTTTGACACATGCGGGTTCCTGCACCCGCCCCGCAAATGCGGGTTCCCGCAACCCGCGCGGGTTAACCCGCCCCGCGCAGGGCTCTAACAGGCAGCCACCAGTGACGACCCTTTCATCCTGCCAGACAGTCTGGAATCTCGAGTTCGGACCGCTGGATAAAGAACAGCAGCCCGCACTCCGCAGATTGCTCCAGCAGTATGCGGATGTGTTCATGAGTCCAGACGAATGGTTGGCAAAACAGATGTGGCCAAACACCGCATCGACCTCCTGGACAAGTGTCCAATTAAACAGCATCTACAATGAGCAGCTATCGTGTACCAAGAGGTCATTGACAAGCAGGTGCAGAAGATGCTGGAGCTAGACATCATCGAACCCAGTGATAGCCCTTGGGCCAGTCCTCTGGTTATGGTGAAGAAGGTCAGCTCGTGGAGGTTATGCATTGATTATTAGAGAAACTGAAGATACCTTCAATGCCCTGGCCGGATTGTACTATTTTTTCGCTTTGGATCTGGCCTCCAGGTACTTGCAAGTCCAGATGGAAGAGAGTGATAAGGCTAAAACAGCCTTTGTCACCAAGAGCAGACTTAACCATTTCAAGGCAATGTCATTCAGACTCTGCAACGCCCCCTTGACATTCAAGCGCTTGATGGAAATGGTACTAAAAGGTTTCCTCTGGAAGCGATGTAAGATGTACATTGACGATGTCATCGTGTGCGGCTGCTTTTTTGAGGAAACCCTCACCAAACTACAGATGGTGCTCCATCGCATTGGGAAGTAGGACTCAAACTGAAGCCGTCCAAGTGTGAACCCTTTGCCCAGGAGATTTTCATACTTGGGCTTCATGTTGCAGGCACATGTGTCCATCCGTACCGTATGAAGCTTGAAGCCGTGCGGAGGTGGTCCCGGCCCTGAAAGTGGCCAACGTGAGGTCCTCCTTGGGCTTTGTGAGCTACCATCGCCGGTTCCTCCGCAGCTTCGCAGACCTCTGGAAAGCCTTGGTTTGGGCGCCTGTGCTCCAGCACCCGCTCCCCGACTGTGAGTTCATGTTGGACACTGACGCAAGCAACTTTGTGCTCAGTTGTGTTGGCATGGACCCGGTGGTACAGGCACAACCAGTCTGCGTTCGATCCGCGGGTGCATCTCAGCCCTAGTGAGTCCTCCTTGATGATTGGGATGTTTTGCCAAGCCCAACCTCCCCCCTCCCAAATCCTATACCCGCCCATCCTAGGAGCAGAATTTTGTACATTGATCTATATTTTACCGATAGCCAGTGCAATTGAGCGAGTATAGGAGTGATATGTTCATACTTATGTGTATGTGTCACTATTCTGGCGGAAGTATTTTGCAGTCATTGCAGATGACTGAGTCATCGGGGAGGCATCAGGGAGTCCATAAAACAACACATTGCAGTTAACCAGTCTGCTTATGACAAAGGCATTTATAAGTGCCTTCGCACTGTCTATGTCTATGTATTTCCGGAGACAGCCAATGTATCGTTGTTCAATGGTGGCCGACTTTGCAAGTCCTACAATGTGGTAAGTTAGTTTCGAATGACGGAATTGGATAACACCCTGGCGTCGACAACGTTCATCTTGGGAATATGGACACTCTGTTGAAAATACTGGAGGAGGGGAGGTACCAGTCGAAATTAGATCCTAACAAGGATCATTCAGGAACACCCAAAATCAAAAGATGTTGTAATACATGTAAATCAACAACTGTTCATCACCCCCAGACTGAAACATTGTCACCAAGGATCAACTTTGGACCTTTAGTAGAACACAGTAGCACTACAGCTGAATAAGGTGCCAGCAAGGATGAACAACATTCAGAGCACTGCCGTAGACTAACCATGGATCACCCGGCCCATATCATGCTGATCAACATGTCATAACATCCAATGACCCAAATCAGCATTTCGGAACCACATACTGATTTTCCACTCAACACGTTGCCAACACATGAATCCCTGCCACTGAGGATAATCTTCGATGAGCTCAGGACTGTCCTGGACCGCCATGAACAAAACATAGACCTTTCCACCCAGGATTGCAAAATAGTCCTGGATCGTCTGAGATGACACTAGTGAATTTGATGCACCTGACTTTCTTGGTGACCAGGACATTGATAGACAATCGCGGATCATAATGGAAATTATGAACCCATCATGGAGTCAACACAGATTTGATTCAAGGCTGGAAAAGTACCAGTCCAGGACGGCCTGATGGTACTGAAAGGTTTCCTCTGGAGGCGATGTAAGATGTACATTGACGATGTCATCGTGTGCAGCTGCTTTTTTTTAGGAAACCTTCACCAAACTCCAGATGGTGCTCCATCGCATTGGGTAGTAGGACTCAAACTGAAGCCGTCCAAGTGCGAACCCTTTGCCCAGGAGATTTTCATACTTGGGCTTCATGTTAACAGGCACATGTATTCATCCATACCGTATGAAGCTTGAAGCCGTGCAGAGGTGGTCCCGGCCCTGAAAGTGGCCAACGTGAGGTCCTCCTTGGGCTTTGTGAGCTACCATCGCCGGTTCCTCCGCAGCTTCGCAGACCTCTGGAAAGCCTTGGTTTGCGCGCCTGTGCTCCAGCACCCGCTCCCCAACTGTGAGTTCATGTTGGACACTGACGCAAGCAACTTTGTGCTCAGTTGTGTTGGCGTGGACCCGGCGTTACAGGCACAACCAGTCTGCGTATGATCCGCGGGTGCATCTCAGCCCTAGTGAGTCCTCCTTGATGATTGGGATGATTTGCCAAGCCCAACCTCCCCCCCCCCCCAAATCCTATACCCGCCCATCCTAGGAGCAGAATTTTGTACATTGATCTATATTTTACCGGTAGCCAGTGCAACTGAGCGAGTATGGGTGTGATATGTTCATACTTATGTGTATGTGTCACTATTCTGGCGGAAGTATTTTGCAGTCATTGCAGATGACTGAGTCATCAAGGAGGAATCAGGGAGTCCATAAAACAACACATTGCAGTAAACCAGTCTGCTTATGGCAAAGGCATTTATAAGTGCCTTCGCACTGTCTATGTCTATGTATTTCCGGAGACAGCCAATGTATCGTTGTTCAATGGTGGCCGACTTTGCAAGTCCTACAATGTGGTAAGTTAGTTTCGAATGACGGAACTGGATAACACCCTGGCGTCGACAACGTTCATCTTGGGAATATGGACACTCTGCTGAAAATACTGGAGGGGTGAGGTACCAGTCGAAATTAGATCCTAACAAGGATCATTCAGGAACACCCAAAATCAAAAGATGTCGTAATACATGTAAATCAACAACTGTTCATCACCCCCAGACTGAAACATTGTCACCAAGGATCAACTTTGGACCTTTAGTAGAACACAGCAGCACTACAGCTGAATAAGGTGCCAGCAAGGATGAACAACATTCGGAGCACTGCCGTAGACAAACCATGGATCACCCAGCCCATATCATGCTGATCAACATGTCATAACATCCAATGACCCAAATCAGCATTTCGGAACCACATACTGATTTTCCACTCAACACGTTGCAAACACATGAACCCCTGCCACTGAGGATAATCTTCGATGAACTCAGGACTGTCCTGGACCGCCATGAACAAAACATAGACCTTTACTGCCAATCGGGTACTCATTTATACGACTGAGTGAACCGAGACACTGTGGTGTCACTACTAATGTAGCCACCACGCCATAACGCTACAGTGCTTTCCCCTTTTGGAGAGACCTCGTCCCCGAGGTCAGCTGTATCCCACTGTTGAGCCACATCACCCTGGTCAAGTTAATCACCCATATGGGTGCCCCAGAGAAGTGCTATACCTCTCTGCGGTCAGGGACCAGGAACCCGATATTTACACGTGATGTGAGTCAACAGTGGGAGCCGACCCAGGACCGACGCTGAGACAAACCACTGTGGTTCGAAAGGTCAGGCACCAATGTAAAGTTCAGCGACCCCACGATAAAGAGGTATACTCCATTACTGGAGTGTCAGCAAATGCCATAACTGTGGTGTCACTACTAATGTAGCCACCACGTCATAACGCTACAGCATTAATAGCACTTCATCCCCACGATCACAGACCGGAGAATGTCATTGCTCACATAAACCAGTGCTGTCTCCGTACTGTCTTCTATCACGATTACGATATGCTGAGTGGAATTGGTCATACAGACCATGGTCATTGATGTGCCTGGACAATCTCGCGACAATAATATGCTCCAAAAGATTGGCAACGATCGAGTGGCAGCTGTGATACAGGCCGATAACTAGCCAGTGATTCCGGGTTGAGGTTGGTTTTCTTGATTAGGGGCATGGCGAGGGCTTGTTTCAACTCAGAAGGAACACGTCCAGATGACAACGAGCTTTGAGCAATCGAAACGAGGACTGGATTCAATACATCGAGACATGGGGTTAGAATCTGCAACGTAACTGGATCCAGAGAGCAACACTTGAGTTTGGGTTTACCGAGGGCGCCACGGATGTCCTCAGCTGTCACGGTGCCAAACTCACTGAAGTCGTCACGAGATTATTGAACTTCATGATGGACGAACGTTGTGTGTGTTTTGCCGGTGATATCAGCTCGTACTTTTTAAATTTTTGCAGCAAAATATTCATTGAAACTTGCAGCAAAATAGTCATTCATTCCTGAGGATTTATGTAGGTCGGTAATCCGGGTGACACAACAGAGTCCAAGATCTTTTTCACCATTATGAATAACTTCGAAGATTCACAGCCCAGGATCTGCTCTTTGTGATGTTTTGCTTAACGTAGTCCGCTACAAACATTGAGGTAACGAAGAGTCACAATTTAAAAGTAATTTCTTGAATATTATCTCTTCAAAATGCCCTATTTTATAGAGTAACTGATCAGCATCCTAATACTGAAAAGAAAATACGGGGTCACGGTGCTCGTTTTTTCTACATATTCCATCAAAATCACACACATTCACCTAAAATGACATAAATTATGGCATTTTTGCACATTTTTTGTCCATACTCACATCTTGCATCGTGTTTTCCTCGCGAACGAATACGGTGACCCCATATTTTCTCTTCAGTTTTAGGATGTTGAACAGATACTCTATAAAATATCTCATTTTGAAGCTCTAGATTATGTTGATACAGTTATTTATTCTTAAAAACTCGCTGACCCCCTCCCCTCACTGTTTGGAGCGGACTACCTTAAACAGCTAAGAGTATACAGCACCCAAGAAAATTGGCTAAATTCATGCCTCTCATACCACTTTTGAGGTGTACAATTCAGTACCGGGCCAGGACGCCTCTCCGTCTCCCTCAAGATTTCAGGAGGATCCAACTTTTTTTTTTTTGGAGGGGAGGGGTTATCCGCCTATGATTGTTATGTGTCGGTGGTTGCTTTGTGTGGTGTAAAGTTCGGCGACCCCATGATAAAGAGGTATAAATCATTAATGTCTTTATAAATCTGCCAGCATCTGTGCACCATAACCGTGGTGTTACTTCTCGTGTAGCCCCACCACGTCATAATGCTACGGTACTTCCCTCTTTGGATAGACCTCGTCCCTACGTCAGCTGTATCCCATTGCTCAGCCACACCAGCCTGGTCAAGTAATGCTGCGTTCAAACCAAGTTGTGAAGACGGTGCACACCGCCGGTGACGTCGACTGTAATGCTGCGCTCGCATAATGCTGCGTTCAAACCAACTTGTGAATACGGTGTTTCCCAGTTCACCACCAGTGATTTGCATTCAAGCCACGTTACCGACGGTGTTCACCAGCGGTGAAGTGGGAAATTTTTTAGCGCATCCATTTTCACCGCCAGTGAAATAGCCTATCTCCTATTTCACTGGCGGTGGTTAACGATGCTGCGTTCAAACCAACACTCACCGCCTGTGACAGTCGACGTCACCGGCGGTGTGTACCGTCTTCACAACTTGGTTTGAACGCAGCATTAATCACCCATGTGGATACCAGACCGGTGTTATACCTGTCTGCTGCAGGACCCCGATAAATACATGCAATGTTAGTCAACAGTGGGTGGGATTCATCCCCCCCCCCCCGGAAAAAGAGAGGGGAGAAGAGAAAGACAGTGTTTTCAAGATAAATTTGAAATATAACTAGACGCTTCCGGTCGCCTACGACCGCTTGGGTGTATCCCCCGTAGCACTATCATTCCTCATGCCCCAAATATATTACTAATAAGTGTGAAAAACTAGAACAAGGGATAGAGAAGATTACCAGAGAAATGTAAAATCTTAGGCCACAACTGTTTTTTTTTTCCCACCAAAATTGCTAAAGTAATCTTTCAAGGTTATTGAAGGGTGAATTCAAGATCACCACTGAAACCACTGCATATGAATGTCCATTTCGACATGTTCGATAACAAAAACGAAATCACAGCCAGATCATACTTTTCAACTAAAGTTATATTTCAACTCAGGATTTTTGACATACTTGGTTCCAAGTTAAAATTCAAAGTAAAAATTGACCAAAACTGCATTTCAAGATCACTAAATTGGAGCCAGATCGAACTTTTCACCATAAGTTATATATCAACTCATAATATGTAACAAACTTGTTTCCAAGTTGAAATTCAAAGTAAAAGTTGACCAAAACTGCATTTCAAGATGACAAAATTGGAGACAGATTGAACTTTTCGCCATAAGTTATATTTTAACTCATAATATGTGCCAAACGTGGTTTCAAGTTGAAATTCAGAGTAAAAGTTGACCAAAACTGCATTTCAAGATGATGAAATTCGAGCCAGATCAATGTTTTAGTAAAAATAATGTTAACTTATCCAGTTACACTCAGATATCTCTACTGGACAAAACCTTTACCTTGTTGAGCTCAATAATAAATGTTTCTCGTCTTAACTATTATTATTGAGGTCAATGATAGATTTAACTAGCAAAAATAATGTTAACTTATTTGGTTACAGCCATAAAATCTCTACTGGACAGAACCTTTACCTTGTTGAGCCCAATAATAAATATTTCCTGTCGTAACTATTCTTATTGTGGTCAATAATAGACTTAACTAGTAATAATAAGGTTAACTTATTCGGTTACACTCATGAAATCTGTACTGGACAAAACCTTCACCTTGTTGAGCTTAATAATAAATGTTTCTCATCTTAACTATTTTAATCGTGGTCAATAATAGACTTAACTAGTAAAATTAAGGTTAACTTATTCGATAATATCGAACTGTTTTCACTAAAAACATCAGTCCTCTATTCTGAACAAGAATCCAGTGCTATTTGTTTTCATAGTACAGGGTATTGGATTGATCACAGATGTTCAAGTCGGTATTTTAACGTTCGTAATAAGTTAGTCCGTTAACTAATTAATATTTTTTCGATCATTCTGAAAAACGATAGGTTTCGTGTGAGGGTCTTTCACTCCGAGTCTGTGCGATTTCATCATCCTTCATTGAAAACTCCCACTCGTAGAGCGTTCACAAGCCATGTGTGTTAAACAGGCTAATTTGAGCACAAAATGTGTCGCCAATCGGCCAATTTGGTTGCTATGGCAACCAAAATCGATTGGTGTCGGGATCTTACCATAAGATGTGTCTGTATGAAAAATTATTAGAATCGGTTAAGATTTGCAGCCTGTAGCGCGTTCACAAGAAAGTGTCTGCGGACGCGGACGCGGGCGCGGACGCGGCGCGACAAAGACAAATCCATAGTATCCGCCGAACTTCGTTCAGGGGATACAACTAGACGTAAAAGCCTAGAGGCCTTGGGGCATTTGGATTAACAACACAATCACAGCTGAACTGTTAATTACTGACTCTGCAACCAAAATGATTATGTAGATACATCCGTTTCACTCTAAGAGGACGGTTTCTGAGATATGAATGAAAATAAATGAGATATGGCCGAAAATGAAAAATGCCGACTCAGCAGAAAAAAAATTTGGCCCAGGGACAAGTTCACCCAACATACCCCTAAGACATGTTTGTCTAGTACCACGAGTCCAAAAATAACATCCGTTTCATTCAACGATGCATCATTTCTGAGATATGGCCAAAATTAGGCCAAGGGCCAAAGATAGGTTACCGGACAATGTTTATTATTTTAGATGTTAGCCAGGTCACTGGTTGAATTCAAGGTCAAGAGAATATTCAGCATATATAACATTAAGCATATATCATGTCGACAGTTGATTGCTAAGCTGTAAATTCAATAATCAGCGAGATATTAGCAATTTTGTGCTGTGGCCTTGAAAATGAAGGGGCAAAGGTCAAATTCAAGGTCATCAAAATATTCAGTGTATATCATTTTCTATATCATGTCCACAATTGATTCCCAAGCCATACAGTCAATAGAGGAGCAAGATATGAGCCAGTTTGTCCTTGGACCTTGAGAATGAGGTCAGAGGTCAAATTCAAGGTCCGAGAATATTCAGCATATATCATTTCCTACATGTCCACAATTGATTCCTAAGCTGTAAAATCGATAATAAGTGAGATATTAGCCATTTTGTCCTGTGACCTTGAAAATGAGGTGAAAGGTCAAATTCAAGGTCATGACAATAATCTGCATATATCATTTCCTATATGTTCATAACTGATTCCTAAGCTGTGAAGTCAATAACAAGTGAGATATTAGCCATTTTGTCCTATGACCTTGAAAATGCCGTCAAAGGTCAAATTCAAGGTCATCAGAATATTCAGCATATATCATTTCCTATATGTCCACAATTGATTCCTAAGCTGTAGAGTCGATAATAAGTGAGATATTAGCCATTTTGTCCTGTGACCTTGAAAATGAGGTCAAAGGTCAAATTCAAGGTCATGACAATAATCTGCATATATCATTTCCTATATGTTGATAACTGATTCCTAAGCTGTAAAGTCGATAACAAGCGAGATATTAGTCATTTTGTCCTATGACCTTGAAAATGGGGTCAAAGGTCAAATTCAAGGTCATCAGAATATTCAGCATATATCACTTCCTATATGTCCACAATTGATTCCTAAGCTGTAGAGTTGATAATAAGCGAGATATCAGCCATTTTGTGCTCTGACCTTGAAATTGAGGTCAGAGGTCAAATTCAAGGTCACGAGAATATTCAGCATATATCATTTCCTATATGTCCACAATTGATTCCTAGTCTCTAATCTCAATATTAAGTGAGATATTAGGCATAATGTGTCCCATTATAAAGCATAGGAGAATTTAACATGGGAAAGTCCCATTTGGGCCGAGTTTGGGCCAAAATGGTCCACTTCGAGCGATTCAAGCGCAAGGAAATTTATAGTCATCATAGGAGTACATATCAGGAGTGTTATGTATCAAAAAGAAAAAAGGTTACTGAACAGATTTTGAGAAAATGGCCACCAAAGTCCAAAATCAGGCATTTTTCGTCGAAAACGGCCGCCATTTTGAAAAAAATGCGAAAATCAAAAAACTAAAAAATACCTCCTTCTTGAAATATTTTTAAGTATTTTTGTGCAAAATTTCAGAAGAATTCGCCCGTAAACAAAAAAGATAAAAATGTGGACGTCGACGACGACGGACGACGGACGCAACGCCATGCCAATAGGTTATCGGACCATAGGTCCGGTAACCTAAAAAATTAGCCCAATGGGCTAGAAAGGTTACCGGAGAAATATACAGAGTTAAGCCGAGAAAGTTTAAGGTCAAATTCAAGGTGACCACTGAAATCGCCATATCTCTAACCTTGAAAATGGGATCAAAGGTTAAATTCTAGATCACCAAACTATACAGCATACATCATTTCCTATATGTTCACTATGGACCCCTAAGCTGTAAATTTGATAATAAGCGAGATATAAGCCATTTTGTAATCTGACTTTGAAAATAAAATGACTGACCTTGAAATTTAGGTCAAAGGTCAAATTCAATATCATTAAAATATTCAGAATATATATTTTCCTATATGTTCACAATTGATTCCTAAGCTGTAAAGTCGATAATAAGCGAGATATTAGCCATTTTGTCCTGTTGACCTTGAAAATGAGGTCAAAAGTCAAATTCAAGGTCACTAGAATATTCAGCATATATCATTTCCTATATGTTCACAAATGATTTCTAAGCTGTAAAGGCGCTAATAAGCAAGATATTGGCCATTTTGTCCTGTGACCTTGAAAATGAGTTCAAAGGTCAAATTCAAGGTCATGAGAATATTCAACATATATCATTTCCTATATGTTCACAATTGATTCCTAAGCTGTAAAGTCGATAATAAGCGAGATATTAGCACATTTGTCCTGTGACCTTGAAAATGAGGTCAAAGGTCAAATTCAAGGTCATGAGAATATTCAGCATATATCATTTCCTATATGTTCACAATTGATTCCTAAGCTGTAAAGTCGATAATAAGCAAGATATTAGCCATTTTGTCATGTGAGCTTGAAAATGAGGTCAAAGGTCAAATTCAAGGTCATGAGAATTTTCAGCAGATATCATTTCCTATATGTTCACAATTGATTCCTAAGCTGTAAAGTCGCTTATAAGCAAGATATTGGCCGTTTTGTCCTGTGACCTTGAAAATGAGGTCAAAGGTCAAATTCAAGGTCACGAGAATTTTCAGCATATATCATTTCCTATATGTTCACAATCGATTCCTAAGCTGTGAAGTCGCTAATAAGCAAGATATTGGCCATTTTGTCCTGTGACCTTGAAAATGAGGTCAAAGCTCAAATTCAAAGCCACGAGAATATTCAGCATATATCATTTCCTATATGTTCACAATTGATTCCTAAGCTGTAAAGTCGATAATAAGCGAGATATTAGCAATTTTGTCCTGCGACCTTGGAAATGAGGTCAAAGGTCAAATTCAAGGTCACGAAAATATTCAGCATATATCATTTCCTATATGTTCACAATTGATTCCTAAACTGTAAAGTCGATAATAAGCGAGATATTAGCCATTTTGTCATGTGACCTTGAAAATGAGGTCAAAGGTCAAATTTAAGGTCACAAGAATATTCAGCATATATCATTTCCTATATGTTCACAACTGATTCCTAAGCTGTAAAGTCGATAATAAGCGAGATATTAGCCATTTTGTCCTGTGACCTTGAAAATGAGGTCAAAAGTCAAATTCAAGGTCACGAGAATATTCAGCATATATCATTTCCTATATGTCCACAATTCATTCCTAGTCTCTAATTTCAATATTAAGTGAGATATTAGGCTTAATGTGTGCCATTATAAAGCATAGGAAAATTTAACATGGGAAAGTCACATTTGGGCCGAGTTTGGGCCCAAAATGGCCCACTTCAAGCGATTCAAGAGCAACGAAATTTATACATGTCACAGGGGTACATATGAGGAGTGTTTTTCATCAATAAGAAAAAAAAGTTACTGAACAGATTTTGAGAAAACGACCATCGAAGTCCAAAATTGGCCATTTTTCGACGAAAACGGCCGCTCTGACCTTGAAACCAAGGTCAGAGGTCAAATTCAAGGTCACGACAATATTCAGCATATATCATTTCCTATATGTCCACAATTGATTCCTAGTCTCTAATCTCAATATTAAGTGAGATATTAGGCTTTAATGTGTCCCATTATAAAGCATAGGAGAATTTAACATGGGAAAGTCCCATTTGGGCCGAGTTTGGGCCCAAAATGGCCCACTTCGAGCGATTCAAGCGCAACGAAATTTATACATGTCACAGGGGTACATATGAGGAGTGTTATGCATCAATAAAAAAATTAGCCCAATGGGCTAGAAAGGTTACCGGAGAAATATACAGAGTTAAGCCGAGAAAGTTTAAGGTCAAATTCAAGGTGACCACTGAAATCGCCATATCTCTAACCTTGAAAATGGGATCAAAGGTTAAATTCTAGATCACCAAACTATACAGCATACATCATTTCCTATATGTTCACTATGGACCCCTAAGCTGTAAATTTGATAATAAGCGAGATATAAGCCATTTTATAATCTGACTTTGAAAATAAAATGACTGACCTTGAAATTTAGGTCAAAGGTCAAATTCAATGTCATTAAAATATTCAGAATATATATTTTCCTATATGTTCACAATTGATTCCTAAGCTGTAAAGTCGATAATAAGCGAGATATTAGCCATTTTGTCCTGTTGACCTTGAAAATGAGGTCAAAAGTCAAATTCAAGGTCACTAGAATATTCAGCATATATCATTTCCTATATGTTCACAATTGATTTCTAAGCTGTAAAGGCGTTAATAAGCAAGATATTGGCCATTTTGTCCTGTGACCTTGAAAATGAGTTCAAAGGTCAAATTCAAGGTCATGAGAATATTCAACATATATCATTTCCTATATGTTCACAATTGATTCCTAAGCTGTAAAGTCGATAATAAGCGAGATATTAGCACATTTGTCCTGTGACCTTGGAAATGAGGTCAAAGGTCAAATTCAAGGTCATGAGAATATTCAGCATATATCATTTCCTATATGTTCACAATTGATTCCTAAGCTGTAAAGTCGATAATAAGCAAGATATTAGCCATTTTGTCATGTGAGCTTGAAAATGAGGTCAAAGGTCAAATTCAAGGTCATGAGAATTTTCAGCAGATATCATTTCCTATATGTTCACAATTGATTCCTAAGCTGTAAAGTCGCTTATAAGCAAGATATTGGCCGTTTTGTCCTGTGACCTTGAAAATGAGGTCAAAGGTCAAATTCAAGGTCACGAGAATTTTCAGCATATATCATTTCCTATATGTTCACAATTGATTCCTAAGCTGTAAAGTCGATAATAAGCGAGATATTAGCAATTTTGTCCTGCGACCTTGGAAATGAGGTCAAAGGTCAAATTCAAGGTCACGAAAATATTCAGCATATATCATTTCCTATATGTTCACAATTGATTCCTAAACTGTAAAGTCGATAATAAGCGAGATATTAGCCATTTTGTCATGTGACCTTGAAAATGAGGTCAAAGGTCAAATTTAAGGTCACAAGAATATTCAGCATATATCATTTCCTATATGTTCACAACTGATTCCTAAGCTGTAAAGTCGATAATAAGCGAGATATTAGCCATTTTGTCCTGTGACCTTGAAAATGAGGTCAAAAGTCAAATTCAAGGTCACGAGAATATTCAGCATATATCATTTCCTATATGTCCACAATTCATTCCTAGTCTCTAATTTCAATATTAAGTGAGATATTAGGCTTAATGTGTGCCATTATAAAGCATAGGAAAATTTAACATGGGAAAGTCACATTTGGGCCGAGTTTGGGCCCAAAATGGCCCACTTCAAGCAATTCAAGCGCAACGAAATTTATACATGTCACAGGGGTACATATGAGGAGTGTTTTTCATCAATAAGAAAAAAAAGTTACTGAACAGATTTTGAGAAAACGACCATCGAAGTCCAAAATTGGCCATTTTTCGACGAAAACGGCCGCTCTGACCTTGAAACCAAGGTCAGAGGTCAAATTCAAGGTCACGACAATATTCAGCATATATCATTTCCTATATGTCCACAATTGATTCCTAGTCTCTAATCTCAATATTAAGTGAGATATTAGGCTTTAATGTGTCCCATTATAAAGCATAGGAGAATTTAACATGGGAAAGTCCCATTTGGGCCGAGTTTGGGCCCAAAATGGCCCACTTCGAGCGATTCAAGCGCAACGAAATTTATACATGTCACAGGGGTACATATGAGGAGTGTTATGCATCAATAAAAAAATTAGCCCAATGGGCTAGAAAGGTTACCGGAGAAATATACAGAGTTAAGGTTGTTCGATACACCGAACGCGTCATCAATGTGGCCCGTCTATGGTTGACCAAACGTGTCATAAACAGCGAATGTAACGGCGGGGTGAAATAGGGATCGGCGGGGTATGAATGTTGCCGTGCAATGGGAGTACTGGAAAATCCGGCGGTCTGTAATCAGTACGGCGGAGTCTCGACTTGAACACACAAAGTACTGGAAGCATCACAGCATATGTCTAGTATCTTTCAGTGGGCCAGCCTCGGTTAAGAAGATAATACTACTAGAACATCCATTCGTTACATAGTTTTAATATGTATATGAGTAAACGTTTGCACAACAAAACTAGTAGACCTAACAATTTCCAAATCTTCTGATTAACATAATCAAACAGATCGTAAAATTATTCAAAACACTGTTAAATAAATTGACAACACTTCTGTGGATCATGGCATAATTTTCAATACAACTCAAGCTTAGCGATAATAATATTTTGAAAGCCTATTCATGGTATTGCAGATCTCGTAGGGCTAATAAGCATGAATGTACTAGTATGGCATAACACATGGAATTTGTTGCTACTTGACTTGAGTGGACCAAGGACAAAAGATACAACGAATGCAAGAGCAAATTTGAGGGGTGGGGGGGGGGGGGGGAGGAGTTGCTGGCGCAAGTGGCGCTCATTACTTTGTATATGATATCTGTGTAAGACCAATAAAACGAGTGTGAGGGTTTCTTCCGTTTCTTACCACATCCTCCCATCCGCCGAATCCTGCATTTTGTGCCCCTGTGGAGTGTTTTCTTCACAATTCCAATCTCTTAGAACTTCAAAGTTCACCACAAAATATCCAGAGGTCGTCACACACTCTTTTATAATAGTTTGTCCTATGCGCCCCTAAGTTTGTCCAAACACGCATATGCATTTCCAGTTCCACTAAGCAACATTCCATTGACACATCAATTCCTCTATAGCCTGTCCATTATATAGCCTGAATATACCAAATGTTCACTCTTTAAGAGGAATACATCATAAGAAGAGCTCAGCTTCATTGGGCCGCAACATTTACAGCCCACCAGGCTCGATTTCGCGGGGCTCCGTTTTCGTTACAGTTGTCATTTTTGACACGTTTCGTCTACCATACCCGTTCCGCTATGTAAGCCGAATGGGGCTAACTTTTTTGTTTCCGCAGCTTATCTGCCCAGAAATTTACACTATGTTAGGCGATTTTCTGCCAAAATTCATCGAGATGCATGAAATAGACTTATAGACGAAATAATCTCCAAAATTCACCGCGCACAGATCAGCGCTACCCTCTCACTCAAATCCGTTATCAGCCATTTATATATAATAAGCTATATCCTCACGTTGTTCGTATGTATAGGCCTACAAGTTATCGCAAAATCCTGTGCCAAATGTGGCGGTCATCTTGCTCAAGCTAATTGGGTGAAATTTATTCCTAAAGTTCTACTGACTTGTCAAATTTGATGGGGATATTTCAACTATTAGGCCTACTGAGTTGGCGACCGGAAAGAATCTCATCTGAGCCAATTGACCAGTCAACATCTAGTGGTTCATTCTAGCAGCCACACCGTTCATGCTAATGATCACATCTACCATGCCAGCCTTTTATACATTTCTGAGTCAGAACATACAATATATGAAATATTTGATTTTTTTTTCAATTCATACTCACAAAAACTTGAATAATTTGACATAGTATGCACTCCAAATTCATGAAATTATTGATTTTTTGTTTCCATAAAATGACACTTTTCATGTTTTAACGCTTATATCGCGAAAAGTAACCTGGATAGGTATATTTTTTACATTATTTTTACAAACCCAAAATATCATTGAAGAAATATGTGTAAAAAAATTAGAAAAAAATACTGAATTACTGACCGAGCAGTGATACTCAACGTTGTATGGATTATCAGAAGTTACTCTTTTTCTGTAAAATTTCAGTGCTGAAATATATACACATGTTCTTACTCTTGCCACGAAACATATCAAACTCAGTGCTAGCGAATTTTGTTTCATCAGTTTAATGAACCGTTGCATTTACAACAGTTCTGTACTGAAAAATCCTATAAATATATAGTTTTAGGCAAAAATATGCAGTTAGATTGCATGTCATGATGTAATGGATTGTGGCTATTGCTGAGGTACTTTCAAGACTGATAGGAGGTCAACAAAATGCAGCATAGCAAAAAATATCATACGGTGACCTACTATTTTTTTCTGTTTTTTGTAACCATCACATATCTAGCTATCAAGAAATATAACTTTTTACTCAATAAAAACACCTTTCCGGGTGTTTCGAACAACCTTAAGCCGAGAAAGTTTAAGGTCAAATTCAAGGTGACCACTGAAATCGCCATATCTCTAACCTTGAAAATGGGATCAAAGGTTAAATTCTAGATCACCAAACTATACAGCATACATCATTTCCTATATGTTCACTATGGACCCCTAAGCTGTAAATTTGATAATAAGTGAGATATAAGCCATTTTGTAATCTGACTTTGAAAATAAAATGACTGACCTTGAAATTTAGGTCAAAGGTCAAATTCAATGTCATTAAAATATTCAGAATATATATTTTCCTATATGTTCACAATTGATTCCTAAGCTGTAAAGTCGATAATAAGCGAGATATTAGCCATTTTGTCCTGTTGACCTTGAAAATGAGGTCAAAAGTCAAATTCAAGGTCACTAGAATATTCAGCATATATCATTTCCTATATGTTCACAATTGATTTCTAAGCTGTAAAGGCGCTAATAAGCAAGATATTGGCCATTTTGTCCTGTGACCTTGAAAATGAGTTCAAAGGTCAAATTCAAGGTCATGAGAATATTCAACATATATCATTTCCTATATGTTCACAATTGATTCCTAAGCTGTAAAGTCGATAATAAGCGAGATATTAGCACATTTGTCCTGTGACCTTGGAAATGAGGTCAAAGGTCAAATTCAAGGTCATGAGAATATTCAGCATATATCATTTCCTATATGTTCACAATTGATTCCTAAGCTGTAAAGTCGATAATAAGCAAGATATTAGCCATTTTGTCATGTGAGCTTGAAAATGAGGTCAAAGGTCAAATTCAAGGTCATGAGAATTTTCAGCAGATATCATTTCCTATATGTTCACAATTGATTCCTAAGCTGTAAAGTCGCTAATAAGCAAGATATTGGCCGTTTTGTCCTGTGACCTTGAAAATGAGGTCAAAGGTCAAATTCAAGGTCACGAGAATTTTCAGCATATATCATTTCCTATATGTTCACAATCGATTCCTAAGCTGTGAAGTCGCTAATAAGCAAGATATTGGCCATTTTGTCCTGTGACCTTGAAAATGAGGTCAAAGCTCAAATTCAAAGCCACGAGAATATTCAGCATATATCATTTCCTATATGTTCACAATTGATTCCTAAGCTGTAAAGTCGATAATAAGCGAGATATTAGCAATTTTGTCCTGCGACCTTGGAAATGAGGTCAAAGGTCAAATTCAAGGTCACGAAAATATTCAGCATATATCATTTCCTATATGTTCACAATTGATTCCTAAGCTGTAAAGTCGATAATAAGCAAGATATTAGCCATTTTGTCATGTGAGCTTGAAAATGAGGTCAAAGGTCAAATTCAAGGTCATGAGAATTTTCAGCAGATATCATTTCCTATATGTTCACAATTGATTCCTAAGCTGTAAAGTCGATAATAAGCGAGATATTAGCACATTTGTCCTGTGACCTTGGAAATGAGGTCAAAGGTCAAATTCAAGGTCATGAGAATATTCAGCATATATCATTTCCTATATGTTCACAATTGATTCCTAAGCTGTAAAGTCGATAATAAGCAAGATATTAGCCATTTTGTCATGTGAGCTTGAAAATGAGGTCAAAGGTCAAATTCAAGGTCATGAGAATTTTCAGCAGATATCATTTCCTATATGTTCACAATTGATTCCTAAGCTGTAAAGTCGCTTATAAGCTAGATATTGGCCGTTTTGTCCTGTGACCTTGAAAATGAGGTCAAAGGTCAAATTCAAGGTCACGAGAATTTTCAGCATATATCATTTCCTATATGTTCACAATCGATTCCTAAGCTGTGAAGTCGCTAATAAGCAAGATATTGGCCATTTTGTCCTGTGACCTTGAAAATGAGGTCAAAGCTCAAATTCAAAGCCACGAGAATATTCAGCATATATCATTTCCTATATGTTCACAATTGATTCCTAAGCTGTAAAGTCGATAATAAGCGAGATATTAGCAATTTTGTCCTGCGACCTTGGAAATGAGGTCAAAGGTCAAATTCAAGGTCACGAAAATATTCAGCATATATCATTTCCTATATGTTCACAATTGATTCCTAAACTGTAAAGTCGATAATAAGCGAGATATTAGCCATTTTGTCATGTGACCTTGAAAATGAGGTCAAAGGTCAAATTTAAGGTCACAAGAATATTCAGCATATATCATTTCCTATATGTTCACAACTGATTCCTAAGCTGTAAAGTCGATAATAAGCGAGATATTAGCCATTTTGTCCTGTGACCTTGAAAATGAGGTCAAAAGTCAAATTCAAAGTCACGAGAATATTCAGCATATATCATTTCCTATATGTCCACAATTCATTCCTAGTCTCTAATTTCAATATTAAGTGAGATATTAGGCTTAATGTGTGCCATTATAAAGCATAGGAAAATTTAACATGGGAAAGTCACATTTGGGCCGAGTTTGGGCCCAAAATGGCCCACTTCAAGCGATTCAAGCGCAACGAAATTTATATATCTCATCCCGGGGGTACATATGAGGAGTGTTTTTCATCAATAAGAAAAAAAAGTTACTGAACAGATTTTGAGAAAACGACCATCGAAGTCCAAAATTGGCCACTTTTCGACGAAAACGGCCGCTCTGACCTTGAAACCAAGGTCAGAGGTCAAATTCAAGGTCACGACAATATTCAGCATATATCATTTCCTATATGTCCACAATTGATTCCTAGTCTCTAATCTCAATATTAAGTGAGATATTAGGCTTTAATGTGTCCCATTATAAAGCATAGGAGAATTTAACATGGGAAAGTCCCATTTGGGCCGAGTTTGGGCCCAAAATGGCCCACTTCGAGCGATTCAAGCGCAACGAAATTTATACATGTCACAGGGGTACATATGAGGAGTGTTATGCATCAATAAAAAAAAAAGTTACTGAACAGATTTTGAGAAAATGGCCGCCAAAGTCCAAAATCAGGCATTTTTCGTCGAAAACGGCCGCCATTTTGAAAAAAATGCGAAAATCAAAAAACTAAAAAATACCTCCTTCTCGAAATATTTTAGGCATTTTTGTGCAAAATTTCAGAAAAATTCGATCGTAAACTTTAAAGATAAAATTGTTGACGGACGACAGACGACGGACGACGACGCCGGACGCATCGCCATGCCAATAGGTTACGGACCATAGGTCCGGTAACCTAAAAAAAGTTACTGAACAGATTTTGAGAAAATGGCCGCCAAAGTCCAAAATCAGGCATTTTTCGTCGAAAACGGCCGCCATTTTGAAAAAAATGCGAAAATCAAAAAACTAAAAAATACCTCCCTCTCGAAATATTTTTAGGCATTTTTGTGCAAAATTTCAGAAAAATTCGATCGTAAACTTTAAAGATAAAATTGTTGACGGACGACGGACGACGACGCCGGACGCATCGCCATGCCAATAGGTTACGGACCATAGGTCCGGTAACCTAAAATGAAAAATGTCAAGAAAGCAAAAAGAATTTGGCCCAGGACCGAGTTCACCCAACATACCCCTAAGACATGTTTGTCTAGTGTCACGAGTCCGAAAATAACGTCCGTTTCGCTCTACGATGCACCGTTTCTGAGCTATGCAATGAGCCTCAAGGATGACTCACCAAAATCGGCCCCTGGGTCGAAGGTCGTTTGAGAGATTGACCCCATAATCAATAGGGTTCCTCTGCGACACTATATCAACATATATATGTCAAGTTTCAAAATGGTAGCACAAGTACTTTTTGAGTTATCATCCGGAAACCATTTGAAACAAAATTCATCCTCACGGACTAACTGGACCTCGGAGCCGGCTCCAAAACAATAGGGTTCATCTATGTAATATATTTGATAACTGTTGAAAATTTCTAGAAGATTCGTCAAGGCGTTCTTGAGTTATCGTCCGGAAACCGAAAAGTGAAAAAAATTCGGACAAAACCATAAAGACATTTCGTGCCGAAATGCCCTAATAAGGAAGTAGCTTTAGTTCCTGGGGCCCATGACACGAGCAGTATATTCGCTTCAGAGCCATCCCACTCATTATAAGTCAAAGCACTTTATGGCCCCCACCTTCTGTAAATCAATTGGGAGCATTGAATGGGCAAATGCACATAATCCTTCGATGGAGTCCAAAACCAGGTCAAATGCACTATATTTTCGGGGTGCATGAGAGCTCTGGCATCCTGCATCAGGCATGCGAATACCTCTGGCCCTTGAGCGGGCCCCAGACCCCAGGCCGACAGCGGCCTGCTTCATCACCAGCTTGCTTAGTGAAATTCCACAACTGCGCTTTCCCTCAAATCCTAGATCTGCCCCAGATGAGCCATACAAAAACTTTCTAGGAGCATGGAAGGTGGACCAAAGTAAAGCTCTAAAACATCGCACTGGGCATATCACTCCAGCTCATGGGGCCCTTAAGAGGGCCCCAGACCCCCGGCCTTCACTACGTGGCTTGAAACATTTCACAACTGGAACCTCCTTCAAAACCCTAGATCCGCCCAGATCAGGCATTCATAAACTTTCCAGGGGAATGGAAATTGGAACACGGAGAGCCCTAAATCACACCATTGGGGATGCAGACCCCTGGTCGACAGGGACACGCTGCGCTTGCCAGATCCCAAATCCAATACCCGCCCCTGGCACCGACAACAACACAAACCGTCAGTGGTTCGAGAGTTGTGGCACCAATGTAAAGTTAGGCGAACCCAGCAAAATCCCCACTCACAAAACACTTTCAATTTGTAAGAACTTGCATTTGTGGTTTTGTAATTGTGGGCGAGGTTTTATGGTTTATTGTCATTGCCCTGTCTATATTTCCAGAGGGTTCTATTAGGCCACACCAAATTGTAAAGTTGGTCTATGGATTTTTTCACAAAAATTTCTATACGGAGGCGATTTTTTTTTTTTACAAGTAAAATTTTCCATCTATGGAATTTTGACCAAAATTTTCTATACGGAGAATTTTTTTTTTTTTACAAATGAATATTTCTTCTATGGATTTTCGACAATAATTTTCTGTACGCGGGAAAGTTTTTTTTACAAATAAAGTTTTGCTTAATGGACTTTCGACTGATATTTTCTATATGGAGGGTATTTTGGTAAACTGTTTCCACTCAGATTGTAATTACAGGTAACACATGTGCATTTAAGAGTTTTTACAATGAACTTTCCATATACACCTTAGTGAACAAGTTGCCCAAATCATGTAAAACTAGACGTCAAGGCCTAAAGATGCCTGGGAGGCATTTCGGTGTTAAGACTAATTTGTGATATTTATAACATGTTTACCATGGGCTCTACAATGCTCTACGACACACTATTTCCACGATATCGATGAAAACGAAAAATGCCTACTTGGCGAAAAAAATTCAGGTCAAGGTCAAAGTTCATCCATAATACTCCTTAGACATGTTTGTCTAGTGCCACGAGTCCAAAAATAATGTCCGTTTCGCTCTACGACGCACCGTTTCCGAGATATCGACGAAATCGAAAAATGCCGACTCGGCAGAAAAGTTCAAGGTCAAGGTCGAAGATCATCCTTAATACCCTTTAGACATGTTTGTCTAGGGTGATGAGTCTGAAAATAACGTCCGTTTCGCTCTACGACGCACCGTTTCCGAGAAATCGATGAAAACGAAAAATGCCGACTCGGCGAAAAAATTTTAGGTCAAGGTCGAAGTTCATCCATAATACCCTATAGACATGTTTGCCTAGTGCCACGAGTCCGAAAATAACATCTGTTTCGCTCTACGACGCACGGTTTCCGAGATATCGACGAAAACGAAAAATGCCGACTCGGCAGAAAGATTCAAGGTCAAGGTCAAAGTTCATCCATAATACCTCTTAGACATGTTTGTCTAGTGCCAAGAGTCCGAAAATAACGTCTGTTTCGCTCTACGACGCACCGTTTCCGAGATATCGACGAAAACGAAAAATGCCGACTCGGCAGAAAAATTCAAGGTCAAGGTCGATGGTCATCCTTAATACCCCTTAGACATGTTTGTCTAGGGTGACGAGTCTGAAAATAACGTCCGTTTCGCTCTACGACGCACCGTTTCCGAGAAATCGATGAAAACGAAAAATGCCGACTCGGCAGAAAAATTCAAGGTCAAGGTCGATGGTCATCCTTAATACCCCTTAGACATGTTTGTCTAGGTCGACGAGTCAGAAAATAACGTCCGTTTCGCTCTACGACACACCGTTTCCGAGAAATCGATGAAAACGAAAAATTAGCCCAAGGGCTAAGAAAGGTTACCGGACAATATACATTTTAGATATTAGCCTTTTGTCCAGTGACCTTGAAAATAATTTTTCAACAAATATATCACTTCTAGTATGTCCACAATAAATTCCTAAGCTGTAAAGTCGATAATAAGTGAGATATTAGCCATTCTGTGATCGGTAATGTGACCTAGAAAATGAGGTCAAAGTTCAAGTTCATGAGAAGATTCAGTATATATCATTCCTCTATATTCGCAATTGATTCCTAAGCTGTAAAGATGATAATAAGCGACATATTAGCCATTTTGTTCTCTGACCTTGAAAATTGGATCAAAGGTCAAATTCTAGATAACCAAAATATTCAGCATACATCATTTCCTATATGTTCACTATGGACCCCTAAGCTGTGAATTTGATAATAAGAGAAATATAAACCATTTTGTATTCTGACCTTGAAAATGAAATGACTGGCCTTGAAATTTAGGTCAAAGGTCAAATTCAAGGTCATGAGAATATTCAGAATATATCATTTCCTATATGTTTACAATTGATTCCTAAGCTGTAAAGTTGATAATAAGCAAGATATTAGCCATTTTGTCCTGTTGACCTTGAAAATGAGGTCAAAAGTCAAATTCAAGGTCACTAGAATATTCAGCATATATCATTTCCTAGATGTTCACAATTGATTCATAAGGCGTAAAGTCACTAATAAGCAAGATATTGGCCATTTTGTCCTGTGACCTTGAAAATGAGGTCAAAGGTCAAATTCAAGGTCACAAAAATATTCAGCATATATCATTTCCTATATGTTCACAATTGATTCCTAAGCTGTAAAGTCGATAATAAGCGAGATATTAGCAAATTTGTCCTGTGACCTTGGAAATGAGGTCAAGGTCAAATTCGAGGTCACGAGAAAATTCAGCATATATCATTACCTATATGTTCACAATATATTCCTAAGCTGTAAAGTCGATAATAAGCGAGATATTAGCCATTTTGTCATGTGACCTTGAAAATGAGGTCAAAGGTCAAATTCAAGGTCATGAGAATATTCAGCATATATCATTTCCTATATGTTCACAATTGAATCCTAAGCTGTGAAGTCGATAATAAGCGAGATATTAGCCATTTTGTCCTGTGACCTTGAAAATCAGGTCAAAGGTCAAATTCAAGGTCACGACAATATTCAGCATATATCATTTCCTATATGTCCACAATTGACTCCTAGTCTCTAATCTCAATATTAAATGAGATATTAGGCTTTAATGTGTCCCATTATAAAGCATAGGAGAATTTAACATGGGAAAGTCCCATTTGGGCCGAGTTTGGGCCCAAAATGGCCCACTTTGAGCGATTCAAGGGCAACGAAATTTATACATGTCACAGAGGTACATATGAGGAGTGTTATGCATGAATAAGAAAACAAGTATAAGTCGCGCCCGCGACAATTGGGCGGGTGGCATCGAGGAGGGCTGTTAGTGGAAGGAATTGGCATTGTTCTCATGTATTATCAAGTTCGAAGTCCTGCCACGACCTGAAAAAAAGGTCAAGGTCACCCATCATCGAACTTGTCCGAGATCTGCTCATGATGCACCTCTGGTAAGATTTTGGCGGTATTTCGTTAAAAACTTTGTAAGTTATCGCGTTCACAAGGTACAAAGTCCTGTTTTCATGTATTGTCAAGTTCGAAGTCCTGCCACGACCTGAAAAATAGGTCAAGGTCACCCATCATCGAACTTGTCCGAGATCTGCTCATGATGCACCTCTGGTATGATTTTGGCGGTATTTCGTTAAAAACTTTGTAAGTTATCGCGTTCACAAGGTACAAAGTCCTGTTTTCATGTATTGTCAAGTTCGAAGTCCTGCCATGACCTGAAAAATAGGTCAAGGTCACCCATCATCGAACTTGTCCGAGATCTGTTAATGATGCACCTCTGGTATGATTTTGGCGGTATTTCGTTAAAAACTTTGTAAGTTATCGCGTTCACAAGGTACAAAGTCCTGTTTTCATGTATTGTCAAGTTCGAAGTCCTGCCACGACCTGAAAAATAGGTCAAGGTCACCCATCATCGAACTTGTCCGAGATCTGCTCATGATGCACCTCTGGTCTGATTTTGGCGGTATTTCGTTAAAAACTTTGTAAGTTATCGCGTTCACAAGGTACAAAGTCCTGTTTTCATGTATTGTCAAGTTCGAAGTCCTGCCACGACCTGAAAAATAGGTCAAGGTCACCCATCATCGAACTTGTCCGAGATCTGCTCATGATGCACCTCTGGTATGATTTTGGCGGTATTTCGTTAAACACTTTGTAAGTTATCGCGTTCACAAGAAATTGTTGACGGACGGACGGCCGGACGGGTGAACGGATGGGCGTTACGGGCGGACCCAATGTTAAATTTCCTATCTTAACTTTCCCCATAAGTCCGGAAAAAATCCCCATAAGACAGCACTTTTGGCTTAAACTGTGGTTGTGGGGCGTTTTCAGCTTTATTCCCCCTAAGAAATCCCCATAACTCCGTTCCGTTTGCCCGGACAGACGGACGGACGGACGGACGGACGGACACGCCAATCTCACTGTCCGGAATCCGTTTCGGCAGAGGATATTGGGAAACGATATTTTTCGGTTGGGAAACGATATGTTCGATTGGGAAACGCCAAGCTGCAAGGGGGTATGTGTTGTTTTCATCAATAAAGTATGAAAAAATAGGTGTAATTGTTAATCAAAAGAAAAACAAACATGCGCTAATGTTGTATAAAGTCTTCAGTGTCTACCAAACCTGCTATAATAGGCTATACTTGATGTAACATCGTTTTTGTGACGTGAAATGCGATGAAAATAACACCGTTTTGAACAAATGAACACTGATGATTAAATATGTGTCTGATGCACACAAAAAGTATCGCGAGTCAAGAGAAAGATGTATTACATGATCCCACCAAAAAGAAACATTTTACATCGTCTCATTAATAAATATTTGCCGATTTTCTGAACCATTTTTGATGTTTCGGTGGGTAAACGATACATATAGAGAAGGCGCCGGTTGGTAATCCATGCTGTTTCGATTGGGAAACGGAAAATTTTGTACTTATGAAATACGAGATCAACTGTTATACACGAGCAATACTGTGTGGTCTTTAGTGAAAGGCTACCTCGAGTGAATTATAATTTTATGACTGTATGCACAACATTTTGGGTGTGAAATAAGGTGAATCATGTGCCCGGGCTCGACATAATAGAAAAAGTTTTGAGATTTTTGTTTCAAAACATGCTAATTTGGGTCTTTGACAGTGTGTATAAAGATGGAATGCCTTGACGATCGATAGGCCCAATATTTAGGCTTAAAAGGCCCAAAATTCAGTTTTTAGCTGTTTTCTCAGAAACTGTCTGATCAGTTTTGAGATTTTTGTTTAAAAAGATTCCTCTTATGTACCTTTCTGAAGTGTATAAGTTTCGTTGCCCTTGAATCGCCGGTCTGCATGTGGTGGCCATTTTGAATTTTCGACAGGTTGGTGAAAAAAAAACCTTTTCGTCCCTAATGAAGTCACTATTCGTTTCGAGTGATATCCAACCAAGAAAAATTCCCCCCTTTGAAAACGTTTTTGGATTTTACGCAATTTTTCATTGATAATGGGAGTTGTATGGAGTAAACTCCTAGAACACTTCAAGATAGAGCTTAAGTATTGGCACATTCAAATAGGAATTCATATATTGTGGTTCCGGTGGTGATCATGAATTTACCTTCAATGACCTTGAGACGCCCTTCTTTGTCAGAAAAACAGTCAATTTCGGACTTTGGCGGCCATTTTCTCAAAAATTGTTCAGACGGTTTTCAGATTATCGTTTGAAAAGATCACCCTTATGCACCTTTGCGACATGTCTAAGTTTCTTTGCCCTTGTATCGCTCAAAGTGGGCCCAAACTTTTTGGCCCAAACTTGGCACAAATGGGACTTTCCCATGTTAAATTCTTTTATGCTTCATACTGGGACATATTGTTGCTAATATCTCACTTAATATTGAGATTAGATAGGAATCAATTGTGGACATAAAGGAAATGATATATGCTGAATATTCTCATATTCGACCTAATTTCACATTCGACCTAATTCGAATTTCACATTCGACCTAATTTTCAAGGTCACAGGTCAAAATGAGTAATATCTCGCTCCTTATCGACTATATGGCTTGGGAATCAATTGTGGACATATAGGAAATGATATACGTCAAATTTTCTGATGACCTTGAATTTGGCCTTGATCTCATTTTCAAAGTCACAGCACAAAATGGCCAATATATTGCTTATTATCGACTTTACTGCTGAGGAATCAATTGTGGACATATAGGGAATGATATATGCTTGGAGTTTCCGTGACCTTTGATCCTATTTTCGAGGCCAGACAACAAAGTGGCTAATTTCTCGCTTATTATCAACTTCAGACTTAGGAATCAATTGTGGACATATAGGAAATGTTATATGCCGAATATTCTCATAATCTTGAAGTTGACCTTTGACCTTATTTTCAAGGTCAGAGCACGAAATGGCTAATATCTCGCTCATTATCGACTTTCCAACTTAGGAATCAACTGTAAATATATAGAAAACAATGTTCCCCTTGGGCAGACATTGTTGAAAAATTACCATTGCAGACTTTGAGACCTTAACACTGTACAATTCTCGGGTAACATTTCTTAGCCTTTGGGCTAATTTTCCCCTGTTTCCTCATCCACAGCGGGTCTCAGTATAGAAAAGGTTTTTTCTTGGTGTTTGTCAAATGAGTGCTTCACAATGTGGTTAGAGTCTTCAAACTTGGAATGACAGTTATAACACCTGGCCTTGAAGCCGCGAGACGCCATCTGTTGGAAGAAATAATAAGAATGAATGAATAATAGCCAAAAACGAGCCTTAACGGGCATAAATTTCCAATAAATTATCGTTTACTAATCGAAACACCCATATCAGAACTGTTTTCCAACCGGAACAGTATCGTTTACCCACCGAAACATCAACGGTTCAGAAAATCAGCAAACATTTATTAATGAGGCGATGTAAAATGTTTCTTTTCGGTGGGGATCATGTAATAAACCTTTCTCTTGACTCGTGTTACTTTTTGTGTGCATCAGACACATATTAAATCATCAGTGTTCATTTGTTCAAAACTGTGTGATTTTCATCGCATTTCACGTCACAAAAACCATATTACATCAAGTATAGCAGGTTTGGTCGACACTGAAGACTTTATACAACATTAGCGCATGTTTGTCTTTCTTCTGATTAACGATTACACCTATTTTTTCATACTTTATTGAGGAAAACAACACATATCCCCTTGCAGCTTGGCGTTTCCCAATCGAACATATCGTTTCCCAACCGAAAAATATCGTTTTCCAATATCCTCTGCCGAAACGGATTCCGGACAGTGAATCTAATAGGCGGGTTGGTTGCACGCAACCCGCCCAAAAAGTTACTGAACAGATTTTGAGAAAACGACAGCCAAAGTCCAAAATTGGCCATTTTTCGACGAATACGGCCGCCATTTTGAAATAATTGCGAAAATCAAACAAGGGCCACTGGCCTCAAAGGAAGAGCTTCGAAAACGTTTGCACAGAACTATTTAAAAACCCTTGAATATTGTATTTGATTTGGTACATATATGTTGTGGCCATATTGTAACTCTACTGGGCAGAATCTATACCTTGTTGGGCCAATAAATTTGTCATGTAACTATTTTCTTGTCATGTAACTATTTTTATTGTGGTCAATAATAGACTTAACTAGTAAAACTAATGATAACCTATTCGGTTAGTCATGACTGGATAGAACTTTTTAGGGCCCGAGTGAGTCGGAAATTTCCGAACCGGGTACCTGTGTCGTCTGACCCGACCCGTCCAAATATATAGCAAAATTTGAATGATACTCACTGAAGCAATTTGTAACACGTAAACGCCAGACATTGATCTTTGACACATATTATTTGTTTCGTCAGTAATTACCAGTATTTTCAAGTTTGAGAAAGATCACAATGTCATGACCTCATAAAACTATCGTTTTTTTTCCTGATGATTTCCTTGTCATTCTTGTGATTTTACTAGTGTTTATCACAAATATTCAAAACTATATCTTTATTTCTCCTCAAATACGAGTAACAAAATTCCGATCCAGGTAATTGTATGACCCGCCCCGAATTTGGGTACCTGTCGACTCGTCTGGGCCCCAGAACCTTTACATTGTTGAACCCAATAATAAATGTTTCTTGTAATAATTATTTTTATTGTGGCCAATAAGACTTGATCAATAAAACTAATGTTACTTATTCCGTTACAGCCATGAAATCTCTACAAGTCAGAAGCTTTACCTTGTTGAACACGTTTAAAAATCACCCAACTATTTTTGGGACCAATGTGTAAGATTTTCAAGGTTCTGATTATGTTTTTCTGATTTAGGAGGCACAATGTTTTTTGAGCTTTAGTCTTAGATTTAAATTTCTTTATGGATTTTTTTTCAGTGTTTTGATTTGTACTGCAGAGACATTTCAGTAACTTGTCTGCATTTCCAATAATTCATGACATGTATGAAAGCTTTTTTCATCAATGCGATCATGTTTCTCCTTGCCCAAATGTTGGTTTGAAGATCAGCGTACATGTTGTGTCAGTGTGCAGTGTGTAGTGTCAGCTGCCAAATAGTACTGAAGTAGCCCAGGCACACCCCCCACCCCGAATCGCCGCTCGTGTGACTGCTATCAAAATCAGCACTGACAATTCTCGTCGGCAATATGAAACTATCATAAACATGATAAAAGTGCTAGATCTAGTATCCATTTGTTTCTGCTTATTTTAGGAGGAAACTAAGTTTTTTCCCGTGTAAAAGCTCCGCAAATCTGCCAAGTTTTGTTTGTTTGTTTCCGACTGTTCCTTTTAGTCAAATCTCGTTGAAATCTCGCTTCACTTCAATGGCATTTTTAATTAAATTCCCCCATAAACAAGCTTTCGGTGGTGATATTTTTATGAAGTATTACCAGTGAAGTAGGAAAGAGTCATAGAAAAGACCATTTATTTGGGTCGTAACAAGTATTTCCACAAATACCGCACTCAGTTGGGAGTTCTATGGTTGGACGATCTCTTGGCGGCTGGCATTTTGACCTTGACCCTGCAGCAATTTTTTGGGGCAGTACGCTAATTGGCGGGACTCGCTCACGTGATCATTTGCATATCATTGTATCCACGTGTATTTCATAAACATGTGGGTGTGTCCGCCAAGACAGCTTCCCGATTGGACAATTCAGTGACTCTCTGGCTGGCGGGCCGACTGCCGTGACTGCTTATCGGGGCCACACGAGAATTGAATTTGCCCACTGGAATATGGAATACCACCACTAACACATAATTATTATGTTGCCGTATCAACTTGTCTTTCATTGTTGCAATACCATACTGTATCTATATATTGTGCGGAATGTATATCCAAAACTTTGAGTGCATATGATTGCAAGAAAGCACTGTTCCAGTGGAGATCAAAACGGGAGTGGTGATGGGTATGAAACGGTGACATACAAAAAAAAAAATGGTCGGAACACACGTCTCCTGGGATTATTATCGCTAATAACTTATTACATTAACCATGATTAGGTACACGGGCGTCATTTTCCTCCCAACGGGCCCCGGACCCTCCCAATTAGCCACAGTTGAATAGCCTGTTGTGGTTCCAAGTGGCACTTTCAAGAATGTAAACAAAAGAAAAAATTCAAAAATCCAAAAAAAACCAACATCATAGAGGAAGAGCCCTGCTCTTCCTAAAAACTAAAAAGTACCTCCCTCTCGAAATATTTTTAGGCATTTTTGTGCAAAATTTCAGAAAGATTCGATCGTAAACTTTAAAGATAAAAGTGTAGACGGACGACGACGGACGACGACGACGGACGACGGACGCAACGCCACGGCAATAGGTTATCGGACCAAAGGTCCGGTAACCTAAAATGCCGACTCGGCGAAAAAAATTTAGGTCAAGGTCGAAGTTCATCCATAATACCCCATAGACATGATTGTCTAGTGCCACGAGTCCGAAAATAACGTCCGTTTCTCTCTACGACGCACCGTTTCCGAGATATCGACGAAAACGAAAAATGCCGACTCGGCAGAAAAATTCAAGGTCAAGGTTAAAGTTCATCCATAATACCCCTTGGACTTGTTTGTCTAGTGCCACGAGTCCGAAAATAACATCCGTTTCGCTCTACGACGCACCGTTTCCGAGATATCGATGAAAACGAAAAATGCCGACTCAGCAGAAAAATTCAATGTCAAGGTCGATGGTCATCCTTAATACCCCTTAGACATGTTTGTCTAGGGCGACGAGTCCAAAAATAACATCCGTTTCGCTCTACGACGCACCATTTCAGAGATATCGATGAAAACGAAAAATGCCGACTCAGCAGAAAAATTCAATGTCAAGGTCGATGGTCATCCTTAATACCCCTTAGACATGTTTGTCTAGGGCGACGAGTCCGAAAATAACATCCGTTTCGCTCTACGACGCACCGTTTCCGAGATATCGATGAAAACGAAAAATGCCGACTCAGCGAAAAAAATCTTAGGTCAAGGTCAAAGTTCATCCATAATACCCCTTAGACATATTTGTCTAGGGCGACGAGTCCGAAAATAACGTCCGTTTCACTCTACGACGCACCGTTTACAAGATATGCAGGAAACCTCAAGGATGACTGGGCGAAAACTCTTCCGAACTCTAGGTCAAAGGTCGTTTGACGGATTGCTCTCAAACTCAATAGGGTTCTTCCCTATCGATGTATGAATCTCCGAGCAAAGTTCTGCAGCCATTGCCTACATACTTTTTGAGTTATCGAGCGAAAAACAAAGTAAAAAAAAAAATTAGGCCAAGGGCCAAAGATAGGTTACCGGACAATGTTTAATATTTTAGATGTTAGCCAGGTCACTGGTTAAATTCAAGGTCAAGAGAATATTCAGCATATATAATATTAAGCATATATCATGTCCACAGTTGATTGCTAAGCTGTAGATTCAATAATCAGCGAGATATTAGCAATTTTGTGCTGTGGCCTTGAAAATGAAGGGGCAAAGGTCAAATTCAAGGTCATCAAAATATTCAGTGTATATCATTTTATATCATATATCTTTATCACATGTCCACATTTGATTCCCAAGCCATACAGTCAATAGAGGAGCAAGATATGAGCCAGTTTGTCCTTGGACCTTGGAAATGAGGTCAGAGGTCAAATTCAAGGTCACGAGAATATTCAGCATATATCATTTCCTATATGTCCACAATTGATTCCTAAGCTGTAAAATCGAAGATATTAGCCATTTTGTCCTGTGACCTTGAAAATGAGGTCAAAGGTCAAATTCAAGGTCATGACAATAGTCTGCATATATCATTTCCTATATGTTCATAATTGATTGCTAAGCTATAAAGTCGATAACAAGCGAGATATTAGCCATTTTGTCCTGTGACCTTGAAAATGAGATCGAAGGTCAAATTCAAGGTCATCAGAATATTCAGCATATATCATTTCCTATATGTCCACAATTGATTCCTAAGCTGTAGAGTGGATAATAAGCGAGATATAAGCCATTTTGTTCTCTGACCTTGAAACTGAGGTCAGAGGTCAAATTCAACGTCACGAGAATATTCAGCATATATCATTTCCTATATGTCCACAATTGATTCCTAAGCTGTGGAGTCCATAATAAGCGAGATATAAGCCATTTTGTGCTCTGACCTTGAAACTGAGGTCAGAGGTCAAATTCAAGGTCACGAGAATATTCAGCATATATCATTTCCTATGTGTCCACAATTGATTCCTAGTCTCTAATCTCAATATTAAGTGAGATATTAGGCATAATGTGTCCCATTATAAAGCATAGGAGAATTTAACATGGGAAAGTCCCATCTGGGCCGAGTTTGGGCCAAAATGGCCCACTTCGAGCGATTCAAGTGCAACGAAATTTATAGACATCATAGGAGTACATATGATGAGTGTTATGTATCAAAAAGAAAAAAAGATACTGAACAGATTTTGAGAAAATGGCCGCCAAAGTCCAAAATCAGGCATTTTTCGTCGAAAACGGCCGCCATTTTGAAAAAAATGCGAAAATCAAAAAACTAAAAAATACCTCCTTCTTGAATTATTTTTAAGTATTTTTGTGCAAAATTTCAGAAAAATTCGCCCGTAAACAAAAAAGATAAAAATGTGGACGACGACGACGACGGACGACGACGACGACGACGACGACGACGGACGACGGACGACGGACGCAACGCCATGCCAATAGGTTATCGGACCATAGGTCCGGTAACCTAAAAACATTGATTTCATCCTCACGGACCTCATGGACCTTGGATCCGGCTGAAAAACAATAGGGTTCTTCCACATAATATGTCTGACCAATGCTGAAAATTTGGCGAAGATATATCGAGGCAAACTAAAGTTATCGGTCGGAAACCAAAACGGCGGAAAAAAAAAAAGAAAAAAAAAAAAAGGAAAAATTAGCCCAAAGGCTAAGATAGGTTACCGGACAATTTTGGTTTGGCCATGGCAGCATTGGCAGGTAACAGACCTTGAGATTTACCAATCAAGGTTCGCAGTGTAAACATATGACCTTGAGATTTACCAATCAAGGTCATCCGTGTGAACTTCGATGTCACCATTACATGTATGTGTGCGGCATTTGATATCCTATATGTTCATAATACAAAGATATATCTGGGTGGAATCGTTTAGGCCGCTCAGGTCAATTTACACAACTGAAGTCAGACATTTGGTCCTCAAGGTCATCTGACGTCAAGTTCAAGGTCATCATTAGTTGTGCCATATATGTCTTCCTATATGTTCATAATGCAAACATGAGCTCTATCTGCAAGCATTTCATCTATAGAGGAAAATCTGGGCATTTTTTCGACCCCAAAATGGCTGTTTTGACCTTTCAAGGTCATCGAAGGTCAAATTCAAGGTCACCACACAAGTCGCCATATATGACTTCCCATTTGAAAGTGCCAATTTCTAAGCTCTATCTTCAAGCGTTCTATGAGTACAGTCCGGACAGCTCCCATTATGAAGGAAAAAAGGTCGAAAATTTTCTAAGTCCAAAATTTTTTTCAAAGCGTGAAAATTTTTTTATGCCTAGAAATGGCCCAAAATGGATAGTAATGCGATTTGGGTCGAAAAAAATTTTTTTTCGCCGACTCATCAAGAATTCAAAATTGCCGCCACACAGAGATTGGCGATTCAAGAGCAACAAAAGTTATACACGTCACAGAGGTATATAGGAGGAATCTGTTTAAACGAAAATCTCAAAACGGATCAGACAGTTTTTGAGAAAATACAGACAAGGTGCAAATTTGAGCATTTTCGACCCCAAAATGGCTGTTTTGACCTTTCAAGGTCATCCAAGGTCAAATTCAAGGTCACCACACAAGTCGCCATATATGACTTTCCATTTGAAAGTGCCAATTTCTAAGCTCTATCTTCAAGCGTTCTATGAGTACAGTCCGGACAGCTCCCATTATGAAGGAAAAAAGTGCCGAAAATTTTCGAAGTCCAAAATTTTTTTCAAAGGGTGAAAAATTTTTTTTGCCCTAGAAATGGCCCAAAATGGATAGTAATGCGATTTGGGGCGAAAAAAAAATTTTTTCGCCGACCCGCCCAAAATTCAAAATGGCCGCCACACGGAAACCGGCGAATTTAGGGCAACCAAACTTATACATATCAGAGATGTATATGAGGGGAATCTTTTGAAACCAAAAACTAAAAACTGATCAGACAGTTTTTGAAAAAATGGCCGTCAAAGTCCAAAATTGAGCGTTTTTCGACAAAAACGGCCGCCATTTTGAAAAAAATGCGAAAATCAAAAAACAAAAAAATACCTCCTTCTCAAAATATTTTTAGGCATTTTTCTGCAAAATTTCAGAAAGATTCGATCGTCAACTTTAAAGATAAAAATGTTAACGCCGGACGGACGGACGGACGGACACAACGCCATGCCAATAGGTTATCGGACCAAAGGGTCGGTAACCTAAAAAAAAATTCTGCTAAAAACATAAAGGCATTTCTTCCGAAATGCCTTAAAAAGAATGAAACAAGTTTGTGCAAGTTATACATGTACAAACTTTATTATGGCCTCCACTCTGTAAACATCAAAATGAATGTAACTAGACGTCAAGGCCTAAAGATGCCTTGGAGGCATTTCGGTGTGATGATTAATTTATAATATATACTAGATATCGACGAAAATGAAAAATGTCGACTCCGCAAAAAAATTTACCGTTAAAATAATACCCCTTAGACATGTTTGTCTAGGGCGACGAGTCCGAAAAAAAAGTCTGTTTCGCTCTACGACTCAGTGTTTCCGAGATATCGACGAAAAAGAAAAATGCCAACTTGGCAAAAAATTTTTTAGTCAAGGTCAAAGTTCATCCATAATACATATAAGATAAATGTTGTCTAGAGCGACAAGTCCGAAAATAACGTCCGTTTCGCTCTATGACACACCGTTCCCGAGATATCGACGAAAACGAGAAATGCCGACTCGGCAAAAAAATTTCGGGTCAAGGTCAAAGTTCATCCATAATACCTCTTAGACATGTTTGTCTAGGGCGACGAGTCCGAAAATAACGTCCGTTTCGCTCTACGAAGCACCGTTTCCGAGATATCGATGAAAACGAAAAATGCCGACTCGGCAAAAAAAATTCGTTTCAAGGTGAAAGTTCATCCATAATACCCTTAAGACATGTTTGTCTAGGACGACGAGTCCGAAAATAATGTCCGTTTCGCTCTACGACGCACCGTTTCCGAGATATCGACGAAAATGAAAAATGCCGACTCGGCAAAAAAATTTCGGGTCAAGGTCAAAGTTCATCCATAATACCCCTTAGACATGTTTGTCTAGGGCGACGAGTCCGAAAATAACGTCCGTTTCACTCTACGACGCACCGTTCCCGAGATATCGACGAAAACGAAAAATGCCGACTCGGCAAAAAAAATTTCGGGTCAAGGTCAAAGTTCATCCATAATACCCCTTAGACATGTTTGTCTAGGGCGACGAGTCCGAAAATAACGTCCGTTTCGCTCTACGAAGCACCGTTTCCGAGATATCGACGAAAACGAAAAATGCCGACTCGGCAAAAAAAATTCGGGTCAAGGTCAAAGTTCATCAATAATACCCCTTAGACATGTTTGTCTAGGGCGACGAGTCCGAAAATAACGTCCGTTTCGCTCTACGACACACCGTTCCCGAGATATCGACGAAAACGAAAAATGCCGACTCGGCAAAAAAATTTGGGGTCAAGGTCAAAGTTCATCCATAATACCCCTTAGACATGTTTGTCCAGGGCGACGAGTCCGAAAATAACGTCCGTCTCGCTCTACGACGCACCGTTTCCGAGATATGCAGGATGCCTCAAGGATGACTCAGCAAAAAATTATTTCGACCTCTAGGTCAAAGGTCGTTTGACGTATCGATCCCAAAATCAATAGGGTTCTTCCCTGTTGATATATAAACCTCCGTGCAAAATTCTGCAACTATTGCCTGAATATTTTTCGAGTTATCGTCCGGAAACCAAGTTTGAAGATGAGCCTCGATTTCATCCTCAAGGACCTCACGGACCTCGGAGCCGGATCAAAAAAAACTAGACGCTTCCGGTCGCCTACGACCGCTTGGGTGTATCCCCCATAGCCCTATCATCCCTGTTGCCCCAAATATATCACTGATGTACATTGTGAGTGTGAAACCTTTCAAGCTTATTGAAGGTCGAATTCAAGATCACCACTAAAATCACTGCATTCGAATTTCCATTTCGACATGTTCGAAAAAAATAACGAAATTACAGCCAGATAAAAGTTTTCACCTAAAGCTATATTTCAACTCAGAATATTTGACAAACTTGGTTCCAAGTTGCGAGATGACTAAATTGGAGCCAGATCGAACTTTTCACTATAAGTCATATTTCAACTCATACTATGTGCCAAACTTGGTTCCAAGTTGAAATTCAAAGTAAAAGTTGACAAAAACTACATTTCAAGATGACGAAATTGGAGCCAGATCAACTTTGAGATCTAATTTTAATTTTAATTCATAATATGTGCCAAACTTGGTTTCAAGCTGATATTCAAGTAAAAGTTTACCAAAACTGCATTTCAAGATGACAAAATTGGAGCCAGATCGATCTTTTCACCATAAATCATATTTTAATTCACAATATGTGCCAAACTTGGTTTCAAGTTGAAATTTGAAGTAAAAATTGACTTTACTGGTAAAAATAATGTTAACTTATCCGGTTACACCCATGAAATCTCTACTGGACAAAACTTTTAAATTGTTGAGCTCAATAATAAATGTTTCTTGTCTTAACTATTTTTCTTGAGGTCAATAATAGACTTAACTAGTTAAAATGATGTTAACTTATTCGGCTACAGCCATGAAATCTCTACTGCACAGAAGCTTTACCTTGTTGAGCCCAATAATAAATGTTTCTTGTCTTAACTATTTTTATTGTGGTCAACAATAGACTTAACTAGTAAAAATAATGTTAACTTATTCGGTTACACCTGTGAAATCTCTACTGGACAAAACCTTCACCTTGTTGAGCTCAATAATAAATGTTTCTCGTCTTAACTATTTTTATTGTGGTCAATAATAGACTTAACTAGTAAAACCAATGTTAACTTATTCAGTAATATTGTTCTTTTTTCACCAAAAACATCAGTTCTGTATTCTGAACAAGAATCCAGTGCAATTTGCTTTCATAGTACAGGTTATTGGAGTGATCACACATGTCAAAGTAGGTATTTTAATTGTCGTAATAAGTTAACCTCTCAAACTTATTAATATTTATTCGATCATTCTGAAAAACAATAGGTTTCGTGTGATGGTCTTTCTCATTGAGCCTGTGCGATTTCATCATCATTCATTGAAAACTCCCACCCGTAGAGCGTTCACAACCCATGTGTGTTAAACAGGCTAATTTGAGCACAAAATGTTACGCCAATTGGCTATTTTGGTTGCTATGGCAACCAAAATCGATAGGTGTCCAGATCTCACCATAAGACATGTCCATATAAAATATTATCAAAATCGGTTCATATTTGCAAGCTGCAGCGCGTTCACAAGAAAGTGTCTGCGGACGCGGACGCGGACGCGGACGCGGCGGCGCGACGATCGTAAATCCATAGTATCCGCCGAACTTTGTTCGGGGGATACAATAATACACCCTAGAGATGTTTGTCTAGGGCGACGAGTCCGAAAATAACGTCCGTTTCGCTCTAGGATGCACGGTTTCTGAGATATGCAGGAAGCCTCAAGGATGAATCAGCAAAAAATTATTTCGACCTCTAGGTCAAAGGTCGTTTGACGGATCGATCCCAAAGTCAAGAGGCTTCTTCCCTGGTGGCATATGAACCTCCATGCAGAGTTCTGCAACTATTGCGTAAATATTTTTCCAGTTATCGTCCGGAAACCAAGTCTCAAAATTAGCCTTGATTTCATCCTCACAGACCTCACGGACCTCGGATCCGGCTCAAAAAGAATAGGGTTCTTCCACATATCATTTCTGACTTGTGGTGAAAATTTGACGAGGATCCGTCAAGGCAATCTAAAGTTATCGTCCGGAAACCACAAGTGGCGGAAGAAGAAAAAAAAAAAAAAAAAAAAAAAAAATTCTGCTAAAACCATAAAGGCATTTCTGCCGAAATGCCTTAATTATGATGGCAATGCAATGATGAATATTGTTGAACTGGCCATTATCATAAACTGTACACATCATGATCAATCATAGTACATGTACATTGTATTGTACTTAACTGCATGGAGAAAACTGTAATTAACGGTACTTGGTATTATTAAATCTGTGGAAATGTTTTGGGATTAGAAAGTAAGAGGACACATATTGATACCACGAATAGTACAACCATTCCCTAGAAAAAAAACCTGCTTAGTACCATATTTTTCTACATTTTATATCGAACCGCTTTGCTCGTTAACTATCCGAGATGAAATGAGAGTGGCGGCGGTGAAATAATAAAATTAGCCCAAAGGCTAAGATAGGTTACCGGACAATTTTGGTTTGGCCATGGCAGCATTGGCAGGTAACAGACCTTGAGATTTACCAATCAAGGTTCGCAGTGTAAACATATGACCTTGGGATTTACCAATCAAGGTCATCCGTATGAACTTCGATGTAACCATTACATGTATGTGTGCGGCATTTGATATTCTATATGTTGGGTGGAATCGTTTAGGCCGCTCAGGTCAATTTACACATTCCAAGTCAGACATTTGGCACTCAAGGTCATCTGACGTCAAGTTCAAGGTCATCATTAGTTGTGCCATATATGTCTTCCTATATGTTCATAATGCAAACAGGAGCTCTATCTGCAAGCATTTCATCTACAAAGGCAAATCTGGGCATTTTTTGACCCCAAAATGGCTGTTTTGACCTTTCAAGGCCATCCAAGGTCAAATTCAAGGTCACCACACAAGTCGCCATATATGACTTCCGATTTGAAAGTGCCAATTTCTAAGCTCTATCTTCAAGCGTTCTATGAGTACAGTCCTGACAGCTCCCATTATGAAGGAAAAAAGTGCCGAAAATTTTCTAAGTCCAAAATTTTTTTCAAAGGGTGAAAATTTTTTTTTGCCTAGAAATGGCCCAAAATGGATAGTAATGTTATTTGGGGCGAAAAACTTTTTTTTCGCCGACTCGTCAAAAATTCAAAATGGCCGCCACACTGAGATCGGCGATTCAAGGGCAACAAAACTTATACACGTCGCAGAGGTATATAAGAGGAATCTTTTTAAGCAAAAATCTCAAAACTGATCAGAGAGTTTTTGAGAAAATACAGACCAGGTGCAAATTTGAGCGTTTTTCGACCCAAAAATGGCTGTTTTGACCTTTCAAGGTCATCCAAGGTCAAATTCAAGGTCACCACACAAGTCGCCATATATGACTTCCCATTTGAAAGTGCCAATTTCTAAGCTCTATCTTCAAGCGTTCTATGAGTACAGTCCGGACAGCTCCCATTATGAAGGGAAAAAGTGCCGAAAATTTTCTAAGTCCAAAATTTTTTTCAAAGGGAGAAAATTTTTTTTTGCTCTAGAAATGGCCCAAAATGGATAGTAATGCGATCTGGGGCGAAAAAATTTTTTTTCGCCGACCCGCCAAAAATTCAAAATGGCCGCCACACGAAAACCGGCAGATTTAGGGCAACCAAACTTATACATATCACAGAGGTATATGAGGGGAATCTTTTGAAACCAAAAACTCAAAACTGATCCGACAGTTTTTGCGAAAATGGCCGTCAAAGTCCAAAATTGAGCGTTTTTCGACAAAAACGGCCGCCATTTTGAAAAAAATGCGAAAATCAAAAAACAAAAAAATACCTCCTTCTCAAAATATTTTTAGGCATTTTTGTGCAAAATTTCAGAAAGATTCGATCGTTAACTTTAAAGATAAAAATGTTAACGCCGGACGGACGGACGGGTGAACGGATGGGCGTTACGGGCGGACCCAATGTTAAATTTCCTATCTTAACTTTCCCCATAAGTCCTGAAAAAATCCCCATAAGACCGCACTTTTGGCTTAAACTGTGGTTGTGGGGCGTTTTCAGCTTTATTCCCCCTAAGAAATCCCCAAAACTCCGTTCCGTTTGCCCGGACGGACGGACGGACGGACGACGGACGCAACGCCATGCCAATAGGTTATCGGACCAAAGGTCCGGTAACCTAAAAACAAAATTTTTGATATCGTGAAAATTTGTAGCGGCGATTTTTTTTACAAAAAAGTGAAACTCATTTTTTTATAGGCGGCGATTCCATAGACCAACCTTACAATTTGGTGTGGCCTTAATACCGGAATCTGCAAAAAACATTAAGATTGAAAGTCTGTTTGCTCAAGGTTTGGATTCACAAGACAATATCAAAGTCAAGATTTACAACAGTTTTACTTGTACAATTCAACACACACAATGCTGATCTGAGTGAGCAATACTTGTACATACTAGTATTCATACAAGTGAAAGCAGACTTAGAGACTAGCAGCCAAACACTTGATCGCGGAAATGTTTCTGTAGTTTGTTGGCCTTGACGCCCAGTCTTGTATAATGTCTGGCCTGATACCGACGAGTAAACGCCTGATCCTTGGCCTTCTTCTGTGCTACTTGTCCTGTCAGAGAGAAGATACACAACTCACAGACTTACGAGATACTTCTGCTTCTGAACTTTTGACAATTTTATGCTTGCTTTATGTGTCAAGCACAAGGTTCAGCAGGTTCTGTCTGTTCACAAACCTGACGTGCCCGTCCAGCCCAGAGCCTTGTAGTGTGACATGACACGACCAAGTGCTGTCGGGTTTCTGACCACCAGCTGCCTGTCAGGACGCAGCTTCTGTCGGTAATACCGCTGCAGAGACCTGTGTCCTATCACAGCACCTAGCAATGTACCACATAGAAAATATACAACATTATCACGAACTGCAAGCATTCTCATTTAGAAATTCTTGTAGAATTTGATGTTAATTTAAACATTTGCTCCCTTCAGATGACGCCCTCATAAAAACCTGGATGGAAGTATGATGTACGTGTGTGAGTGAGACGTCATTAGTGGATTGGTTGCTACACTTACATGTAGAAAAGGTTGCTAAGTGTGGAGTGGTTGCTATGTGAGAGGTTTGTTGCTGTGTGTAGGCTGGTTTCTATGTGTGTACAGTGATTGCTATGTTTGAACTGGTTGCTAATGTGGTGTGGGAGTGATTGCTATGTATGTAAGTTGGCTGCTATGTGCGTGAGGTGATTGCTAGGTGAGTGGGATGGCTGCTATGAATGGATAGTTGCTAAGTGTGGGGGTGGTTGCCATGTGTGAGCTGGTTGCTATGTGTTTGAGATGAATGGTATGTGTGGGATGGTTGCTAAATGTGGGATGGATGCTATGTGTGGGATGGTTGCTAGGTGTGGGATGGTTGCTAAGTGTGTGGGGTGGTTGCTATGTGTGGGATGGTTGCTAAGTGTGTGAGGTGGTTGCTATGTGTGGGATGGTTGCTAAGTGTGGGATGGTTGCTAAGTGTGTGGGGTGGTTGCTATGTGTGGGATGGTTGCTAAGTGTGTGAGGTGGTTGCTATGTGTGAGATGGTTGCTAAGTGTGTGGGGTGGTTGCTATGTGTGGGATGGTTGCTATGTGTGGGATGAATGCTAGGTGTGGGATGGATGCTACGTGTGGGATGGTTGCTAAGTGTGTGGGGTGGTTGCTATGTGTGTGGGGTGGTTGCTATGTGTTTGAGATGAATGCTATGTGTCGGATGGATGCTATGTGTGGGGTGGTTGCTAGGTGTGGGATGGTTGCCACGTGTGTGGGATGGTTGCTATGTGTGTGGGATGGTTGCTACGTGTGGGATGGTTGCTAAGTGTGTGGGATGGTTGCTATGTGTGTGGGATGGTTGCTATGTGTGTGGGGTGGTTGCTATGTGTTTGAGATGAATGCTATGTGTCGGATGGATGCTAAGTGTGGGGTGGTTGTTATGTGTTTGAGATGAATGCTATGTGTCGGATGGATGCTATATGTGGGATGGTTGCTACGTGTGTGGGATGGTTGCTATGTGTGTGGGGTGGTTGCTATGTGTTTCGGATGGATGCCATGTGTGGAATGGTTGCCAAGTGTGTTCTGGTTGCTATGTGTGTGGGGTGGTTGCTATGTGTGGGCTGGTTGCTGTGTGTGGGGTGGTTGTAATGTGTGTGGGATGGTTGCTATGCGTGTGGGGTGGTTGCTATGTGTGCGATGGTTGCTGTGTGTGGGGGCTGTTGCTATGGTACCTGAGGGAAGAACAAGTTGGTAATTGTCTTCCTGCAGCATCTCTTCCTCCACTTCGTCCTCCTCCTCTTCCTCATCCTTTGCCTCCTTATCCTCCTTTGTCCTGGACCCCGCCGCACTCTCAGGGTCATAGTCAGGGTAACTTGACCTTCAACAGGCAGGTAAGCATGTGATCTCACTTATCTATTTACCACAGGCTGGCGGTCACCAGAAGTATCTCAGAACCAACTATTTCTGACCTGTAGTCATAGTAGTCTGTGTACTCGAAGGCCGCGTCTCCGTCATGTAACATCTTACAGTGGCACTTGTCGATCATGTGCTGCTGGACGGCTCGAGTCGTACGGAACGCCCGACTCTTCTCATTACACCACAGACAGATGTGCCCTTCCCCGACCTTCTCGCCTGTGAAGGTCAAGCATCACATACAGTATAACAATGATCAGCAACAGTAACACTTCACTGATCAATGTGCCTGTACAAGTGCAGTTACCTAGGTAAGTCATCAGCCCCTCCAGGTCGCTGACATACTCCAGGTCAGGGATGAAGAAGCTGTGAGTCAACATCATGTGTTTGATGTTCTTCTCCATCGTGCTGGACGTGTGCTGACAGAAAAGACACTCCTCGACTCCCAGACACTCTCCGTCCCAGCTCTCCCACGACTCAGTGTCAGAGTCTGTTACTATAGAAACAGTACATGGGTACTTGTCTAGTGCTGGTGAGAATTACAAGCAGATTGTCACTGTTGAGGTCATCATTAGGAGATAGATAGATAGAGTTTATTTCAAATGTGCAATGTAACAAATAGTTTCATATTACAATACGGTTGATAATACATGAGTGCTGCACATTCATGGAAGCCACGAGAGACAATTGTCTGTAACACGCGAGTGCCGTGACTTCCATACAGATAAATCATAGCATATAATATACAGAACACAAACAGGAACAATGAACTAAACTAGACGTAAAGGCCTAGAGGCCTTGGGGCATTTCGATACACAACACAATCACAGGTGAACTGTTAATTACTGACAACTCTGCAACCAAAATGATTATGTAGATACATCCATTTCAATCCAAGACGACGGTTTCTGAGATATAAACAAAAATAAACGAGATATGGCCGAAAATGAAAAATTAGCCCAAAGGCTAAGATAGGTTACCGGACAATTTTGGTTTGGCCATGGCAGCATTGGCAGGTAACAGACCTTTTACCAATCAAGGTTTGCAGTGTAAACATATGACCTAGGGATTTACCAATCAAGGTCATCTGTATGAACTTCGATGTTACCATTACATGTACGTGTGCGGCATTTGATATTCTATATGTTGGGTGGAATCGTTTAGGCCGCTCAGGTCAATTTACACATTCCAAGTCAGACATTTGGCACTCAACATGCTCAAGGTCATCTGACGTCAAGTTCAAGGTCATCATTAGTTGTGCCATATACATGTATGTCTTCCTATATGTTCATAATGCAAACATGAGCTCTATCTGCAAGCATTTCATCTATAGAGTCAAATCTGGGCATTTTTTTACCCCAAAATGACTGTTTTGACCTTTCAAGGTCATCCAAGGTCAAATTCAAGGTCACCACACAAGTCGCCATATATGACTTCCCATTTGAAAATGCCAATTTCTAAGCTCTATCTTCAAGCGTTCTATGAGTACAGTCCTGACAGCTCCTATTATGAAGGAAAAAAGTGCCGAAAATTTTCCAAGTCCATCATTCTTTTCAAAGAGTGAAAAAAAATTTTTGCCTAGAAATGGCCCAAAATGGATAGTATTGCGATTTGGAGCGAAAAAATTTTTTTTCGCCGACTCGTCAAAAAATTAGCCCAAAGGCTAAGATAGGTTACCGGACAATTTTGGTTTGGCCATGGCAGCATTGGCAGGTACAGACCTTTTACCAATCAAGGTTAGCAGTGTAAACATATGACCTTGGGATTTACCAATCAAGGTCATCCGTATGAACTTCGATGTTACCATTACAAGTATGTGTGCGGCATTTGATATTCTATATGTTGGGTGGAATCGTTTAGGCCGCTCAGGTGAATTTACACATTCCAAATCAGACATTTGGCACTCAAGGTCATCTGACGTCAAGTTCAAGGCCATCATTAGTTGTGCCATATATGTCTACCTATATGTTCATAATGCAAACATGAGCTCTATCTGCAAGCATTTCATCTATAGAAGCAAATCTGGGCATTTTTTGACCCCAAAATGGCTGTTTTGACCTTTCAAGGTCATCAAAGGTCAAATTCAAGGTCACCACACAAGTCGCCATATATGACTTCCCATTTGGAAATGCTAATTTCTAAGCTCTATCTTCAAGCGTTCTATGATTACAGTCATGACAGCTCCCATTATGAAGGAAAAAATGCCGAAAATTTTCCAAGTCCAAACTTTTTTTCAAAGGGTGAAAAATTTTTTTAGTCTAGAAATGGCCCAAAATGGATAGTAATGCGATTCAGGGCGAAAATTTTTTTTTTCGCCGACTCGTCAAAAATTCAAAATGGCCGCCACACGGCGATCGGCGATTCAAGGGCAACAAAACTTATACAGGTCACAGAGGTATATAAGAGGAAGCTTTTTAAGCGAAAATCTCAAAACTGATCAGACAGTTTTTGAGAAAATACAGATCAGGTGCAAATTTGAGCATTTTTCGACCCAAAAATGGCTGTTTTGACCTTTCAAGGTCATCCAAGGTCAAATTCAAGGTCACCACACAAGTCGCCATATATGACTTCCCATTTGAAAGTGCCAATTTCTAAGCTCTATCTTCAAGCGTTCTATGAGTACAGTCCAGACAGCTCCCATTATGAAGGAAAAAAGTGCCGAAAATTTTCCAAGTCCAAAAATTTTTTCAAAGGGTGAAAAATTTTTTTTGCCCTAGAAATGGCCCAAAATGGATAGTAATGTGATTTTGGGCGAAAAAATTTTTTTTCGCCGACCCGCCAAAAATTCAAAATGGCCGCCACACAGAAACCGGCGAATTTAGGGCAACCAAAGTTATACATATCACAGAGGTATATGAGGGGAATCTTTTGAAACCAAAAACTCAAAACTGATCAGACAGTTTATGAGAAAATGGCCGTCGAAGTCCAAAATTGAGCGTTTTTCGACAAAAATGGCCGCCATCTTGAAAAAAGTGCGAAAATCAAAAAACAAAAAAATACCTCCTTCTCAAAATATTTTTAGGCATTTTTGTGCAAAATTTCAGAAAGATTCGATCGTTAACTTTAAAGATAAAAATGTTAACGCCGGACGGACGGCTAGACGGACGCCCGGACGGACGGACGGACGAACGACGGACGCAATGCCATGCCAATAGGTTATCGGACCAAAGGTCCGGTAACCTAAAATGCCGATTAAGCAGAAAAAAAATTTGACCCAGGCACAATTTCACCCAACATACCCCTAAGACATGTTTGTCTAGTACCACGAGTCCAAAAATAACATCCATTTCATTCAACGATGCATCATTTCCGAGATATGGCCAGAATTGAAAAATGTCAAGAAAGCAAAAAAAATTTGGCCCTGGATCACTTTGACCCAACATACCCCTAAGACATAATTGCCTAGTGTCACGAGTCCTAAAATAACGTCCGTTTCGCTCTACGATGCACCGTTTCCGAGATATCGCCGAAAACGGAAAATGCCGACTCGGCAGAAAAATTTCGGGTCAAGGTCAAAGTTCATCCATAATACCCTTAGACATGTTTGTTTAGGGTGACGAGTCCGAAAATAACGTCCGTTTCGCTCTACGATGCACCGTTTCCAAGATATGCAATCAGCCTCGAGGATGACTCACCAAAATTGTTTTCGGCCCCTGGGTCAAAGGTTGTTTGAGGGATTGACTCCATAATCAATAGGGTTCCTCTGAGGCACTATATCAACGTATATGTCAGGTTCCAGAATGGTAGCACAAGTACTTTTCGAGTTATCATCCGGAAACCATTTGACACAAAATTCATCCTCACGGACTAACCGGACCTCAGAGCCGGCTCCAAAACAATAGGGTTCATCTGTGTAATATATGTGATAACTGGTGAAAATTTCTCGAAGATTCGTCAAGGCGTTCTTGAGTTATCGTCCGGAAACCGAAAAGTGAAAAAAAAAAAAAAAAAAAAAAAAATTCTTACAAAACCATAAGGACATTTCGTGCCAAAATGCCCTAATGATGGATAACTTATATGTAAGTCCCTTGTATTAACATACAAAGGACATGGCAATTAAGGGATGATGAGGGACCAGGCTTCAGTGAGACTAGTAATTGCAAAGTGATTGCTACATGTAGAGACTCCAGCACTAACCTTCCTGGTCCACTTCCATGCTGCTCACGGCGGCATTACGTGACACGGAGAGACCAGGTCCTGATTGGCTGGAGGCACTGGCTCCTGATGTCCCCGGATCCACTTCACCTGCCGTCTCATTCTGCTTCTTTATTGCCGCATTCTTCAAGTTCTTCTCTGCCACTTTCTTGTCCACATCACTGGATAGCTGTATCACCAAAAAATATTCATAGCTCTCCCTGAGATGAACCACTTTACTCAAGAAGTTATATTCAAATGAACAGCAAGAAAAATTTGTTTCATATGTCGGGATATCAGCACTTACCTGTTTTTGGTATTTTGCGCATTGTTCTTGATGTTTTTTGGACTGTATATGGTTATCGAAAGCATTTTTCGAACTGAAATTTTTGTTACAGCTTTGGCAGTGCATGGAAGTTTTGGATTCCCCTTCAAGCTGAAACAACACAAGAGTCGAACAATGGAAGATTCAGTCTATCATCCTCCCTTGATAAATGTTTTATTGTGACAGACAGCTGACCTGTGTGCGCTGAGCCATCACACGCTGTTGGAAGTTGTCGGCAGTGACAGGTGGCATGTCTGCGACCTTGCGCTTCAGGTTGTAGCGATGCCAATCCGTCTTGTAGTGACCTCTCTGTAGATCCGGGTCCAGGAACGACACCTGACACGTGATACACGTGAATGCCGACATCTCGTCGTGTGACGAAGCCTTCCGTCCTTCAAACAAGTTAGAATCTTTATTCTAAATGTCACCTTCATCCAAAAATTTAATAAAACATCAACAGCTGCAATATCGTTTGTAAAACTTAACTGTACAGAACAAGGTACATGCAAACAACAATTTTTTTTATACAAAAAGCATAACCAGGGCCACTGGCCTCCAAGGAAGAGCTTCGAAAATGTTTGCACAGAACTATTTAAAAACCCTTGAATACTGTATTTGATTTGGTACATATATGTTGTGGCCATATTGTAACTCTACTGGGCAGAATCTATACCTTGTTGGGCCAATAAATTTGTCATGTAACTATTTTCTTGTCATGTTTCTTGTCATGTAACTATTTTTATTGTAGTCAATAATAGACTTAACTAGTAAAACCAATGATAACCTATTCGGTTAGTCATGACTGGATAGAACTTTTTAGGGCCCGGATTTCCAACCCGGGTACCTGTGTCGTCTGACCCGACCCGTCCAAATATAAAACAAAATTTGAATGATACTCACTGAAGCAATTTGTAACACGTAAACGCCAGACATTGATATTTGACACATATTATTTGTTTCGTCAGTAATTACCGGTATTTTCAGGTTTGAGAAAGATCACAATGTCATGACCTCATAAAACTATCGTTTTCTTCACTGTCACATGCACTCTGTCATACTATATACTCTAATAACCGCTAAGCCTGTTTTTTTTTTATTTGTTTTTTTTTTTTTGAGGGGGGGAGGGGGGGTTATTGTTGAAAGATTGAAGCTTTCTAATGCTTTATAACATGTATGTAGGGCGATAATAGAGTGATCAGGCCATGTGTTTTCTGATTATGGACTGGTGTACCAACCTTTTCTATGATTCCCCATCAGTATGCGTAATTATAAGATTGAAAACCCAATAGAATGACACAAATATCATATGGCTCGGTTTATACTGACACTTACAGTTGCAGAAACGTCACTGCGATTGTGCAATCATAGATCATAACACAGGGATGGCCTACTTCTGTTTACATCAGTATGAAATGTTGCGGCGCGCATATTTCTTGCGCCGGTTCTATTCCCCACTTCCGGTTTCTGCTCTGAGAGGAGAAAAAGGTCACCTTCATTCCATTTTCTCCTAAATATTTTGATAAATCTTGGCTTTTATGCGTAAAAGATCCAAACTGTACAATAAACAATCTGCAAAGTATCAGCTTCCATTTTGTAAATACTGTTGTAGATTATAATCGATAGGGGGCAGCGGTGTTTCATGGTTCACATTTCATTGACCAGGGGGCAGGCGGTCTCCCTTTATACACGAAAAACATGTTTTTAGTATGTTTTTTTGATTTGATTTGATTTGATTTATTTGGGTAAAAATTATACAAGTACATGTAAAATGATGTATAACAATCACCGAGGATAGCACATAAAAGTATTAGTAAAAACACTTATTTCCAATGTGGTCCTCTGTATAGAAAACAAGACTGAGTGGCAACAAGAGTTGAATTTGGGCACAACAAATAAATTAATAAAGACAATTGTACAATGGAATAATATTAACAATAATAACAAAATAGACATATGAAAAAAGGCTAATAATACTGTTAAATAAATAGATGATAATAATAATTATAAAATAATAAAAATAATAATAATAATAATAATAATAATAATAATAATAATAATAATAGAATGAGAACAAAAGAGAGTACAAAATAAGTACAGAATAGTAATAAGGAAAGCACCAAACCAGTTATACAAAATGACTAGAAGACTCTGCAGAAAATCGATCCCAAAGGTATGTTTTGACTAGAATTTTGAACCTGTATTTGTTTGAGGACTGTTTGATAAAATCAGGTACTTTATTCCAGGCACTAATACCTGTATAAAAGAATGACGATGCACAAGATCCACCTACCCTAGGAACATGACAAGCTAGTTGACTGCCACGAGTGGCATACCTATGTTGATCCACAATGCGGCTTATATTAAAATTTAAATACTCAGGTGCACTACCATTAATGACTTTGTACATGTGGTTCAGTTTTAGTTGTTCAACCCTGTATTCAACAGGTAGAAAACCAACTTTTTTCAGTTCAATTACACCAATATGATGTCTGGGTGGAACATTCAACAAATACCTGACCATTTTATTTTGCATAGTTTGCATGCGATTCTTAAGTTTTTTTGGTGAGACCACTGTACCACATGGAGCTGGCATAGTCGAAATGACATTGGATCAGGGCCGATACTAGTAACTTTTTAGTTTTCAAGTTGAAGTTTTTTGTGCTTCTGTATAAGAACTTTAGCTTGTTGGCACTTTTGGAGAGTACCTTGTTGGCAATAACCTCGCCTGATAGAGATTGATCTAAAGTTACACCAAGATAAGTTACACTAGACTTTGATGCAATGTCATTTCCGTTGCAACACACACTTATTTTGTCATCCTTTCTTAACCGGCTCTTAGTACCAAACAGAATAGATTCAGTCTTGCCGTAATGGAGTGAGAGTTTGTTTTCTGCCAGCCAGTTACTCACAGATTCAAGTTCCACACTGAGGACCTGCTCTATCTCTGATATATCCCTTCCTGGCACCAGCAAGGCAGAATCATCTGCATATAGCAATAACTTGCACTTAACTGCTGCTGTCATGTCATTCACATATATCAGAAATAGAAGAGGCCCCAGTATGGAACCTTGTGGAACACCACACGTTATGATTTCACTGTTTGACATAACGCCACCAACATCTGTAACCTGTGACCTTCCAGTTAGATATGACTCAAACCACTTGACAGACATTTCTTTCATACCCATGCATTTTAATTTGGACAATAAAATAGCATGATCAACGGTATCGAAAGCTTTCTGTAGGTCTAACAAGACCATGCCTGTGTAATTGCCTTTATCACTCTCATGTTTTACAAAGTCGGACAGATGAATCAAGCAGGAGTCAGTAGAATAAGAATTCCTGAAACCTGACTGGTATTTGTACAATATGTTGTTTTGTTTAAGGTAATCACTGACTTGGTTGAACACAAGCTTTTCAAAGACCTTAGATACAATACTCAATATTGATACAGGCCGATAATTACCGCATTCTGATTTACTATTTTTCTTAAACAATGGAACAACTCTGGCTGTTTTTAGTTGATCAGGAAAGCAACTGGTATTTACTGACATATTGAAAATATGACATATGTGTGCAGAAATGACGTTCATACTGGCCTTAATAAATCTGGCTGGAACATCATCTAATCCTGTAGATTTATTGCTACTCATGGCACTTAAAACCTGTAATACTTGATCGTTAGTAGCAGGTAATAAACTGAACATATTGGGTACAACACTCTTGCTCTGGTAGAAGTTATTCACAAACGAGACACCGAATATACCTTTACATTCTGGCAATTTCTCGACAAGGGTTGATGCAATGGAAGTAAAAAATGAGTTGAAGTGATTTGCCACCGTGTGCTTGTCAAAACATAGGACATCATTAATAGACAGACCAATCGAACTTGTTTTTGATTTACCTTTACTTGACGTGCCAAGATCTTTTAGCACGGTCCACAGCTTTTTGGGTTCATTTTTGTTGTCATTCACTGCATTTTCATAATATTGAGATTTTGCTTTGTCTTTTTTGTATTTAACTTGGTTTCTGTACTTTAGAAAATTGTCATAATCACCCTGAGATCTAGACCGTTTAAACTTGGCAAGACTTTTGTCTCGTAGCCTAATGAGCTCAAGGATTTCACTGGTCATCCACTGGTCAGACCTTTGTTTCACCCTCACTTCTTTCATAGGTGCTAAATCATTGAGAACAGACAAGAAGATCTCTTTAAACTTACACCATGCTACATTAGAATTTTCACATGTGTATATATCAGACCAGTCCTGATTACGAAGTCGATCAATGAATACTTCATCACTATAGTGCTTCATCGATCTCAATTTTACAGTATTATGATCATTGAATTTTGTTTTGAAAGCCTTCCTAGTGCAATATGTTAGGTAATGATCACTAAGACCAATATCCAATACCCCTGCCTGACATATTTTATCAGGATCTGAAACCAATATAAGGTTTTGGGGACATGAGAAATGTTTTTCGTGTACTGTTTTTCTTTTTTATTTCGACTCCTAATGTATTGACAGTTATTCTTTAGGCGTCAATAATGGTATATCAGTGTAATTGGTGCAGTATAGCAGCGTAATACACTCAATTTATGTCGAATTAATCGTACTTAGTCGTTACAGAAATGCATCATAACGCCATCGGACGAACGAACACGTTATTCCGGTGCATCAGCATGAAAATGTTTTTGGGGTCTGTCATCATAACGTCAACAGAGGACAGTACGGAAATGTGGCATCATCATCATACGATGAAGATATTTGATATTTACACTATTCGTATTGTTATATGAATCCAGATAGTAGATACTCTTTTCATCATCAGCATTTCATATTATTGGATTCTGTACGGCAAAATAAAATGTAATATACATGTAATAAATCGATCTGGTTTTTAAGCAGACATACGTGTTTCAGGTTTGTTTTTAGGGACATGAAATGTTTGCAGTGTCTGAAAAAAACGACGGGGGATGGGGAAGACAGGCAGAATTGCCTATCATCATGGACCGTCGTTAAATAAATCTGATTATTATATTATTATTATTATTATTATTTGGGGACACGGCATGTTTTTAGTGTATGGGAGAAATGTTTTTGGGGACACGAAATGTTTTTAGTGTATGGGAGAAGGCTTATAGTATACGGGAAAATGTTTTAAGTGTATGGGAGAAATGTTTTCGGGGACACGAAATGTTTTTAGTGTATGGGAGAAATGTTTTTGGGGACACGGAAGGCTTATAGTGTACGGGAAAATGTTTTTAGTGTCTGGGAGAAATGTTTTTGGGGACACGAAATGTTTTTAGTGTAGGGGAGAAGGCTTATAGTATACGGGAAAATGTTTTTAGTGTATGGGAGAAATGTTTTTGGGGACACGAAATGAAATAGTTACCTACTTTTTGGGCGTATAAACGAATCATTTCAGCTATTGGACCAATTTCCATAGTTATCTAAGTTTATATTCGCATCATAATGCCGTTATGTTTGTCCATAGATAAATGTTAATTTATTGACGGACGAACGGGAATGGTCCGGGTTGGGGTATACGGGCTCCGGCCGCCGCCGGGCTGCGGCCCCCGTGTTATAGCCGGGGTGCGGCCGCCTGTTGGAGCCGGGGTGCGGCCGCCTGTGAGATAGATAAAAGACGGAACGAACACGCAGCCAGACTAAATAATCGCTTGCGTATTGAAACCTCATTGCCTTTAGTCTGATATACTCCATTTATTTGCAGATTCGCGTGGATTGTCCTGGCTGATGTCGGAGCGTAAACGGCGAATACTAGGATCTAACCAGATGGACAATGCAGAAAACCATGAACGACATCGTTGCTAGTATCGATGTCGTCGACCCACCACTCAAATTAACTGTATCAAATAAAGCTGATTACATGAACATAGTACTGTGTAGCCATAAATTGAAATAAAAAACTACTTGAATTATTCAACTTGTCGTGTTTTTGTCAGTCTAGGTGTTTATACTTTATGTGGTATTTTGTGGATGCTATACAATTAGGCATAGATGAGATTTTAACGACGTCAACGGAAACCATAGGAAATATATTAAACGATGTATAAGAAACAAAAATAAGAAACATTACGATAGATTAAAGAAAAATGGAAGAGACTTCAACCACAGGCTACAGCTTGATATTGTCTGAGGATTTTGCAGTTGTATATTTGTTAATCGATACTTTTGGGTATGAAATTCGCAGCAATGAATAAATTTTCATCCTTGAAAAAGCATTGTGTTATCAATTATCAGCTTTTGTATATGTAGTTGTCGTATATTTTTTAATTGATACTTTTGGGTATCAAATTGGCGGCAATGAATAAATGTTCAACCTTGAAAAAGCATTGTGCTATCAATTATCAGTTATCAATATCTTCATGTCACGCTTACTGGCGTGTCAAAATCATGAGGATCAACAGGCGGTATTAAAACAAACAATTAAGGTCTAATCAATCAACCGTTCACCACGATGGGCGCCGGTATCTTGTATTGATTTGTATAGGCGGCCGCAGCCAGTCCACAGATAGCGCAGCCGAGGTGTGACCGCCGGTAGGCGGTCACACCTCGGCTGCGCTATGTCTATATGTTTGTATAGCGGCCGCAGCCCGGCAGCGGCCGGAGCCCGGGTAGTCCGTTCGGGTTTATATCTGCCATATATTTCTGGATCTGTAGATTTATATAAGATAATAATAATAATAGATATATATGTTGTAAGTAGATAGGTAATATTTATGCAATAAACATGTGTTATACGCAGCCATGGCAGGGTCACTTATAGGCTGATAAAAGTTCTAGATTACCCAGTATAGGAGCAGGGACAGATGAAGCTAGTTGACTGCCACGAGTGGCATACCTATGTTGATCCACAATGCGGCTTATATTAAAATTTAAATACTCAGGTGCACTACCATTAATGACTTTGTACATGTGGTTCAGTTTTAGTTGTTCAACCCTGTATTCAACAGGTAGAAAACCAACTTTTTTCAGTTCAATTACACCAATATGATGTCTGGGTGGAACATTCAACAAATACCTGACCATTTTATTTTGCATAGTTTGCATGCGATTCTTAAGTTTTTTTGGTGAGACCACTGTACCACATGGAGCTGGCATAGTCGAAATGACATTGGATCAGGGCCGATACTAGTAACTTTTTAGTTTTCAAGTTGAAGTTTTTTGTGCTTCTGTATAAGAACTTTAGCTTGTTGGCACTTTTGGAGAGTACCTTGTTGGCAATAACCTCGCCTGATAGAGATTGATCTAAAGTTACACCAAGATAAGTTACACTAGACTTTGATGCAATGTCATTTCCGTTGCAACACACACTTATTTTGTCATCCTTTCTTAACCGGCTCTTAGTACCAAACAGAATAGATTCAGTCTTGCCGTAATGGAGTGAGAGTTTGTTTTCTGCCAGCCAGTTACTCACAGATTCAAGTTCCACACTGAGGACCTGCTCTATCTCTGATATATCCCTTCCTGGCACCAGCAAGGCAGAATCATCTGCATATAGCAATAACTTGCACTTAACTGCTGCTGTCATGTCATTCACATATATCAGAAATAGAAGAGGCCCCAGTATGGAACCTTGTGGAACACCACACGTTATGATTTCACTGTTTGACATAACGCCACCAACATCTGTAACCTGTGACCTTCCAGTTAGATATGACTCAAACCACTTGACAGACATTTCTTTCATACCCATGCATTTTAATTTGGACAATAAAATAGCATGATCAACGGTATCGAAAGCTTTCTGTAGGTCTAACAAGACCATGCCTGTGTAATTGCCTTTATCACTCTCATGTTTTACAAAGTCGGACAGATGAATCAAGCAGGAGTCAGTAGAATAAGAATTCCTGAAACCTGACTGGTATTTGTACAATATGTTGTTTTGTTTAAGGTAATCACTGACTTGGTTGAACACAAGCTTTTCAAAGACCTTAGATACAATACTCAATATTGATACAGGCCGATAATTACCGCATTCTGATTTACTATTTTTCTTAAACAATGGAACAACTCTGGCTGTTTTTAGTTGATCAGGAAAGCAACTGGTATTTACTGACATATTGAAAATATGACATATGTGTGCAGAAATGACGTTCATACTGGCCTTAATAAATCTGGCTGGAACATCATCTAATCCTGTAGATTTATTGCTACTCATGGCACTTAAAACCTGTAATACTTGATCGTTAGTAGCAGGTAATAAACTGAACATATTGGGTACAACACTCTTGCTCTGGTAGAAGTTATTCACAAACGAGACACCGAATATACCTTTACATTCTGGCAATTTCTCGACAAGGGTTGATGCAATGGAAGTAAAAAATGAGTTGAAGTGATTTGCCACCGTGTGCTTGTCAAAACATAGGACATCATTAATAGACAGACCAATCGAACTTGTTTTTGATTTACCTTTACTTGACGTGCCAAGATCTTTTAGCACGGTCCACAGCTTTTTGGGTTCATTTTTGTTGTCATTCACTGCATTTTCATAATATTGAGATTTTGCTTTGTCTTTTTTGTATTTAACTTGGTTTCTGTACTTTAGAAAATTGTCATAATCACCCTGAGATCTAGACCGTTTAAACTTGGCAAGACTTTTGTCTCGTAGCCTAATGAGCTCAAGGATTTCACTGGTCATCCACTGGTCAGACCTTTGTTTCACCCTCACTTCTTTCATAGGTGCTAAATCATTGAGAACAGACAAGAAGATCTCTTTAAACTTACACCATGCTACATTAGAATTTTCACATGTGTATATATCAGACCAGTCCTGATTACGAAGTCGATCAATGAATACTTCATCACTATAGTGCTTCATCGATCTCAATTTTACAGTATTATGATCATTGAATTTTGTTTTGAAAGCCTTCCTAGTGCAATATGTTAGGTAATGATCACTAAGACCAATATCCAATACCCCTGCCTGACATATTTTATCAGGATCTGAAACCAATATAAGGTTTTGGGGACATGAGAAATGTTTTTCGTGTACTGTTTTTCTTTTTTATTTCGACTCCTAATGTATTGACAGTTATTCTTTAGGCGTCAATAATGGTATATCAGTGTAATTGGTGCAGTATAGCAGCGTAATACACTCAATTTATGTCGAATTAATCGTACTTAGTCGTTACAGAAATGCATCATAACGCCATCGGACGAACGAACACGTTATTCCGGTGCATCAGCATGAAAATGTTTTTGGGGTCTGTCATCATAACGTCAACAGAGGACAGTACGGAAATGTGGCATCATCATCATACGATGAAGATATTTGATATTTACACTATTCGTATTGTTATATGAATCCAGATAGTAGATACTCTTTTCATCATCAGCATTTCATATTATTGGATTCTGTACGGCAAAATAAAATGTAATATACATGTAATAAATCGATCTGGTTTTTAAGCAGACATACGTGTTTCAGGTTTGTTTTTAGGGACATGAAATGTTTGCAGTGTCTGAAAAAAACGACGGGGGATGGGGAAGACAGGCAGAATTGCCTATCATCATGGACCGTCGTTAAATAAATCTGATTATTATATTATTATTATTATTATTATTTGGGGACACGGCATGTTTTTAGTGTATGGGAGAAATGTTTTTGGGGACACGAAATGTTTTTAGTGTATGGGAGAAGGCTTATAGTATACGGGAAAATGTTTTAAGTGTATGGGAGAAATGTTTTCGGGGACACGAAATGTTTTTAGTGTATGGGAGAAATGTTTTTGGGGACACGGAAGGCTTATAGTGTACGGGAAAATGTTTTTAGTGTCTGGGAGAAATGTTTTTGGGGACACGAAATGTTTTTAGTGTAGGGGAGAAGGCTTATAGTATACGGGAAAATGTTTTTAGTGTATGGGAGAAATGTTTTTGGGGACACGAAATGTTTTTAGTGTATGGGAGAAGGCTTATAGTATACGGGAAAATGTTTTTAGTGTATGGGAGAAATGTTTTTGGGGACACGGAAGGCTTATAAATAGTGTAGGGGAGAAGGCTTATAGTATACGGGAAAATGTTTTTAGTGTCTGGGAGAAATGTTTTTGGGACACGAAATGTTTTTAGTGTAGGGGAGAAGGCTTATAGTATACGGGAAAATGTTTTTAGTGTATGGGAGAAATGTTTTTGGGGACACGAAATGTTTTTAGTGTATGGGAGAAATGTTTTTAGTGTATGGGAGAAATGTTTTTGGGGACACGGAAGGCTTATAAATAGTGTAGGGGAGAAGGCTTATAGTATACGGGAAAATGTTTTTAGTGTAAGGGAGAAATGTTTTTGGGGACACGAAATGTTTTTAGTGTATGGGAGAAGGCTTATAGTATACGGGAAAATGTTTTTAGTGTATGGGAGAAATGTTTTTGGGGACACGAATGTGTTTAGTGTATGGGAGAAATGTTTTTGGGGACACGGAAGGCTGATAGTGTACGGGAAAATGTTTTTAGTGTCTGGGAGAAATGTTTTTGGGGACACGAAATGTTTTTAGTGTATGGGAGAATTGTTTTTGGGGACACGGAATGTTTTTAGTGTCTGGGAAAAACTGATAATTGATTGATTAGTAGAACAGAGTAGGTGTTGTTTTTTTCGAGTATTCCCTCAAAGGGTAATTGCAAATTAATTTCACGGACGCACTTCACGGTCAATTAATTGGCGGAACATTTTGTGACAGGAATGACTGTGACAAACAGTCGTTGTTATAAAAAGGAAAAGAGAAACGCGACCAAAGAAGACAAGAACACAACCTCGTTTCTAATTTGAATGTTGATCTCGGTTTTACTAAAATAAATATTTGTTTTTGTTTTATCTCAATAAATTTGTGATTGTAATGAGCAAGGAAGGAAGAGAATAAATAAACACAGCACCATTTGTGAATGTCTTATATTTTTCTTGTTTTTAACCTTAACCCAATATTGATTTGAACGTGAAAGGCAATAAACACAATGCAACAAAGGAGAACAACGAACACAATACTTTTTAATAATAGTTTAATGCGATCATGGCATGCATTGGCCCACATCTATTGATTTTAATCACATTAACATGTGATTGGGCTGTACAAACAAGAAAATAAATATAGATTCATATAAATCTTCTCTTTTGCTTTTTGTAAGGTACACTTCCAACTACGTTTGCAACCTGCAATATATAATAATACACATGTCATCATGGAGTATTCATACAGACGCTACCCTAAAAACATCAACCTAGCAAGAACGAAATTCACAGTTTTTGGCCACCTCAAGATGGCGATGACACACTCGTTTACCGGTCAATAAAAACACTTGAGCGGCGCCAGTATTGTATGAAAATACTACTTTTTGGGCGTATAAACGAATCATTTCAGCTATTGGACCAATTTCCATAGTTATCTAAGTTTATATTCGCATCATAATGCCGTTATGTTTGTCCATAGATAAATGTTAATTTATTGACGGACGAACGGGAATGGTCCGGGTTGGGGTATACGGGCTCCGGCCGCCGCCGGGCTGCGGCCCCCGTGTTATAGCCGGGGTGCGGCCGCCTGTTGGAGCCGGGGTGCGGCCGCCTGTGAGATAGATAAAAGACGGAACGAACACGCAGCCAGACTAAATAATCGCTTGCGTATTGAAACCTCATTGCCTTTAGTCTGATATACTCCATTTATTTGCAGATTCGCGTGGATTGTCCTGGCTGATGTCGGAGCGTAAACGGCGAATACTAGGATCTAACCAGATGGACAATGCAGAAAACCATGAACGACATCGTTGCTAGTATCGATGTCGTCGACCCACCACTCAAATTAACTGTATCAAATAAAGCTGATTACATGAACATAGTACTGTGTAGCCATAAATTGAAATAAAAAACTACTTGAATTATTCAACTTGTCGTGTTTTTGTCAGTCTAGGTGTTTATACTTTATGTGGTATTTTGTGGATGCTATACAATTAGGCATAGATGAGATTTTAACGACGTCAACGGAAACCATAGGAAATATATTAAACGATGTATAAGAAACAAAAATAAGAAACATTACGATAGATTAAAGAAAAATGGAAGAGACTTCAACCACAGGCTACAGCTTGATATTGTCTGAGGATTTTGCAGTTGTATATTTGTTAATCGATACTTTTGGGTATGAAATTCGCAGCAATGAATAAATTTTCATCCTTGAAAAAGCATTGTGTTATCAATTATCAGCTTTTGTATATGTAGTTGTCGTATATTTTTTAATTGATACTTTTGGGTATCAAATTGGCGGCAATGAATAAATGTTCAACCTTGAAAAAGCATTGTGCTATCAATTATCAGTTATCAATATCTTCATGTCACGCTTACTGGCGTGTCAAAATCATGAGGATCAACAGGCGGTATTAAAACAAACAATTAAGGTCTAATCAATCAACCGTTCACCACGATGGGCGCCGGTATCTTGTATTGATTTGTATAGGCGGCCGCAGCCAGTCCACAGATAGCGCAGCCGAGGTGTGACCGCCGGTAGGCGGTCACACCTCGGCTGCGCTATGTCTATATGTTTGTATAGCGGCCGCAGCCCGGCAGCGGCCGGAGCCCGGGTAGTCCGTTCGGGTTTATATCTGCCATATATTTCTGGATCTGTAGATTTATATAAGATAATAATAATAATAGATATATATGTTGTAAGTAGATAGGTAATATTTATGCAATAAACATGTGTTATACGCAGCCATGGCAGGGTCACTTATAGGCTGATAAAAGTTCTAGATTACCCAGTATAGGAGCAGGGACAGATGAAGAAATATCAACTGTGAACAGAATACGTCAGCGGGCCTGGGCATTATCAGGGGCATAAGTTCAAACCACGATTTTTTAGGTCCTGAGTAGCTTACTGGCCTTTCATGTGTATAAATTCCATTTGTGTTTATTACCCTTTTCAAGCTCATTGAGATAAATGTAAAAAAAAAAAATATATAGATCTAGTATATAAAAAATATTTCCAGTTCTCGTCTCGATTTGGCATATTGGGCCTGTTGAAAAGTCCCAAAACCAGAGCATATTTTATGACAAATCATTCTGTAATACTTTATTAAACTATCCAGTTATAAATTGCATTGATTACCCATTGATGTCTTTGATTTGAAAAGTTTGTAGTAAAAAAAAATGTAAAGGGAAGCAGTTCATTTGGCCCGACATCTGGGGCCCGATGGAGTTTTTTCATAAGCAATCTAGCCTTTATCATGTTCTGTGTTAGCTTCTAGCCTATCCTGATTTTAAAATGCAAGCACTCACTATTATGGGGGGGGGGGGTAGAATATAGAAGCTATAATTTAAAGTGCACTGACCCCAGTTATCTGCATTCAAATCCGGTATGCACTACTGAATATTGAATACGATAATGTTTATTTCAACAACAAAATCACGTTCATAATTTTATTCCCTTCAACAGGTCATTTCATTGTCCACAAAGATACCATGTCATTTAGTGCATGGAATCAGGAGCTTGTGTCATTGTATCAAGTGAGAATATAAATTAAAATATGTACATATTACATGGAGAAGAAATGCTGTAAAGGGATTTTCTCTCTATATATATAGAGAGAATCTAGAGGCATATTTTAATAATTTCATTTTAGGTACAAGTATCATAGGCATGTTCCACATGTATATTTCACTTTTGTACAGAGTCTTGATTCAGCCCAAAACGTAAATGAAGCCACAAAAATATTGGAAGAGATCGTTTTGGTAAAAACCTTTACTGTGTTCATTGAAAAAAAAAAATCATATATTTTCAACTCAATTAAATTTGGAAGAAAATAAATTTATATGGTGATAAATCCAAATAATTACTAGTATTCATTGAAAAACAAGAACTATTCATGAAACACAATATTGAAAACATCAAGAATCAATTATTTATAATTTAATAAACTTAATTGACAGGATACTGACAAATCTGAAGAAGCTGACATAAACGGTCACCAGAACACAGGGATGGTATGTACAAATATTTTATCAGAATAATAACCATGGATAAAAACAGACACCTTTTAGACAATATTTTTTATTGTAAAATGATTGCAAATGCGTGTCAAGCACAGGAGATAGTAGGTTATGTTACATAAATATGTTGAGTATAGATTTAAAAAATTTACAATATCACCACCAATTTCACAAAGCTTTGCTATGACTCATAAATGTACATTTGAACCCACAGAGACCATGCGTGACTGATGACATAATGCGCAAGGCCGTAGATTATCTGGAAAAACAAAGCTCGGTAGTCGTTCCCAAAAGTTCAGATGACAGTGAGTGTACACTTCATAATTATCATGTTATATAAATTTAGTATGATGGTTTACACATTAAAGCATAACTGATCTACCGGTCAATAAATGTATTTAATTAATATTTTGCTGGTCTCTTATACAATTGTGTATAATATTTGGACAATATGGGGTTTTATGCACGAGGGCCAAATCTTTTAGAAGGCCAATAAGAAGCGCAGGGCTTCTTTAATGCTTGGCCCGAGGGTTTCTTGAAGGCTTGACTAGAGGGCACGAAATCCCATATTGTGCAATGAAACGTTTATCATATGCCAATCGATGTTAGTGAACTTTTATTGTGTTAGAATGACAGAATCATTGCCGTATAGAAAGAAATAAGCAAGAAATTTATCCGATGCACACACCATTTCAGTGAATTTTGATTACTGTATAATAGCATTAACTAAGCTATTTGCATTGACTGTCATTTTGGCATATATGATAATACAGTTTATGAAAAATATATTTCATAAAAAAGGCCAAAAAAATTATTATGGTTCTGGTTATTAGGGTTCAAGAAAAATTTTTGCATTAGCAAAATTTTCAACAATTTCATTTTAGCTACTGGTAAATGATAAGGTAAAATATTGCACATTTGGCCAACCACTCTCCCCTAAAATTTGCTGATGATGACTGAGCCTTTTGGAAAATATTAGCCCAAACCCTAAGACAGGTTAACGGACAATTTTGGTTTGGCCATGGCAGCATTGGCAGGTAACAGACCTTGAGATTTACCAATCAAGGTTCGCAGTGTGAACATATGACATTGAGATTTACCAATCAAGGTCATCCGTGTGAACATCGATGTCACCATTACATATATACATGTATATAATTATGTGTGCGGCATTTGATATTCTATATAGGCCGCTCAGGTCAATTTACACATTACCAGTCTGACATTTAGCACTCAAGGTCACAGAGGTACATGAAGATAATCTTTTGAAACAAAAATGTCAAATGTGATCAGACAGTTTTTGAGAAAATGGCTGCCAAAGTTCAAAATTGACCATTTTTCAACGAAAACGTCCGCCATTTTGGAAAAAAATAAAAAAACAAAAAAATAAAAAATACCTACTCGAACTATTTCAATGTATATTTTCCAAAATTTTCAGAAAGATTGTACCGTAAACTTTAAAGATAAAAATGTGGACGGACGACGACGACGATGGACGGACGGACGCCGGTCGCAATGCCATGGCAATAGGTTATCGGACCATAGGTCCGGTAACCTAAAAATACAAAAATAAAGAAACTACAAAAGTGTTGAAATATTTTTAGGCATTTTTTTCTAGGGAACAATAATAACAGTCCTAAATGCCATGCAAGTGAGAAATTATAAGGAAAGTTACTGAATAGATTTAGAGCAAAATGTCTAAAAATTTAAATATTTATTGCCATACCACTACCTCTATAATAAACTCTTTGGGTAATCTTACCTTGGCATTCAAAGAAGAGGAGAGAGAAATGAATGTCACAAGAATTTTCTCAAAATTCCTGACATCCATCTCGAACTCGAAATTGAAGGAAATTACTCTCACACATCTCAGATTCCCCGCGGTGTAGATGTGACGTCACACCGGTCATATGATTGACCTTAGCCGCCATTAATTTGCTCCTCCATTGTTGGATGTGCAGCAAGTCTTGCTTTCGGCATTCAAAGTCAAATTTCTTCACGTCTACGATCGTCTTTAGGCTGTTCTTTGCACAGCTTTTTCTTCAGTAGATCGTTCTTTCGTTGTTAGACTAGCTTAGAGTTAGTGATTTGCGATTTTTTTGGGAGGAAATGGTAAAGCCTCCCCAGGCCCCTTTCCTTCCCCCATTATCGCCCGTTTGTACTTCGATGTTTGATATGTTTCAGATATGAAGTGCATCGTTTGCAAACACTACCTTCCTAAGTGGGAGGTTCACAACGCCTGCTGGCAGTGTAGGGACACTGTTTATTGCCGTCCTTCAGCCACCTGTGATTTATGCGCGGATTGGTCCGTCGACGAGTGGAAACTTTGTCTTCAAGGCTTACGGGAGATTCAGGCCCGCAGGTTTGCTGGTTGCCCTACTCCCCCTTCCCCGTCAGATTCTGATAGCGCCAGGCCGCGTCCCAAGGCGTCTGAGGAACGCAAGCGGCGTTTAGATTTGCAGTTATCCAATGCTGTTTGTGCTGTAAGTTTTGATTTATCATTGTCATTTTCTTTCAGCCAGGTACGGGTCCCGGGAGCCGCGCGTTCGGCTCTCGGCACCCTAACTTCCCCACAACCTACGGGTTTGTGTGGCTCACTTTTGGCTCCCTCTCTACTGGCCCCTCGTTCTCATGCTTCTCTGGCTGAACGACCTGGGTTTCAGTGTCCGAGTGTGGTTTCGGGGTCTGCCGGTTCCGTCGGGCTCACGACGGTTCCCTGCGCCCGGGATCCCTCTGGACAGAGAGTGTTGTTTCCCCCTCCGGGTCGGGCGCCTGCCCCCGGAGCTGGGTTTCAACCCCATAGCCAGGGCGGATTTCGGTCCGGGCCCGTGTCGCCAGTGATACGGCCGCCGGCACCCGATTTCCCGTCGGTTACTGGACCCCAGGCCGTGGCTACCGGAGCCGTGGCCAGTAGGGGCCGGGAGCCAAGGGCCATGAGCCGTCCAAACCCATGGGTTCCTGGAGTTTCCATGTCTCCACGGTTTCCAGAGTTTCCTTTTTCTGATTCGCCTTGTGTGTTTCAGATCGCCGAGGATATCAAGGACAGAGCAGCGCCTTAGGGGCGAGCTTCAGTCTTTTCGGGAAGAGATGTTAGGCCAGTGGCAGCAGTTTCTGGCGAGGTTCACGCCTCCACAGCCGCCACCGCCCCCGTCTTCCCCTCTACCTAGGGAAGAGCCGTCTTCAGATGAGGAACCTTCCCTACAGGTCTCTCAGTCGGCTGACCAGCCGTTACCTGGCCCGTCAGGCCTCACGCTTCCGCGAAAGCGTAAGGCGGACCCGGACCAGGAGGCGGACCAGCCCGAGTCCGACGACCCTCTCTCTTGGGGGGAGAAGTTGGATTTTGTGAAGAGGGTCCTCCCGGGTTTGTGGCCCGAAGAGCATGCTCCGGCCCCAGTCAAGAAGGTGGCTCGTTCGATGATTTCTTCTGAAACCCCCGGCCGTCGAAGGACGCCTTACGGTTCCCTCTGTCGCAGGGAGTTCGCGGCTCCATGCAGGAGCGCATGGACGAGACCATCAGGTCCAACAAGTCGGCGATTGGCGCGTATCCTGCTCGCCCGTCTGTCAACGACTACTATACGTCGTCGGAGTTGGACGACAAGCCTACAGCTTTGAGGAGGCATCACCCCCATTACGCCTTTTTCAAGGAGCCTAAGGCCGTGGAGATCCCATGGGCGGCCTTTGCGGAGCTGCAGCACACGTTTCGAGTGGGGCTGGCCACGGATTCGGCCATGGACTGGCTGTCGATGGCTACGAGACGGGCCATTCTTCAGTGCCGTGACCAGGTCCTGGACAACCCTGACGTCGACCGGGATGATTTGGCAGAAGCCTTATTGAGCTGCGCTTCATTGGTCACCTCCATTGGCAAAGGTGTGGGTGACAAGGTGGCCCTGGACTCCCACTCACTCTGGGTGTCCGAGTTGTGGCGGCGTGACGCCTTCCTCTCATCCCTCAAGTTCGAGGTTCCGGACCAGCTCATGACAGACATGAGAGTTCTCCACCCCGTTATCCCCTCTTCTGGAGCCCCTACTTCACTTCTACTCCCTGACCGTTCTGCGGAGTTGCGGGAGGTGAAGAAGGAGGCCGACGAGAAGGCCGCGAAGTCCTCTACTTCCAATGCCCTCCTGAGCCAGTCGAAGTCTCTGGAACGCCTCACGCAACAGATGGTTTCGGCCTTTAAGAAGCCCCAGTCTGCAGTTCAGCAGTCTCAGCCTCAGCAACAGCCGACTCGTGGCCGTGGTAGAGCGAGAGGCAGGGCCTCAGGGTTGCCCTTTCGCGGGGCCCCTGCCGGCAGCACCCGAGGAGACCGTGGTCGTGGCCGAGGCCGAGGACGCGGAGAGGCTCCCAAGCCCGCAGGGGAAAAGAAACCGGGTACGTATAGCTTCGGATTCCGGGCCGGATCCTTTGCTCGAGTGTCGAGAAGAGCTGCATGGTCAGCTCGTTTCGGTCGATATTCCTTCCTCAGACGAGCCCGTAGGAGCTCGTTTAATTCTGTTTTGGAAAGAGTGGGAGCGGCTCGGGGCTTGCCCCTGGGTCGTCTCGACGCTCCGTCGAGGATTCGGCCTGAAATTCGAGAAATTGCCACCGTTATCGCCCGTCCCAAGGGGTTTCACTCTTCCAAACGATCCAGAACGCCGCCGTGTTCTCCACGAGGAGATAACGGCGATGATCGAGAAACAAGCGATAGAACCTGCTCCCGGGGACACTCCCGGGTTCTACAGCGTGTTGTTTGTGGTTCCCAAAGCGTCGGGGGGTTGGAGACCAGTGATAGATCTTTCTCCGTTGAACAAGTTCTTAATCGTGCCAACGTTTTCCATGGAAACGCCGGAGCAAGTTCGTTCAGTCATGCCTCGCGATTCGTGGGTGGTAACGATCGATCTCAAAGATGCCTATTTCCATATTCCAATGAAACCTGCAGTTCGCAAATACCTGAGATTTCTCTATCTCGGCCGCGTATGGCAGTTTCGGGCGCTCCCGTTCGGATTATCGACAGCGCCGTGGATTTTCACCATGGTGGCTCGGGAAGTCCAGATTCTCGCCCACAAGCGGGGGATTTTTATCCACCAATATCTCGACGATTGGCTAATCCGGCACCATTGTCGCGAAACGCTGATCGTCCAAGCACAGTTTGATGTAAATCTATGCTCACGGATGGGGTTCAAAATCAACCAAAAAAAGTCCGACTTGTCACCGCGTCGAGACTTCGTCTTCTTGGGGTATCGTTATCAGACTACCTCAGAGACTGTTTTGCCGACGCTGGATCGTCAGTCAAAATTATCCGTGCTGTCAGAAGGCTTCCTTCGTCGCATTCCACAGACGGCCAGACGCTGGCAGTCCCTTCTCGGGATGCTAGCGTCCACGGAAAAGTTAGTTCCGTTGGGCCGCCTGCACATGCGGCCTATTCAGCGGCATCTACACTCTCAATGGTCCCAGGTCACGGGAGACAGATCCCAGCTCGTGCAGGTCTCTCCGGAAGTCGTTTCCCATCTGCAATGGTGGCTGGATCCCGTCAATCTGCTCCGAGGGTCGTCATTCCGCCGGCCGCTTCCATCCAGGCACGTATTTACGGATGCCAGTATGGACGGCTGGGGCGCTCACTGGGACGACAGCGAGGTCTCGGGCACCTGGTCTTCGTCTCAGCAGGAATGGCACATAAACCTGTTGGAACTGGAGGCCGTGTTCTTGGCTCTCAGGCATTGGGAAACACATTTCCTCAATCAGGCTGTGTTGGTGGCCACCGACAACTCCACCGTTGTCGCTTACATCAACAAGCAGGGCGGTACGAAGTCCCAGTCGCTGTGCCAAGCCGCTATCGACCTCCTGCTCTGGTGTCACGACCGGGGTATTTCGCTTTTCGCGAGGCATATCCCTGGTCATATGAATGTTTGGGCGGACCGCCTCTCCCAGAGGGGCCAGGTCCAGGCCATGGAGTGGAGTCTTGCCCCCAGGGTATTCCAATCTCTCTGCGGCCTATGGGGCACGCCGATGGTCGATTTGTTTGCGACCCGGTGGAACCACAAACTTCCTTCGTTTGTGTCTCCCATTCCCGATCCCACGGCCATGTCAGTGGATGCGATGTCGACGTCCTGGGAGGGCATGTACGCGTATGCTTACCCCCCAGCGGTGTTGTTGGACAAGGTGATCGCCAAGTTTCGGACTCACCAGTGTCGCCTCCTGCTGATTGCTCCGTGTCTACCGCAGAGGTCGTGGTTCCCGGACCTTCTGGAGTTGATAGTAGACTTCCCTCGTCAGCTTCCGGATCGGTGGGACCTCCTCAAACAACCTCGCTCCAGCATGTTTCATCAGGCTCCCGCAAGTCTGAAGCTTCATGCCTGGATATTGTCGAGCGATGTTTCCGAAAGAAGGGATTTTCAAGGGAGGTGTCCGCTAGGATCGCCCGATCAAATCGAAAATCTTCTTTGGCAGTCTACCAATCGAAGTGGACTTCCTTCTGTGCTTGGTGTCGTCGCCGGAAGGTTAGTCCTTTCAGAGTCGATGCTCCCCTAATTTCCGAATTTCTTCTCGAAAAGTTCAATGAAGGGCGAGCTCCATCCACGATCGCGGGTTACCGTACGGCTATCGCGAAGACTCTAAAACCCAAACTTGGGATCGATTTTGGTCATGATCAAGGTTTGACTGCGTTGATTAATAGTTTCGAGATCGAAAGACCGAAAGCTAGGAACCCGGTTCCTGAGTGGGATCTATCGCTTGTTCTCAACGTCTTAAGGAAAGATCCGTTCGAACCCCTTGAGCGGGCCTCACTAAAGTTTCTGACGTTTAAGACGGTCTTCCTTTTGGCTCTGGCTTCCGGGAAGCGACGGAGTGAGCTCCACGCTCTGTCCTTTTCCAAAGTTAAGTGGAAGTCGGATGGCTCCTCGGTTCTCCTCGGAGTCATTCCCTCCTTTCTGGCCAAAACTCAATTAGCAGGTACGCCATTATTGAGCTTTTCCATTCCCGCCCTGACTCCTTCTCTGGGGCCGGGCCTGGAGGAAGACGCGAAGCTTTGTCCCGTGCGAGCCCTCCGCATCTACGTTAATCGTACGCGTGAGCTGCATCTCGGCAAGCGTTTGCTTTTCGTGTCCTATCTTAAGGATTTTCCAAATGATATCCGTCCTGCTACGATCTCATCTTGGATCAAGAAGTGTGTTAGATTTTGCTATGAAAAGTCACAGGCGAAAAAATCCACAGGTTTCAGAGTCAAAGCGCATGATGTGAGGGCTCTCGCGGCTTCACTTGCCTTTACAAATAAAGTGTCTCTGAATGATGTCATGTCTGCCTGTACCTGGAAATCTCATAACACATTCACTTCTTTCTATCTCAGGGAGTTAGCTTGGGAGGATGACTCCGACCTCCAGCTTGGACGACTGGTGGCGGCGGAGCGTGTAGTCCAGCTGTAGATACCTGTAAATAGATCAACACGCCTCTGTACAGATGCACCTGAGGTCGACTCCCAGGGGAGTTGCTCCTCTTCTTTGGCGAGGGAAATTTTTGTTCTTCTGCAAGAGGAAAGTCACCTCTGCAGAGCCCCTGCTCGTCTCCATGCATCTGAAGGTAATTCAGGCGTGTATTATGGTTTAGTTGTAAATATCCTGTAAATATGTATTTTCGACTTAAAATTATAATTTAAAAGTAAAACACAATATTTACTACTTTCAATGGATATTTCCTACTCTCACACATCGGTGATGAAATTCCCGGGAGAGGGTTAAACCCACCTCCTTTGGTTATTCTGATATAACCCAAAGAGTTTATTATAGAGGTAGTGGTATGGCAATAAATAGGAAGTTTTAACTTGTTTAAAACCAGTATTTATTACATACCTACCTCTATAATAAACACGATTATTCTCCCTCCCGCCTCCCCTGCCTTAACCAGGTGGGCAAATTAATGGCGGCTAAGGTCAATCATATGACCGGTGTGACGTCACATCTACACCGCGGGGAATCTGAGATGTGTGAGAGTAATTTCCTTCAATTTCGAGTTCGAGATGGATGTCAGGAATTTTGAGAAAATTCTTGTGACATTCATTTCTCTCTCCTCTTCTTTGAATGCCAAGGTAAGATTACCCAAAGAGTTTATTATAGAGGTAGGTATGTAATAAATACTGGTTTTAAACAAGTTAAAACTTCCTATTTGCTACTTAACCTATTTGAGATTCTATTTTTTGGCTTACTTTTTGAGTTTTGGGAGCGAATCAAGGCCTACTATATTCATTAACCTTGCAAATGCCTGAGATGCCATACTTTTGCAAAATTTGAAAAAAAAATTACAAATTTTGATAAAATGACCATAAAAAAAATGTAACGGATGGTTGCAACGCCATGCCAGTAGATTATTCGAAAATAGGTAAGGTAACCGAAAAAAAATCAAATACACTAATACATTTTGGTATATTAGTTTTTTGCTCACCATGTATATTATACCAATATGTACACCACTATGGTTTTGCATGTACTTCAAAATTATTGTTAATGATATAAGAAATGATATCATTGTACATATGATTGTTGCGCTACTAATCACATATATGTTGCAAGTTGGTGTTTGCCAGTGATATGAATTAATATACCGCTGCATGTTAACAGATAAAAAACATTGGTATACATGATGGCTTACAGAGTTTGTGTTTGTTTTACTTATGCACATGTTACATTACGTAACATTATATACTTTTCTTGCATTTTCAAAGCACATATTTACATAGGTTTTGCAATTCACAATCTACTGAAATACATGTATATGTACCTTCACCTTCATCATATCTTCCATACATAAAAACCACATTATGTGCAAACATGCATATTTACAACTTTATATATGCACCAAAAGTTAAACACCGCTAACTAAATATTATGAATACCCGGTACATTCAAAAGCCTGTGATTACAGATTGGTCATGAAACCCTATCGCTTTCGTTTTTTCACGGGTGAGGCGACCACAGTGATGGACTGGTCCTGTTGAACATTCCCTTTCCTCCTCATGGCTTGTGAGACCGTTCTTTGGATCCTCAACTTGTTCTCTTGGTAGCTATAACATAAAACGAGATACAAGCACATGCACCAAAACGTTTGTATACTAATAAGTTAATTTTGATGAATATATCTTACTCTGGTATTGTGTAAATTAAAAATTGTATTGGCAACTCATTTTGGTACACGTTCCCGGAATAGAGATTTTTTTCGCACTGAGCACTTATTATGTAATTTGTAGTTCTTTTAATTGCTCAAATATATTCACACTAGCATTTCTGCATGGATACAGGTTCATTATTGTCAACTTGAGATCATAAATATGAAACATATGAACAACAAACAAAAATTACCCGAAACTGAACAGTGTTGGGTTATCTGATCGACGACCCAGACCCCTGTGATGCCCAAAGTGGAGCTCCAATGGATCCTGACAGAAGGAATTTGTATACACTTCCTTCAAGCCATTCTCCAGCAGAAATTTGGTGGCTCCAACCATGGCTTTCACTGAAATTCAGGGTTTGCATGTCAATGTATTTACAGTATCTAAAAGTATACCCCCATTAAAAAATTGAATGATTATTAATAACATTTCATATTACTATTCACACCTGTGCTCACGATGCCTTTGTAAGTTTGATGTGACAGGAACATCTTCACTTTTTCTGCTTTAGTGAAGTCTTGCCTCTCTTGGACAGATTTTTGCCACCTCTCTAAGTAGGCAAGGAACTCATCTGTCAAGAACTAAAAAATCAAAAATTGTTCATCAGCAAAATGTGATACATGTATATCAATTTCACTGTTACTATGGTTAGCTATATTCATAATCATGTAACTTTTACACACCAGGAACCTTGTGTCATTCACATCTCTGTAAGGTAGCAGGTCTGGCTTCCTCTTCTTTTGTCCTTCGAAATCGGAGCGCACATTCAGGCAGTCGAAGAATCGATCCATCAAACTGATGAAGTTTGCAGTTTCTTGGACAGCGTCATCACCTTGTCTCATAACACATGCCACTGAAGAACTCAGGACCTGGAAATGAGGAAACTGAATATTCCTATATATGAAAATCTATTACCATTTTTAAAATTCACACAATGTACATGTATCCAAACAAAGTTATCTGGTATGACTTTTTAATTGCATCTAAGGTGGGGTAAATTGAATAAAGAAATTTATCAAAATACATACATACTTGAACAGCAAGATTGACTTTCATCACTGAATAAGAATTGAGTTGTATGTGACTGGCTGTCAGTTTGGTTTTCCTCAACTCTGTTTCTTTGTCAGACTCGTAGACGTCCCTGACATGTGACCACAAGAGGTGACGACCATTGTTCTGTTGAAATACGTATATTTTGAATGAAACTATTTGTCAATGTGTAGAAGTATTTTGGCTATTTTGATTTAGAGTTATGTGTATCTCCAACATTATTTATATAAAACATGTTCGTATTTCATGACAAAATGATTACAAAATATTTCGGAAATAAAACACTAACCCAAGGGCTAGGTTAGGTTACCGGACAATTTTGATTCAAGGACAAACTATATATATCACAGAGGTACAAAAGGGGAAACCAAATACTCGAAAATGATCAGACATGTTTTGAGAAAATGGCTGATAAAAGTGAACGTTTTTGGTCAAAATTGGCCGCCATTTTGAGACTAATGCGAATATCAAAAAAATTAAAATGAACATTTAATGGAAATGTTTTTAGGTATTTTTGTGCCAAATTCTATATAGATTTTACTGTAAACATTAAAGATAAAAATGTGAACGGACGGACCACTGAGGGACGACGGACGCAACGCCACGACAATAGGTTATCGGACCAAGGTCTGGTAACCTGAAAATTAGTGTTTACCCAGAGGTATCTTGTGTTGAGGCCGGAGCCAGAATTGGCCAAGTTATTTCTAGCTGTTTTCATGATGTGGGGCACATCCGAGAAGAAGTAAATCATCCTGTCTGGGGCATATAGGTTTCGAGTGCAGTGGTCTCCTCCATGAATGGCAACAAATCGTTGGTTTGGTGAAGCCTTGTCGGCAGTTGAAGCAATAACCTGAATAAAGAAATACTACATATGCACCCTTTGGGGAGTATGCATATAATTTATATACATGTACATATATATATGTATATATATATATATATATATATTAATGCAATTGAACAGGTGAATAATTTATCTGATATTTTGCAAAGTATGATGAACTAAACCATTTTTTAGCATTAAATAGATGAAACATTTATAACTACCGGGGTCTGTATAAATTGTGTAACTTGATATAAACTATTTGAAAAAACATTTTCAAATATGCCTTATGTATTTTGAAAATAACACCAAAAATATAAACAATCATGTCAACATCTTACCTGTAAACAATCTTAAGTGATTGTACCAAAACCTTCAAGTTGCATGTCCGTTCCAAGTGGTACACTGCTTCCCAGAACAGTGGATATAACTGATCTGAACGTGCACTCTTCGTGCCGAAATAGCCGAGAGAGAACTTGATCTTGGAATTCTTTGAGATGCCCACTACCATGAAAACCAGCACATGGTTGGCCGTTGCATGATCGTCATAGCAGAAACCCACCATTTGACCACTTCTCTCACTGTAAACCTGTTTGAAACCCACCAAATTAATTATTTTCAAACATGTTAGATATATGACCATTTAATAATTTTAAATGATATCATAATATACATGTACAAAGCTTTCCATATAAATACAATGGTGAAACAAAAAACGTGCCACAATACGATTTTTCTTTATTACATGTAGCAAATGATATGTACATGTACCTGTATGTGTACATGAACTTAGCCATGAACTTCAACCTAGCAAGGTTGAGATAACAAGCTTTTCGACCGGTTGGGCATTATTCAACTTCAACATATTGGTTTTACATACATGTACTAGAACAGTATGTTATAATCAGGTTCAATTACAGAATGGTTAGGTTAGGTACCCTAACACAAATCAGACTCGAGCAAGCTCAACTGAACTCAACAGTCAATTCTCAGCACTCACGTTGAGGGCATAATAGAAATTTGCTCTAACTTGATTTGTATTGCTCTCAAATCCCTCAACATGAACAAAATATCATGAATATGATATTGCATGTTTTCATGAAATTATTGGAATTTTACCAGGTCCTCTTTGACTGACATCTCATCATGCATCAGAACAACCCATCTCTCGTTTTCTGGTAGGCTTGATGTCTGATGTTTCAGCTCGCCTATGACCTATAAAAATTTATTGCAATAACTGTCAGAACTATTTAAAACTTGTGCAACATAAATTAAAGAAATTGCAGTGGCAATATTATTATTCATAATAATAACTATTCATAACATTTATGACCTCAGCATTGAAGCCTTGAGATGGGTTTACAGCATTGCTGTAGTCCCTCAAGGTAGTTTCTCCTGGCAATTTCAACACCCCTGTGGCTCTCAGTGTCCGATACGCTTGAGGGCTTTGGGAATGAAGTAAAAGCGCCAAACGGATCATCATCGGATGCCACCTATTAAATAAAGTTATGGAACATTCTATCAGCTATATCACATATAATGGACATACCAATTTAATAAAACGAAAAAATAAATATGATTCTTGCTATAAATTAAGTGCACTTTACAAAACACCTTACATTACATTTATTATCTTCTCTCTGAAAGACTTTTTTTTTAACAAAATGTTTTTAAATCAGTAGGACAATGGAATATATGATTATTGTGAAGCACAATGATTAAATTTTTACATTTCATATCATGATTAGCTATCACTTTGACAATAGGTAATACAACCAAAGGTCAAATAACTTACATGTACAAACAAATGAAAAAATACCTTTGTCCAGTGCTTGTACGGTGGAAATTCTTCACTTGTTCCTCCCAGAACAACTTTATGAACGGATCAGACAAGTTCTCGTTACCGAGTATTGATGAAAGCGAAGTATGTAGCTTCTGAGACACAGGTACAGCTTCATCATTTATTCGCTTCCTCAGAGATTGCACCTCCTTCTCAAGTGAAGTGGTCAACTTTCGCTGCAATATCAGGGCCTTTTCCAGGCTTCCTCTAGCAACCTAAAAAAGAGACTAGATGTCAAGGCCTACTTATGCATAGGATCATGTCTTTGTTAGGCGCACATATAATTATACAAAACATTAGCCCTAATGGTTAGATAGGTTACAGAACAATTTTAGTTCAACATGTTCAAGCTCCACAAGTGAAATATGACCTTGGCATTCATTTGAGGTAATAATTGTAAATCCAAATGTCAATATCAGGTGTGCTGCAACGACTTTCTTCATGTTCATAATATAAGCATATTAAATACAGTATACCAGTATCTTGCCGTAGAGACCAATCTAAACACATCAGTTATGTGCAAGTGTGTCCGATATGAAATTTAGATTTAGCAATCAAGGTATGCCCAATATATGACTTTATATAAGATTATAATATAAACATAAGCCCTACTTAGGAATGTTATTGACTCATATGGCAATCTGTTAATATTGGGTATTTTTGGGCTTTTCCAGCCCACATATAGGCCCAACATTTTAAAAGGCAACAAAACACCAAAAATAAGTTTTGTTTCTTTTTCCTCTAAATCTATTTGATCAGTTATGAGGTTTTTGTATCAAAACATGCTAATTAGGAGCTTTGACATTGCCTATAAATATAAAATGAAATGTGTCATGAAAAAGGCAATGAGTGGGAGAGAGGGGTTAACCAATATCCATTTATGTTTGTTTCATGATTTCAGAGATTCAATATTAAAGAAACTGTCCCCATGATTGAAGTTGCCACCACACTTCAAATTTGCTTCCAATGCTCCTGTAACGAAAAATTGAAAATGATGAATCAACAATATTAAATTTAAGGCTCTATAACAGTTCATCCATGATACATTATATACCTAAAACATTGTTGTGTATAATAATGGAAAAATAATATGTACTCTCATGCAGTTAGAATATGCGAGAAACATCAACAGTTGGAGATGACACACAGAACAAGCAACAGGAATTAGGTACATCATGAGAGGTATTATACACATACATTATGAGGGAAATAGGAGTAATGGTATATATACCTAAAAACGCACAATAGCCAGATTTAAATTGAAATATTAAAAGTTAGAAATGAAATTCAGCAGGTCGGAAGACACGTCTAAAAATGGTACTTATATACATGTAGTTTAGTGGTTAATTGTAGTTATGGGAAAAAAATTATAATAACTAGACGTCAAGGCCTAAAGATGCCTTGGAGGCATTTCGGTGTGATGATTAATTTATAATATATACTAGATATCGACGAAAATGAAAAATGTCGACTCCGCAAAAAAATTTACCGTTAAAATAATACCCCTTAGACATGTTTGTCTAGGGCGATGAGTCCGAAAAAAAAGTCTGTTTCGCTCTACGACTCAGTGTTTCCGAGATATCGACGAAAACGAAAAATGCCAACTCAGCAAAAAATTTTTTAGTCAAGGTCGAAGTTCATCCATAATACATATAAGATAAATGTTGTCTAGAGCGACAAGTCCGAAAATAACGTCCGTTTCGCTCTACGACACACCGTTCCCGAGATATCGACGAAAACGAAAAATGCCGACTTGGCAAAAAAATTTTGGGTCAAGGTCAAAGTTCATCCATAATACCCTTAGACATGTTTGTCTAGGGCGACGAGTCCGAAAATAATGTCCGTTTCGCTCTACGACACACCGTTTCCGAGATATCAACGAAAACGAAAAATGCTGACTCGGCAAAAAACATTCGTGTCAAGGTCAAAGTTCATCCATAATACCCTTAAGACATGTTTGTCTAGGGCGACGAGTCCGAAAATAACGTCCGTTTCGCTCTACGAAGCACCGTTTCCGAGATATCAACGAAAACGAAAAATGCCGACTCGGCAAAAAAATTTCGGGTCAAGGTCAAAGTTCATCAATAATACCCCTTAGACATGTTTGTCTAGGGCGTCGAGTCCGAAAATAACGTCCGTTTCGCTCTACGACGCACCGTTTCCGAGATATCGACGAAAACGAAAAATGCCGACTCGGCAAGAAAATTTCGGGTCAAGGTCAAAGTTTATCCATAATACCCCTTTGGCATGTCTGTCTAGGGCGACGAGTCCGAAAATAACGTCCGTTTCGCTCTACGAAGCACCGTTTCCGAGATATCGACGAAAACGAAAAATGCCGACTCGGCAAAAAAATTTCGGGTCAAGGTCAAAGTTCATCCATAATACCCTTAGACATGTTTGTCTAGGGCGACGAGTCCGAAAATAATGTCCGTTTCGCTCTACGACACACCGTTTCCGAGATATCAACGAAAACGAAAAATGCTGACTCGGCAAAAAACATTCGTGTCAAGGTCAAAGTTCATCCATAATACCCTTAAGACATGTTTGTCTAGGGCGACGAGTCCGAAAATAACGTCCGTTTCGCTCTACGAAGCACCGTTTCCGAGATATCGACGAAAACGAAAAATGCCGACTCGGCAAAAAAATTTCGGGTCAAGGTCAAAGTTCATCAATAATACCCCTTAGACATGTTTGTCTAGGGCGACGAGTCCGAAAATAACGTCCGTTTCGCTCTACGACGCACCGTTTCCGAGATATCGACGAAAACGAAAAATGCCGACTCGGCAAGAAAATTTCGGGTCAAGGTCAAAGTTTATCCATAATACCCCTTAGGCATGTCTGTCTAGGGCGACGAGTCCGAAAATAACGTCCGTTTCGCTCTACGAAGCACCGTTTCCGAGATATCGACGAAAACGAAAAATGCCGACTCGGCAAAAAAATTTCGGGTCAAGGTCAAAGTTCATCCATAATACCCCTTAGGCCTGTTTATCTAGGGCGACGAGTCCGAAAATAACGTCCGTTTCGCTCTACGACGCACCGTTTCCGAGATATCGACGAAAACGAAAAATGCCGACTCGGCAAAAAAATTTCGGGTCAAGGTCAAAGTTCATTCATAATACCCTTAAGACATGTTTGTCTAGGGCGACGAGTCCAAAAATAACGTCCGTTTCGCTCTACGACACACCGCTCCCGAGATATCGACGAAAACGAAAAATGCCGACTCGGCAAAAAAATTTCGGGTCAAGGTCAAAGTTCATCCATAATACCCCTTAGACATGTTTGTCTAGGGCGACGAGTCCGAAAATAACGTCCGTTTCGCTCTACGACGCACCGTTTCCGAGATATCGACGAAAACGAAAAATGCCGACTCGGCAAAAAAATTTCGGGTCAAGGTCAAAGTTCATCCATAATACCCCTTAGGCATGTTTGTCTAGGGCGACGAGTCCGAAAATAACGTCCTTTTCGCTCTACGAAGCACTGTTTCCGAGATATCGACGAAAACGGAAAATGCTGACTCGGCAAAAAAATTTCGGGTCAAGGTCAAAGTTCATCCATAATACCCCTTAGGCATGTTTGTCTAGGGCGACGAGTCCGAAAATAACGTCCGTTTCGCTCTACGAAGCACCGTTTCCGAGATATCGACGAAAACGAAAAATGCCGACTCGGCAAAAAAAATTCGGGTCAAGGTCAAAGTTCATCCATAATACCCCTTAGACATGTTTGTCTAGGGCGACAAGTCCGAAAATAACGTCCGTTTCGCTCTACGACGCACCGTTTCCGAGATATCGACGAAAACGAAAAATGCCGACTCGGCAAAAAAATTTGGGGTCAAGGTCAAAGTTCATCCATAATACCCCTTAGACATGTTTGTCTAGGGCGACGAGTCCGAAAATAACGTCCGTTTCGCTCTATGACGCACCGTTTCCGAGATATGCAGGATGCCTCAAGGATGACTCAGCAAAAAATTATTTCGACCTCTAGGTCAAAGGTCGTTTGACGTATCGATCCCAAAATCAATAGGGTTCTTCCCTGGTGGCATATGAAGCTCCATGCAGAGTTCTGCAACTATTGCGTAAATATTTTTCCAGTTATTGTCCGGAAACCAAGTTTCAAGATCAGCCTCGATTTCATCCTCAAGGACCTCACGGACCTCGGAGCCGGATCAAAAAAAATAATACACCCTAGAAATGTTTGTCTAGGGCGACGAGTCCGAAAATAACGTCCGTTTCGCTCTACGATGCACGGTTTCTGAGATATGCAGGAAGCCTCAAGGATGAATCAGCAAAAAATTATTTCGACCTCTAGGTCAAAGGTCGTTTGACGGATCGATCCCAAAATCAATAGGGTTCTTCCCTGGTGGCATATGAACCTCCATGCAGAGTTCTGCAACTATTGCGTAAATATTTTTCCAGTTATCGTCCGGAAACCATGTCTCAAAATTAGCCTTGATTTCATCCTCACGGACCTCACGGACCTCGGATCCGGCTCAAAAAGAATAGGGTTCTTCCACATATCATTTCTGACTTGTGGTGAAAATTTGACTAGAATCCGTCAAGGCAATCCAAAGTTATCGTCCGGAAACCAAAAGTGGCGGAAGAAGAAAAAAAAGAAAAAAAAAAAAAAAAATTCTGCTAAAACCATAAAGGCATTTCTGCCGAAATGCCTTAATGAGAGAGATGTTGGACAGCTGATGCTCTGCCATTGAGCTATCTGAACTTCCTTTCACATTCAGAGCAGGAATCGAACCTACAACCTCAAGCTGCTGTAAATTATAAATGGAGTTGGGATAGGTGAAAAAAGGAGAGGGTTCAGATAAGATACGAGAAAAAAGTGAAACAAAATACCGGTACCGGGCAGGCACATCATATATGTTAAACATACACTTACGAGATATGGAATACACAGTGTAATAATTGAAACTAGACGTCAAGGCCTAAAGATGCCTTGGAGGCATTTCGGTGTTAGGACTAATTTGTAATATTTAAAACATGTTTGCCATGGGCTCTACGACACATCGTTTCCTAGATATGGATGAAAATGAAAAATGTCGACTCAGCAAAAAAACATTTCAGGTCAAGGTCAAAGTTCATCAGTAATACCCCTTAGACATGTTTGTCTAGAGCCACCACTCCGAAAACAACGTCCGTTTCGCTGTACAATGCACCGTTTCCGAGATATCGACGAAAACGAAGAATGCAGACTCGGTAAAAAATTTAAGGTCAAGGTCAAAGTTCATCCATAATACTCCTTAGACATGTTTGTCTAGATCGCCGAGTCCAAAAATGACGTCCGTTTCGCTCTGCGACTCATCGTTTCCGAGATATCGACGAAAACGAAAAATGCCGACTCGGCAAAAAAATTTGGGGTCAAGGTCAAACTTCATCAATAATACCCCTTAGACATTTTGGTCTAGGACGACGACTCCGAAAATAACGTCCGTTTCGCTCTACGACGCACCGTTTCCGAGATATCGACGAAAACGAAAAATGCCGACTCGGCAAAAAAATTTTGGGTCAAGGTCAAAGTTCATCCATAATACCCCTTAGACATGTTTGTCTAGGGCGACGAGTCCGAAAATACCATCCGTTTCGCTCTACGATGCACCGTTTCCAAGATATCGACGAAAACGAAAACTGCCGACTCGGCAAAAAAATTTCGGGTCAAGGTCAAAGTTCATCCATAATACCCCTTAGACATGTTTGTCTAGGGCGACAAATCCGAAAATAACGTCCGTTTCACTCTACGACGCACCGTTTCCGAGATATCGACGAAAACGGAAAGTGCCGACTCGGCAAAAAAATTTCGGGTCAAGGTCAAAGTTCATCCATAATACCTCTTAGACATGTTTGTCTAGGGCAACGAGTCCGAAAATAACGTCCGTTTCGCTCTACGACGCACCGTTTCCGAGATATCGACGAAAACGAAAAATGCCGACTCGGCAAAAAATTTTCGGGTCAAGGTCAAAGTTCATCCATAATACCCCTTAGACATGTTTGTCTAGGACGACGAGTCCGAAAATAACGTCCGTTTCGCTCTACGAAGCACCGTTTCCGAGATATCGACGAAAACGAAAAATGCCGACTCGGCAAAAAATTTTCGGGTCAAGGTCAAAGTTCATCAATAATACCCCTTAGACATGTTTGTCTAGGGCGACGAGTCCGAAAATAACGCCCGTTTCGCTCTACGACGCACCGTTTCCGAGATATCGACGAAAACGAAAAATGCCGACTCGGCAAAAAAATTTCGGGTCAAGGTCAAAGTTCATCAATAATACCCCTTAGACATGTTTGTCTAGGGCGACGAGTCCGAAAATAACGTCCGTTTCGCTCTACGATGCACCGTTTCCGAGATATCGACGAAAACGAAAAATGCCGACTCGGCAAAAAAATTTCGGGTCAAGGTCAAAGTTCATCCATAATACCAATTAGACATGTTTGTCTAGGGCGACGAGTCCGAAAATAACGTCCGTTTCGCTCTACGACGCACCGTTTCCGAGATATCGACGAAAACGAAAAATGCCGACTCGGCAAAAAAATTCAAGGTCAAGGTCAAAGTTCATCCATATTACCCTTTAGACATGTTTGTCTAGGGCGACGAGTCCGAAAATAACGTCCGTTTCGCTCTACGATGTACCGTTTCCGAGATATGCATGATGCCTCAAGGATGACTCAGCAAAAAATTATTTCGACCTCTAGGTCAAAGGTCGTTTGAGGTATCGATCCCAAAATCAATAGGGTTCTTCCCTGGTGATATATAAACCTCCGTGCAAAATTCTGCACCTATTGCCTGAATATTTTTTGAGTTATCGTCCGGAAACCAAGTTCCTCGATTTCATCCTCACGGACCTCACGGACCTTGGAGCCGGATCAAAAAAAAAAGTACACCCTAGAGATGTTTGTCTAGGGCGACGAGTCCGAAAATAACGTCCGTTTCGCTCTACGACGCACGGTTTCCGAGATATGCAGGAAGCCTCAAGGATGAATCAGCAAAAAATTATTTTGACCTCTAGGTCAAAGTTCGTTTGACGGATCGATCCCAAAATCAATAGGGTTCTTCCCTGGTGGCATATGAACCTCCATGCAGAGTTCTGCAACTATTGCATAAATATTTTTCCAGTTATCGTCCGGAAACCAAGTTTTAAAATTAGCCTTGATTTCATCCTCACGGACCTCACGGACCTCGGATCCGGCTCAAAAAGAATAGGGTTCTTCCACATATCATTTCTGACTTGCGGTGAAAATTTGACAAGGATCCGTCAAGGCAATCTAAAGTTATCGTCCGGAAACCAAAAGTGGCGGAAGAAGAAAAAAAAAAAAAAAAAAAAAAAAAAAAAAAAAAAAAAAAAAAATTCTGCTAAAACCATAAAGGCATTTCTGCCGAAATGCCTTAATTATAATAGACAGAAGGACAAAAAGTATGAAACTTATTTTAATGGCTTAATGTAGTGACAGGTACCAATATATTAAGAGATATTTTATACATTTTATGCTTTGCCATTGAGCTGTCTGAAATTCTTTTCACATTTAATAGAACATAGTTAGAAAATAATACCTCCACCTGGATACTACAGGGAAGCAGGTAAAGAAATAGTAAATGATTTGAATTTCACACTATGAACAAATTTACAAACTTCGAATGAAATAATTCATGCACAAAATCTAAGCAATACGGGTTTTCTGACAATAAAATAGTAATACATATTTGTAGTACCTTATGAACCGATAAATTTAATCATGTACAAGAAAGAAATTATTGATCTATGTAACAAGTTACATGAATTTGAAAAAAATGCTTTCACACAACATGTATCATGTGTATATATAGGAATATATATTATAACATCATCATACAAAAACAACATATATTTTCACTGATTGCATTTTTAACAAAATAATGAAAATCAATGCAATGTTAGTAAAACATAATTTCATTCCACAAAAATTTTTAATGTTGCTTCATTACATGATATACTATTACTTCTACCTTCTTCAATGGGGCTTTGCTATGCAGAACAGTTTCCTGGGAAGTCCTGATACTTCTGTTTGCTCTTTTCCTCAATATCAGCTTGACTGACTTGCAGTTGCTGCACAATCCTCCAATCCCTTTGCAACTGTTACTGCGCGCTGTCACCTGTATTCATGACAAAATGACACCAATGTTAAGATCATGCAAAATGTGTAGTAACAATGACAATTTGTATGTCACCGAAATATAATAAATGATGTTCATAATTGCTGACAGTTTTCTAACAAATACAAAACTACTAATTAATTTTTCTTCTCATAGGTTGAACTGATCTAACCTCAATTGATGAAGTACTATGTCTGTACAAAATTTCCTGATGATGACTTGATCCATCTTTGTCACTGACGTCAGTCAAAACCTTCTCACCGACACCCTCGCATGCAACCAGCGATGAAACCTCCATGGTCATAGTAAAATTTTATTTAATATCCAAAACAGAAAATTGGTATGACATATTAACAAATACTTTTATAAATATTATTCTAATAACAGATTTGCTGAACATTATGGACACAATATTCATATCATCATTATATAATATCATTCAAGTATTATAACATGTAGATGTCGTAAAATAACTCTAAAACTCAAAACATGTGACATATATATTTACCTGTTCCAAGATGTTCGCCAAACTTCCTCCAAGATTCAGTTGCAGGTCATACACTGGCCGGCCACAGACGAACACTTGCAGGGGTTCATCATTACTCATGTTATTTGGCAAGATGACACACCTCTCAACCTTAATGAAATACATACAAAAATATTGACGGGAAAAATATATATCCAGATAAATTCTTTAGTAAAACTAATTATACATGTGCATGTCAAAATGTATATAACTTCCATCTCTCTGAACATTCAATGGCTACATGTAACTAGACATCAAGGCCTAAAGATGCCTTGGAGGCAAAACGAAAAATGCCGACTCAGCATAAAAATTCAAGGTCAAAGTTCATCCATAATAACCCTTAGACATGTTTGTTTAGTGCCACGAGTACGAAAATAACGTCTGTTTCGCTCTACGACGCACCGTTTCCAAGATATTGAAGAAAACGGAAAATGCCGATTCAGCAGAAAAATTCAAGGTCAAGGTCGAAGGTCATCTTTAATACCCCTTAGACATGTTTGTCTAGGGCGAAGAGTCCGAAAATAACGTCCGTTTCGTTATACGATGCACCGTTTCCAACATATGCAGGAAACCTTGATCCCAAAATCAATAGGGTTCTTCCTTGTTGATATATGAACCTCCATGCAAAGTTCTGCAGCCATTGACTACATACTTTTTTACTTATCGTGCGGAAACAAAGTCCAAAAAACAACATTGATTTCATCCTCAAGGACCTCATGAACCTCGGATCCGGCTGAAAAACAATAGGGTTCTTCCACCTAATATGTCTGACCAATGGTGAAAATTTGGCGAAGATACATTAATGCAAACTAAAGTTATCGGTCGGAAACCAAAACGGCGAAACAAAAAGAAAAAAAAAAAAATTCTGCTAAAACAATAAAGGCCCAATTAGATGTGACCGAAATACTTTAATTAGATGTGACCAGCCTCCATTTCTTGCTATCATCATGATTTTGTATTTGTATGATTAATATGGTGATATGGATTCGATTTCATACTACATACTAATACTTGATTGCACCTTCATTTCCTTATACTGAAAAATTTCAGTGCAAGATTCCTTTTCAGCCATGAACCATCCTCTTAGTGCGATACTTTTGCTCTCGGACAATAACCTCCCAGATATAGTTTCAGTGGCAGGTTTCTGTTCAGGAGCACTGACATCGTGGTTCCTAACCATCTGAACAAAACATAATATCAATTAACATAAATATTTCATTAAGGTTGATAATGTTAAAATTTTCTAAAGTGTTTCGGTGTATATGTTTAGAATTGAGCTCCCCCCCCCCTCCCCACCCAAAAAAATAAAATAAAAAAGAAATTAATCACATTCACATCCACATCCCATAGAATCATATTTTAAAGTTAGATCTAAGTCATAATTGTATATACTGGTGGTTTCCGTGCTGGTGGCTTTGGAATTTGGCATGATGGCTGTGGCAGATGTAGAGTAGGTAGGCTTCCTCTCTTCAATACATGCTTCCCTGTTGTGCCTGGTGGTGTAACAAGAGATCAGGTTTTTACTCCACAAGTTATCCACAAGGCATTTTTCTCATGAGGGGCGCACAGGCGTGAATTTGGGGGGGCTCGCCAGCTTGCATTGCAAACACACGCCCTCACGCCTCTCATGAGACAAATGCCTGTGAATGTTATAACACCATTCAAGCCGTATTCGTTAAGATTGCCCATGGGCATGGATATATAATGCCACATGCAGCCAAACAATTCACTTTCATAAATACTTCCCGGTCAGGTACAACTACTTAGTACATATTTGCAATTTTGATAATGTGATGTCATGTATGGTGTAGGTCTAGATCTACCTATTTCCTGAAAACAAGATGACTCAAAATGCCTGCTGCAGATCGTAGCCCTTTCAGGCTTGAAGGCCTTGTCTGATCTATTCACACATTTCACCAGCTGTGTCTGCCATTCAGGTTCCTTAACCCGTAGAACACGACTGAAAATTAAACCTCTGTTTACCGATTTGTTGGTAAAACACCCCACTATACAGCAACAAAGAACCATTCCGTGTGTTGTGTTCTGTTTCCATGTCATCTGTCAGATCTGACAGGTATAGCATGATGAAGTTGAAGCATGGGAAAGCTGAAGCGCTTCGCATTTGCCATGGTGCCCGTGACAAAGCTGAAGCTTCCGGCTTCACATTTACCACGGCACGAAACACGTAGCCAGTGCTTTCGGCCACAAATACACAGAAAACCGCAATTTCACGCATACTACAGCGGTAAAAAAAACTGTATTCATATCTATATCGTTAACTAGGCATACTGGAATCAAACGGTTTTTTTTAAACCAAATTTCAGACTTCTTTCACAAAAATTAAATTTCTTTTTTTAAAAGATCAGCTCATTATTATAGTGCTCTAAAATGAGTTCGCATCAAATTTGTAATTTTACTCTTTATGTTAACTTTTATAATATTTTTTTTAGTATTTTTTAACCACAGATCATAACATGTACAAATATGCCTACACACATACATTATTCATCTCGATTCATAGCATGCACATACAGCCTATGTATATTCACCTACTGGCCAAGTCATACAATATATGCATAACCAATCACCTAGCTCAACTGTATACAAATACAAATATGCACACCGGCAATTGCAAACAAACCAGAACACACAGTCGGCATGCTACCCTAAGAAAGTTGGGTATAAATATTAGAGATAAAATAGGTTCTTATATGTATAAACGTTTCGAGTGGAGCGGATCCTGTGTCGTCAGTATCCACTTCACCCGTTCAGTAATTTGTATATTATTATTTCTTTTCCTATTATATATTTTTTATATATTTCCTATTATATTATTTCTAATCAATGCTAGATTATTGCATTGAGTGCAAAGGTACGAAAATGTATACTTTATCTTTTTACAATACGTATATATAATGTGACAGCAAGACACCATATAAATTCATGCGTGTATACATTGCATGTATCAATGTAAAATAGTACCTTAGTAACATATATTTTTAAATACATAAGCCTATTTATAGTTGATGTATAAAGTGGTCACGAGGTGGAATACCCTCTCACTTCCGGGGTAAATTCTGCTCAGTACAAAATGATACACTATAGTAATTAATGCTACAAGATAATACATTAAGAACTGTTCAGAAATTCCCATAAGTCAATATAATTGGGGTATATAACAACAAATCAACATATTTTGCAAACTCCACATCAGTTTCTTATACCCACCCTTAAATGAAATTTATATTATAATATATTAAATATTGTATTTCATTTTTATATTGAAAAATTGTGTTTTTTAATAATAGATATGCAGTTCTTTGCTACTAGGATTAGCAGATTGATAGTATTAGTTTACTCTGTTACAAAACCCTCGGTGTCTATGATACCTAAAATCTTAATTTTGTCAGTGAGTTCAAAATCATTTCCAATTATTTTCCTGATATCATTTCGTTCAATCGGCCACAGAGTTGGAACTGATTTGCAAGAGGAAAAAAATAATGTTTCAAAGTGTCCACAACATCACAAAATGAACATTTATCATAATCGGTTATTTTCATTTTATTCATAAAATCTGCGAATTTTAACAACACTTTCAGTTAAATCTGCGAATATTTGAGAGTTAGCTCATGCCAAAAGGCAGCTCCAGTATCATGACGGGCAACGGGCAAGATAACATTTGCGGCCCAGCGGGCATTTTTTAGTTATTAGGAAACGTATGGTATTATATTCAAATCACTTTTGGTGAAAAGGAGGGTTTTTGTTGGTAATGATGAATGGTAATATTACTATCGCCGAACAACTGAGTGCAATAAGACTATCGGTGCCTACGATCATCGCTGGCATATTATAAAATCCTTTATTTAACCACCTTTTCAAATATAGTCGGCTTCGTTTATAAATGAGAAGGTCAGTTTCCATATCGTTTGCGCACAATCCCCCAAATTTTGAGCACTACTTTTGCTAGAAGTATTTAGCCAATCTTTCAAATTGCTTGTAGAAACATGGAAAAGCCTCATATCCCTCTATGAAGGTAAACTATGACGTATTCATACTGAATGCAACGAAATCGCTTCCCAATTTATCGAAGTTAGCGCCAGGTGCCATATACCTGGAGATGATGACTGTAGAGATTTTTGGATATATCAAACATTATACAAAATAGATCAGCCACATCACTTCCCGACGATCAAATTGTTTGGTCTATTGCATGGCACAATAGTCAATATTTGTTTTATTTTATTGTATTTGTATTTTATTGCCTGCAAATTTAGGTTTGTCAGCAAATTCACGTTTTGCGAAACTATTGTGCTCAAAAAGCAAAACAAAAAGCTCATACAGCGACCGGTCAATAGATTTCTGAACTATTGCCAATGGGGAAACAGTCCTGAGACTGATGACTGGCTATTTGGTATACATACAATTTTATGATCTACCCACGTGACGAGTTCTGAGCAATCAGTGTGCTCGGAATTTACCTAAAATATAATACATTTATCATATATTAAAAACCTCCATTGTCTGGGATACATGTTTCCCGAGTGAATCTTTCCGGGGTCAATTTTAGATCTTTCTCCCTATAAAGAGGGGTCGAGATTCTCTTCTTTCGTTTTGGTAGACTCCGGAACGTCGGCTACAAGGGCACTTCAGGAGGCTCCGGTGCTCCAGCTGCAAGCCGTCTCGGTTGTCTCGGCTGCAAGGGCGGTTCGGGAGGCTCCGGGACTCCGGCTGCAAGCCGTCTCGGCTGCAAGGGCGGTTCGGGAGGCTTTACTTTACTTCTTTACTTCTTAAAATTCTCTAAGTTCACTTCGGTTGTCATTCCAGTTGTTTACCTGAACACGGAGTCGGCCAGGCCGGCTCAAGAAACAACCCTCGGCAACAGTTCAAGGTTTATTGACGAATCATACAGTCGGTTGAAATAGTTGAGAATTCATCTAGAGATGACATCTTCGGTGGTTCGCTCGCTCTTCGGCCAATTTGACTAGATCGGCGATGTGCTCGGGATGGTGTCCCAGGGTCAAAAGGCGCTGACTCCTCAGAGTCGACAGTATTTATACTTTTCGGGGTAGGTGTCACGTGACCTACTCCAACCAATCAAATCTGACTTTTCTGCTGACTTTTTTTTTATGATTGATAACCAATCAGTAACCGCCACGTAACATTATGCACTGTTCTAAACGCGTTTCTAAGCAACTTGACGTAATAGCGTATTTTGACCACCAAGGTCTGAGTTCAGCCGAAGAGCACCCGAAGCCGCCGAAAAATAACCGAACTTTTATATTCATATATACTCTCTTAGAGTCAATTCAAAACACCTTTAACGACCATAAAACATGCTGTAACCATTTATAACATTAACAAACAGGTCTTAAAACTTAGCCGAACACACTTGTCGGCCTAAAATCGTTACAATATTTTCAAGACGGATGTAATACACGTACTTAATATAAATTACGCGTACTTAATGTTTAAATACGCGTATTTAATATTAAATATGCGTACATTTGTATTTATTATTAAATACGCGTACATTTGTATTTAATATTAAATAAGCGTACTTAATATTAAATACACGTACATAATATTAAATATACATATATAATATTAAATACGTGTATTTAATGTTAAATACACGTACTTAATATTAAATACCAGACAGTTAGATATTTTGTTCTTTTTTGTAGCGCCATGTCGCTTGATATATACCTTATTTCACGAGACAAACACAGCAACATAACCACATCCATTTTTGCTAATTTAATATTATATACATGTATTTAATATTAAGTATGCATATTCGATATTAAGTACACGTATTTAATATTATATACGCGTATTTAATATTATATACGTGTATTTAATATTAAGTACGTGTATTTAATATTAAGTACGCATATTTAGCATTAAGTACGTGCATTTAATTATTTTATTTTCTTTAGAATGTCCATCTGGAAAGAATAAATAAATGACATCTGAAAAATAAAACTATGCCATATATCAGCCACCGTAAATACGTGTATTTAATGTTAAATACACGTACTTAATATTAAATACCAGACAGTTACATATTTTGTTCTTTTTTGCAGCGCTATAATCACAGCAACATAACCACATCAATTTTTGCTAATTTAATATTAAGTACGCGTATTTAACATTAAGTATGCATATTTAACATTAAGTATGCGTATTTAATATTAAGTACACATATTTAATATTATATACACGTATTTAATATTATATATGTGTATTTAATATTAAGTACGTGTATTTCATATTAAGTACGCGTATTTAATATTAGGTACGTGCATTTATTTATTTTCTTTTCTTTAGAATGTCCTTCTGGAAAAAATAAATAAATGGAATCTGAAAAATAAAATTATGGCATATATCAGCCACCGTAGATATTATGCCATAGTTTTATTCTTTAGTTTTCATTTATTTACTATATTTTCCAGACGGATGCAATAGACGTATTTAATATTAAATACGCATACTTAATGTTTAAATATGCATACTTAATATTAAATAGGTGTACTTAATTTTAAATACGCGTACTTAATATTAAATATGCATACCTAATATTAAATACACGTACATAATATTAAATACTCTTACATAATATTAAATACGTGTACTTAATATTAAATATGCGTACTTAATATTAAATACGCATACTTAATATTAAATACACGTACATAACATTAAATACGCGTATATAATATTAAATATGTGTATTTAATGTTAAATACACGTACTTAATATTAAATACCAGACAGTTACATATTTTGCAGCGCTATAACCACAGCAACATAACCACATTCATTTTTGCTAATTTAATATTAAGTACGCGTATTTAACATTAAGTATGCGTATTTAAAATTAAGTACGAGTATTTAATATTAAGTACACGTATTTAATATTATATACGCGTATTTAATATTATATACGTGTATTTAATATTAAGTATGTGTATCTAATATTAAGTATGGGTATTTAACATTAAGTATGTGCATTTAATTATTTTATTTTCTTTAGAATGTCCTCCTGGAAAAAATAAATAAATGAAATCTGAAAAATAAAAATATGGCATATATCAGCCACCGTAATATTGCCTTTTTATTTTTTTAAAAAAAAGTTTGAAATATTTGTAGGGCGTATATAATTATTTTAAAAGCGTATTTAATATTTTATATGCGTATTTAATCATTTATTATGCATATTTAATATTTTATATGCATATTTAATCATTTATTACACAAATTTATTATTTTTTATGCATATTTATTATTTTTTTACGCATATCTATTCATTTAATTCGCATATTTAATATTATGTACGCATATTCAACATTTTATACACGTACATAATCATTTATTCTGCATATTTAATATTTTATATGCATAATTAATCATTTTTATGCGTATATAATATTTTTTATGCATATCTAATACTAAATATGCATTTTTAATCATTTATTACGTGTATTCAATCTTATATATGTTTTAATATTTTATATGCATATATAATCATTTATTACGCGTATTTAATATTTTGTATGGTTATTTAGTATTGAATACACATATTTAATCATTTATTACGTGTATTTAATATTATAGATGCGTATTTAATATTTTATATGCATATCTAATCTTATAAAGGGATGTAAAAGACCCCTCTGAGAACGACATGTACCCTGGCAGTGACCACTCTCAGAGGACTAAATTCCAAACTGTGAAGCGCTTTGAGAATGTGTGTAACGTTGATAAAGCGCTATATAACCGATTATTATTATTAATCATTTATTACGCATATTTATTATTTTATATGCATATTTAATAATTTAGTACGTGCATTCAAATTTGTTTAATGTGTATTCGAAATTTCTAATAATAATATTTTTAATAATAATAAATTATTAAGTACGTATACAAAATATTAAATATACGTAATAAATGATCAAATACGCATATAAAATATTAAATACGCATATAAAATATCAAATACCCATATACAATATTAAATACATGTAATAAATGATTAAATATGCGTATTTAATATTAAATATGCATAAAAATACTAAATATGAGTAATAAATGATCAAATACGCAAATAAAATATTAAATACACGCATAAAATATTAAATACACGTAACAAATGATTAAATACGTGTTTTTAATATTGAATATGCATAATAAATATTAAATATGCGTAATAAATGATTAAATACGCATATAAAATATTAAATATGCATAATAAATGATTAAGTACGCATATAAAATATTAAATGCGCGTATAAATATCAAATACATGTAATAAATGATTAAATATGCGTAAAAAATATTAAATACACATATAAAATATTAAATACGTGTAATGAATGATTAAATATGCATATAAAATACTAAATATGCATAATAAACCATTAAATACGCATATGAAATATTAAGTACGCGTATAAAATGATTTAATACGCGCATAAAATGATTAAATACGTGCCACAAATATTCCTAACTTTTAAACAATTCCTAACTTCTTTTTAAAAAAGAGCTATGTCCTAAAAGAGCCACCGTTCATTATGTGAAAAGATATAATATGTAGGCCTACTAATCATACTAATGGCTGTGGAATACTACAATAATGTTTTTCTATACATTGTGTTGAATGAAGAATTACACTTTTTATTACAGACCTACATTAGAGTGAACACCAGATACGACGGGATACGGTAATACTGTGCTTCAAGTTTGTCACGCTCACAATGCAGGCTTCACATTCGTCACGACTCTTTCCGAGTTAGCGTTACAACGGTTGGCCGTGACGAAGTTGAGGCGCCTCAGGTTTACCACGGTGATGAATGCGAAGCCGCTTCACAAATATCATGCTTCGCAAATATCACGCGACAACAGGTGTCGCGTGATATTTGCGAAGCATGATATTTGTGAAGCGGCTTCGCATTCATCACCGTGGTAAACCTGAGGCGCCTCAACTTCGTCACGGCCAACCGTTGTAACGCTAACTCGGAAAGAGTCGTGACGAATGTGAAGCTTGCATTGTGAGCGTGACAAACTTGAAGCTCAGTATTACCGTATCCCGTCGTATCTGGTGTTCACTCTAATGTAGGTCCCTAATAAAAAGTGTAATTCTTCATTCAAAACAATGTATTGAACAACAGTATTGTATTATTCCAAGGCCATTACTAGTAGGCCTACATATTATATCTTTTCACATAATGAAAATGTGTTGATTATCAAAAAAATACATGTACCCTTCATACCTCTCGAACATGCAAGAAACTACATGTAAAAGGCGCGGTTACGGTGGCTGATATATGCCATAGATTTATTTTTCAGATTTCATTTATTCATTTTTTCCAGAAGGACAATCCAAAGAAAATAAAATAATTAAATGCACGTCCTTCATGTTAAATACGTACTTAATATTAAATACACGTAATTAATATTAAATACACGTATATATTATTAAATACGCGTATATTAAATACGTGTACTTGATATCAAATATGCATACTTAATGTTAAATACGCGTACTCAATGTTAAATACGCGTACTTAATATTAAATTAGCAAAAAATGGATGTGGCTATGTTACTGTGTTCGTCTCGTGACACAAGGTAAATATATCAAGCGACATGGCGCTGCAAAAAAGAACAAAATATCTAACTGTCTGGTATTTAATATTAAGTACGTGTATTTAACAATAAATACACGTATTTAATATTATATACGCACATTTAATATTATGTACGTGTATTTAATATTAAATACGCATATTTAATATTAAGTACTCATATTTATTATTGAGTGCACATATTTAATATTATATACGCGTATTGAATATTATGTACGTGTATTTATATTAAGTACGCGTATTTAATATTAAGTATGCGTTTTTAATATTAAGTGCACATATTTAAATTTATATACGCGTATTTAATATCATACATGTACGTGTATTTATATTAAGTATGCGTATTTAATATTAAGTATGCATAATTAATATTAAATACAAATGTATGCATATTTAATATTAAATATGCGTATTTAAACATTAGGTATGCGTAATGAAACGTAATGAAAGACGTGTATTACATCCGTCTGGAAAATATCGTAAATAAATGAAAACTAGACATAAAAGCCTATAGGCTTTGTGGCATCCCCCAATTTTTCTTTTCTTTTCTAATGGTGAAACTTGACTGATATTATAATACATATACAAGGATTATTGAACACAGGTGGGAGTGAGAGTTCAAATTATAGCAGTTGCTCACTAGACAAATGCCCATCAGATATTTGCCATCAGAGTATACTTATTCAGTGTGTTCCTGGCTTCCAAAATATTTTTCAGGTACTATTGCCAAATGTTAAACAACATGCTTTCAAAGAATCGCCTGTCATGTTGATAGTACATTTTAATTATATTTTTTTTTAAAATCATATTTCAAGGACATCTCAATAGGTATTAAATGTACAGACATGACAGATGTTCAAATGAAAATTTCTACATTCATGATACAAGCAAAAAGGAAATTATTCTGGGTTCTGGCTGAGTAAATGATAATTTGGTCACTGCATGTGAAATACAGCTAGAAAACAAAACAATGCATGTAGTTTCAACCAGATAAACACAGTGCTGTTTAGGCTGAATACAATTGACTGGCAACCAAGGCCCAGGCAGACCTTCAAAGCTGTTATCTTCAGCTTGGGTCATCATTATATAACCACCTATTGGGAAGGAGGGCATTGTTCCAGTATAGTAAACTGGGGTGAGGGGACAACTTCAGGTTGTGTAGATCAGTGGCAGTCTGATAGGCAAGTTTACTGTTTGCTGGACATGGGCGGTCAGTGGGATTGTCTGCTGGACATATCACAAGGCATTCAAGCGATGAATCAGCAAAAATTCTTTCAAGCTCTAGGTTGGAGGTCGTTTGACGGATTGATCCCAAAATCGATTGGGTTCTTCCCTGGTGGTATATGAACCTCCATGCAATGATTTGCAGCCATAGCATAAATACTTTTTGAGTTATCGTCTGGAAACCAAGTGTCAAAAAATCAACCTTGATTTCATCCTCACGGACCTCGGATCCGGCACATAAACAATAGGGTTCTTCCACCTATCATTTCTGACCAGTGGTGAAAATTTGGTAAGGATACATCGAGGCAAACTGAAGTTATCGTCCGGAAACCAAACGGCGGAAGAAAAAAAAAAGAAAGAAAAAAGAAAAAAAAAAAATGACAAAAACATAAGGCCTCCCGATTTTCAATCGGGATGCCTAACTAAAGAAGAAAACTATGGCATATATCAGCCACTATAGATAGTAGCTTATCAGTGATATAGACCTACCTACCAAAAAAATATGTCCTTATTTTTTTCTTATTTGTACATTTGTTTTTATTTATTATTTAATTACGTCCTATTCAAAGACATTATTTCTATTGTTTAAAGCTTTCAATTCAATTTGTATGGATTTCATGATCAAATCTATCAAATTATTTGGTTTTTTGTCTATCTTTTATGGATTACTGTCTTAAATACGGATATCGAAAACTCTAAAGTTTCAATGGTTGGCTTTCCAACTGGTTTCCGTTGGAGTGCGGCATCCGTGAGAGTTGTCCTATTCTCTCCTCATTGTGTTCTTAATGCCTGTGAGATATCAGCTATAAAATAGGAAGTGATGATGATATCAAGGGAATAGATATATCGGGAAGGTATGATGAAAGAAATATTATTAAAATATTGCAACATGCAGATAGCACTAACTTATTCTTGAATCTTGAAAGATGAAAAATCGATAATCTATTTCACAGTCTATATTTAATTGACATTTTTTCTCACTTCTCATACTTGAAACTCAGCTTGAATAAGACTGAAGCAATGTGGGCTGGAAGGCGGAAATTTAAAACAAAGGTATGTGGAGACATTACTTGGAGTATATTAAAATGTAGAAGTTATTGTTCAGAAAAATATTGCTTGATATTGAGAGAATAGAATCAATATGTGAATATATCATATAAAGACCCGGCCGTATAATATCAAGACTGACCACTTTGTTCTACAAATACATTTGGAATACTAAAGCAGTTTACAGGGAGAAAGATCCAAAATTGACGCCGGAAAGATTCACTCGGGATACATGTATCATGATCTCAGACAATGGAGGATTTTGATATATGATAAATGTATTACATTTCAGATAAATTCCGAGCATATTGATTGGTTAGAACTCGTCACGTGGGTAAATCATAAAATTGTATGTTTCCCAAATAGCCAGTCAACAGTCTCAGGACTGTCTCCCCCTGGGTAACAGTTCAGAAATCTATTGACCGGTTGCTGTATGAGCTTTTTGTTTTGCTTTTTGAGCACAATAGTTTCGCAAAACGTGAATTTGCTGACAAACCTAAAAATTTGCAGGCATTTAAATAAAATACAAATACAATAAAATAAAACAAATATTGACTATTGTGCCATGCAATAGACCAAACAGTTTGATCTTCGGGAAGTGATGTGGCTGATCTATTTGTGCGCAAACGATATGGAAACTGACCTTCTCATTTATAAACGAAGCCGATTATATTTGAAAAGGTGGTTAAAGCAGCTGCCTTCGAAACCAGTCAATATTTTTTGAAAACTATATTTCATATTAAACATGCTAAACTAACTGAATGAAACATACTCACATCAAATGTAATGAAAATAACCAGTCTTCAGGGAAATTTTGCTCATTTGAACAGGCGGTTCTCGCGTAAATACAGGAACTGTATCCATCACACGCAGATGTAAACAGAGCATAGACATGCGAGATAGCTGACAATACCACGCACATCATGGTATATCACTGATTATTTTCTCATAACTACAGTATATATGCACATAATGAGACTTAATGTTAAATATGCGTACTTAATGTTAATTACGCGTACTTAATATTAAATTAGCAAAAATTGGATGTGGTTATGTTGCTGTGTATGGCTTGTGAAACAAGGTATGTATCAAGCGACATGGCGCTGCAAAAAAATAAAATATCTAACTGTCTGGTATTTAATATTAAGTACGTGTATTTAACATTAAATACACGTATTTAATATTATATACGTGTATTTAATATTTTGTACGTGTATTTAATATTAAGTACGCGTATTTAATATTAAGTACGCGTATTTAATATTAAGTACATGTATTTAACATTAAGTACGCGCATTTAATATTAAATACACATATTTAATATTATATACACGTATTTAATATTAAGTACGCGTATGTAATATTAAGTACGCGTATATAACATTAAGTACGTGTATTTAACATTAAATACACGTATTTAATATTATATACGTGTATTTAATATTATGTACACGTATTTAATATTAATTACGTGTATTTATCATTAAATACGCGTATTTAATATTAAGTACGCGTATTTAAACATTAAGTACGCTTATTTAATATTAAGTACGTGTATAACATGCGTCTGGAAAATATCGTAAATAAATGAAAACTAAAGAATAAAACTATGGCATATATCAGCCACTGTATACAGGTGTATTCTAATAGAATATCATTCTTACAAAGTACTGTGCAGTGTGAACATTGAACAACATGCCAAATTCTGTTCAAACTTGCAAATTTCAAGTTATATGAAATTTACCATTGGAGTAGATTGCCAACTTTTTGAATTTTCAAGATAGAAGTCTGAAATTTGGTGAAAAAATATGGTTTTATGCCAAATGGAACCAAATAAAATTTCAAATTGATCTGACCATTCTAAACGAAGTTATCGCCAAAAATCATACGAGGTTTTGTGTTGAACTTGAGTTTAGTTAACGATGTACATGTAGATATGGATACAGTTTTTTACCGCTGTAGTGTGCGTGAAATTGCGGTTTTCTGTGTATTTGTGGCCGAAAGTACTGGCTACGTGTTTCGTGCCGTGGTGAATGCGAAGCCGGAAGCTTCAGCTTTGTCACGGGCACCATGGCAAATGCGAAGCGCTTCAGCTTTCCCATGCTTCAGGTTATGGACCTGTATTGATTTCCTTATATGGTCAAAATGAGGCATCAAAGTACTATATTATTTAAAAACTCCCAGTTTCTCCTCCAAATGCACATGTATCACTTTAAAATGTCTCTGTTTTGGTTTGTATAGTGGTATTATGGGTATTCCTCTATGTACATGTGAATTTTCATGTTGATTGGAGCTGTTACTGTGCGCATGAATACATATAAACAAACCGGCCCTTTCTGGGAGTTTGCTTTCTGAGGAATTCGCCAGGTGTCAGCAGCTAACAGTCAAATGCTTGTAGCGTTTGATCTATTCCAACAACATGTGCTGATTTTTTAATATTTTGTAAGTTATATATATTGCTTCAACATACTGAAATTTTATGAAAATTGAAACATTTTGAAAGTGATTTCTCTCATAAAACGTTATAATGGAGTTAAATGGCAATCCTATATGTGTTCGTATACCTAAACCGAGGACATGGAATTTTGTGTATTATAGATTTTTAGCAGGTTTTGTGGCATTTCTTTAATTTGTGTGTGGATAGTGTGCGGTATTCATGAATTTTTCACCATTGCAACCATAGTTTTCGTTCACGTGGAATTTTATTACATATGTAGGATTATATCTACATGCTAATAGCGGCGGTGTTTATCCCCCCCCCCCCCCCTTGAATGCTAAAGACATGGAGTTAGTGCCTTTTTATTTTCTTTATTTTCATATAGTAACCAATATTTCAAATCACTGTAAAATATTATACACTTTCACTGAGGACTACTGGACTCAGACACAGCCTAACCGAAAAAGGTGTCGAAATGGCCACCAAAAATTGAACGGTGGATAATACTAGGTGTCTCTGAAATTCATCACCACAACCTATATAGTCGATCATAAATAAGCTAGGTTAGGCATTGCAGAATGCATTTGGTATATTATTTGCAATTTTGGCACCATATCTGGTCAAGTACGCACTTTTCCGATTTTTTTACCATATTTTTTTTTCGATATTGCCGTAGAACCACATTTTTGACCCCATATGTGTCTCTTGCCGTTTGATCGATTGCAGTCCATCATATAAATGTGTTTTATAAATAAATTTCATACAGCACATAAATTAGTCCCCTGTACAAGGCACCTATGTGACCTAATGTCGGTGATCTCTGGCTTACAGAAACCATATTTTCAACAAATTGTCTACGTTTTTGTGTTTTGTCAAGATTAAAACCTTGGAATTTTTGCTTAATTTAGAAATATACTATATTGAGAGTGTGGTGGTAGCATTTTGCGACATTTGAATACTATTGGTGTAGACAGCAGTATGGTAGAAAGTGTTTGGTGCTAAGCAGCGGGGTAGGACTACCAACTCTTTTAAAATTTTGACATATTTAGTCCAAGGGGACTCAAACTGATGGTAATATATGGGTGAATAATACATTTATCTGAAACAAACCCCAAATTGTCCTTGAGCATGTTTGATCGGGCGTCAAATCAAAATTTCCAAAGAAAATCTCACTTTTTTGTTCAAAATATTTCCTTTCTTAAGTGCAAAAATCACTGTTTTATTTCTTCTCTACAAGTCTTCCCTTTTCACATAAGAGCTCAATAATTGGGGATTATCACCTCTGTATGTGGGGTGTTATAATTGTAAAATGTGAAGAAAATTGCCATTATTTAGGTTATGGACCTGTATTGATTTCCTTATATGGTCAAAATGAGGCATCAAAGTACTATATTATTTAAAAACTCCCAGTTTCTCCTCCAAATGCACATGTATCACTTTAAAATGTCTCTGTTTTGGTTTGTATAGTGGTATTATGGGTATTCCTCTATGTACATGTGAATTTTCATGTTGATTGGAGCTGTTACTGTGCGCATGAATACATATAAACAAACCGGCCCTTTCTGGGAGTTTGCTTTCTGAGGAATTCGCCAGGTGTCAGCAGCTAACAGTCAAATGCTTGTAGCGTTTGATCTATTCCAACAACATGTGCTGATTTTTTAATATTTTGTAAGTTATATATATTGCTTCAACATACTGAAATTTTATGAAAATTGAAACATTTTGAAAGTGATTTCTCTCATAAAACGTTATAATGGAGTTAAATGGCAATCCTATATGTGTTCGTATACCTAAACCGAGGACATGGAATTTTGTGTATTATAGATTTTTAGCAGGTTTTGTGGCATTTCTTTAATTTGTGTGTGGATAGTGTGCGGTATTCATGAATTTTTCACCATTGCAACCATAGTTTTCGTTCACGTGGAATTTTATTACATATGTAGGATTATATCTACATGCTAATAGCGGCGGTGTTTATCCCCCCCCCCCCCCCCTTGAATGCTAAAGACATGGAGTTAGTGCCTTTTTATTTTCTTTATTTTCATATAGTAACCAATATTTCAAATCACTGTAAAATATTATACACTTTCACTGAGGACTACTGGACTCAGACACAGCCTAACCGAAAAAGGTGTCGAAATGGCCACCAAAAATTGAACGGTGGATAATACTAGGTGTCTCTGAAATTCATCACCACAACCTATATAGTCGATCATAAATAAGCTAGGTTAGGCATTGCAGAATGCATTTGGTATATTATTTGCAATTTTGGCACCATATCTGGTCAAGTACGCACTTTTCCGATTTTTTTACCATATTTTTTTTTCGATATTGCCGTAGAACCACATTTTTGACCCCATATGTGTCTCTTGCCGTTTGATCGATTGCAGTCCATCATATAAATGTGTTTTATAAATAAATTTCATACAGCACATAAATTAGTCCCCTGTACAAGGCACCTATGTGACCTAATGTCGGTGATCTCTGGCTTACAGAAACCATATTTTCAACAAATTGTCTACGTTTTTGTGTTTTGTCAAGATTAAAACCTTGGAATTTTTGCTTAATTTAGAAATATACTATATTGAGAGTGTGGTGGTAGCATTTTGCGACATTTGAATACTATTGGTGTAGACAGCAGTATGGTAGAAAGTGTTTGGTGCTAAGCAGCGGGGTAGGACTACCAACTCTTTTAAAATTTTGACATATTTAGTCCAAGGGGACTCAAACTGATGGTAATATATGGGTGAATAATACATTTATCTGAAACAAACCCCAAATTGTCCTTGAGCATGTTTGATCGGGCGTCAAATCAAAATTTCCAAAGAAAATCTCACTTTTTTGTTCAAAATATTTCCTTTCTTAAGTGCAAAAATCACTGTTTTATTTCTTCTCTACAAGTCTTCCCTTTTCACATAAGAGCTCAATAATTGGGGATTATCACCTCTGTATGTGGGGTGTTATAATTGTAAAATGTGAAGAAAATTGCCATTATTTAGGTTATGGACCTGTATTGATTTCCTTATATGGTCAAAATGAGGCATCAAAGTACTATATTATTTAAAAACTCCCAGTTTCTCCTCCAAATGCACATGTATCACTTTAAAATGTCTCTGTTTTGGTTTGTATAGTGGTATTATGGGTATTCCTCTATGTACATGTGAATTTTCATGTTGATTGGAGCTGTTACTGTGCGCATGAATACATATAAACAAACCGGCCCTTTCTGGGAGTTTGCTTTCTGAGGAATTCGCCAGGTGTCAGCAGCTAACAGTCAAATGCTTGTAGCGTTTGATCTATTCCAACAACATGTGCTGATTTTTTAATATTTTGTAAGTTATATATATTGCTTCAACATACTGAAATTTTATGAAAATTGAAACATTTTGAAAGTGATTTCTCTCATAAAACGTTATAATGGAGTTAAATGGCAATCCTATATGTGTTCGTATACCTAAACCGAGGACATGGAATTTTGTGTATTATAGATTTTTAGCAGGTTTTGTGGCATTTCTTTAATTTGTGTGTGGATAGTGTGCGGTATTCATGAATTTTTCACCATTGCAACCATAGTTTTCGTTCACGTGGAATTTTATTACATATGTAGGATTATATCTACATGCTAATAGCGGCGGTGTTTATCCCCCCCCCCCCCCCCTTGAATGCTAAAGACATGGAGTTAGTGCCTTTTTATTTTCTTTATTTTCATATAGTAACCAATATTTCAAATCACTGTAAAATATTATACACTTTCACTGAGGACTACTGGACTCAGACACAGCCTAACCGAAAAAGGTGTCGAAATGGCCACCAAAAATTGAACGGTGGATAATACTAGGTGTCTCTGAAATTCATCACCACAACCTATATAGTCGATCATAAATAAGCTAGGTTAGGCATTGCAGAATGCATTTGGTATATTATTTGCAATTTTGGCACCATATCTGGTCAAGTACGCACTTTTCCGATTTTTTTACCATATTTTTTTTTCGATATTGCCGTAGAACCACATTTTTGACCCCATATGTGTCTCTTGCCGTTTGATCGATTGCAGTCCATCATATAAATGTGTTTTATAAATAAATTTCATACAGCACATAAATTAGTCCCCTGTACAAGGCACCTATGTGACCTAATGTCGGTGATCTCTGGCTTACAGAAACCATATTTTCAACAAATTGTCTACGTTTTTGTGTTTTGTCAAGATTAAAACCTTGGAATTTTTGCTTAATTTAGAAATATACTATATTGAGAGTGTGGTGGTAGCATTTTGCGACATTTGAATACTATTGGTGTAGACAGCAGTATGGTAGAAAGTGTTTGGTGCTAAGCAGCGGGGTAGGACTACCAACTCTTTTAAAATTTTGACATATTTAGTCCAAGGGGACTCAAACTGATGGTAATATATGGGTGAATAATACATTTATCTGAAACAAACCCCAAATTGTCCTTGAGCATGTTTGATCGGGCGTCAAATCAAAATTTCCAAAGAAAATCTCACTTTTTTGTTCAAAATATTTCCTTTCTTAAGTGCAAAAATCACTGTTTTATTTCTTCTCTACAAGTCTTCCCTTTTCACATAAGAGCTCAATAATTGGGGATTATCACCTCTGTATGTGGGGTGTTATAATTGTAAAATGTGAAGAAAATTGCCATTATTTAGGTTATGGACCTGTATTGATTTCCTTATATGGTCAAAATGAGGCATCAAAGTACTATATTATTTAAAAACTCCCAGTTTCTCCTCCAAATGCACATGTATCACTTTAAAATGTCTCTGTTTTGGTTTGTATAGTGGTATTATGGGTATTCCTCTATGTACATGTGAATTTTCATGTTGATTGGAGCTGTTACTGTGCGCATGAATACATATAAACAAACCGGCCCTTTCTGGGAGTTTGCTTTCTGAGGAATTCGCCAGGTGTCAGCAGCTAACAGTCAAATGCTTGTAGCGTTTGATCTATTCCAACAACATGTGCTGATTTTTTAATATTTTGTAAGTTATATATATTGCTTCAACATACTGAAATTTTATGAAAATTGAAACATTTTGAAAGTGATTTCTCTCATAAAACGTTATAATGGAGTTAAATGGCAATCCTATATGTGTTCGTATACCTAAAACTTCATCATGCTATAACAGGTCAAACCGGAAGTGATGAATAGAACCTGCGCACGAAAATTGCGCGCCGCAACATGCACCCGATGAACTCCCAGTCATCCATCCCTGTGTTATGATCTATGGTGCAATCAAGTATTTAATATGGAAGTCCAAACAGATATGATAGTCATTGTGTAAAACGACATTGCAATGTATCTCCTCGATTGGTAGATATAGCATGTACCAATTCTCAATTTTGTGATACAAAATCAATTGTGTGATGACAAAATTCAAGTTTGTCCCAACCAATTCGAAGTTGATGTACCAATTCTCAATTTTGTGATACAAAATCAATTGTGTGATGACAAAATTCAATTATGTCCCAACCAATTCGAAGTTGATGTACCAATTCTCATTTTTGTGATACAAAATCAATTGTGTGATTACAAAATTGACGGTAATTATTAGGTTCAATTTTGAGGGACAAAATCCAATAAACCGTTTCATTATGTAAGTGTGGTATATTCCATATATTGGGCAACTTGTACGGTGGTAATTGCGAGAAAAAAATGTATTTTTGCATGTTGGTGTGAAGAACGATTGTGATTGCCTTAAGGCCGGCGCACACTAGGCGATTCAATTGCTGGCAATCAGATCCCTGGCGATGGAGTCGCCACGAAGGTCAAGTATACACTCAGCACACTCATCTTGTAGCCGGTCTGCAGACGATCGCTTCAGATTGCACAATCATCATGTTACATTATTACAAAGCAGTGACATAGGAAGCATTAAAAAACCCAGCGTATGATGAAATACGCCCCCCCCCCCCCCCCCACCCCTGACAAAAGGCCCCTGGGACAAAAGCCCTCCGGACGAAAGCCCCCCAGGACAAAAAAAATCATGTTCTTCACTTTATAACTCTCCTTATGTTTTTAAAACATGGTGTTATATTGTTTTGAACATGATATCTAGGCTAATTTCAATAAAATCAATAAATAATAAACACTGTATAGGTATTATATCAATGGTTTCTAGACAAATTAGGCTATTTTTACGCGCGCTAATTTTGAGAGTATTGCATTGAATCGCCGCTCTTCTATTAAGACCATTTCCAGGGTCAGTGGAGTTAGTGTGCTATGATGGTAGGGGATGCTGAGCCTTTGAAGAGAAGTGTATCAATTGTTAATAAACATTATAAATAATGTACGTCAAAGGAACATACTTTCTTTCAGGAGCAATTAGCAATAGCTCTTGTTTTGATATGTACATGCTTTGAACACTGAAGTTATAAAATATAACAAACTGATGATCCAGGAAGATTATCAGTAGTGACATAGCCTATTCAAAAAATAGTCCTGAGTCTGCAAGTTTGGCTTTAGTCCTATGTCTGCAAATTTGGGAGGGGCTTCTGTCCTGGGGGCTTTTGTCCGGATGGCTTTTGTCCCGGGATTTTTTGTCGGGGGGGGGGGGGGGGGCTTGTGTCCGTCTACCGCGTATGAAGTGGGGTCTAAGGCGTGCTTAACGTAGTCCGCTACAAACAATGAGGTAAACAAGAGTAAAATTTAAAAGTTAATTCTTGAATATTATCTCTTCGAAATGACCTATTTTTGTAGAGTAACTGATCAGCATCCTAATAGTAAAAAGAAAAGAGGGGATCACCGTGCTGGTTTCTTCGACATTTTCAATAAAAAATCACCAACATTTACCTAAAATGACATAAATTATGGCATTTTTTCCACATCTTTTTGGCCATATTCACATCTTGCATCGTGTGAAAATCATTGAATTTACTGCGGTTAAATCGAAGTCATCGAAGCCGGTCAATTTCACGCCCCACTGGCAATTGACAATCGCGGCTCAGATAGAAATCGTGGCCGCATACATTGGCTATTGGTGCATAGCGGGCTGTGATTTTAGTTGCTGGCTGTCTGAATGCGTCACTGGTCGATTGCAATCAGTTGGGCTCAGTTGTTCCACGATGTAGTTACAGTCTTCCTTTCACATGATATCGAGCAGATTTTGTCATATTGAGTAGATTATGTAACAATAGGAGGTTTATCACTTTCTTGAGGGCGGACAGTATAAATAAAGCAAATTATGAACAAATTTATCAAACGTCATCATGGCTATCAAACGGAAACATATGTATCCATCGAAACAAAACTCGAAAAAGAACTTCTTTTTTAAAACAGAAGTTGCAAAACAATTTGAAGTGCCGATCAGCACCTTATCAACATGGTTGAAAAACAGAGAATCTCTCGCAAAATCTCAAGACAGCTTCTGCCCCGCTAGAAAGCGCATGAGAACAGCAAAACATGCAGACGTTGAATCAGCACTACTGATGTAGTTTAAAAATGCCAGAAGCCAAAACGTGCCCATCTCTGGTCCGATTCTCATGGCTAAAGCTCAAACACTTGCCACGAGTCTTGGCATTGATGATTTTCAAGCAAGTGATGATTGGCTGTCGAGATTCAAGGTGCGACACGACATCCAGTTCCGTGTGATCAGCGGTGAATCAGGCGCAGTCGCATCTTCGGCAACAGATCAATGGACCACAACCACTCTGCCAAAACTTCTCGCAGATTTCCCCCCCAAGGATATCTTCAATGCTGATGAAACTGGACTGTTTTTCCGCTTATTACCTGAAAAATCACTTGTGCTCAAAGGTGATTCATGCCATGGGGGGAAGCGCGCCAAAGACAGACTCTCGATCCTTCCTTGTGCAAACATGGATGGAACAGAAAAACTTCCGCTCCTCGTAATCGGCAAAGCTGAAAAGCCACGGTGTTTCAAGGGTGTGAAATCGCTGCCAACCCCCTATCGCCACAATAAACGAGCTTGGATGACGTCCGTTATTTTCACTGACTGGCTACGTGAACACGATCGCATATTCGCGCTACAAAAACGTACAATTGCCCTTGTGATCGACAACTGTCCTGCACATCCACGTGTCACTGGACTTAAAGCCATCACGCTCGTGTTTTTGCCACCAAACACAACCAGCAAAACACAACCCATGGATCAGGGCATCATCGCAAACCTGAAACATCACTACAGACAGCTTATGTTGCATCATCTCGTTACTTCCATCGACAGACACGAGGCATTTTCTGTCACCGTGCTGCACGCTATGCGCTTCATTCAGCAGGCTTGGTCGCGAGTGAAACCGTCAACGATCGCCAATTGCTTCAAACACTGTGGATTTGTTACCCCCGCGCTTGTGAATTCTGACACTGACACGGACCCTGACGATGATGTCCCTCTATCAGAACTTATTGCCCAACTTCGCAGTTCTGGATATGAAGTGAACGGCACAGCAGATGATTACGTCACAGTTGACAGTCAAGTGTTGACGAACGAGCCGCTGACTGATGACGCCATCGTGGCGATCTGGGTCCCATTGACTTCGTTATAACGGGAGTTTACTGTACTCTAGAAAATATATAATTTTGAAGCTCTAGAATATGTTGATACAGTTATTTATTCTAAAAAACTCTTTGACCCCCTCCCCTCACTGTTCGGAGTGGACTGCCTTAAGGGCCGCGGAAGCGAGTGTTTTTTTTGTGTGTTATGAGGTTGATGCTGAACTTCTCCTGGCTCCTAATGTTTCAACGACAGAGTTGAACATTTTTGCATTTTTAATCTTTTTCTTACACAAGTTTCCCGGACGGGGGTGTGGGGGTATGTAGTGACCCCCTTGATCCCCTTCGCTGGGACCCCTGCTTCACTGGTACAGTAGTCTACTCGCATATCTAATTATTCTTCAGTAGATCCATTACGTATAGTCGCTGGGTTTCTTAGACGTGTGTTTTTTTTATTAAATTTTTTTTTTAAAATTGAAAATGGAAACTATTATGTTTTATAGCCGTATTGTCTGATCTGTAGTTTAGTGCCCCCAAAATACGCAAAAATCTCCAGGGAGCCCAATCATACTCGACCCCGCCGTGCAAAAAGTGAGAGGGGGGGGGGGGGGGGCAAAGACTTTTATTAGGCCTACTCTTATTTGAGATTTGAACATTTTCAGGATAGGGTCAGATGTTTTATTGATATCTATGTACATACTGGTACATGTGGAGTGCAGGTACATGTATATCCCCGGGATTAGAGTGTTGATACAATACACATTGCTACGCACATAGACATCCTCATGTGCATGTATGTAGATCTACATTTATTCATTCATGTGTTTGGTGTATTTTGTAAACACATTTTGTATCATGTGTATATGACTATCGTGTGTAACAGCCACACAAACTCGCTGGTTTGGGTTTTTGTAGTTATTGGTGAAGTAAATACAATCCTGTATAACAAATATAATAAATATACAACATGTATCATAGAAATGCAAATACAGTGATATTCTAAATCTGTGGGATGACATTCTAAGCCTTGCAATGTCATATACTAGTAGCCTAGTACTTGTTCATACCAAAGAAAAGGAAGAATACAATGACATAATACGATGACAATGGCGTCAATTCTAATCACATTTCCAATAAGGAATGAGGTACAATCGCTAGCGATCCAGTGGTAAGACTCCGCATACTGACCAATTCGATTGCAGTCGCCGGCGACCGTGTCGCAGAAAGTGGCACTGCTCGTTGCTGGTGATCGGATCGCCGGCGACTGTGTCTTAAAGCATCACACACAGGGCGATTTGGATCGTAAGTCGCCGGGGATTTCATCGCTGGCGATTGGATCGCTTAGTATGCGCCCGCCTTTATGATGTGATTATTTTATTTTGGTGGTTGCATCTACAGAACATTATTTCGGATTGCGTCTTTGGCTGTGTAGGCCTTCCATAATTTCCTACCTACAAGATCGAAAGTTTGGGAATTCCCCACCTTTGCGAAAATGGGCGAGCTGGCGAGTGTTTGCAAATTTGCATTCGTCATGGCAAACATTCAGACATCCAGGCTTACGACTCAGTGACAGTATGGATCCCGATCACATGTGACATTGAAGTAACATAGGCCTACCACTTAGGGCGCTACAGAAACAATGTTTTATACAATCTTAGTGGAGTTCCTATAACCACCGATCAGGACCGATGTCATCTGGGTGCAATTAACATCGATGTAGATCTAGATCTAGTTACCTCGTTTACATCCAAACCCGAGAACACTTCAGATATGATGTGAGTCACTTGTTGGATTCCGCTACCAGTTGCAGTTACCTTGGTTACGGAGTCTGGTTGGAACTAGCATGAAGTTTGATGGTATTGTCATGATTTAACCAACACAATTTATTTCTCAACTACCAGTATCTACCATAGATGCAGTCATGAGCAGTGAGAAGCCTAGAAAGGGTTTGAACCCCTTTCAGAAGTTGTTGTTTTCTGTTGCCAAAAATTTAGACACAGATGACCTTGACGCATTTAAACTTCTTGTGTCTGATGAAATACCAACCGCCAGTCTGGAAGATGTGAAACCCATCGTTCTGATGCGAAAACTTGTTGAGCATGACCTGATTAACGAACACGATCAGGATCTTCTGAAGGAAGCATTAGACACAATTGGTAAGAAAAATTTAATCAAATATGTGGATGACTATGAGAAGGAAAGGGCCTCATCACCAAAACAAAATCAACAGTCAAAGATTGAAACACGAAACATCCAACCATCTCACGTCAGCCAGACTCCACCAAACTTGTATCAGACACCACCTAACCAAGTCAAAGTTCCTCATCAAGCACCACTTCATATGTTTGAACCAACTTCCAGGAATACACAACCACGAGCGATCACCAACACACATGACAAAAGCATTGCCAGGCAATGCAGTGAACAAAGCGATGTTCCACTGGACCGTCGGCCCCCGCCACTAAGACCCCCGCCAGGTTTTCACAATGTGCCTCCAGTCATCACACCTCACGATGATCTGTTCGATGCTGGGCCGTTATCAGCTGGACCAAATCCCAGCAACCTGTCTCAAGCACCGATGCTCCCAATGTTGCCAGGTTCGCCAGATAAAAGCCCTCCTCAGGCTCCATGTCCCACCTCAGACAGCTCCATGCCACAAACTCCAGCGAGTCCACAGAAAGGAACAGAAATCACACCATCCACGGATCCTCAGACAGCTGTACTGATAAGGAATAGTCGCTCAATAGATGAAAGTTCTACTGAGGTATCACCAAATAAAACCGATCCTATACAACGTTCTCTTGGTGCTGAATTGTCAAAAGTCTCGCCTTCTCCCAAAGAGTCTTCCCCAGTTAACCCTTCGGTGGGTGCCACAAAACGTACGCCACCTGTTGGCAAGGCAACTGTGATAAGGGGTACATCGAAAGATGATAAGACAGATTTGGATGAGACTTCACCAAAGCTACCAGTTGAGACCCCGAGGCGTCCGGTTGCTATGGGTACTGCTCTGCCTCCAAGACGTATACCGATCCAAGATGATATTGAGAATCAATCCAGTTTTGCTACAGCATCTACAGACCTTTCACTGGACCTAAGATCAACAGAGGGAGACATCAATCGACCAGAGATATACAGAAATGAAGACTTGACTGAAGTGAAAAAGCGCCTTACATCGAGCCTGGAGTTAAATTTGATATCAGAGGAGCCACAAGCTGACAGTATGGAAGTCAAGAAGAGAGATGTTCAGCGAGGACAATCAGAGCCACAAGCTGACAGTATGGAAGTCATGAAGAGAGATGTTCAGCGAGGACAATCAGAGCCACAAGCTGACAGTATGGAAGTCAAGAAGAGAGATGTTCAGCGAGGACAATCAGAGCCACAAGCTGACAGTATGGAAGTCAAGAAGAGAGATGTGCAGCGAGGACAATCAGAGCCACAAGCTGACAGTATGGAAGTCAAGAAGAGAGATGTGCAGCGAGGACAATCAGAGCCACAAGCTGACAGTATGGAAGTCAAGAAGAGAGATGTGCAGCGAGGACAATCAGAGCCACAAGCTGACAGTATGGAAGTCATGAAGAGAGATGTTCAGCGAGGACAATCAGAGCCACAAGCTGACCGTATGGAAGTCAAGAAGAGAGATGTGCAGCGAGGACAATCAGAGCCACAAGCTGACAGTATGGAAGTCAAGAAGAGAGATGTGCAGCGAGGACAATCAGAGCCACAAGCTGACAGTATGGAAGTCAAGAAGAGAGATGTGCAGCGAGGACAATCAGAGCCACAAGCTGACAGTATGGAAGTCAAGAAGAGAGATGTGCAGCGAGGACAATCAGAGCCACAAGCTGACAGTATGGAAGTCAAGAAGAGAGATGTGCAGCGAGGACAATCAGAGCCACAAGCTGACAGTATGGAAGTCAAGAAGAGAGATGTGCAGCGAGGACAATCAGAGCCACAAGCTGACAGTATGGAAGTCAAGAAGAGAGATGTGCAGCGAGGACAATCAGAGTCAGATGCTGATTCCATTGATGTGTTAAAATTGAAGAACCAGGAGGAGCAGCTCAAGAGTTACACCGAGAGAATGAAGAAAAAGCATGAACAACAACAACTGGAGATGGATGGAAAACATAACTTGGGTCTAGCTCCTTCCAGAGTGACAGGACGTAGTAAGATAGCCACAGATGATCCAGTAGAAATACAGGACGAAGACGGCGAGCAAACTTGTGCGTCAGAGTCAGAGAACTCTCAGCTTTCATGGTATCGGGAAGACGCAAGACGGAAGTACGAGAAGATGGAGAAACGACAACAAACTGGACAGTTTTCGGGTGATGTGGCACAACCAGAAACTATGGACACAAGACACCGACAGAAGCTGGAAAGTGATGGGGACTCTGGAAACTTGCCAAGAAAACCTGAGGTTGGAGATAAACCTACAGTTTCCTCTTCTACATATCAGCCAGGCACACAATCTGATCATGCTGATGTGAATGAATCATTACCCAAAACTGACAGACCTCTCAACAACTCCATCAAAGATTTCTCACAGCCTTCATTGAGGGTCAGTAAACTTCATACAGATTCCCCCTTGGATGAAGGACATCAGGATGCACAGGCCATTCCAAACACAAGGAGAGGAACTGGAGCAAGACCGAAGACTTCCCGACCCCAGCAGGAGAATGCATACAGTATGCTACAAGGCGGGAAGCCTCTGAAACCAAACCCGGCGAGGCTGCAGGCAATGCTGGACGACGCCTCTGACAGTATCCGCAGGATGGCACTGTCTGACGGACACAACCTTCGAGAGGATGAGCAGCTGATGCGAGCGGCTGAGGTCAAACGTGAGAGGCTCAGAGAAACTCGCAGGCAGGAACGCGAACGCAGAGGCAAGGAGACTATCCATCTGTATGGATACCAGCTGGAACTGGCCAAGCCGGCGCTCGATGGCCACAATTGTATTCTCTGTGCGCCCACAGGGAGTGGCAAAACTTTTACCGCAGGTTACATTTGTGAGAAGCTGTGGGACAGAGCCGATGAGCAGAATCAGCCTTTCAGAGCATTGTTCATCGTTTGTATACGCAATTTGATCAACCAACAGACTGAGGCATTACGCCAGCTCATTTCTGCGCATGACGATCGCTACAGTCTGATAGAAGGAATAAATGAAACGGCCAAACTGAAGGAGTTGTTGCAGACACGTAATGTGGTTGTGCTGACAGCACAAATCCTCGTGAACAGTCTGAGGAACAAGGAAATGAGTCTGAGAGATATCGACCTCCTGATCATGGACGAATGTCACCACACGATTGAGAACCACCCATACAACGTGATAATGAAGTCATACCACGAGGAGAAGAGGAAGGGTCAGGGGCTGCCGTTGCCACAGATCCTGGGACTGACGGCCTCTCTCGGGGTCGGGGCGAACAAGGACAATGCTCTGGAACACTACATCAGAATGTGTGCCAACCTGGACTGCACCAAGATCACACATGTCAGGGATCCAGACAACCACCGCGAGTTACTGAAGCAGAACCCAAAGCCACAGAAGAATCAAATCATCGGCGTCAACCCGCGTGACAAAAACGAGCTGTTTGTTATCATTCTTCAATACATGATGCGTGAAATCGAGACAAACACAGAATCGCTGCCAGCAATCAAGCCTCAGCGAATGACACAACACTATGAAAATTGGATTGTACAGCTTCGAAAGAGTGCTGAAGAAAATGACATGCAAGATGCTATATACTGCTGTAAAACTCTACAAAAACTTAACACGGCCTTGATGCTGTTTGATGAGATACGCGCGAAGGATGTTTTGCCGATCCTAGATGAACATTTTGCGGAAGAACACCGTTCAGAAGCGCCACCTCGTCTGGAGGAGAATATCCAGGCCCTGTACGATGCGCAGAAGGCTGAGCTGTGGGAGTTGGCAGAGAAGGAACAACTCAGTGACAACCAGAAACTCCAGCGTCTAGCAGAACTCCTCGCAGACCTGTTCACGTGTCAGCCAGAGTCCAAAGGTCTGGTGCTAATCAGTTGTTCATACACATGTACCGCATAGGAAAAACTTTGTATTTATCACAGAGTACCTGCACGTCCTTTAGCCTTCAATTCCAACAACATAGGGAGTGGGTTTCTATGGTCACACTTTGTGTATAACAGGTATCCTGCTGACACGGATGCGGACGACGGTGGAAGGCCTCCGGTCGTTCGTAGCTGACCAGCGGTCTCTGAAAGGTCTTGTGCGTCCAGCCAAGTTCGTGGGTCAAGGTCGCAAGGAAGGGACGATGACAGATGTCGACCAGGAGCTGACGCTGATATCCTTCCGACAAAGTGAGTTCTGACACTGATATCCTTCCGACAAAAGTGAGTTCTGACACTGATATCCTTCCGACAAAGTGAGTTCTGACACTGATATCCTTCCCACAAAGTGAGTTCTGACACTGATATCCTTCCGACAAAGTGAGTTCTGACACTGATATCCTTCCGACAAAAGTGAGTTCTGACACTGATATCCTTCCGACAAAGTGAGTTCTGACACTGATATCCTTCCGACAAAGTGAGTTCTGACACTGATATCCTTCTGACAAAGTGAGTTCTGACACTGATATCCTTCCGACAAAGTGAGTTCTGACACTGATATCCTTCCCACAAAGTGAGTTCTGACACTGATATCCTTCCGACGAAGTGAGTTCTGACACTGATATCAGTTCTGACACTGATATCCTTCCGACAAAGTGAGTTAGCTTTCATAACTGAGCTGACACGGATATCCTTCCGACAAAGTGGGTTCTGACACTGATATCCTTCCCACAAAGTGAGTTCTGACACTGATATCCTTCTGACAAAGTATGTTCTGACACTGATATCCTTCCCACAAAGTGAGTTCTGACACTGATATCCTTCCCACAAAGTGAGTTCTGACACTGATATCCTTCCCACAAAGTGAGTTCTTACACTGATATCCTTCCCACAAAGTGAGTTCTGACACTGATATCCTTCTGACAAAGTAAGTTAGCTTTCATAACTGAGCTGACATGGATCCTTCTGACAAAGTGTGAGTTATCTTTCATAAAATCTGTTTAGAACTTGACACTTGATAAAGAAGTTCACCGTTAACAACAAAAAATTGAAATGTGTGTCGATCTTATTCCCAAGTCTCATGGATATTATCTGTTTTCCTGACTAGCTGAGCCTGACTCGTACAACCTTCTGGTGGCGACAGACGTGGCTCAAGAAGGTCTGGACATGCCGCAGTGTAATTTTGTCATCCGCTACAACTTTGTATCAAACGAGATCGGCTCAGTACAGTCGCGGGGTCGAGCACGCGCCAAGAATAGCGAGTGTTACCTGATCGTCAACAGGAACTCCGCGGAACAGGTGCGGGAGTACGAGAACCTGCAGAAGGAGCACGTTATGATGGAGGCTCTTGAGGATATTGTACACATCGACCAGGCTGAGCTTCACAGGCACATCCGCGAGGCACAGGTACAGCTCCAAACCTAGCGAGGATAGCTTGGATCGACTTGATCAATTGTAGGTGATATTGTTGTATTGGTATACTATGAACTAGAAATCAAATTGCTGATTTGAACAACAAAATTGATTGAACCCTATTACTGTTGATACTTCTGATGTGAAGAAAAATGTCTCAATCAATTTTGATAAATGTTTGTAAACACATCATCATTTTAAGACCACAACGCCTATCAACTCAGGAATACAATGCAATAATACTGAATAAGTACTGCAATAATAGTTTTACTGAATAACCTCTCTTCTACCAGTTGAGTCCATCATTGCCCAAGATTAAAGTAACTAAAGTGAACTCAGCAAGTGAAAATTTTCATCCAGCACATTTGATATTTTGTGGTTGTAGTAAATATGATTTAATCATAATTGGTAATATATTTTAAACATATTTTCAAACATATTGTCAGTCTGAAATAAAAATGGCTCAGGTTCAAGATATTTGCTAGTTACTGATAGTGATTAAAACAGCAATATAGCTTGGCAGCAATAATATTTTGATATGGGGGATAGTCTCATGGAGTCATCAGTGACCGAAGAGTGTCTAGTTGTAACATCTTCTATTTTGTTGCAGGATCATTTGTACAAGCGAGAGCTGGTACAACGAGAGCGTAAAGCAATAACCTCATCACAGTTTGATGTAGAGAAAGTGAAGATCCACTGCAAGAACTGCAAGGAAATGTTGTGTGAGGGTCGGGACATGAGGAAACGCGGCACCAGTTATATCGCCACGGCAACGGACTTCGAACGCAAAGTCACTCTTAGGAAGTACTCGAACAGACGTGACTTCCGCTATGACTACCACATAGGTGATGTAATCAAACAAAGTATGGTGTAAGATGGCTTGGAATATTGTATCATGAAATATTTGTTAATTTTCTTTACTCTGAAGGAACCTCTGTTTGAACTCTGCAGGTGATTTGACTTGTGTCAATCGCACATGTAACAGGAAGGTCGGTCTGCAGGTGTGCTACAAAGAAGGCACTCGGCAGTACGGCTACGTTCTCAGCAAGGACGCAGTGATGTGGCGATACGAAGGCGAGGAGAACTATAGACAAGTCAAACAGTGGTCCAAGGTCCCCTTCCACATCAGAGAGGAGGAACTGACAGAGTGATGTGACCATCACAGTTATCATCTGAATATACAGTCAATACATGAACTTGTAGGCAATGTTTGGTTTGTAAAAGTGTAAAGTAAAGTACAACAAAGATAGGATCATCAGAGATCACAATATAACAAGAGAGTTCAGATTTGAGAATAAGGTTTATCCTGTAACTAATGTCATCGACAATGTTTGTCATACATCATACATGTATTTATCTTGATGAATTGCATTTCAAGAGTATCGGTTGTTTGTTAGATATTTGTATTTATTCTTCATGATAAGTAATTGATGTGTACAGTTGAGTCATTACCCGATACTGTGATATCACTGTCAACCAGATTCCTAGCACGCATTTCTCAACGAAAGAAATGCTCCAAAATGCTACGCTGTTGTCTTGTACTTTAACTTGGTGCCTCTGTGAATATTAGTGATGTAAGACTTATGAAGTCACTTTCAGTGTGCGAATTATTCAGTGAAACTGATAGAAAAATGTTCAAATTTTACTTGTGCTCAAACGTTTTATCATGTTTGGTTATAGTATTGAGTCGGAGACTCGCTATATAGAACGAGTCGGAGATCATATGGTTTTGGTCATGTTACATTGCGTCCGCGTACTTGGAGGTATCTTCAACAGGTCACAATTTTGCTCGAACCATTTCGTAATTTTGTATGAGCATTTGATGATGTTAGTTTTCAATGCCTACTGATTTTCAAGGGGGTCAGATATTTTTTCAGATTGTAAAACCATATATGTTAAGAAATTTAAAATTGGTGGTGCAAAGCATTGAAGGTTACAGATAGTGCCTATATTAGTATTGAACACTTGTAGGAAATCATAAATGGGCTTCAAAAGGTGATCTCGATTTTGATCTTGGATGACCTTGAGAGGTCGAATACTGATTTTTTAGCTCAGTTTGTGTGGGGAATTAGATGTAGGGCTTAAATTGTTTCAGATACAATCTATATAATATTGAACACTGTGTCATAATATGTCCTTGACAATGTGACTTTGATGCTAATTATCTACGGTTGTTCCTGGCTATGGCTTCAAATTTGCTTTTGTTCAATTGACTATGAAGTGTTTTGAGAAATCCACTTGACATCTGAACATTGTTACCCTGAATCTGGTCTACTGAACTTCTGTAACATCAGTAACTGTCTAGTGGATATCGTTCTGGCAACTGGGTGGGGATGGGGGGATTTCCAGTGGTTGTACTTTCACTCAGATTTTGTCAGTAATGTGTGTTGGGGGGGGGGGGGGGGGGGGGGGGGTAAAGTTTGAGTGATCTACTGTAAACAACCAATACATCTAAAGTCAAGTAGATCTAGCTTTTAACATGCAGATATATGTACACATATACATGGTGTCATACCATGATTATGTATCATTACCAAAGAAAGTGTGCTGTTATGGGGAAAATGGAAAATACATGTATGTACATTGTATTAATGTATTAATGTTCATTTAATCAGTATGTACATAGGACTTGTGGGTGTCATCTTTTGCTGTTTGCCTGGTCAAATTGTGAGAAATTTTGCATTTGCATGCAGATGTTTGGCACCAACACACAATTAGTTCCATTTTTTATGGGAAAACTTAGGAGCACCTGTCAAATCTTGTGTGCAATTTTCTTTCCCTTTGAATATCAATCACAATGTTGAACTATCAGCAGCTCCAAATGGGGTTAAAACTTACCGTATATGTAGGTGTGGCATAATTGAAATCTTCACAATCTTGCTTCAAAATTGTTCCCTTAGGTCCCAGGAGTACAGTTCAGCATATCAGGCAGGCCTACCGTAGGAACCGTGAGTTTACTGTATTCTGCATGTAGCTGAGTGTCAAGGAGAGCAATTCTGCATTAATTTGGTATATGTGTAGTTGGGACATGAGACTTCATATTACATGTACCTGTATCCTGCCTGTAAGTTAGAGCAGTAATTTTCACTGGATATACGCTATATAAAATAATTTATTAATATTATCATTCATTCTATGCCTTGAGGTAGGTTGTTTTGTTACCATTGGAATCTGATATCCTTTGATTTCTAGTGTGGATGTATACAAAGGGTACAAGGTATCAGGGGGAGGTAAGTTGTTACAATGAACTGTTAATCCCCTACAGTGAACAGAGAATGCCTGACTAGAATACTTGTGTTAGTTATCATCACGCGTATGTCAGACTTTATTGTGTGGGAGTGCAAGAGGAGATACAATCTTGTTGCTTGTGGCGACAGACCCGTCTAGTTATTATCACTTCACCATCCATTGTATCAGCTGAGTATCTGTAATAGAAGAACTTTATTTATAAAAGCAAAGGCCTCTAATGAATTTTGCAATGACCTGTGGCCGGGTCCAGTGTCATATATTGTGACCAAGATCAGTGGCTCCAACACAAGTGATTATAACAGTAATTATTGGGATTTCTGGAGCAGTGTGATGCTTGATGCCTGGCTTGGTCTATTTGACACAGATATTGGAAGCCCTCGCTGAAGCTCAGGCCTCCCAATCACCTGTCTGTCGGGTGTTCAATGGACCAAGCATCATCACACTGCCCCAGACATATTCATTATCATTATGTGTGGGCAATATGTTTCCAATCCTGAATATAGCAACATGTTTTTACAAATGATTGTTCAAAATAATGTCAGGAGAATAATAACAGATCCATTGTGTATGCTTTTTGTGCTATGTAATAGCTTCTAAGACTACACTTGATGACTGTCCTGCGCTATAAATCTATGAAACTATTCTTGTATTAATCCACAAATGTATGCATTGCTTTGCATGTAGATTCTGCATGCTGTCCAGAATTTTCTCCAATGTTATTGATGAGCCCCATGTATATGATGAGTATTTGTGTCCTGATGACGGTGCAATCAGCCATTAGCGAGCTTTCACTACGATGACTGTCAGTCTTTTGCCCAGAACAAAGGACCAGAGAGGCAGTGGTGACTTGCGGCAGATTGGGCTGTTTGACTCAGGATTGAAAGGCGTTCATATTATAACATAGGATGGGACATTAATATTAAGTTAATGTCTGCATTGGGAATGTTATTTTGTTACAAGTTTCCTTTGCATGGGAAGTACTGCAGATTGAGATATTAATATATAGTGTCATTTTGCATAACAGTTGCTTATCTGTCGCCTGCTCATCATGGTATACAAGTCAGAGTAAGGATGCTAATAAACTGCTTGTGAAAGCTCCTCGTCAAAAAACTGAGCTAAATTTGTTTTAATGAGAATGATGAAACTGTCTCTAAAACATGGTATGGGCTTCGTGCATGATGACATCTAGAATTTCAACCATGAACAGTTTAGTTTTAACCAAGGCTTTGGTTAACCTTTGGTCCAATAAAATATTGCCGTGGCGTTGTGTCCGTCGTTCGTCCGTCCGTCCGTCCGTTCACATTTTTATCTTTAAAGTTCAAGGTCAAATCTTTCTGAAATTTTGCACAAAAATACCTAAAAATATTTCCAGGAAAGTTTTTTTTAGTTTTTAGGTTACCGGACCTATGGTCCGATAACCTATTGGCATGGCGTTGCGTCCGTCGTCGTCCACATTTTTATCTTTTTCGTTTACAGGCGAATTCTTCTGAAATTTTGCACAAAAATACATAAAAATAATTCAGGAAGGAGGTATTTTTTAGTTTTTAGATTTTCGCATTTTTTTCAAAATGGCGGCCGTTTTCGACGAAAAATGCCTGATTTTGGACTTTGGTGGCCATTTTCTCAAAATCTGTTCAGTAACTTTTTTTCTTTTTGATACATAACACTCCTGATATGTACTCCTATGATGTCTATAAATTTCGTTGCGCTTGAATCGCTCGAACTTGGCCCAAATGGGACTTTCCCATGTTAAATTCTCCTATGCTTTATAATGGGACACATTATGCCTAATATCTCACTTAATATTGAGATTAGAGACTAGGAATCAATTGTGGACATATAGGAAATGATATATGCTGAATATCCTCGTGACCTTGAATTTGACCTCTGACCTCAATTCAAGGTCAGAGCTTAAAATGGCTGATATCTCGCTTATTATCGACTCTACAGCTTAGGAATCAATTGTGGACATATAGGAAATGATATATGCTGAATATTCTGATGACCTTGAATTTGACCTTTGACTCCATTTTCAAGGTCATAGGGGAAAATGGCTAATATCTCGCTTGTTATCGACTTTACAGCTTAGGAATCAGTTATGAACATATAGGAAATGATATATGCAGATTATTGTCATGACCTTGAATTTGACCTTTGACCTCAGTTTCAAGGTCACAGGACAAAATGGCTAATATCTCACTTATTATCGACTCTACAGCTTAGGAATCAATTGTGGACATATAGGAAATGATATATGCTGAATATTCTGATGACCTTGAATTTGACTTTTGACCGCATTTTCAAGGTCTTAGGACAAAATGGCTAATATCTCGCTTGTTATCGACTTTACAGCTTAGGAATCAGTTATGAACATATAGGAAATGATATATGCAGATTATTGTCATGACCTTGAATTTGACCATTGACCTCATTTCCAAGGTCACAGGACAAAATGTCTAATATCTCACTTATTATCGATTTTGCAGCTTAGGAATCAATTGTGGACATATAGGAAATGATATGTGCTGAAAATTCTCAAGACCTTGAATTTGACCTCTGACCTCATTTTCAAGGTCCAGGGACAAACTGGCTCATATCTTGCTCCTCTATTGACTATGGCTTGGTGATCAATTGTGGACATGATATACACTGATATGATATACATGATATACACTGATATGATATAAAATGATATACACTGAATATTTTGATGACCTTGAATTTGACCTTTGCCTTCATTTTCAAGGCCACAGCACAAAATTGCTAATATCTCTCTGATTTTGAATTTACAGCTCAGCAATCAACTGTGGACATGATATATGCTTAATATTTCATATGCTGAATATTCTCTTGACCTTGAATTTAACCAGTGACCTGGCTAACATCTAATATATTAAACATTGTCCGGTAACCTATTTTTGGCCCTGCCAAATTTTTTATTTTCGCATTTTTTTCAAAATGGCGGCCGTTTTCGTCGAAAAATGGCCAATTTTGGACTTTGATGGTCGTTTTCTCAAAATCTGTTCAGTAACTTTTTTTCTTATTGATGCATAACACTCCTCCTATGTACCCCTGTGACATGTATAAGTTTCGTTGCCCTTGAATCGCTCGAAGTTGGCCACTTTGGGCCCAAATGGGACTTTCCCATGTTAAATTCTCCTATGCTTTATAATGGGACACATTAAGCCTAATATCTCACTTAATATTGAGATTAGAGACTAAGAATCAATTGTGGACATATAGAAAATGATATATGCTGAATATTCTCGTGACCTTGAATTTGACCTCTGGCCTCGGTTTCAAGGTCAGAGCGGCCATTTTAGTCAAAAAATGGCCAATTTTGGACTTTGACGGTCGTTTTCTCAAAATCTGTTGAGTAACTTTTTTTCCTCATTGATGCATAACATTCCTCATATGTACCCCTCTGACATGTATAAATTTCGTTGCTTTTGAATCACTCGGAAAGGGCCATTTTGGGCCCAAACACGGCCTAAATGGGACTTTCCCATGTTAAATTCTCCTATGCTTTATAATGGGACACATTAAGCCTAATATCTCGCCTAATATTGAGATTAGAGACTAGGAATCAATTGTGGACATATAGGAAATGATATATGCTGAATATTCTCGTGACCTTGAATTTGACCTTTGACCTCATTTTCAAGATCACAGGACGAAATGGCTAATATCTCGCTTATTATCGACTTTACAGCTTAGAAATCAATTGTGGACATATAGGAAATGATATATGCTGAATATTCTTGTGACCTTGAATTTGACCTCTGACCTCGGTTTCAAGATCAAAATGGCTAATATCCCACTCATTATCGATTTTACAGCTTAGGGATCAATTGTGGACATATAGGAAATGATATATGCTGAATATTCTTGTGACCTTGAATTTGACCTCTGACCTCGGTTTCAAGGTCAGAGTACAAAATGTCTAATATCGCGCTTATTATCGACTTTACAGCTTAGGAATCAATTGTGGACATATAGGAAATGATATATGCCAAATATTCTGATGACGTTGATTTTGACCTTTGACCTCATTTCCAAGGTCACAGGACAAAATGGCTAATATCTCACTTATTATCGATTTTACAGCTTAGGGATCAATTGTGGACATAAAGGAAATGATATATGCTGAATATTCTTGTGACCTTGAAATTGACCTCTGACCTCGGTTTCAAGGTCAGAGTACAAAATGTCTAATATCGCGCTTATTATCGACTTTACAGCTTAGGAATCAATTGTGGACATATAGGAAATGATATATGCCAAATATTCTGATGACGTTGATTTTGACCTTTGACCTCATTTCCAAGGTCACAGGACAAAATGGCTAATATCTCACTTATTATCGATTTTACAGCTAAGGGATCAATTGTGGACATATAGCAAAGGATATACGCTGAATATTCTGATGACCTTAACTTTGACCTTATTTTCAAGGTCATAGCACAAAATGGCTAATATCTCGCTTATTATCGATTTTACAGCTTAGGAATCAATCGTGGACATATAGGAAATGATATATCCATAATATTCTTGTGACTTTGAATTTGCCTTTTGGCCTCATTTTCAAGGTCAGAGCGCAAAATAGGTAATATCTCTTTTATTATCAACTTTACAGCTTAGGAATCAATTGTGGACATAGAAAATGATATATGCAGAATATTCTCGTGACATTGAATTTGGCCTTTGACCTCATTTTCAAGGTCAGAGCACAAAATGGTTATTATCTCGCTTATTATCGACTTTACAGCTTTGGAATCAGTTGCGAACATATAGGAAATGATATATGGTGAATATTCTCACGACCTTGAATTGACCAATGACCTTGTTTTTAAGGTCACCAGACAAAAGGCTAAGATCTAAAATATATATTGTCCGGTAACCTCTCTTAGCCCTTGAGCTAATTTTTATCTTTAAAGTTTACAATCGGATCTTTCTGAAATTTTGCACAAAAATACCTAAAAATATTTCAAGAGGGGGTATTTTTTTGTTTTTTGATTTTCACATTTTTAGTTTACCAGACCTATGGTCCGATAAGCTATTGCCGTCAGGTTGCGTCTGGCGTCCGTCGGCGTCAGCGTCGGCATTGTCAAACGCTGGGAAAAATATTGAATATTGCTGTAATTCACAAAATATGTTCCATGGTCCCATATCTCCGGACCAATTTTTTTTTTTCGTCGATTGAATCGTTTTTTTTTCAAAATGGCGGCCATTTTTGTCGAAAAATGGCCAATTTTGGACTTTGGCGGTCATTTTCTCAAAAACTGTCTGATCAGTTTTGAGATTTTTGTTTCAAAAGATTCCCGTGATATACCTTTGAGCTGTGTATAGGTTTCGTTGTCCTTGAATCGTCGGTCTGTGTGTGGCAGCCATTTTGATTTTTTCGACTGGTCCCAGATAGGACTTTCCCATGTTAAATTAGCCTATGCTTTATAATGGGGACAAATTTCTTCTAATATCTCACTTAATATTGGGATTAGACATTAGGAATCAATTGTGCACATATAGAAATTATATCTGCCGATTATTTTCGTGACCTTGAATTTGATCTTCGACCTAATTTTCAAGGTCACAGCACAAAATGGCTAATATCTCGCTTATTATCGACTTTACAGCTTAGGAATCAATTGTCAGCATATAGGAAATGATATATTCTGAATATTATCATGATCTTGAATTTGACCTTTGACTTCATTTTCAAGGTCAACGGGACAAAATGGCTAATGTCTCGCTTATTATCGACTATACAGCTTGGGAATCAATTGTGAACATATAGGAAATGATGTATGCCGAACATTTCGATGACCTTGAACCTGACACTTGACCTCGTTTTCAAGGTCAGAGCACAAAATCGCTAATATCTTGCTTATTATCAACTTTACAGCTTAGGCATCAATTGAGGACATATAGGAAATTATATATGCCAAATATTCTTGTGAGTTTAAATTTGACCTTTGACCTCAATAAACTGAAACCGATACAAAAGCAAAGAATATCTTTGACATTACTAGTCAGTTCCATTCTAGTTTCATATCATTGTATATTAGGCTCTATCACGATCGACTTACGTAGAGCAAGTTTTAGGCATGAATGATGTTCAATTATTCTCATGACTTCATGACATCGCTTTCAGCTTACATATAACTGAAACATATATCTTGGGTCCAGTAAGCGCAGAGCCCTTCGGCTCTATGTTTTTCAAAATGGCGGCCATTTTCGCAGAAAAACAGCCAATTTCTGACTTTGGCGGCCATTTTCTCAAAAACTGTTCAGACAGTTTTGAGATTTTTATTTCAAAAGATTGCTCTCACATACCTCTGTTATGTGTATAAGTTTTGTTGTCCCTGAATTGCCGGTCTGCGTGTAGCGGCCAATTTCATTTTCTCGACTGGTCCCAAATGGGACTTTTTCATGTTAAATTCTCCTATGCTTTATAATGGGACACATTATGCCTGATATCTCACTTAATATTGAGATTAGAGACTAGGAATCAATTGTGGACACATAGGAAATGATATATGCTGAATATTCTCGTGACCTTGAATTTGACCTCTGACCTCAGTTTCAAGGTCAGAACACAAAATGGCTTATATCTCGCTCATCATCGACTTTACAGCTTAGGAATCAATTGTGAACATGTAGGAAATGATATATGCTGAATATTCTGATGACCTTGAATTTGACCTTTGACCTCATTTTCAAGGTCACAGTACAAAATGGCTAATATATCGCTTGTTATCGACTTTACAGCTTAGGAATCAGTTATGAACATATATGAAATGATATATGCAGATTATTGTCATGACCTTGAATATGACCTTTGACCTCATTTTCAAGGTCAAGAGCACAAAATGGCTAATATCTCACTTATTTTCGACTTTACAGCTTAGGAATCAATTGTGAACCTATGGGAAATGATATATGCTGAATATTCTCGTGACCTTGAATTTGACCTTTGATCTGATTTTCAAGGTCATAACACAAAATGGCTAATATCTCGCTTATTATCGACTTTACAGCTTAGGAATCAATTGTGCACATATAGGGAATGATATAGTCCAAATATTTTGATGACCTTGAATTTGACCTTCGACCTTATTTTCAAGGTCAGAGCACAAAATGGCTAAAATTTCGTTTATTATTGACTTTACAACTTGAGAATCATTTGTTGACATATAGGAAATGTTATATGTGGAATATTGTCATGAAACCTTAGACCTCATTTTCAAGGTCACATGACAAAATGGCTAATATCTCGCTTATTATCGACTTTACAGCTTAGGAATCAATTGTGAACATATAGGAAATGATATATGCTGAATATGCTCATGACCTTGAATTTGACCTTTGACCTCATTTTCAAGGTCACAGGACAAAATGGCCAATTTCTCGCTTATCATCGATTTTACAGCTTAGGAATCAATTGTGGACATATAGGAAATGATATATGCTGAATATTCCGATGGCCTTGAATTTGACCTTCGACCCCATTTTCAAGGTCATAGGACAAAATGGCTAATATCGCGCTTGTTATCGACTTTACAGCTTAGGAATCAGGTATGAACATATGGGAAATGATATAGGCAAATTATTGTCATGACCTTGAATTTGACCTTTGACCTCATTTTCAAGGTCACAGAACAAAATGGCTAATATCTCACTTATTATCGATTTTACAGCTTAGGAACCAATTATGGACATATAGGAAATGATATATGCTGAATATTCTGATGACCTTGAATTTGACTTCTGACCTCAATCTCAAGGTCACAGGACATAATGGCTCATATCTTGCTCCTCTATTGACTGCATGGCTTGGGAATCAATTTTGGTGATATAAAAAATGATATACACTGAATATTTTGATGACCTTGAATTTGACCTTTGCCTTCATTTTCAAGACCACAGCACAAAATTGCTAATATCTCTCTGATTATTGATTTACAGCTTAGCAATCAACTGTGGACATGATATATGGTTGATATTATATATGCTGAATATTCTCTTGACCTTGAATTTAACCAGTGACCTGGCTAACATCTAAAATATTAAACATTGTCCGGTAACCTATCTTTGGCCCTTGGCCTAATTTTTTCTTTTTGATACATAACACTCCTCATATGTACTCCTATGATGTCTATCAATTTCGTCGCGCTTGAATCGCTCGAAGTGGGCCATTTTGGCCCAAACTCGGCCCAAATGGGACTTTCCCATGTTAAATAATCCTATGCTTTATAATGGGACAAATTAAGCCTAATATCTCACTTAATATTGAGATTAGAGACTAGGAATCAATTGTGGACATATAGGAAATGATATATGCTGAATATTCTCGTGACCTTGAATTTGACCTCTGACCTTGGTTTCAAGGTCATAGCGGCCGTTCTCGTCGAAAATGGCTAATTTTGGACTTTGATGGTCGTTTTCTCAAATCTGTTCAGTAACTTTTTTTCTTATTGATGCATAACACTCCTCATATGTACTTCTGTGACATGTATAAATTTCGTTGCGCTTGAATCACTCGAAGTGGGCCATTTTGGGCCCAAACTCGGCCCAGATGTGACTTTCCCATGTTAAATTTTCCTATGCTTTATAATGGGACACATTAAGCCTAATATCTCACTTAATATTGAGATTAGAGACTAGGAATCAATTGTGGACATATAGGAAATGATATATGCTGAATATTCTCGTGACCTTGAATTTGACCTTTGACCTCATTTTCAAGGTCACAGGACAAAATGGCTAATATCTCGCTTATTATCAACTTTACAGCTTAGAAATCAATTGTGGACATATAGGAAATGATATATGCTGAATATTCTCGTGACCTTGAATTTGACCTTTGACCTCATTTTCAAGGTCACAGGACAAAATGGCTAATATCTCGCTTATCTTATTATCGACTTTACAGCTTAGGAATCCATTGTGAACATATAGGAAATGATATATGCTGAATATTTTCGTGACCTTGAATTTGACCTTTGGCCTCATTTTCAAGGTCACAGGACAAAATGGCTAATATCTCGCTTATTATCGACTTTACAGCTTAGGAATCAATTGTGAACATATAGGAAATGATATAGGCTGAATATTCTCGTGACCTTGAATTTGACCTTTGACCTCATTTTCAAGGTCACAGGACAAAATGGCTAATATCTCGCTTATTATCAACTTTACATCTTAGAAATCAATTGGGGACATATAGGAAATGATATATGCTGAATATTCTCGTGACCTTGAATTTGACCTTTGACCTCATTTTCAAGGTCACAGGACAAAATGGCTAATATCTCGCTTATCTTATTATCGACTTTACAGCTTAGGAATCCATGGTGAACATATAGGAAATGATATATGCTGAATATTTTCGTGACCTTGAATTTGACCTTTGGCCTCATTTTCAAGGTCACAGGACAAAATGGCTAATATCTCGCTTATTATCGACTTTACAGCTTAGGAATCAATTGTGAACATATAGGAAATGATATAGGCTGAATATTCTCGTGACCTTGAATTTGACCTTTGACCTCATTTTCAAGGTCACAGGACAAAATGGCTAATATCTCGCTTATTATCAACTTTACAGCTTAGAAATCAATTGTGGACATATAGGAAATGATATATGCTGAATATTCTCGTGACCTTGAATTTGACCTTTGACCTCATTTTCAAGGTCACAGGACAAAATGGCTAATATCTCGCTTATCTTATTATCGACTTTACAGCTTAGGAATCCATTGTGAACATATAGGAAATGATATATGCTGAATATTTTCGTGACCTTGAATTTGACCTTTGGCCTCATTTTCAAGGTCACAGGACAAAATGGCTAATATCTCGCTTATTATCGACTTTACAGCTTAGGAATCAATTGTGAACATATAGGAAATGATATAGGCTGAATATTCTCGTGACCTTGAATTTGACCTTGACTTCATTTCCAAGGACACAGGACAAAATTGCTAATATCTCGCTTATTATCAACTTTACGGCTTAGGAATCAATTGTGAACATATAGGAAATGATATATGCTGAATATTCTCGTGACCTTGAATTTGACCTTTGACCTCATTTTCAAGGTCACAGGACAAAATGGCCAATATCTTGCTTATTAGCAACTTTGCAGCTTAGGAATCAATTGTGAACATATAGGAAATGATATATGCTGAATATTCTAGTGACCTTTGACCCTTGACCTAAATTTCAAGGTTAGTCATTTTATTTTCGAGGTCAGAATACAAAATGGCTTATATCTCGCTTATTATCAAATTTACAGCTTAGGGGTCCATAGTGAACATATAGGAAATGATGTATGCTGAATATTTTGGTGATTTAGAATTTGACCTTTGATCTCATTTTCAAGGTCAGAGAACAAAATGGCTAATATGTCGCTTATTATCATCTTTACATCTGCCCCTGATGACGCTAGTGTGTCTTTGGATAAACTATTTGGTCGGGCTTTGTTTCTATTGCAAAATGTTGTATTTTACGTTTCTTATTGGCGTCATCAAAATTTGATTGTATTGGTGGTAATAGATTGATACTTACATTTATACCACTGAGTCGGTGTCACTGCTGGCGGACGTTAAATCTGTCCCCGAGGATACCATCAACTCAGTAGCCTTCGGGCTTGTGATTGGGTACTTTTGTACTTGTCATGTATCTATTCCATGGGGTTAGATTCGGATTTTCCTATGCTTTATAATGGGACACATTAAGCCTAATATCTCACTTAATATTGAGATTAGAGACTAGGAATCAATTGTGGACATATAGGAAATGATATATGCTGAATATTCTCGTGACCTTGAATTTGACCTTTGACCTCATTTTCAAGGTCACAGGACAAAATGGCTAATATCTCGCTTATTATCGACTTTACAGCTTAGCAATCAATTGTGGACATATAGGAAATGATATATGCTGAATATTCTCGTGACCTTGAATTTGACCTTTGACCTCATTTTCAAGGTCACAGGACAAAATGACTAATATCTCGCTTATCTTATTATCGACTTTACAGCTTAGGAATCCATTGTGAACATATAGGAAATGATATATGCTGAATATTTTCGTGACCTTGAATTTGACCTTTGGCCTCATTTTCAAGGTCACAGGACAAAATGGCTAATATCTCGCTTATTATCGACTTTACAGCTTAGGAATCAATTGTGAACATATAGGAAATGATATAGGCTGAATATTCTCGCGACCTTGAATTTGACCTTGACTTCATTTCCAAGGACACAGGACAAAATTGCTAATATCTCGCTTATTATCGACTTTACGGCTTAGGAATCAATTGTGAACATATAGGAAATGATATATGCTGAATATTCTCGTGACCTTGAATTTGACCTTTGACCTCATTTTCAAGGTCACAGGACAAAATGGCCAATATCTTGCTTATTAGCAACTTTGCAGCTTAGGAATCAACTGTGAACATATAGGAAATGATATATGCTGAATATTCTAGTGACCTTTGACCCTTGACCTAAATTTCAAGGTTAGTCATTTTATTTTCGAGGTCAGAATACAAAATGGCTTATATCTCGCTTATTATCAAATTTACAGCTTAGGGGTCTATAGTGAACATATAGGAAATGATGTATGCTGAATATTTTGGTGATCTAGAATTTGACCTTTGATCTCATTTTCAAGGTCAGAGAACAAAATGGCTAATATGTCGCTTATTATCATCTTTACATCTGCCCCTGATGACGCTAGTGTGTCTTTGGATAAACTATTTGGTCGGGCTTTGTTTCTATTGCAAAATGTTGTATTTTACGTTTCTTATTGGCGTCATCAAAATTTGATTGTATTGGTGGTAATAGATTGATACTTACATTTATACCACTGAGTCGGTGTCACTGCTGGCGGACGTTAAATCTGTCCCCGAGGATACCATCAACTCAGTAGCCTTCGGGCTTGTGATTGGGTACTTTTGTACTTGTCATGTATCTATTCCATGGGGTTAGATTCGGATTTCTAAATTATTTTCATAGATGTTGGGCAGTTGTATACTAATTCCATCTGGTGTACAGTAGAAACAACTACATTTAACACATTGTCTGCCCCTGAAGACGCCAGTGTGTCTTTGGATAAACTATTTGGTCGGGCTTTGTTTGTTTCTATTGCAAAATATAGTATTTTACGTTTCTTATTGGCATCATCAAAATCTGATTGTATTGGTGGTAATAGATTGATACTTACATTTACATCATAGGAATCAATTGCGAATATAGAGGAATGATATATACTGAATATTTTCATGAACTTGAACTTTGACCTCATTTTCAAGGTCACATCACAGAATGGCTAATGTCTCACTTATTATCGACTTTACAGCTGAGGAATTTATTGTGGACATACTAGAAGTGATATATTTGTTGAAAATTTCATGGCCTTGAATTTATCAGTGACTTTATTTTCAAGGTCACTGGACAAAAGGCTAATATCTAAAATGTATATTGCCTTGGGCTAATTTTTTGTTTTTAGGTTACCGAACCTATGGTCCGATAACCTATTGGCATGGCGTTGCACCCGTCGTCCGTCGTCGTCCACATTTTTATCTTTTTTGTTTACGGGCGAATTTTTCTGAAATTTTGCACAAAAATACTTTAAAATACTTCAAGAAGGAGGTATTTTTTAGTTTTTTGATTTTCGCATTTTTGTCAAAATGGCGGCCGTTTCCAACGAAAAATGCCTGATTTTGGACTTTGGCGGCCATTTCTCAAAATCTGTTCTGTAACTTTTTTTCTTTTTGATACATAACACTCCTCATATGTACTCCTATGATGTCTATAAATTTTGTTGTGCTCGAATCGCTCGAAGTGGGCCATTTTGGCCCAAACTCGGCCCAAATGGGACTTTCCCATGTTAAATTCTCATATGCTTCATAATGAGACACATTATGCCCAATATCTCACTTAATATTGAGATTAGAGACTAGGAATCAATTGTGGACATATAGGGAAAGATATATGCTGAATATTCTCGTGACCTTGAATTTGACCTCTGACCTCAGTTTCAAGGTCAGAGCACAAAATGGCTTATATCTCGCTTATTAGCGACTCTACAGCTTAGAAATCAAGGTCATAGGACAAAATGGCTAATATCTCGCTTGTTATCGACTTTACAGCTTAGGAATCAATTGTGGACATATAGGAAATGATATATTTCCAGCTTAGGAAACTTTACAGCTTAGGAATCAATTGTGGACATATAGGAAATGATATATGCTGGACATATAGGGAAAGATATATGCTGAATATTCTCGTGACCTTGAATTTGACCTCTGACCTCAGTTTCAAGGTCCAAGGACAAACTGGCTCATATCTTGCTCCTCTATTGACTGTATGGCTTGGGAATCAATTGTGGACATATAGAAAATGATATACACTGAATATTTTGATGACCTTGAATTTGACCTTTGCCTTCATTTGCAAGGCCACAGCACAAAATTGCTAATATCTCTCTGATTATTGAATTTACAGCTTAGCAATCAACTGTGGACATGATATATGCTTAATATTATATATGCTGAATATTATCTTGACCTTGAATTTAACCAGTGACCTGGCTAATATCTAAAATATTAAACATATATATTGTCTGGAAACCTATCTTTGGCCCTTGGCCTAATTTTTGATTTTCGCGTTTTCTTCAAAATGGCGGCCATTTTCGACGAAAAACGACCAATTTCTGACTTTGGCGGCCATTTTCTCAAAAATTGTTCAGACAGTCTTGAGATTTTTATTTCAAAAGATTACCCTCATATACCTCTGTGATGTGTATAAGCTTCGTTGCCCCTGAATCGCCGGTGTGCGTGTGGCGGCCATTTTCATTTTCTCGACGGGTCCCAAATGGGACTTTCCCATGTTAAATTCTCCTATGCTTTATAATGGGACACATCATGCCTAACATCTCACCTAATGAGATAAGAGACCAGGAAACAATTGTGGACATATAGGAAATGATATATGCTGAATATATGCTGAATTTGACCTCTGAGCTCACTTTCAAGGTCAGAGCACAAACTGGCTTATATCTCGCTTATTATCAACTTTACAGCTTAGGAATCAGTTGTGGACATAGAGGAAATGATATATGCTGAATATTCTGATGACCTTGAATTTGACCTTTGACCTCATTTTCAAGGTCACAGGACAAAATGGCTAATATCTCGCTTGTTATGGACTTTACAGCTTAGGAATCAATTATGAATATATAGGGAATGATATATGCAGATCATTGTCATGACCTTGAATTTAACCTTTAACCTTATTTTCAAGGTCACAGGACAAAATGGCTAATATCTCACTTATTATCGATTTTACAGCTTAGGAATCGATTGTGGACATATGGGAAATGATATATGCTGAATATTCTCGTGACCTTGAATTTGACCTTTGACCTCAGTTTCTAGGTCACATGACAAAATGGCTAATATGTCGCTTATTATCGACTTTACAGCTTAAGTTTCAATTGTGGACATATAGGAAATGATATATGCTGAATATTATCGTGACCTTGAATTTGATCTTTGACCTCATTTTCAAGGTTAAGAGCACAAAATGGCTAATATCTCGCTTAGTATCGACTTTACAGCTTAGGAATCAATTATGAACCTATAGGAAATGTTATATTCTGAATATTGTCATGACCATGAATTTGATCTTTGATCTGATTTTCAAGGTCAGAGCACAAAATGGCTAATATCTCGCTTATTATTGAATTTACAGCTTAGTAATCAATTGTGAGCTTGTAGGAAATCATATACTGGTATACGGAATACTCTCGTGACTTTGAATTTGACCAGTGACCTTATTTTCAAGGCCACAGAACAAAATAGCTATTATATATTGTTCGGTAACCTATCTTAGCCCTTGGGCTAATTTTTTATTTTCGCATTTTCCTCGAAATGGCAGCCATTTTCGTTGAAAAATGCCCAATTTTGGACTTCGACGGCCATTTTCTCAAAATCTGTTCAGACAGTTTTGAGATTTTTGTTTCAAAAGATTCCCCTTATGGACCTCTGTGATGTGTATAAGCTGTCATAACTGTACTCATAGAACACCTGAAGATAGAGCTTAGAAATTGGCACTTTCAAATGGGAAGTTATATATGGCGACTTATGAGGTGACCTTGAATTTGACTTTGGATGACCTTGAAAAGTCAAAACAGCCATTTTTGGGTCGAAAAATGCCCAAATTTGCACCTTGTCTGTCTTTTCTCGAAAACTGTTCAGACAGTTTTGAGATTTTTGTTTCAAAAGATTCCCCTTATGGACCTCTGTGATGTGTATAAGTTTGGTGGCCATATCGAATTTTTGACGAGTCGGCGAAAAAAAATTTCTCACCCCAAATCGCATTACTATCCATTTTGGGCCATTTCCAGGGGAAATTATTATTTCACCCTTTGAAACAATTTTTGGCAATTTTTTCCTTCATAATGGGAGCTGCCAGAACTGTACTCATAGAACGCCTGAAGATAGAGCTTAGAAATTGGCACTTTCAAATGGAAAGTCATATATGGCGACTTGTGTGGTGACCTTGAATTTGACCTTGGGTGACCTTGAAAAGTCAAAACAGCCATTTTTGGGTCGAAAAATGCCCAAATTTGCACCTTGTCTGTCTTTTCTCGAAAACTGTTCAGACAGTTTTGAGATTTTTGTTACGAAAGATTCCCCTTATGCACCTCTGTGATGTGTATAAGTTTGGTTGCCCTTGAATCGCCGGTCTGCGTGTGGCGGCCATTTTGAATTTTTGATGAGTTGGCGAAAAAAGAAATTTTCACCACAAATCGCATCACTATCCATTTTGGGCCATTTTGATTTTTGGACGAGTCGGCGAAAAAAAAATTTCCGCCCCAAATCGCATTACTATCCATTTTGGGCCATTTCCAGGGGAAATTTTTTTTCACCCTTTGAAACAATTTTTGGCAATTTTTTCCTTCATAATGGGAGCTGCCAGAACTGTACTCATAGCACGCCTGAAGATAGAGCTTAGAAATTGGCACTTTCAAATAGGAAGTCATATATGGCGACTTGTGTGGTGACCTTGAATTTGACCTTGGATGACCATAAAAGGTCAAAACAGCCATTTCTGTGTCGAAAAATGCCCATATTTGCCTCTATAGATGAATTGCTTGCAGATGAAGCTTATGTTTGCATTATGAACATATAGGAAGACTATATGGCACAACTAATGATAACCTTGAACTTGACCTCAGATGACCTTGAGTGCCAAATGTCTGAGTCGGAATGTGTACATTGGCCTGATCGGCCTATACACTTGCACTTGACGTATCTTTGTATTATGAACTTATAGAAAATCAAATACCGCACCCGACATGTAATGGTGACATTGAAGTTCACGTGGATGACCTTGATTGGTAAATCTCATGGTCATAATGTTCACACTGATAACCTTGATTGATAAATTTCAAGGTCTGTTACATTCCATTATCCAAACCATAATTGTCCGGTAACCTATCTTAACCTTTGGGCTAATTTTTCTGTTATACAACTTCAGGATAAAAACATAGCACCAAGGGTGCTGTAGCTTACCGGCAATCATGTGAATTGCATAGAATACTGAATACATATAAATTGTTACACTGATGTTAAAATCAATATGTTAAAACATATTCGTAAATGTTGATAGAAACACATTTTCTGCATGGACTATAATACGAAATTAAGTTACATCTTGAAAGATTTGTTTCGTTAATGACAAATTTTCACAGATAGTCGATTCAAAGGCAACAAAACTTATACACATCACAAACGTACATAAGGATAATGTTATACATGATTTTGAGGAATACTGTCTGAATAGATTTCGATAAAATGACCGCCAAAAGCAAAATTCGTTTTTTCGACAAAAAAGGTCGTTTTGACCTTTCAAGGTCATTGAAGGTCAAATTCAAGGTCACCACTCAAACCGCAATATATGATTTCCCATTTGAATGTGCCAATACTTAGGCTCTATCTTGAAGTGTTCTATGAGATTACTCTGCATATCTCCCATTTAAGGAAAACTTGGGTGAAATTTTCTGAGTCCAAAACAATTTTCGATGGCCAAAAAAAAAATTTTTTTTTTGCTGGAAATGGCTCAAAACGAATAGTGACCCGATTTGGGACCCAAAAATTTTTTTTTGCCGACTCGTCAAAAAATCAAAATGGCCGCCCCACGCAGACCATCATCTCAAAGGCAACGAAATTTATACACATCACAAAGGTACATAATGAGAATCTTATACATGATTTTGAGGAAAACTGTCTGAATAGATTTCGAGAAAATGACCACCAAAGGCAAAATTCATCGTTTTTTTCGACAAAAAAGGTCGTTTTGACCTTTCAAGGTCATTGAAGGTCAAATTCAAGGTCACCACTCAAACCGCAATATATGATTTCCCATTTGAATGTGCCAATACTTAGGCTCTATCTTGAAGTGTTCTATGAGATTACTCTGCATAGCTCCCATTATGAAGGAAAAATTGGGTGAAATTTTCTAAGTCCAAAAATTTTTGACGAAAAATTGTCAATTTTGGACTTTGGAGGCCATTTTCTCAAAAACTGTCCGATTTTTGTTTCAAACTATTCCTCACATGTACCTTTATGACGTGTATAAGTTTCGTTGCCCTTGAATCGCCGGTCTGCGTGTGGCGGCCATTTAGAATTTTTGACGGGTCGGTGAAAAAAAGTTTTTTGTCCCAAATCAAGTCACTATTCGTTTTGAGCCATTTCCAGCAAAAAAAAAATAATTTTTTTTTTGGCCATTGAAAAATTTCTTGGACTCAGATAATTTCACCCAATTTTTCCTTCATAAAGGGAGCTGTGCGGATTAAACTCATAGAAGGCTTCAAAATAGAGCCTAAGTATTGGCACATTCAAATGGGAAATCAGATATTGCGGTTTGAGTGATGACCTTGAATTTGACCTTCAATGGCCTTGAAAGGTCAAAAACAATGAATTTTGTCTTTGGTGGCCATTTTGTCAAAATCTATACAGACAGTTCTCAAAATAATGTATAAGATTCTCTTTATCTATCTTTGTGATGTGTAATTTGATTTTGTATTATAGCACATGCAGAAAATGTGTTTCCAGCAACATTTACGAACATGTTTTGACAATTGGAGTTCAAGATCAGTGTAACAATTTATATGTTGGGAAATCAATACTCTGCGTTTCTCATGATTGCCGGTAAGCTACAGCACCCTTGGTGCTATGTTTATTTATTTTTTCATTCCCTCCTCCGATCTTGAGAATGGGTGGAAAAAATCCGTAAACCTATTAATCAAGAAACCGTGGTCTAATTGGTTTTGGGTGTTACAAAAGATGTTTGAACATAGAAGATAGAGGGGTAATAGGTACTCAAATTTTGAGGAGCCACAGTACAGGGCCTGTCCTGAGCTTCCTATCCTGGTCCGAATAATAATTATATTAGTATTCAGTTTTCATTCCTATGGTGAACATACTGCCTGTTCCCCCCCCCCCCCCCCCCACTTCCCCCATTCGCTGCACCCGCTCACCACACTCCCCTGACTTAACTCCTGTGTTGTCCTCGATACTCACCGTCTAAGGCCTATGGCTCCTCTGAATACAATACAGTGACTGTCACACTCTCTGGCCTACTTTAGTCCGGTTACTACAGAACGTGCCCAGCTGATGCAGTTCAACGAAACATGACACAATAAGAGGAATGGAAATAAATTCAATTATATACATAAATGAGTGCGTCTCTCCCGCCGGCTTTAGTCCCTACCGATCCTCCTGAGTGACAACTGTGGTTCGGCCGGATCCAACGATGCTGCTCCTACCAACTTGAATATGGCCTCCATGTTCATCTCGTGTTGTCACCCATGGAAACTAGGGGCGGTACCAACGCCACATCCATATCAGATGACTGCTCTATCGGGTCAGGCAATGTCCATTCTCTTCCTGGTGGTGCTTGCACCCTGGTCGTCGCGTCAACTCCCAGACCTCTCAAGCCTTGTATGAATTCCACAAATAGGCTCTTTCTCCAGTTCCAACATACTCGGTGCCATAGTGGTAAAAATTGGAAAATATTGACTAGTTCACGAGTCCATTTTGCTGTGGCTTCGGAAGGAAGGGCACCTGGTGACCCGAAAATATATCGAATAGTTCACGAGCCAAGTTTGCTGTGGCTTCTTCGACAGGGATTGTACGAGGTGGTCCGAAAATATTGACCAGTTCACGAGCCAATTTTGCTATGGCTTCTTCGAAAGGCAGGGCAGGTTGTGGTCCAAAAATATTGACTAGTTCATGAGCCAATTTTGCTGTGGCTTCTTTGAAAGAAAGGGCACCTGGTGGCCAGAAAATATCAGCTAGTTCATGAGCCAATTTGCTGTGGCTTCTTCTAAAGGAAAGGACACCTGGTGGCCCGAAATATCGACTAGTTCACGAGCCAATTTTCGAGCCAATTTTCATAACGAAAAGCACCTGATGGCCTGAAATTATTAACTAGTTCACGAGCACATTTTGCTGGGCAGCCACTGTGTTCAAATACTCATGCTTCCAGTGTGCTCGCTACTCGCCAACTGTGGTAGCTCGGTTTCACGCCTGGGCCAGCTGGGACTCCAGGTCTTTTGTATCCCTTACCTTTCATTGAAACTTCTCGATGCACGTCCATTCACACTCCAGGGTCTGGACAAGAAGTCACGACTACTGCCTCCAATGGGTGGATACCTTCCTCTTCTAAGACCTGCTTCGGTCTGTTCCAAGTGGTAGCCGTCACTGTGACGTTCACTCGAGAGTCCCATCAGCTTACTCCCTGGCAGTGGTCACTGTCTGACTTTTGGTCACAACCCCAGCTATAGGAGCCCACGTCCACCCATAGTCACGGTCCTCTTTTTCCTCCTTATTGGTGCGGTTTGGTCTCATGGACAAAGCGGAGCTGCCGTACTCTCCCCCTGCAGTCTCGCCATGGAATGGCATACTCCCAAGAGTAGTTGCGTATGTTGGCCACTGTGGTCACGATGGCAGCCGTGGTGATAGTTCCCCCTTCTCGTCCCTGCCATTTGAGTTCCACGTTCAGTCAATTCGAAGCCGCTTGGTACTTCTGATGTCCTCATGTGACTTGCTGAATCACCAACGTCTCTGTGGTTTGAGAGTCGGACCCACTATTGACCTTTTCGTAACTCGCGGGTCTTCCCTGTACTAAACAACCCGGTAAGGTTCAGCTCAAACCTTCCATTGGAGGTGGTAGCTTCCTACCTGGTGACCCCAGCATCGGTGGCGGGGTGTAAGTGCCTAGATATGGACCGGGATCTCCTCAGTTCTCACAGTTACCAACCCTGGTGATCTCCTCAGGGTCGTCACAAACCTCCATGACCCCAATGGTCCCTCTGACCTGGATCCGCCAAGGCTGTCCTGGTCACATCTGAACATCTGTCAACTCCTCACTCCAGTCTTCCTCACTGAAGTTGGGCGACCTTGTCCGCCTCGGGCTGATCATTGCCACGTCTTCATTGACATCCCTTCAGATGTCCTCTTACTGCCCGGGGGTCATCACTCTCTCATGGCATGGCCCTTCACAGTCCTGCCCTCTGCAAACCAGGCCGACCGCTACCTCCTCGCCTTGAACTGGGTTCGAGTTTTCTTCACCACTCGCGCCGCCATGACTGTCTTCTGCAGTGTTTGGATCGCAACTGACCCCTGTTGTCCCTGACACTTGGTTATCTCAAACCGCCTCGTTCTCCCTGCCCTGGAGTCACCCACACGACTCCACTGCAGAGCCACCTGACTCCACAAACGGAGCCACCCAACCCCACCGCAGAGCTACTCGACTCCACCGCAGAGCCATCCAACTCCAATCTTCCTAACTTCGCTGCGGATCATTCTGCCGCAGAGTACCTTTTTGTTGCGTTTTTCTTAACCCATGGATACTTTTGATATGAATCCGTCTTCTCTTTCAATTTTTCATCATCTCTGGCCCTGATCCTCTTCTTTGCACCGCCTATTGTAACATTAGAGCTCCTTAGTCCTAACACAGCTCCCATACAATCTCTTTCCACCGTTTCTAACAGCCCACATGCCTGAATAAGTCTCTTAGGAGCATGTCTCTCTCACTTGGGGTATCTCCCCTGAGTCTCCTCTGTACTTTGCTCTACCTCCTCAGTATGCCCCAGACGTGGCCTCGATCATCCTTTTAAGGTAGTCCTGGTTCACTCATCTGACTCTGTCCTGAGGCCCCTGCTGTATCTTCACTATGATTCCATTGTGTGTCCCTGCCATCAAGGTCCTGTCCAGCTGGGCTTGAGTTTCTTGTGTCCGTAGTGTAGTAGTACCACATCCAGTTGACCTTCTTTTACTCTCTGAGATCAGCACTTTTGTCATAAGTCCTCTTCTGGCGACATGCTGCTGTGTGTAGGTGCTGTGAAGCCCTTGCATGTGCTCTTCGTAGTGCAAACCACACTCATTCAACATACTCCTGATCACATTCTGGGTTCTTCAGCAGCGGTTTTCTTATCTTCAGTGGCACCACAACTCTCCTCGCCTGTGTTAGATTATTTTCTACAGGCTCCTGCCTGACGAGGATCACTTCGTGCACGTAAAGGTCCTCCCATAGTTGCCAAAATGTCTGAGTGACTGCCCCAATATTGTCTGACCCCTGCCCATACAGGTTGTTTTGCGTCTTGTTCTTTCCACTCTAGCAATGGCTGGATATCGGGGTCAGATTCCTGCGCTGTAACATCTTCTGACACCATGTAATAATTTTGAGACAACACGGAGTTGTTTGTGTTCTGCGGTTTATTTCTAGGTGTCTGCTAGCCAACTGATGTGATACATATACATGCTATACAATGCAGTGAGACATCTGGATTAGCTTATGCTTTGATAAATGGGACTTGGTTAGGCAGCACGGCAGCGAGTGGACTCTGTACCGTGGGAACTTGACAAACTGTATAGCTATATACTAGGTATGTTACATCTCTGTTTTGTTCAAGCACGAAATGTATGCATAGCCTACTAGATATAGTACGACTGCCTAGATTATATTACATTACCTAGATTACATTTTGTTGATCACTACTACGCTGATCGTTTTCCACAATCTCTCAAACTCGAAGTAGCGGCTGTAGTAATCAACTACAATAAAGTAGGTGACATTCCAGAGGAACAAATCTGTTCCCACCACTTGCCATGGGTAATCGAGCGCCATGTGTGGGGTCAGTGTCTCCTTTTGGTTGTTGCTGCGCCTTCTCTGGCACTCGAAGCATTTTGCCACCATGTCATTGATGTTGGCGTTCATTCCATGCCAATACATGACGTCTCTGGCCCTGGCCTTTGTCTTGACCATGCCAAAGTGGCTTGCGTGAACTTTCTTCAGCATCAGTGCTCTCAATGCCTTCGTGATGACGATCCTTCCTCCTTTGAATTTGATCCCGTTTATGTATCACAATTCATCTCGAATGTTCCGATACTCTAGTAAATCACTGCACTGTTTCTTGGGCTTTGGCCATCCAGTCATAATTACTTCCTTGAGTGCTTGGAGTTGTTGGTCGTTGACTGTTTAATTCTTGATTCGGAACAACTGCTCACCAGACACAGGTAGTTGTTCAGTAGTGTGTGAATTTGCAGATCGAACATGTCACTGATGTCTGGTTTTGTTGTGTTGAAAGCCTTCTGAGACAGAGCATCTGCTAATGGGATGTCCTTTCTGGATCTGTGTATGACAGTAATGTCATACTGTTGCAGACATAGTATCATACGTTGCAGTCTTGTTGACGCCTGTGACAATGGCTTCTTACAAAATTTAAACTTTATTTATTTAACAACAATTGATGAACAAGCGTCAGCTTATATTAACATCTCTTTTTGGCTCGGATCTTGACGTATAAGGGTGGTCATCAGTGTGGGAGGAAACCAGAGAACCTGGTGAAAACCAACTTGCTCGGTTTGGCGACCACATACCACCTCACATACTGCCGAGGCCGGGGATCGAACCCGTGCCTAAACCGACTGCATTGGTGAGGAGTCAGCCCACATACGATCACCAATGGCTTGTTCATGATCAACTCCAGCGGTTTGTGGTCAGTTTCTACTGTTGCTGAGCGTCCGTACAGATACTGGTGGAATCGCACACACCTAGTCCATGCTTCGATGCATCTACTTGGACTGTGACTTCTTTGGTGACGTCATAATATGCAAGTACTGGCCCTGGGTTTCGGCAGATGAGGTCCTTCATCCTGATGAATGTTTGATCACACTGGCTGTCCCAGATGACTTATATTTCCTTCTTCATGAGGGATCTCAAGAATTTTTTTCTCCTCCTCCGTACAAGTGAAATTATCTTTAGTGAGTGTTGCTATGTCCAGGCCCACTCACAGATCCGGGTCCAGAGTCTTCACCTGACAAGTCAGGCAGTATGTCTTCATCCTCCAAGAGTTCATGTAGAAATTCACAACAGATATTCCACCTCCTCCTTCTTCAACAGCCACGACGTATAGGTGCCGCATTTGCTGGTAGTCCTGGACGAGTCTTCGATAATATCCTATGAATCCCAGGTATGCCCTCACATGTGCCAAAAAGGTCGGTGTCTGATCCCACCCATATAGTGATGGTCCAATGATCGATTTTTTTAAAAAGTCAGTTGAAAAGTCATCCGATTACGATGATCGATTATGATAATCAATAATCGCTCATCGGATTTTGCCAAAATCGGTGAAAGAAATGATCAAATTACTGTGGCGTTTATACACAACTCCACATGATATTAGGAAAGGTAGTTGAAAATAACTGTTACAAATCGGGATTCTTCAGGGTCCGATCAGCCCTTTTACTAGCGTATAGTGTTCGTAGCGTTGTGCTTGAAATATCACAAACCAGTCCGAATTTGATTAATCCAAGTTTATTAGGATGATAAGTCCGATGGCACGATCACAGCCTCTTTCACACTTCCCGAAATAGTCCGATTAATAGTCCGACACGTGGAATGTTATATCACAGATATCTCTGTGGCGATTTTGCCCTAAGCACGCGGCAGGTGATTGTAAACATAAATGCCATTTATGTGGCCTTTTCGTACTTGGCCTTGTTTTGACACGCTCGGTTCGAGCGTGCGTTGCCACGGCGACGCATTGTAATTTACGCTCCAGTAAACTATAACAAGGGATCGATTAGACCTCGCGTGCGCCCTACAGCTTGTGGTGTATTATATATACACTGGAAGCGACTCGATCGAGGAGATTGTCCGAGAGAGAGTGAACAGGACGCACGCAAGGCTCGCCATGAGCTTTGCGTTCCCTGGTCAGGAGTAGTGGGCTCTTAGAGCCCTGGGGACGATTTCCATGGGGAGGCCCGGGCTGGGAGAGACAAGTTGCTGACTTGGGGGCGTACGCCCTGTGGATCGCCAGTTCTCTCCCTTCCCGGGACGTGTGACAGAGGCTCTGGCCAGCATGTCGGGCTGTACGGGGTTCCGTCCCCGAGGCAGACCGCGGCTCGCCAGGCCCCGCCAGTTAACACCGTAGGGATGAACTAGTTTCTGAACGGTGTCCGTAGGCCTGGGAGTGTCGGGTGGGCTGTTACCTGGTTACCGTTAATGCTGAAGTAGTTACCGTGTCCGCCGCGACCTCCGGTGAGCGGACCTGCCGCAAGGATCCGGAGTAGCGGATGCGCGTCCGCAAGGACTCGGATGAGAGAGGACTATCCTCGAGGATCCCGAAGAGCGGACGATAGTCAATAACTTTACATTGATGCCGTGACCAGGATCAGTCCGACAGTGTTCCATCGCAGCCTACCGTCACAGTGTTGTAGCCTCCTTCGTCCCTGGGGATCGCTCGCTCCTCACGGACAACTCAAACAAAATGAGTGAGAAAGATAATGGGAGGGAAAAGGGAGGAAACGTTGCGGACCGGACCCGGTCCCGCGACGGCCGGGAGCCGCTCCAGGGTGGCTCCGGCGATGGTGCGGAGCGTGCGGAGCCCTCCGCAGACAGTACCCAGTCTGCGGAGTCGACTCCGGCGTCCGCGGCTCCGTCTCCGGACGTGGAGCCGAGCCCTGCGGGGCTGCAACCTGTGTTGCCATCGAGGCCTAGTCTTGATGTGTTAGGTGCGGTTGGCGGAGCTGGCAACGGCTCTACACCGCGCCTGCCCTTGTCCGGACGACGTTCGTGGCAGGCGGCGCTCTTCCAGGGGACGTCTCCAGACGTCCGGAGATCCAGACATTCGGAGATCCGGAGGTCCGGACATCCGGAATAGAGTGCCAACTGCTGCAATCAACTCCGGATCTGCGGACCAACTCCTCCGGTTACCTAACCCGGCTGGGTGGACCCCCTCGAGGGTCTCCGGCCCGGATACCGGACGGTCCGCACTGGGCGAGATGGACCAGCTCACCAACACACTGAGTGCGCTGGCTCCTCTAGGGCGCTACGGCCGCGCCCGGTCGCCCCAACAGGGACGATCAGATCGGCGGATCCGCTCACCCTCTCCGCGGCCACGGAGCCCTTCGGGGCCCATGTCGGAGAGGAAGCAGCGGCTGATAAACATGGCGCTTGACCAGTACAAGTGCAGTCAGCCAGTTCCGAGCGTGGATCCGACGATCCCTTACAGTCCGGGGATGACTGGGCCTATGGCTCCTCCCCAAGTCCTGCCAAGTCCGCAGGCGCCAGTGGTCTCAGCAATGGGATCCGCGCCTGCTCCGCGGCTTGGAGGCACCACGCTGGCTACCGCTCTGACCGTTCCTGCGGCCGGAGTTAACGCCGCGTGGTCGACTTACCCTGGTGCGCCAAGTGTGTTTCGCGGGCAGTGGCAACCGGCGGCTCCGGCCCCGAGCTATGCTAGCTTTGCCGCCCCATCTGGAGCCTACCCCGTAGGTTCGATGGGAGCCCGCCCGCACCTAGCCAGGGTGGGCTACAAACGGGAATGTACCCGGCGGCGAGCGGGAGCTTTCCTGCTCCTATGTCCGCGGCTGCCATGTCTGCCATCGAGGCCTAGTCTTGATGTGTTAGGTGCGGTTGGCGGAGCTGGCAACGGCTCTACACCGCGCCTGCCCTTGTCCGGACGACGTTCGTGGCAGGCGGCGCTCTTCCAGGGGACGTCTCCAGACGTCCGGAGATCCAGACATTCGGAGATCCGGAGGTCCGGACATCCGGAATAGAGTGCCAACTGCTGCAATCAACTCCGGATCTGCGGACCAACTCCTCCGGTTACCTAACCCGGCTGGGTGGACCCCCTCGAGGGTCTCCGGCCCGGATACCGGACGGTCCGCTCCATCGTGCGCCAAGTGTGTTTCGCGGGCAGTGGCAACCGGCGGCTCCGGCCCCGAGCTATGCTAGCTTTGCCGCCCCATCTGGAGCCTACCCCGTAGGTTCGATGGGAGCCCGCCCGCACCTAGCCAGGGTGGGCTACAAGCGGGAATGTACCCGGCGGCGAGCGTGAGCTTTCCTGCTCCTATGTCCGCGGCGTCGATGTTTGCTCCGGCAGACTCCGTCGCAGGCGCGGGTAGCTCGCGGACCTTGCCGCCTTACACGGACGACCCCGGAGCCGGATCCGCACGTCGGGCGCGCAGCACGCGCGATAACGGGCCCGACCACTCTTCGTGGCGGAAAAGGTTCAACGGGGATAACGCCGACTTGGAGGACTACTTACTCCAAGTGTGGCGGACCGCCGTGTATGAAGGATGGACCCAGCAGGAGGCTGGGCATGTCCTCGCGGGGAGCTTGGAAGGGAAAGCTCTCGGCGTTATGCAGTGTCTGCCGGTGGGAACGGTAACTTTCGGCGAGGTTGCCCGTCAACTTCGTTTGCTGTTCACGCCGACGACCAACAGGCGGCAGTTTGAACGGGAGTTCAAAGCACGGATCCGCCTACCGACTGAGTCCGTGACAGAGTATGCGTTTAACCTGCGCATACTCGGCCGGAGAGCTTTTCCGGACGTGGACCCCAGACGGTTTGAAACGATGCTGATCGATCAGTTCATCGATGGCCAGCCTTACCACTTAGCATACGGGCTGGCCACCCATGAAAAGCGATCGATGGAGGAGGCAATAGACTCCGCGCTTGCGCTCGAGGTAGCTGTCCGCCCTAGACAGTTGCCTCCGGCCCCGGCTCCGGCCTCGGCTGTTCCCGCACAGGCGGCGACCCCTCCTCCGGCCAAAGCATCGCAGGTAACCCCGTGGCAGGACCCGGTCGCCCGGGAACCCGCCAGGGAACCTACCCCGCAGTGGGTTAGTGCGTCGGCACCCTCCACGGGGACGCCCGCACATGCGGCACCAGTCGCCGCGCCGTGCTCGTCCTCGGACGAGTGCGACATGGAGGAATACGATTTCGGCGCCGCGCAGATGATTGCGCACTGCGCCGGGATCGAAGCTCCGGGACCCGCAGAATGTTGCGCGTTCACCTCCGGACCAGCCCAGAACCGTCCCTGTTACTTCTGCGGAAAACAGGGACACTTTTGGCTGAAGTGTCCGGAGTTGTTGGAACGCCTGCGGTCGCGCGGATACCAGGGAGCCCTCCCTGGCCCGCAACGGAGGAATTCCTTCCGGTCTGGTCCTCCGGGACAGCAAGGTCGGAACCCGCGGCAGGGAAACTAGATCCGGACGTGGTGGCGACCAACACTACGTCCGGGGATAGTTGTTCCGTGGCAAAAGATGCCGCCCCACCCGCTGATGAGCAGGACGAACCCCAAGTTGATATGACTTCTCCAGAAGTAGTCCTTGGGGATCAGTCTAGCTCCTCCGCGGCTGAGGCGGATGGTGAGGACTCCGTAGATGAGCCCAGCGCGTGCGAACGGTATCGCCCTACCTGCGCACTGGTGAGGGACCCCCGCTGGTACCTGCCCCTGTCCTTCGGACGGGAGCCGGTCCGGTTCCTCGTGGACTCTGGCTCGGAGGTGACCCTCGTTGCCGCAGGAACGTTTAAGAAGGAGCCCGCGCTCCGCAACCTAGAGTTGCGGGATCCCGGACCTTACAAGCTCTACGGAGCGGGTAATGACCGCATCCGCATCCATGGCATCATCGATCTGCCTATTACCCTTGGGGACAAGGTGTACCTAACAGAGGCAATCGTTGCGGATGTCGGAGCGGCCGGGATTATTGGGATGAATTTTCTCCGGACCCACCGGGTGACCGCCAATTTCAATGCTGGCGAATTCCGGATGGGAGAGGACACACATTTCCTCCTCCGCACGGGTCCGGCGCATTCATTTCAATTGCGGGCGGCGCACACTACAGTTGTGCCGCCGATGAGCGAGATGATCATTGAGGCGAGGCCGCGTCGTCCCCGCATGCCCCTCGATGGTCGTCCGTGCATAGTGCAACCAGTGAGCAGTTTCACCAAGGGAACTGGACTCGTGTTGGGTGGGGCTCTGGTCAAGTCCGACGCCCGCTCGATGCCCATCCTCGTGGTGAATCCTACGGATGCTCCCGTTGTACTGCGGCGCGGCTGTGTGGCAGCTACTGCTACGCCCGCGTCGTCGAGTCGTGTCCTCCCCGACGATCCTGTCTGCCGCGCTGCGTGCGCGGCGGCGGCCGCCGGAGATGACCCGTTCACCCTGCCGGACCATTTGGAATCTCGGGTTCCGAAGGACCGGTTGGATGAAGAGCAGCGCCAAGCGCTCCGCAGACTGCTGCGGCAGTATGCGGATGTGTTCATGGGTCCTGATAGTGCGGTTGGCAAGACTGACGTCGCCAAACACCGCATCGACCTCGTGGACGAGCGTCCTCTCAAGCAGCGTCTTCGTCGGGCAGCGATAGTGCACCAAGAGGTCATAGACCAGGAGGTGCAAAAGATGCTCGACTTGGACATCATCGAACCCAGTGACAGCCCTTGGGCCAGTCCTGTGGTTATGGTAAAGAAGAAGGACGGCTCGTGGAGGTTCTGCGTGGACTATCGGAAACTCAACGATGCCACGCGGAAGGACTCATATCCTCTCCCGCACATTGAAGATACCTTCGATGCCCTGGCCGGGTCGCACTATTTCTGTGCTTTGGATCTGGCCTCCGGGTGTTGGCAGGTGGAGATGGAGGAGAGGGATCGGGCGAAGACTGCCTTCGTTACCAAGAACGGGCTCTACCAATTCAAGGTAATGCCGTTCGGGCTCTGTAACGCACCAGCGACGTTCGAGCGCCTCATGGAGATGGTACTTAAAGGGTTCCTCTGGAAGCGATGTATGGTCTACATCGACGATGTCGTCGTGTATGGCCGGTCGTTCGAGGAAACCCTCACCAACCTCCAGATGGTGCTCCATCGCATCCGCGGAGCAGGGCTTAAATTGAAGCCAAGTAAGTGCGAACTATTCGCGCAGGAAATCCTGTACTTGGGCTTCATGGTAACGGGCACCGGAGTGAGACCAGACCCCGCAAAGGTGGCGGCCGTGCAGAAATGGCCTCCGCCCTGCAACGTGGCGGACGTGAGGTCCTTCTTGGGCTTCGCGAGCTACCACCGCAGGTTTATTCGCGGCTTTGCGGAGATCGCGCATCCCCTTACTATCCTCACGGAAAAGGGCGCCGATTTTGTTTGGTCCGCCGAGCAGGCTGACGCCTTCTCGGGACTCCGGCAGGCCTTGGTAGCGGCCCCGGTGCTGCGGCACCCTCGTCCGGACTGCGAGTTCATCCTGGACACTGACGCGAGTAACTTCGCACTCGGCGGTGTCCTCTCGCAGATCGTGGACGGGCAAGAGCGGGTAGTAGCTTATGCGAGTGTGGCCTTGAGCCGCTCTCAAATGAACTACTGTACCACTCATCGCGAGTTGCTCGCGGTGGTTACGATGACCAAGCGGTTCCGGCATTACTTGTTGGGACGCCATTTCCGCTTGCGGACTGATCACAGTTCGTTGAGATGGCTCCTCAACTATAGTGAGGCCGATGGCTTGGTGGCGCGGTGGCTCGTCAAACTCCAGGAGTATGACATGCAGATAGAGCATCGCGCTGGTAAATTGCACGGCAACGCGGACGGCCTGTCCCGTTGTCATAAGTGCAAGAATCCGGGCTGTGCAGGGATGGCGCCATTGCAGCAAGCCGCGGATTCGTCCTCAGACTCGGAATTGGACGTTCCGGGGAGACCGCAGGCTGCCGCCCCCTCTCACAACACGGCGGCCGGAGCGTCTAGGGCTCATCTCCGCGCGCGGACCCGCCGATATCGGCGAGGGCGTCCCGCATATGAAGCGGAGGTGCGGCTCAGCTCCAGCGAGTCTTCCTCGAGTCCGGCGGTGTACTTCTCGTGGGTACCCTCGTCCTCTGGAGAGTCTGAGTATGAGCGGTCCTTGCCCCCTGTGGTGATGGCCGCTGCGGCGCAGCCGGACGCGACGGATGAGGAGCCTAATTACTTGGGTGGCTACTCTCCGGCGCAGATAGCTGCGACGCAAAGAGCTGACAGAGTTCTGGCACCGGTAATCACAGCCCTTGAGGCCGGCCAGAAGCCCTCGAAGGATGAGCGGAAGACCTACAGGGAGGAGACTTTGTCTCTAGTATCCCAGTGGGAAAGACTCTCCTTGAGGGATGGCCTCTTATACCGGCGCTATGAGCCACCGACCCCACTGCCTCCAATATGGCAGTTGGTGCTTCCGGCGGAGCTGCGGAAAGAAGTACTCCACCAGTTGCATGACCTCCGGGTGACCGGTCACTTGGGAATCCGGAGGACCGTCCATAGGCTACAACAGCGCTTTCATTGGCCTGGTAGCAGCTTGGACGTGCAACGGTGGTGCGCAGCCTGCCCTCGGTGTCAAGCTCGCAAAGGAGTTCCGACTCCTGGCCGCCACCCCTTAACCACGGTTAAGGCGGGCGCGCCGTTCGATCGGATAGCTTTGGATATACTGGATACCCACCGGGTCACCCCGCGCGGTTTCCGGTACATCCTGGTGATTTCCGACTATTTTACCAAGTATACCGACGCCTACCCACTGCGCCGCCAGACTGCGGACGAGGTAGCTCGGTTATTGGTGAATAGATGGGTGGTGTACCATGGGGTACCTAAACAGGTACATTCGGATCAGGGCACGCAATTTGAGAGCAACCTGTTCCGAAACCTAGCACAGATGCTAGGCAGTACCAAGGTGCGGACCACCCCCTACAGGCCCCAGTCTGATGGCCAGGTCGAACGCTTTAATCGATCGGTCCTCAACATGCTGGCGGCCTTTGTGAACGATCGTGCGAATGATTGGGATGACCACCTCCCGTATGTCTTAATGGCGTACAGGTCGTCGGTCCACTCTTCGACCGGAGTTACTCCGCACGCGATGTTGTACGGCCGGGAGCTAAATTTGCCCGTGGATATTATGTATCCAACTGCGGCAGAGACCGGCGCAGTACCCCAGTGCGGTCCGGAGTACGTGGAGTGGATTCGCCGCGCCCTGGCGAACGCCCATGATTTCGCGCGCGCGCGCGCCTGGACAAGTCTGCCATCCGGCAGAAGCGAGGCTATGACGCCCATGCTAAGGGTAGGCCAGCTTTTGCGGAAGGCGACAAGGTGCGCTACTATTATCCGCCGCTTAAGCAAGGCAATAAATTTGCTAAGCCGTGGATAGGCCCGTTTACGGTACTGAAACAGGTGACAGATGTGGACTACCGGATCCGGAGGGATTCCGATCCGGACAGGGTTCTGGTTGTCCACATCGATAATCTGAAGAAGTACGAGGGCCCGCTTGTCATGGATCCGCTCGTTCAAGATGCGGAACCGGATGATGCTCCCGTGTGGGATCCGTCTGGTCAGCATCCGCGGACTCCGGACGAGCGTGTGCGCCGTATGGTGGGCCTCCCGGACCTCTCTGACCCGTCAGATGATGGACTGGGTGGCTATCAGCCAGATGACGGCGATCCGCAGGTACCCCCACTACCTCCAGTACCTGCGGATGACGGGCGGCCACGCCGGAAACCACGTGCGCCAGCCCGGTATGGGTGGGAATAACCTTCCGCCCATGCGGATGCGTCTGCGGTACCCGTCTATCATACTACGGACGGGTTTTCGGTCGTTCCGTGAGAGTCCGCACGACTTACCTCCGCGGGTGGCTACTTTGTGGCTATCTTCGGAGTTGAGGTCCGCGGAGACTTTCATGTCGTAACGCCGCCGCTCCGCATCCGCCCTCCTGTAGTTTCTAGCGCCAGGGACGTGCGGATGGCCTGTCCACACATTGTGGACGGCTGTCCGGCATAATCCGCACAACGGTTACGCTGGCCGGACGAATTTACTGATCCGGCCGGACGCCCCTGGTCCCGGGACAACCTCTTATATGGCCAGACTGAGGTTGGGATTTACGTCCGCTACGGGAGAAGCGCCTTCCCACGGATTTGGGGAACTGGCTCTGGACGCGGGGATAGTGTCCGCACGTTAGGACTGACGTCCGCGGTTCGTCCGCGTGACTCGTCCGGCTTCCGCGGCTCTTTAAGATGACGCACTTCGGTGTAGTTATCCCCCGTGAGCCATTACTATAATTACGGTTATAGTAATTAAGGTTTCTTACGGCAGGAAACCGACTATCCATTATGATAATGGAGCGGTTGTTAAGTCCGCGTGTGCGGACCAGCCGCGGCAGCGGGTGACGCTCGTTCTCGTCCGGATCGTACCTTACAATATGCGGTCCGGCCGGAATGACCGGAACCCCGGCCTCCTTCTAAGAAGGGGGTCGTATATTACATGCGCAACACTTGTGGTGGCTTTTAATTCCAATTTCATAAACATTGGATAAGGGCAATACGCCATTCTATGGTAGGCGTCCGGCCTGGACTCCGTCCGCGGGCAGCTCCGGACGTCCGCCGGCTATTGCTTTCACCATCTTTGGGCGCCTCTAGATTGGGCGCCGGTATGAAGGGTTCGCCCCCTAACCATTGAGGTTATGGACCATGCCGGCTCCGCGTCTAATCTATTGGCTCCGCGCTCCGGTAGTCGTTTGTTTGGGCTCTAGGTTGGACCGGGCTTGCTCCGCGGCCGGGCTGTACGTTGGGGTTGCTAGTGGGCGCGTCATGAACGCCCACAGGGCGCCCAATTGTCTGTCCGCCTGTCATGGGCTTGTCCGATCGCCTTGTAAGCGTACCAGCGGCTATGGGGAGTGATTTTGTTTATTTTCCATCTCAGTTATTATTTATTGGGAGGATTATAAGCCACAAGTGTGCGGCATGTCTCTGGAGAATTCTGTTCTTGCTCATTTACTGATACAAAGTGAGACAAGTATGTGAAATTTCCTTTCCGGTGCAAAAGAGAGTAAGAAATCGGGAGATTTCTGCTTTCGCTAGAGGGGTGTAAGGGATTGCGCTAATTTTGACAGTGACGGATTGCTGTGATATTTGAAAAGACTGGAGAATGACAATTTATTGTTGTTTTCGTCTGACATATTCGTACAAGCCACAAGTTAGTGGTTACTGTCAGTTTTATGCCCAATTTCTACCTTGCTGGGGTGATTAATTTTACGTCATTTACCGCCGGTGCGGACGCAAAACCGAATGACTAATCTTAATTACTGTATGATATTTGCAAGGTCCCCCGGGATAGAAATTTATTTTCTACCCGTATACATGGTTTGATTTGGAGTCACCGGAGGGAAATGATTGCACCCGCATGAGTTAATAGTGCATGTATTTGGTCCGGGCGTGTGTCAGTATGACCGGGGACAGAGTTTTGCAGCGACACCGCGTGCATTGCTGCACGTGTAGTATAGCTGTCATTTGTTACATGTATATATATGTAAAAATGTCGTTCTCGGATTTTTATTAATCTCCAGATGTGTAGCACATGTGTTTTGTGCCACTCGCATTTCATCCGCTGATGCAGCGCTGGATCCCGCGGGATCCGCGTGTCCGGTGTTCGAGATGCGGGTGATTTTGCCAGTTGTAAATTCCCCAGGCGGGCCGTGCTGGAGATGTGCGGGCAGGCGGGCGGCTGCATGTTAGTGCAGACGTCCGTCCATCTGCGTGTCTTTACACAGGCCTGTGCGGGTTGCAGTATGCAGGTACTGGCAGTCGATGCGGCTTGCCGCGTTGGCTTTGATAGCTGTCTGCGACAGCTGTCCGCAGGTGTGTGTGTGTCTGCTAGATGTACATATGTCATGCGGGCGTGCCGGAGTCGCTCCCGCGGCTCCGCCCTGCCTCAGACCCGTTCTGCGGATCTGAGGAGCCGGCCGGCAGGGCGGTCGGCAACATTTTTAGAGGTACTATCACTTTTGATCACTCGGTGTGTCGTTTTACAAAATTTCTAAATTTAAAGTTTAACCTTAAAGATATTCCAAAGACTCGACACACCGTCCTTTTATAACGGATGACCTTCCAAGGTCATCACACGGTTTTGGACCACCTCGGTCAAAATTTTAGCTTGTTTATGAGGGTTTATTCAAAATTGCAAAGCGCGTTATAGTTTACTCCGTAAGTCCGGGGGTAGTTCCCCATTCTTCCAAAAGGGACTCTTAAAGTCCTAGTGTTTGCGCCGTGACTTCCGGGCGTTGCCATCTTGCCTTCTTCCGGCCCCCGCCATGCGAAGCCTTCGTCGGGTTTCGAGCATTTTGGGCGCGGGCGGAACATGTTGGGGACCTTGTTTTGACACGCTCGGTTCGAGCGTGCGTTGCCACAGCGACGCATTGTAATTTACGCTCCAGTAAACTATAACAATGGATCGATTAGACCTCGCGTGCGCCCTACAGCTTGTGGTGTATTATATATACACTGGAAGCGACTCGATCGAGGAGATTGTCCAAGAGAGAGTGAACAGGACGCACGCAAGGCTCGCCATGAGCTTTGCGTTCCCTGGTCAGGAGTAGTGGGCTCTTAGAGCCCTGGGGACGATTTCCATGGGGAGGCCCGGGCTGGGAGAGACAAGTTGCTGACTCGGGGGCGTACGCCCTGTGGATCGCCAGTTCTCTCCCTTCCCGGGACGTGTGACAGAGGCTCTGGCCAGCATGTCGGGCTGTACGGGGTTCCGTCCCCGAGGCAGACCGCGGCTCGCCAGGCCCCGCCAGTTAACACCGTAGGGATGAACTAGTTTCTGAACGGTGTCCGTAGGCCTGGGAGTGTCGGGTGGGCTGTTACCTGGTTACCGTTAATGCTGAAGTAGTTACCGTGTCCGCCGCGACCTCCGGTGAGCGGCCCTGCCGCAAGGATCCGGAGTAGCGGATGCGCGTCCGCAAGGACTCGGATGAGAGAGGACTATCCTCGAGGATCCCGAAGAGCGGACGATAGTCAATAACTTTACATCTCGTTTATAAATCTTCTTTAATTCCTTCACTATTTTAGAGACACGTCTTCACTCTCTAAATCTCTCAAACTCGACTCCGAAAAGCGCGAGGACTTTTTCATGGGTGTCTGGTTTTTCCCGCGTCGTGGAACAGGAGTTCATGTGATTTGCTGAATGTGATGTAACGTCTGTGTGGGCGTGGTTAAGTGTCTGGAAATGTTGTGATTGGTGGTGTGTTCTGCATGACGTCATTTTTGGAGTTGTTTACATGTCTTGGACGGTGTGCGTCGGTTCTCGTGAGTACGAAGTCATGTGATGAATCTGTGCCGTGTATGTCGAGTGGGATAAAGTGTAAGGGAGGGTTTCGGGCCGCTAACAGTCATAAATATTCTACATAACTTTGCAGTTGGTATAACAGAAAAGATAACTGGATATAATGGGGGTTTTTTTCGTGAAAATTTGGCAAATGAAATCATATAAATGCCGCAGATAGATTGCTACAACAGGGTTCGGTGGCTTTCGAATACTAGTAAGCACACGCAACCGAATATAATCAATCATCGATCAGTTGGTGGTAACCGATTGTAACTGATGATTGAAAGTGAAATTGCAACGGATTTCCATCACTACACCACTAGTTTCCTGGGGTCACACCTTGTTCCGAGACGACATGTCTCAGGAAGGCTACCTTCTTCTGAAATAATTCACATTTGATTGGTTTCAGCTTCAATCCCACCTGCCACAATCGTTCAAATACCAGTTGGAGGATGGCCAGCACATCGGGCAAGTCAGTCGCGGTGTAGAAGACGTCATCCAAATAGACGAGGCAGCGCCTCCATTGGATACCCTGCATAGCCATTTCCATCAACCTCTCAAACATCGTCGGTGCTGTATAGTCAATCCAAACAGCATCACATTAAATTCATATACATGCAGGCCAGATCTCGTGGCAAAAGCCGTCTTCATCCTGTCCTTCAGGTCCATCTCTACCTGTCAGTACCCACTGGCCAAATCGATCCTGAGTAATCGATACACATTCGCCCGAGTGACCTTGTTCAGCTTCCTGTAGTCTACGCAGAAGCGTATGGTTCCCTCCTTACAAGGAGGCCCTTTGGCTCGGCGTATGCGCTTTGGACACTATGGCTCATCCCTGAGGTGGTACATACAGGCTCTGGCAGTCCACCGGAATAACACTGAGGGGTTATAGCCCCTCGTTGGACAGTCGGTGACCCCGGCCAGAAACACGCCCATGTGCTTGTGTAGGCCTACTGAGAGTCGCATTCATGGCTCTTGGTTTGGGTTATTCTGGGCTACATGACTGTTTGCACTAACTCATACCATGTATGAGACCAGGCACAGCTTCCGTGATATTATTTATGAAACCATTTAATTCTCGGTTCATCATCCATGAGTATGTGTGTTCTAGCCAAGTTTTAGGTCAGAGGATTGTATTGTCTTGGTGATTTTGTTACCCTTACTTTCAATCAGTCCTTAATTGTCGATCCAAGTGAATGCGCGACATAGACCGTAACTCATGTACAGTTTCTCAAATCAGCATGCTTGAATACACACCGTGATCAAGTGAACGAGGCCCCGTTACTAAAAATAGACTTTCATGTTTCAGTGGGGTTTCCTCAATTAAAATCCAAGTAACTTGCTGTTGTTCTTTGAACTCAGTCTTCGAATAATTCAATTGGAATATATTACTTATTATGAGTCAAATGCAATATATCCAAACTCATTTTTTCTGCATATTTACAATTTAATATGTGTACGAATGTTCGTATACAGTGTCCCGAGAGGCTCGTTTATTTTCCGAGGAATCCCGATCTTGATATGACGTCACATCCCTTCTGAGTGACAACAAAGTTGGGGAACACGAGTTGGCTAGAAAGAATTTGTTCGTGTTTTCGATACGAAATATGCGGATGGACCAGCGATCGGATCAATTTGGAATAAAGATGAATGTCTAGTATATCTAATTCCAGCATCGCTTAGAGCAATTCACTTTGCAAGATGCAGAATTCGGCGCCACTTAACCCCGTCAGTGGCGGGCATTTAGCCGCGGCGCCATCTTGGACAGTTGGTCTTTCGACGGGGGTGATAATATCCAAACCTCAAACCACCCAGAATAGTAGCAGTGGAAGCATGTCACTGCCCCACGCCACCAACCAAAGTTCGCCAAATCATCAGCGCCCGTTAATCCAAGAAGGTACATTTCGCAATAGTTCTTTGCCACGTCAAAACTTTCTCGAGTAATGTATGTAAATAGACGTCACATAAAGATAAACTCATTTTCGTCAACTTGAAATTGGTTTCAAGGCATTTTGATGATCATGTCATCAATTGATGTGTCTCTGATATCATTCAATCTTTGCATTATGCTGCCTTAGTTTTCAACACAGGAATAGGTTCAATACAGCACTGCACGGGGCAGTTCCTCTGGGGTACAGGTGATAAAGCCGCCAAAGTGATCAGGCCTCCATCAAACTACAGGTTAAGTGATGGATGGTGAGTGTTATGACACTCCTGCATACGGGTATGATAATATGCGGCCTGATCGCTTTGGCGGCCTTATCGCTTGGTAACCGTTCCTCTCAGCAGAAATTCCACAATCTAGATTTACGTACAACACGATGTCCAGAACAGTACCGCTACACATACCCTAAAAAATCATATCGACATTTAACTAATTATTTAATTTATTGTTAATTATTTTGCACAACTATAAAAACTACCGTATTGGTCCTAATAGTGGCACGCGCCCTGATAGTAGAGCGCCCCCCTCTTTTCCCCAAAAATGTTCGATTTTTGTAACCTTGTAACTCACTTCATATCTTTCTAATAAATTCATGGAGTGTTCAAATCCACATATTTATGTTATTTGAAGCATAATAAAGTGGACTGAAGGCTATAGGTATATTATTCTGTGAGTTTCTTAAACTTGACCTCAAGGTTGACCTCATATTTGCGTGCGCCACTGCAGGAGGTCTTGCTTTGGCTCGCCGTGCTACTATTACATGTATTAGGACCAATACGGTAGATCTACCGAGGTTTCCATTATCCATTACTGTATTGGTCCTAATAGTGTCATGTGCCCTTATAGTAGAGCATCCCCCTCTTTTATAAGTTATACCATTGATTTTACCACAATAATAAGGTTATGAATCTGAAATTGTATGGAAGAGAGAAGTTTTGTTGTTCGTTTTTCAGCTATTGGGTAAGGCGCCACTTGAATCTTGTATCTTTTGGCCGAAATCAAAACATGTGATACGAGCCATCCGTCCTAAATTCGCCGCATCCCTAAGTTCGCCAACTGCATATTAGCATCGCATAGAACCTGTCTTTGTGAAAAACAAAATGATGGTAAATAGTCCTGATACCGGACTATCGAATAACGATTTTAATGGGTGTTTTGAAGGACATAAAAGAGCCCAAAAATGCTGTTGGCGAATTTGGGAATGCGGCGAATTTAGGACGGATGGCTCGAACTTAGTTTTTAGCAAAAAAAGCTGTGAATGGCTTTTGCAATTTGGCCACCTGCAAATGTTTACTGGTATGATATCTACATCATTGTATATAGCAGGTAGATATTCTCATTGATCAGCCAAAAAACCCTGGTGGCCAGTTTTTATCCATCTTTCTGATTATAAATATTGGGTAAATGCTGATTTATGATCAGGTATAAGGTTTGTTGAGACTAGATTTCCTTACAACATTTGCTGCTCTACTGACTTTATTAAGGCATTTCAGCAGAAATGCCTTTATGGTTTTGTCAAAAAAAATTTTTTTCTTTTTTTTTTTTTTTTTTTCTTTTTTTTTTTTTTTTTCTTTTTTTTTCACTTTTTGGTTTCCGCACGATAACTTCAGTTTGCCTCGATGTATCTTCGCCAAATTTTCACTGCTGGTCAGAAATGTTGTGTGGAAGAAGCCTATTGTTTTTGAGCCGGCTCCGGGGTCCGTGAGGTCCGTGAGGATGAAATCAATGTTTCTGGTTTCCGCACGATAACTCAAAAAGTGTTATGGCAATGACTGTGGAACTTTGCATGGAGGTTCATATATCACCAGGGAAGAAGCCTATTGATTTTGAGGCCGATTCGTCAAACGACCTTTGACCTAGGGCTCGAAATAATTTTAGCTGAGTCATCCTTGAGGCTCTCATGCATATCTCGGAAATGGTGCGTCGTAGAGCGAAACAGACGTTATTTTCAGACTCATCATCCTAGACAAACATGTCTAAGGGGTATTATGGATGACCTTTGACCTTGACCTTAAATTTTTTCGCTGAGTCGGCATTTTTCGTTTATGTCGATATCTCGGAAACGGTGCGTCGTAGAGCGAAACGGACATTATTTTCGGACTCGTCGCCCTAGACAAACATGTCTTAGGGGTATTATGGATGACCTTTGACCTTGACCTTAATTTTTTTTGGTGAGTCGGCATTTTTTGTATTCGTCGATATCTCGGAAACGGTGCGTCGTAGAGCGAAACGGACGTTATTTTCAGACTCGTCGCCCTAGACAAACATGTCTTAAGGGTATTATGGATGACCTTTGACCTTGACCTTAAATTTTTTCGCTGAGTCAGCATTTTTCGTTTTCGTCGATATCTCGGAAACGGTGCGTCATAGAGCGAAACGGACGTTATTTTCGGACTAGTCGCCCTAGACAAATAGTCTTAAGGATATTATTGATGACCATTGACCTTGACCTTAAATTTTTCAGCTGAGTCGGCATTTTTCGTTTTCGTCGATATCTCGGAAACGGTGCGTCATAGAGCGAAACGGACGTTATTTTCGGACTCGTCGCCGTAGACAAACATGTCTTAAGGGTATTATGGATGACCTTTGACCTTGACCTTAAATTTTTTCCCTGAGTCGGCATTTTTCGTTTTCGTCGATATCTCGGAAATGGTACGTCGTACAGCGAAACAGATGTTATTTTTGGACTCGTCGCCCCAGACAAACATGTATATAGGGTATTATGGATGACCTTTGACCTTCAATTTTTTTCGCTGAGTCGGCATTTTTCGTTTTCGTCGATATCTCGGAAACGGTGCGTCGTAGAGCGAAACGGACGTTATTTTCAGACTCGTCGCCCTAGACAAACATGTCTTAGGGGTATTATGGATGACCTTTGACCTTGACCTTAAATTTTTTCGCTGAGTCGGCATTTTTCGTTTTCGTCGATATCTCGGAAACGGTGCGTCGTAGAGCGAAACAGACGTTATTTTCGGACTCGTCGCCCTAGACAAACATGTCTTAGGGGTATTATGGATGACCTTTGACCTTGACTTTAAATTTTTTCGCTGAGTCGGCATTTTTCGTTTTCGTCGATATCTCGGAAATGGTGTGTCGTAGAGCGAAACGGATGTTATTTTCGGACTCGTCGCCCTAGACAAACATGTACATAGGGTATGATGGATGACCTTTGACCTTGACCTTAAATTTTTTCGCTGAGTCGGCATTTTTCGTTTCTGTCGATATCTCGGAAACGGTCTCATTGGGAACTTATCATGTCAGCATTTTGTTTTTTTCATGCTTCACCCTGAAATGCCTCCAAGGCCTTTAGGCCTTGACGTCTAGTTGTGAACTTGTTTTCGGACCAGGTGGCAGTGGGGTTTCAATAGATACGTTTGCTTTGGACGCCAGAAAAAGAGAGCTATTGGAAGCAAGATTTATTGACCGGGTGAGCTAAACTTTACTGAATATTCACAAATTAACAATAGCAATATACAGCTCAAGACTAGCAAATATTCTTGTGATAAAATATTGTAGAATACAGTTTAAATTTACCTTTTCGTTGTTTTTTTTTTTAGAATTACGGTCATGACCAGTCACAGCCACAGTTGATGCCTCCTCACATCCAACAACAAGACTCCAACCTGAGCACAGGATCGCAGAACAGTGGCGGTAGCAACGATCATCTGAGACTCCAGTACACGTTGACTCCCCAACCCTCGAGTGAACCGGTCCCAACCAGTGGGGTGGGTACAAAGATTACCTTGTGTCAAAACTATTACCAGTACATGGTCAAATTTCCAAAAGTAACTACACACACAAAATTACTCTTTGTTTTTTTTTTTCATATGAAAATCTTCAATATGAAAATATAAGCACAAAGTTTTCAGTTGATATAGTTGTTGTTTTCTATTGGTAGGTGACTCCGGAGAAGTCTCGTACGCCATCTGGTGGAGAACGTAAACGTAAGCGTAAACAGCCGGCTGACCACAACGACACGAGTGGTGAGTGGGACTTTTTGGACCGGTCTTTATTAAACCTTAGTTATATCAGCAGTTCCTGTCAATAAAACCTTTATATCAATCAGACACATCCATCAGTTATTGAGCACCACGTTTTTAGAGCCCTTTGGCTGCTATACTACTATTCTATAAAGTACCTCACATAGCTTGTAGTGAATAGTCTGTATTTGTTATGTGCCACAGTTGCGATTTCCCCAGGTCATGGAAAAGCTAGTCGAGCTGATGGCAACCCAAAGAAAATATCAGAATATTTCAAGGTTTGTAGTTGCTAATCAAGTGAATCAATGTCACTTAGATTTGTTGATTTTAAGAATTTTCCATTTTGTTTATTTATTAAGCAGAGTTTCATTTAGTAGTTGATAAATCAATGACATGAAATAATGTTGCAGTATCCACAATCACCACAGCAAAACCAAAGTGTCGGGGTGTCCTCTGGTGCTTTCTCAGCAAACAGCTCGCAGAATCACATGGAATACGTACCCGCCAGCCCGAGTTCTACGCCTGTAGCTTTCCCCAACAACTCCATCCCGCCTCACGTCACAATACAACAGTCACAGTTCACACAGGTAACTATTACAGACAGAATTCGTCCACGACAAAACCTTAGTGACAGGCCCAGATTTATAAACTGCCAAATGATTAAAATTGAAATTAAAATTGAGAATATATGTATTGTTGGACATTGTGTGAGTTTCATGCTTTATCTTTGACTCCCACAGACAGAGATGACGAGTATGGAATTGCAGAATATGCAAGCCAAGTCAGCATCTGATTTGTCTAAAAAAGACACACAAATCACAGACTTGGAAAGGGTGGGTATCACACATATGTCATATGTCACAGTTTTCTGTGCTTTCTGAAATAAAGTGATATACTTGTTAAACATCGACCTGTTAAACATATACGTTTCAGTATTTGTGTTGTGTCAGCCTGTTTGTATGAGATTACATATTCCTTTCACTAACATCTTCTTTGATCACTTCCAGGAAAAAGAAGAAATACGACGACAAGTCGCGGCCCAACAGAAACTGATAGAGAAGCACAAGGAGATGAATAACAAGTGTAGCAGTATGATCAAAGTCCTGCTCATAGAAAAAGTCAGTTATACGCATGTTGTAAAACTTGAGAATTTGTGAAATGCTGGAAGTGAGAGTATACAGACAATCTGAACTGGTCGTCTTTGCAGAGTAATTTGGAGCGGAAGACAGCACGACAGAAGTGTATGGAAAACCGGTTACGACTTGGACAGTTTGTGACGCAGCGTCAAGGAGCCACATTTGTGGAGAACTGGGTGGATGGCTACGCGTTCACGGACCTTCTCAAGTACGTATGGCTGGTCGGACTCCTGATTGTATCAGCAGAGAACGATATCACGCGAGCCAGAAACTCACTAAGAGAAAGACATTGAAGTCTTTGTTTATATCACAGACAGCAGGAGCGGATCGGTCAAGAACGTGAAGAGATCGAGAGGCAGAGAAAGGTCCTCAGCAAACGCAAGCCCACCGCTAACGAGAAAAAACCCAAGGCCACTCGGGAAACTGATGGCTTCCTCAAACCCCCGGAGAAAATGTGAGTACATGTATTGTGTTCTTTGTATTGTTTGAGATCCCAACATGACCAATAGATGGTGGTTCAGTGCATGTATGTGAAAGCAAAGTTGCATATCAAGCTAAACTAAGTGTTGAGATTTAGTGTTCGCATGTTGTCTTTGCAGCTTGTCGCTGTCCGCGTATTACGAGCAGGATGAGATTCTCAAGCTACGACAGGTCAGCCTCAAGAAGGAGGACCAGGACCTACAACTGGAGCTCGAGAAACTCGAGAGAGAACGCAACTTGCACATCCGAGAGCTCAAACGCATCCACAACGAGGACAATTCCCGGTACGTGTGGCCACTCGTGACCAGTGCTGGCTCAGCGGTAGTCAATACTGGTTATCTGTACGTGTTAGTGTGCTGGTCATGTGTTTATCTGTAACGATGGTGTTGTTGGGGTTTATCTGATTCAGCACAATTTATAGACAGCATGTGTGCTCAATCTATCGGAGATTATAGAAGATTGTTGTTTGTCAGGTTCAACAACCACCCTGTGCTGAACGACCGGTATTTATTGTTGTGTTTACTTGGTAAAGGCGGCTTCAGTGAAGTTCACAAGGTAATTTCTCACTTCAGTCTCTTGTTCTCATGTTTACCATCAGACTTTCATTACAAGTATTGTGAGTTCTTGTGGTCATGTGTGGTTTTGTGTTCACAGGGCTTTGACTTGAAGGAGCAACGCTATGTCGCCTGTAAAATACACCAGCTCAACAAAGACTGGAAGGACGACAAGAAGGCCAACTATATCAAGTGAGTCAGGACAGACGATAAAACAATGCTTTGAGCTTCGTGGAGTGGTGTTGGAATGCTCTGACTTTACATTATCCTGAGAAATAACCTTGATGTTTCAGACACGCCCTGCGGGAGTACAACATTCACAAGCAACTCGATCATCCTCGGATAGTTCGGCTCTACGATGTCTTCGAAATCGATAACAACTCGTCAGTTATCTTATAGTTCAACCTCCAATTTAACATTTAAAAATTTTAGAAAAGTTCTAAAAAAGTAAATTTCTAAAATTCTTAGAGGTCATTAAGTTTTTGTGTACTGTTCAGAATGAGTCATGAACTCAATATGTACGTTGTTCGCCTGTTGTTTTTGGCTAGGTTCTGTACGGTGCTGGAGTACTGTGAGGGAAACGACCTGGACTTCTACTTGAAACAGAACAAGTCGATTCCAGAGAAGGAAGCTCGAAGCATCATGGTCCAAACCGTGCGAGCGCTTAAATACTTGAACGAAATCAAGCCTCCTGTGATTCACTACGACCTTAAACCTGGTGAGAGAATCGCTTCCTGAAATCCTTTGTTGCAAATGAACTTCGCAAATCATAATGTTCATGAAATTAAAACTCAGGTAGGAATGTGTGACGTTGGTTGTTTCGTGCCGCAGGTAACATTCTACTCGGGAGCGGCAGTGTGAGCGGGGAAATCAAGATCACGGACTTCGGGCTCAGCAAGATCATGGACGACGATAATTACAGCCCTGAGTACGGCATGGATCTCACCTCACAGGGAGCTGGCACTTACTGGTACGTCCTGGTGTATCTCCTGGTGTGCGCCCTGGTGTATCTCCTGGTGTGCGCCCTGGTGTATCTCCTGGTGTACACCCTGGTGTATCTTCTGGTGTGCGCCCTGGTGTATCTCCTGGTGTACACCCTGGTGTATCTCCTGGCGTAGTTCTGGTGTATCTCCTGGTGTACGTCCTGGTGTACGCCCTGGTGTATCTCCTGGTGTGCGCCCTGGTGTATCTCCTGGTGTACGCCCTGGTGTATCTCCTGGTGTACGTCCTGGTGTATCTCCTGGTGTACGCCCTGGTGTATCTCCTGGTGTACGCCCTGGTGTATCTCATGGTGTACGTTCTGGTGTATCTCCTGGTGTATCTCCTGGAGTACGTCCTGGTGTATCTCCTGGTGCATCTCCTGGTGTACGCCCTGATGTATCTCCTGGTGTATCTCCTGGTGCATCTCCTGGTGTACGCCCTGGTGTATCTCCTGGTGTACGTCCTGGTGTATCTCCTGGAGTACGTCCTGGTGTATCTCCAGCTGTATCTCCTGGTGCATCTCCTGGTGTACGCCCTGGTGTATCTCCTGGTGTATGTTCTGGTGTATGTCCTGGTGTACGTCCTGGTGTATCTCCTGGTGTGCGCCCTGGTGTACGTCCTGGTGTATGTTCTGGTGTACGTCCTGGTGCATCTCCTGGTGTATGCCCAGGTGTATCTCCTGGTGTACGTCCTGGTGCATCTCCTGGTGTACGTCATGGTTTATCTCCTGGTGTACGCCCTGGTGTATCTCCTGATGTACGTCCTGGTGTATCGCCTGGTGTGCGTTCTGGTGTATCTCCTGGTGTACGTCCTGGTGTATCTCCTGGTGTATCTTCTGGTGTCCGTTCTGGTGTGCGTTCTGGTGTATCTCCATGCATTTGTGTATATCTTGGTGTATGCCTTGGTTCATGCCTGGTGTATGCTTTGGGTTATGCCCAGTGTACGCCTTGGTTTATGCCCGTTGTATGCCTTGGTTTATGCCTGGTGTATGCCTTGGTTTATGCCCGGTGTACGCCTTGGTTTATGCTGGTGTATGCCTTGGTTTATGCCCAGTGTTTGCCTTGGTTTATGCCCGGTGTATGCCTTGGTTGATGCCCGGTGTATGCCTTGGATTATGCCCAGTGTACGCCTTGGTATATGCCCGGTGTATGCCTTGGTTTATGCCCGGTGTATGCCTTGGTTTATGCCCGGTGTTTGCCTTGGTTTATGTCCAGTGTTTGCCTTGGTTGATGCCCGGTGTATGCCTTGGATTATGCCCAGTGTACGCCTTGGTTTATGCCCGGTGTATGCCTTGGTTTATGCCCGGTGTATGCCTTGGTTTTGCCCAGTGTATGCCTTGGTGTATGCCTGGTGTATACCTTGGTTTATGCCTGGTGTATGCCTTGGTTTATGCCCAGTGTATGCTTTGGGTCATGCCCAGTGTACGCCTTGGTTTATGCCCGGTGTATGCCTTGGTTTATGCCCGGTGTATGCCTTGGTTTATGCCCGGTGTATGCCTTGGTGTATGCCTGGTGTATACCTTGGTTTATGCCTGGTGTATGCCTTGGTTTATGCCCAGTGTATGCTTTGGGTCATGCCCAGTGTATGCCTTGGTGTATGTTTTGTTAACAATTACAGTTTAGATATTTAGATTGAAATATGCTCTAGCAACATAGCATTGGTTTATACTAATAGGTTGTAGTACTGGTATGAAATTGTTCTTGCCTGGGCCTGGATAATCATTAACAAGATATGTCATTAATTGTTTTCTCCAGGTATCTGCCTCCAGAATGCTTTGTTGTCGGTAAAACTCCGCCCAAGATATCTTCCAAAGTCGATGTGTGGTCAGTGGGGGTGATATTCTACCAGTGTATATATGGCAAAAAGGTTTGTAGTCTATATTAATGTTTATTTCGCATACTATAAACACTTTTATTTTCACGAGATATTTGCAGTTGTTGTGATATGTACTGTATCATGTGCCGCTATTTCATGTGCCATGACGCATGCCGTTATGTGCTGATCAAGCTGATCAATGCGTTTCATCCTGCAGCCGTTTGGTAACAATCTGTCACAAGCTGCGATCCTTGAGGAGAACACAATTCTGAAGGCCACGGACGTCGCATTTCCCAACAAGCCGCAAATTAGTCAAGAGGCAAAGGTTAGTCTTATCAAACAGCAGGCGACTTGCGAACACTCAGTAATTACGGTTCCTTCATCAGATGACAATCGTGATTTGTCAGAAACGAGAGAACTGCTATAGCAACATTGTAAGTGTTACTGATCATAAACTTTTAAAACCAGTCTCTTTCCACATGATGAGTCTTGAATTTGTGTGATTCGCAGAACTTTATTCGGAAGTGTCTGACGTACAGAAAAGAAGATCGTCCAGATGTTCTAAAACTTTCCCACGACGACTATCTAAAACCACCAACGCTGAAAAACAAGTGAGTATTCGATCAGACATAAAGTCTGACTGATCGTACAGCAACTGTACCATTCCCTCAGTGCAGTGCTTGTGGAGAGCTATTTGATGGCACTGAAAGTGTTGAGATTTGCCTGTGTAAAACATCTCATCATCCATGTTTGCATTTACTTCTATACTGTGTGTGATTTGATTGAGCGTGAAGATCACTGGTCAAGTTACTCTATCAGTAGGTGTCAACTATGTCCAGCCTTGGAGACTTGTGTGTTTCACACAGTCATTTACAGCAGATTATCAAATTGAATGATGGACATATATTTGAAGCCAGTCTAACAGGTCTTAGGACATACATATTGGTTCATTCATGGGTCTGTTTGTGTGTATCACAAGTAAGTGTATCCTGGATGTTATCTGGTACGAATGGCAAGGTTCAACTGTCCATATTTGTGTTGTAGAATACTGACGAATGTTATCTGGTACGAGTGGCAAGGTTTGACTGTCAATATTTGTGTTGTAGAATACTGAGGGATGTTATCTGGTACGAGTAGCAAGGTTCAACTGTCCATATTTGTGTTGTAGAATACTGACGAATGTTATCTGGTACTAGTGGCAAGGTTTGACTGTCCATATTTTTGTTGAAGAATACTGACGGATGTTATCTGGTACGAGTGGCAAGGTTTAACTGTCAGTATTTGTGTTGTAGAATACTGACGAATGTTATCTGGTACGAGTGGCAAGGTTTGACTGTCCATATTTTTGTTGTAGAATACTGACGGATGTTATCTGGTACAAGTGGCAAGGTTTGACTGTCAATATTTGTGTTGTAGAATACTGACGGATGTTATCTGGTACGAGTGGCTAGGTTTGACTGTCAATATTTGTGTTGTAGAATACTGACGGATGTTATCTGGTACGAGTGGCAAGGTTCAACTGTCCATATTTGTGTTGTAGAATACTGACGGATGTTATCTGGTACAAGTGGCAAGGTTTGACTGTCCATATTTGTGTTGTAGAATACTGATGTTATCTGGTAAGAGTGGCAAGGTTTGACTGTCAATATTTGTGTTGTAGAATACTGACGAATGTTATCTGGTACGAGTGGCAAGGTTTGACTGTCCATATTTGTGTTGTAGAATACTGACGGATGTTATCTGGTACGAGTGGCAAGGTTTAACTGTCAATATTTGTGTTGTAGAATACTGACGGATGTTATCTGGTACGAGTGGCAAGGTTTGACTGTCCATATTTGTGTTGTAGAATACTGACGGATGTTATCTGGTACGAGTGGCAAGGTTTAACTGTCAATATTTGTGTTGTAGAATACTGACGGATGTTATCTGGTACGAGTGGCAAGGTTTGACTGTCCATATTTGTGTTGTAGAATACTGACGGATGTTATCTGGTACGAGTGGCAAGGTTTAACTGTCAATATTTGTGTTGTAGAATACTGACGGATGTTATCTGGTACGAGTGGCAAGGTTTAACTGTCAATATTTGTGTTGTAGAATACTGATGTTATCTGGTAAGAGTGGCAAGGTTTGACTGTCAATATTTGTGTTGTAGAATACTGACGAATGTTATCTGGTACGAGTGGCAAGGTTTGACTGTCCATATTTGTGTTGTAGAATACTGACGGATGTTATCTGGTACGAGTGGCAAGGTTTAACTGTCAATATTTGTGTTGTAGAATACTGACGGATGTTATCTGGTACGAGTGGCAAGGTTTGACTGTCCATATTTGTGTTGTAGAATACTGATGGATGTTATCTGGTACAAGTGGCAAGGTTTGACTGTCAATATTTGTGTTGTAGAATACTGACGGATGTTATCTGGTAAGAGTGGCAAGGTTTGACTGTCAATATTTTTGTTGTAGAATACTGATGGATGTTATCTGGTACGAGTGGCTAAGTTTGACTGTCCATATTTGTGTTGTAGAATACTGACGAATGTTATCTGGTACGAGTGGCAAGGTTTAACTGTCAATATTTGTGTTGTAGAATACTGACGGATGTTATCTGGTAAGAGTGGCAAGGTTTGACTGTCCATATTTGTGTTGTAGAATACTGACGGATGTTATCTGGTACGAGTGGCTAGGTTTGACTGTCCATATTTGTGTTGTAGAATACTGATGTTATCTGGTAAGAGTGGCAAGGTTTAACTGTCAATATTTGTGTTGTAGAATACTGACGGATGTTATCTGGTAAGAGTGGCAAGGTTTAACTGTCAATATTTGTGTTGTAGAATACTGACGGATGTTATCTGGTAAGAGTGGCAAAGTTTGACTGTCCATATTTGTGTTGTAGAATACTGACGGATGTTATCTGGTACGAGTGGCTAGGTTTGACTGTCCATATTTGTGTTGTAGAATACTGATGTTATCTGGTAAGAGTGGCAAGGTTTGACTGTCCATATTTGTGTTGTAGAATACTGACGGATGTTATCTGGTACGAGTGGCTAGGTTTGACTGTCCATATTTGTGAGGTAGAATTCTGACGGATGTTTTTGTTGACAGAATGTGGAGTCCGGAGTCGCCAGGCCCAGGACTTAGTGGTCTGCCGAACTCTCAAGGCTCCAAATGGTAGGCTGTCCACTCCTCCCTCAGCCAGCTGTGCACTTACAGCGCTTACATTCGTACACAAACAGTGTTTGCAATGGAATGTTGTGTTGTAGATCACTGTCTTCTCGTTTTCTTGATGCTTCCTTTCTCTGTGAATGTGCAAGATTCCCTCGAGCCGAACTGAACTGAAATCAAATATTCTGTTTGATATTTGAAACCGAACTGAACTGAAATCAAATATTCTTCCAGACAAGTTTGGAACATTACATGTTTGTATTCTGTTCTCACAGTACCGTTCGTGTGCTGGTGTCTGTGACACCGTGTCCTCGTGTCTCATCAACATGTCTTACATACAGTCATTGTCTACGTCTCCTGCATCTGGTCTGATGATGTAAACAAGCATATAATGTGCTGGACACATGTGCTAGAAGATTGTGGTGACATTAACATGACTGATGATCTTGTTTGTTGTTCCAGACAACCCCTGACAGACGGAGGGACCACAAACACCGCTGCCATGGCAACCACACCGAGCACTCCTTCCTTCGGGGATTCTGTGATTCAGATTCTGAAGTAACCCGACCTCACACTGATCCGCCGCCAACAGACGACATCCAGGCCACAACAAGACGCGCTGTCTACCGCGGGAACCTTTATGTTCTTGTCATGGCGACCTGATGGGTTCAATACTTCAGTGTTGATGTGGAGGCAATGTTTAATGTTAAATCTAAACTTTGCCCAGCAAAGAGACTGGAACAGTGTTGAGTGCAAAAGCTGTTTATAAAGCGCAGAAAGAGGACTGATGTAAACAGACTTTCAAACACACTGGGCAAAGCTTTGTTTTACATGTCGCATGATGAAGGTCATGTGATCAGGATCATGTGATCAACTGTGCCCTAGCGGCTGTCAACTTGCTATAGAAGTCTAGACCTGTTACTTGTTAAACCTGCATCATGGAGTTGTTCACTAAAGTTCATGTGGCCAGTGTCCACCTGATGTTTGCATCCTTTCCATACATCCTTTCCATGCTTTGTTTTCCCTTATGTTTATGTTGGAACTCCCTCCTCCTGGATAGCTCCGTCTTCAGAGTCATCTCGCAGACCTAACAACTTGGATGTCAACCCAGGGATGTCACGGGACTTCACAATCTAGATCGGAGGCCCAGGGATGTCACAGGACCTCGCAGACCTCACAATCTGGATCGGAGGCCGAGGGATGTCACGGGACCTCACATGCCTCACAATTTGGATCGGAGGCCGAGGGATGTCACGGGACCTCACATGCCTCACAATCTGGATCGGAGGCCGAGGGATGTCACGGGATCTCACAATCTGGATCGGAGGCCCAGGGATGTCACTGGACCTCACAATCTGGATCGGAGGCCGAGGGATGTCACGGGACCTCACAATCTCGATCGGAGGCCCAGGGATGTCATGGGACCTCACATAACTCACAATCTGGATCAGAGGCCCAGGGATGTCACAGGACCTTGCACGCCTCACAATCTGGATTGGAGGCCGAGGGATGTCACGGGACCTCGCAGACCTCACAATCTGGATCGGAGGCCCAGGGATGTCACAGGACCTCACAATCTGGATCGGAGGCCCAGGGATGTCACAGGACCTCACATATCTCACAATCTGGATCGGAGGCCCAGGGAGACTCCAGAGCTGTGAACCATCCTAGTATCTCCACCAGCATGGGCATTGTCAGACCACGTCATCAAAAAACCCTCCGCCTTCTCACCGTATCTGGTCATAATGCTGGATATTTTAGTTTGCACATATTTATTTCAAGGCGTTCTCAAGACTGTCTTGTGTGTCTTGAAGCACTCAAATGTTTTTATCTTTATTTATAGAGCCAGTGTTTTAAATATCAATTCTTTTTAATGTCAAGTAGAATCCAAATTACCTGTGTGACATGAATTAAGTGCCAATTTGAATTTTGGAATATAATTCAAAGGTTCAAGCTGTTACAGTGAAGTGAATGCTTGTGGTTGCGTGTTACTGAGTAAGCCTACATCAAGACAAGCTGCTTGTTGTTTGAACAATGGTAATATAATTGACTGGGAACTATGCAAGACTACATTGGTAACAATAAATCTGTCCTGTTGATTGCTAGAAGTTCACTTGTTCCTTCATCTGCTGGGTCATGATTTCTGTGGGGGGTCTGGGATTGGGGGGGGGGGGGGGGGGCAGTGTAGGGTCCGGGGGGCACCTGGGGCAGGGTCCATGGGGGTCTGGGATTGGGGGGGCAGTGTAGGGTCCGGGGGGCACCTGGGGCAGGGTCCAGGGGGGTCTGAGGGCTTGCTGTATTGAATGACATGTGTGCGATTGTTGTATGCTTTCAGTTGTTGATTTATCATCGTAAGGTCATCTGTATAATTCACTCATGTATGTTTTGTACATATTTGTTTGCGAGTGTGCTGATCGTGGTACAAAAGGTTGTCACTATTGTTCAATACGGAAAGCCTTACTTGTCAAAATACATGCCCTGTTATGTATGAAGACCTTGTGTGTGCTTGATTTAATTCACTTGTTTACCCTATAAGTTATGGTGCAGTGTGTCAAAACTACGAACCCCTGATCACGTCTAGATGATTATTCATGAATTCATGGTGAAGGAAATATATCACGGCCCTTGTGAATTCTGGTGCTAAAAGTTTGAGCCACTCTGAGATCCATGTTCTTTAATCTGTTCTAGGCTGGTGAATTCAACGAGTGGACTCGTAGATCCATGTTTTATAATCTCTTCTAGGCTGGTGAACTCCACAAGCGGAAGCACTCGCACATATTTGATTGTGATATGTTTTGTTGGATTTTTGAGTTGTTGATAGTTTTTACTTTAGTGTCACACGGTTCTCTCTCCCTGATCTCTGTGTTGATCATGTAGCAAGCTGGAAGCAAGTTCTCTAATTCGTTACATAATTGTTACATGTTGCTGTAGTACAAAAATCATGATCATTGCACAGCGTGTCAGATTTTGTGTTAAAAGAATCCATGATTAGCATGCTGTAATCTCTGGGTGAGCAACCTGCCGGTATATTTATTGTGTAGACACGAAAGGACTTTGTCTGTCCGTATGTATGTTTGCGCAGAAAAGTGTGTTGTATGCACGATTGCATCAGTAACTCAATCAGTCAGACACTGGAGCATGACAAGTTATAATGATCCGTAATAATCTATGTTATGCTTCAATAAATTTGAAATTTTAAAACTGAACTTTCAAGCCTTTCAATTTGTGTAAATGTTTATTACAGGTAATATACAGGTATACACAAGGCATGTACATATACTAACGCATCTGGAGGTCAAGGCCTGTACTGAAAGCTATAATCAGTGAGTGACTTCAAAACTTTTATACCACAGCTCCGAGACATGGCTGAACAAAATCCTGACAGAGCTGGGAAAGTTCTCCCAACATCCCTGGAACATGATTGTGTATCTTGGGTGACGAGTCTGAAAATAATACATTCAGCTGTATGACGCACTGTTTTTGAGATGAATTTGTCCATAATGAATGAACTAACTGGACCCACCTACAAAGAAGAGTTCCCACATGTAGAACATGTATGTGCGAGAACATTAGAATTTCTTGATTTATCAAGGCATTTTTGACTTACCCTTTCCGCTGCAAAAGTTCAAATAGCAGTCATGCTGAAATTACAAATTTGATGCTAATGTTTGATGAAAAGTGGCCGTTTTGACCTATCAAGGTCATTGAACATGTTGAAGGTCAAATCCAAGGTCATTACAAAATTTTTTCAAAGTAAAAAAAAATTCCTTTTTTTGTGGCTGGACTGACTTGATTTGGGACGAGAATGTTTTTTTTGCCGAATTAACGTAAAATCGAAATGGTCCCCACCCAAATACCGGCGATTCAAGGGCAACGAAATTTATGCATGTCAAAGGTATTATATATCGAGAATCTTATGAAACAAAAACCTCAAAACTAATGAGACAGGTTTTTTGAAAAAGGCCTCCAAAATTCCAAAATTGGCTGTTTATCGTCTAAAATAACCGCCACTTTTAGATTTTATGCTAAATTTCAGAGAGATTCGATTAAAAATTTAGACAAAACCATTAGCACAATCCAGACTAAACTTCCCTCAGGCACCATACAATACTGACTGATACAATGATCAACGAATATTTACAATGAAGAGACATAACCTTTCTCACGATATCACACACTTGATAACATAATCCTGATAACACTGGAGACCAGCGGTATGGGCACCCATCATGGGACGAGAGGGTTGGCTTTACCATAGATCATAACACAGGGATGGATGAATGGGAGTTCATCGGGTGCATGTTGCGGCGCGCAATTTTCGTGCGCAGGTTCTATTCATCACTTCCGGTTTGACCTGTTATAGCATGATGAAGTTGAAGCATGGGAAAGCTGAAGCGCTTCGCATTTGCCATGGTGCCCGTGACAAAGCTGAAGCTTCCGGCTTCGCATTCACCACGGCACGAAACACGTAGCCAGTACTTTCGGCCACAAATACACAGAAAACCGCAATTTCACGCACACTACAGCGGTAAAAAACTGTATCCATATCTACATGTACATCGTTAACTAGGCATACTGGAATCAAACGGCTTTTTTTTTTTTTACCAAATTTCAGACTTCTTTCACAAAAATTAAATTTCTTTTTTTAAAAGATCAGCTCATTATAGTGCTTTAAATTGAGTTCGCATCAAATTTGTGATTTTACTCTTTATGTTAACTGTGATAATTTTTTTTTAGTATTTTTTAACCACAGATCAGAACATGTACAAATAGGCCTACACACACATATTCATCTCGCTTCATAGCATGCACATAGCCTATGTATATTCACATACAGGCCAAGTCATACAATATATGCATAACCAATCACCTAGCTCAAATGTATAAAAATACAAATATGCACACCGGCAATTGCAAACAAACACACAGTCGTCATGCTACCCTAAGAAAGTTGGGTATAAATATTAGAGATAAAATAGGTTCTTATATGTATTTATAAACGTTTCGAGTGGAGCGGATCTTGTGCCGTCAGTGTAGCGATTTTACGATAGATGGTTATTTGGTGCCGTGGTGATTTGTTGTTGTTGTTTATTTTCTCTCGTTGTGTTTATTTTTCATATAGTCTTTTTGTAGTACCTCTCGACTCCACTTAATATTAAATATGCGTACTTAATATTAAATATGCGTATTTAATATTAAATACACGTACATAATATTAAATATGCGTATATAATATTAAATACGTGTATTTATTGTTAAACACACGTACTTAATATTAAATACCAGACAGTTAGATATTTTGTTCTTTTTTGCAGCGCCATGTCGCTCGATATATATCTTGTTTCACGAGACGAACGCAGTAACATAGCCACATCCATTTTTTGCTAATTTAATATTAAGTACGCGTATTTAACATTAAGTATGCATATTTGATATCAAGTACACGTATTTAATATACGCGTATTTAATAATATATACGTGTATTTAATATTAAGTACGTGTATTTAATGTTAAGTACGTATTTAACATGAAGGACGTGCATTTAATTATTTTATTTTCTTTAGATTGTCCTTCTGGAAAAAATAAAAAAAATGAAATCTGAAAAATAAATCTATGGCATATATCAGCCACCGTAACCGCGCCTTTTACATGTAGTTTCTTGCATGTTCGAGAGGTATGAAGGGTACATGTATTTTTTTGATAATCAACACATTTTCATAATGTGAAAAGATATAATATGTAGGCCTACTAGTAATGGCCGTGGAATAATACAATAATGTTGTTCAATACATTGTGTTGAATGAAGAATTACACTTTTTATTAGGGACCTACATTAGAGTGAACACCAGATACGAAGGGATACGGTAATACTGAGCTTCAAGTTTGTCACGCTCACAATGCAAGCTTCACATTCGTCACGACTCTTTCCGAGTTAGCGTTACAACGGTTGGCCGTGACGAAGTTGAGGTGCCTCAGGTTTACCACGGTGATGAATGCGAAGCCGCTTCACAAATATCATGCTTCGCAAATATCACGCGACAGATCTGACAGATGACATGGAAACAGAACACAACACACGGAATGGTTCTTTGTTGCTGTATAGTGGGGTGTTTCACCAACAAATCGGTAAACAGAGGTTTAATTTTCAGTCGTGTTCTACGGGTTAAGGAACCTGAATGGCAGACACAGCTGGTGAAATGTGTGAATAGATCAGACAAGGCCTTCAAGCCTGAAAGGGCTACGATCTGCAGCAGGCATTTTGAGTCATCTTGTTTTCAGGAAATAGGTAGATCTAGACCTACACCATACATGACATCACATTATCAAAATTGCAAATATGTACTAAGTAGTTGTACCTGACCGGGAAGTATTTATGAAAGTGAATTGTTTGGCTGCATGTGGCATTATATATCCATGCCCATGGGCAATCTTAACGAATACGGCTTGAATGGTGTTATAACATTCACAGGCATTTGTCTCATGAGAGGCGTGAGGGCGTGTGTTTGCAATGCAAGCTGGCGAGCCCCCCCCCCCCCCCTCCCGCAAATCCACGCCTGTGCGCCCCTCATGAGAAAAATGCCTTGTGGATAACTTGTGGAGTAAAAACCTGATCTCTTGTTACACCACCAGGCACAACAGGGAAGCATGTATTGAAGAGAGGAAGCCTACCTACTCTACATCTGCCACAGCCATCATGCCAAATTCCAAAGCCACCAGCACGGAAACCACCAGTATATACAATTATGACTTAGATCTAACTTTAAAATATGATTCTATGGGATGTGGATGTGAATGTGATTAATTTCTTTTTTATTTTATTTTTTTGGGTGGGGAGGGGGGGGGGGAGCTCAATTCTAAACATATACACCGAAACACTTTAGAAAATTTTAACATTATCAACCTTAATGAAATATTTATGTTAATTGATATTATGTTTTGTTCAGATGGTTAGGAACCACGATGTCAGTGCTCCTGAACAGAAACCTGCCACTGAAACTATATCTGGGAGGTTATTGTCCGAGAGCAAAAGTATCGCACTAAGAGGATGGTTCATGGCTGAAAAGGAATCTTGCACTGAAATTTTTCAGTATAAGGAAATGAAGGTGCAATCAAGTATTAGTATGTAGTATGAAATCGAATCCATATCACCATATTAATCATACAAATACAAAATCATGATGATAGCAAGAAATGGAGGCTGGTCACATCTAATTAAAGTATTTCGGTCACATCTAATTGGGCCTTTATTGTTTTAGCAGAATTTTTTTTTTTCTTTTTGTTTCGCCGTTTTGGTTTCCGACCGATAACTTTAGTTTGCATTAATGTATCTTCGCCAAATTTTCACCATTGGTCAGACATATTAGGTGGAAGAACCCTATTGTTTTTCAGCCGGATCCGAGGTTCATGAGGTCCTTGAGGATGAAATCAATGTTGTTTTTTGGACTTTGTTTCCGCACGATAAGTAAAAAAGTATGTAGTCAATGGCTGCAGAACTTTGCATGGAGGTTCATATATCAACAAGGAAGAACCCTATTGATTTTGGGATCAAGGTTTCCTGCATAAATTGGAAACGGTGCATCGTATAACGAAACAGACGTTATTTTCGGACTCTTCGCCCTAGACAAACATGTCTAAGGGGTATTAAAGATGACCTTCGACCTTGACCTTGAATTTTTCTGCTGAATCGGCATTTTCCGTTTTCTTCAATATCTTGGAAACGGTGCGTCGTAGAGCGAAACAGACGTTATTTTCGTACTCGTGGCACTAAACAAACATGTCTAAGGGTTATTATGGATGAACTTTGACCTTGAATTTTTATGCTGAGTCGGCATTTTTCGTTTTGCCTCCAAGGCATCTTTAGGCCTTGATGTCTAGTTACATGTAGCCATTGAATGTTCAGAGAGATGGAAGTTATATACATTTTGACATGCACATGTATAATTAGTTTTACTAAAGAATTTATCTGGATATATATTTTTCCCGTCAATATTTTTGTATGTATTTCATTAAGGTTGAGAGGTGTGTCATCTTGCCAAATAACATGAGTAATGATGAACCCCTGCAAGTGTTCGTCTGTGGCCGGCCAGTGTATGACCTGCAACTGAATCTTGGAGGAAGTTTGGCGAACATCTTGGAACAGGTAAATATATATGTCACATGTTTTGAGTTTTAGAGTTATTTTACGACATCTACATGTTATAATACTTGAATGATATTATATAATGATGATATGAATATTGTGTCCATAATGTTCAGCAAATCTGTTATTAGAATAATATTTATAAAAGTATTTGTTAATATGTCATACCAATTTTCTGTTTTGGATATTAAATAAAATTTTACTATGACCATGGAGGTTTCATCGCTGGTTGCATGCGAGGGTGTCGGTGAGAAGGTTTTGACTGACGTCAGTGACAAAGATGGATCAAGTCATCATCAGGAAATTTTGTACAGACATAGTACTTCATCAATTGAGGTTAGATCAGTTCAACCTATGAGAAGAAAAATTAATTAGTAGTTTTGTATTTGTTAGAAAACTGTCAGCAATTATGAACATCATTTATTATATTTCGGTGACATACAAATTGTCATTGTTACTACACATTTTGCATGATCTTAACATTGGTGTCATTTTGTCATGAATACAGGTGACAGCGCGCAGTAACAGTTGCAAAGGGATTGGAGGATTGTGCAGCAACTGCAAGTCAGTCAAGCTGATATTGAGGAAAAGAGCAAACAGAAGTATCAGGACTTCCCAGGAAACTGTTCTGCATAGCAAAGCACCATTGAAGAAGGTAGAAGTAATAGTATATCATGTAATGAAGCAACATTAAAAAATTTTGTGGAATGAAATTATGTTTTACTAACATTGCATTGATTTTCATTATTTTGTTAAAAATGCAATCAGTGAAAATATATGTTGTTTTTAGGTTACCGGACCTTTGGTCCGATAACCTATTGGCATGGCGTTGCGTCCGTCGTCCGTCCGTCCGTCCGTCCGTCCGGCGTTAACATTTTTATCTTTAAAGTTAACGATCGAATCTTTCTGAAATTTTGCACAAAAATGCCTAAAAATATTTTGAGAAGGAGGTATTTTTTTGTTTTTTGATTTTCGCATTTTTTTCAAAATGGCGGCCGTTTTTGTCGAAAAACGCTCAATTTTGGACATTGACGGCCATTTTCTCAAAAACTGTCTGATCAGTTTTGAGTTTTTGGTTTCAAAAGATTCCCCTCATATACCTCTGTGATATGTATAAGTTTGGTTGCCCTAAATCTGCCGGTTTCTGTGTGGCGGCCATTTTGAATTTTTGGCGGGTCGGCGAAAAAATTTTTTTTCGCCCCAAATCGCATTACTATCCATTTTGGGCCATTTCTAGGGCAAAAAAAATTTTTCACCCTTTGAAAAAAATTTTGGACTTAGAAAATTTTCGGCACTTTTTCCCTTCATAATGGGAGCTGTCCGGACTGTACTCATAGAACGCTTGAAGATAGAGCTTAGAAATTGGCACTTTCAAATGGGAAGTCATATATGGCGACTTGTGTGGTGACCTTGAATTTGACCTTGGATGACCTTGAAAGGTCAAAACAGCCATTTTTGGGTCGAAAAACGCTCAAATTTGCACCTGGTCTGTATTTTCTCAAAAACTGTCTGATCAGTTTTGAGATTTTTTCTTAAAAAGATTCCTCTTATATACCTCTGTGACGTGTATAAGTTTTGTTCCCCTTGAATCGCCGATCTCAGTGTGGCGGCCATTTTGAATTTTTGACGAGTCGGCGAAAAAAAAATTTTTCGCCCCAAATAACATTACTATCCATTTTGGGCCATTTCTAGGCAAAAAAAATTTTTCACCCTTTGAAAAAAATTTTGGACTTGGAAAATTTTCGGCACTTTTTTCCTTCATAATGGGAGCTGTCAGGACTGTACTCATAGAACGCTTGAAGATAGAGCTTAGAAATTGGCACTTTCAAATGGGAAGTCATATATGGCGACTTGTGTGGTGACCTTGAATTTGACCTTCGATGACCTTGAAAGGTCAAAACAGCCATTTTGGGGTCAAAAAATGCCCAGATTTGCCTTTGTAGATGAAATGCTTGCAGATAGAGCTCATGTTTGCATTATGAACATATAGGAAGACATATATGGCACAACTAATGATGACCTTGAACTTGACGTCAGATGACCTTGAGTGCCAAATGTCTGACTTGGAATGTGTAAATTGACCTGAGCGGCCTAAACGATTCCACCCAACATATAGAATATCAAATGCCGCACACATACATGTAATGGTTACATCGAGGTTCATACGGATGACCTTGATTGGTAAATCCCAAGGTCATATGTTTACACTGCGAACCTTGATTGGTAAATCTCAAGGTCTGTTACCTGCCAATGCTGCCATGGCCAAACCAAAATTGTCCGGTAACCTATCTTAGCCTTTGGGCTAATTTTTGTATGATGATGTTATAATATATATTCCTATACACATGATACATGTTGTGTGAAAGCATTTTTAGGTTACCGGACCTATGGTCCGATAACCTATTGGCATGGCGTTGCGTCCGTCGTCCGTCGTCCGTCGTCCGTCGTCGTCCGTCGTCGTCCGTCGTCGTCGTCGTCCACATTTTTATCTTTTTTGTTTACAGGCGAATATTTCTGAAATTTTGCACAAAAATACTTAAAAATAATTCAAGAAGGAGGTATTTTTTAGTTTTTTGATTTTCGCATTTTTTTCAAAATGGCGGCCGTTTTCGACGAAAAATGCCTGATTTTGGACTTTGGCGGCCATTTTCTCAAAATCTGTTCAGTAACTTTTTTTCTTTTTGATAAATAACACTCCTCATATGTACTGCTATGATGTCTATAAATTTCGTTGCGCTTGAATCGCTCGAAGTGGGCCATTTTGGCCCAAACTCGGCTCAAATGGGACTTTCCCATGTTAAATTCTCCTATGCTTTATAATGGGACACATTATGCCTAATATCTCACTTGATATTGAGATTAGAGACTAGGAGTCAATTGTGGACCTATAGGAAATGATATATGCTGAATATTCTCGTGACCTTGAATTTGACCTCTGACCTCACTTTCAAGGTCAGAGCACAAAATGGCTTATATCTCGCTTATTATCGACTCTACAGCTTAGGAATCAATTGTGGACATATAGGGAATGATATGATCTGAATATTCTCGTGACCTTGAATTTGACCTCTGACCTCAGTTTCAAGGTCAGAGCACAAAATGGCTTATATCTCGCTTATTATCAACTCTACAGCTTAGGAATCAATTGTGGACATATAGGAAATGATATATGCTGAATATTCTGATGACCTTGAATTTGACCTTCGACCTCATTTTCAAGGTCACAGGACAAAATGGCTAATATCTCGCTTGTTATCGACTTTACAGCTTAGCAATCAATTATGAACATATAGGAAATGATATATGCAGATTATTGTCATGACCTTGAATTTGACCTTTGACCTCATTTTCAAGGTCACAGGACAAAATGGCTAATATCTCACTTATTATCGATTTTACAGCTTAGGAATCAATTGTACACATATAGGAAATGATATATGCTGAATATTCTCGTGACCTTGAATTTGACCTCTGACCTCATTTCTAAGGTCCAAGGACAAACTGGCTCATATCTTGCTCCTCTATTGACTGTATGGCTTGGGAATCAATTGTGGACATGATATACATGATATAGAAAATGATATACACTGAATATTTTGATGACCTTGAATTTGACCTTTGCCCCTTCATTTTCAAGGCTACAGCATAAAATTGCTAATCTCTCTCTGATTATTGAACTTACAGCTTAGCAATCAACTGTGGACATGATATATGCTTAATGTTATATATGCTGAATATTCTCTTGACCTTGAATTCAACCAGTGACCTGGCTAATACCTAAAATATTAAACATTGTCCGGTAACCTATCTTTGGCCCTTGGCCTAATTTTTTTCAAATTCATGTAACTTGTTACATAGATCAATAATTTCTTTCTTGTACATGATTAAATTTATCGGTTCATAAGGTACTACAAATATGTATTACTATTTTATTGTCAGAAAACCCGTATTGCTTAGATTTTGTGCATGAATTATTTCATTCGAAGTTTGTAAATTTCTTCATAGTGTGAAATTCAAATCATTTACTATTTCTTTACCTGCTTCCCTGTAGTATCCAGGTGGAGGTATTATTTTCTAACTATGTTCTATTAAATGTGAAAAGAATTTCAGACAGCTCAATGGCAAAGCATAAAATGTATAAAATATCTCTTAATATATTGGTACCTGTCACTACATTAAGCCATTAAAATAAGTTTCATACTTTTTGTCCTTCTGTCTATTATAATTTCAATTATTACACTGTGTATTCCATATCTCGTAAGTGTATGTTTAACATATATGATGTGCCTGCCCGGTACCGGTATTTTGTTTCACTTTTTTCTCGTATCTTATCTGAACCCTCTCCTTTTTTCACCTATCCCAACTCCATTTATAATTTACAGCAGCTTGAGGTTGTAGGTTCGATTCCTGCTCTGAATGTGAAAGGAAGTTCAGATAGCTCAATGGCAGAGCATCAGCTGTCCAACATCTCTCTCATTATTATAATTTTTTTCCCATAACTACAATTAACCACTAAACTACATGTATATAAGTACCATTTTTAGACGTGTCTTCCGACCTGCTGAATTTCATTTCTAACTTTTAATATTTCAATTTAAATCTGGCTATTGTGCGTTTTTAGGTATATATACCATTACTCCTATTTCCCTCATAATGTATGTGTATAATACCTCTCATGATGTACCTAATTCCTGTTGCTTGTTCTGTGTGTCATCTCCAACTGTTGATGTTTCTCGCATATTCTAACTGCATGAGAGTACATATTATTTTTCCATTATTATACACAACAATGTTTTAGGTATATAATGTATCATGGATGAACTGTTATAGAGCCTTAAATTTAATATTGTTGATTCATCATTTTCAATTTTTCGTTACAGGAGCATTGGAAGCAAATTTGAAGTGTGGTGGCAACTTCAATCATGGGGACAGTTTCTTTAATATTGAATCTCTGAAATCATGAAACAAACATAAATGGATATTGGTTAACCCCTCTCTCCCACTCATTGCCTTTTTCATGACACATTTCATTTTATATTTATAGGCAATGTCAAAGCTCCTAATTAGCATGTTTTGATACAAAAACCTCATAACTGATCAAATAGATTTAGAGGAAAAAGAAACAAAACTTATTTTTGGTGTTTTGTTGCCTTTTAAAATGTTGGGCCTATATGTGGGCTGGAAAAGCCCAAAAATACCCAATATTAACAGATTGCCATATGAGTCAATAACATTCCTAAGTAGGGCTTATGTTTATATTATAATCTTATATAAAGTCATATATTGGGCATACCTTGATTGCTAAATCTAAATTTCATATCGGACACACTTGCACATAACTGATGTGTTTAGATTGGTCTCTACGGCAAGATACTGGTATACTGTATTTAATATGCTTATATTATGAACATGAAGAAAGTCGTTGCAGCACACCTGATATTGACATTTGGATTTACAATTATTACCTCAAATGAATGCCAAGGTCATATTTCACTTGTGGAGCTTGAACATGTTGAACTAAAATTGTTCTGTAACCTATCTAACCATTAGGGCTAATGTTTTGTATAATTATATGTGCGCCTAACAAAGACATGATCCTATGCATAAGTAGGCCTTGACATCTAGTCTCTTTTTTAGGTTGCTAGAGGAAGCCTGGAAAAGGCCCTGATATTGCAGCGAAAGTTGACCACTTCACTTGAGAAGGAGGTGCAATCTCTGAGGAAGCGAATAAATGATGAAGCTGTACCTGTGTCTCAGAAGCTACATACTTCGCTTTCATCAATACTCGGTAACGAGAACTTGTCTGATCCGTTCATAAAGTTGTTCTGGGAGGAACAAGTGAAGAATTTCCACCGTACAAGCACTGGACAAAGGTATTTTTTCATTTGTTTGTACATGTAAGTTATTTGACCTTTGGTTGTATTACCTATTGTCAAAGTGATAGCTAATCATGATATGAAATGTAAAAATTTAATCATTGTGCTTCACAATAATCATATATTCCATTGTCCTACTGATTTAAAAACATTTTGTTAAAAAAAAAGTCTTTCAGAGAGAAGATAATAAATGTAATGTAAGGTGTTTTGTAAAGTGCACTTAATTTATAGCAAGAATCATATTTATTTTTTCGTGTTATTAAATTGGTATGTCCATTATATGTGATATAGCTGATAGAATGTTCCATAACTTTATTTAATAGGTGGCATCCGATGATGATCCGTTTGGCGCTTTTACTTCATTCCCAAAGCCCTCAAGCGTATCGGACACTGAGAGCCACAGGGGTGTTGAAATTGCCAGGAGAAACTACCTTGAGGGACTACAGCAATGCTGTAAACCCATCTCAAGGCTTCAATGCTGAGGTCATAAATGTTATGAATAGTTATTATTATGAATAATAATATTGCCACTGCAATTTCTTTAATTTATGTTGCACAAGTTTTAAATAGTTCTGACAGTTATTGCAATAAATTTTTATAGGTCATAGGCGAGCTGAAACATCAGACATCAAGCCTACCAGAAAACGAGAGATGGGTTGTTCTGATGCATGATGAGATGTCAGTCAAAGAGGACCTGGTAAAATTCCAATAATTTCATGAAAACATGCAATATCATATTCATGATATTTTGTTCATGTTGAGGGATTTGAGAGCAATACAAATCAAGTTAGAGCAAATTTCTATTATGCCCTCAACGTGAGTGCTGAGAATTGACTGTTGAGTTCAGTTGAGCTTGCTCGAGTCTGATTTGTGTTAGGGTACCTAACCTAACCATTCTGTAATTGAACCTGATTATAACATACTGTTCTAGTACATGTATGTAAAACCAATATGTTGAAGTTGAATAATGCCCAACCGGTCGAAAAGCTTGTTATCTCAACCTTGCTAGGTTGAAGTTCATGGCTAAGTTCATGTACACATACAGGTACATGTACATATCATTTGCTACATGTAATAAAGAAAAATCGTATTGTGGCACGTTTTTTGTTTCACCATTGTATTTATATGGAAAGCTTTGTACATGTATATTATGATATCATTTAAAATTATTAAATGGTCATATATCTAACATGTTTGAAAATAATTAATTTGGTGGGTTTCAAACAGGTTTACAGTGAGAGAAGTGGTCAAATGGTGGGTTTCTGCTATGACGATCATGCAACGGCCAACCATGTGCTGGTTTTCATGGTAGTGGGCATCTCAAAGAATTCCAAGATCAAGTTCTCTCTCGGCTATTTCGGCACGAAGAGTGCACGTTCAGATCAGTTATATCCACTGTTCTGGGAAGCAGTGTACCACTTGGAACGGACATGCAACTTGAAGGTTTTGGTACAATCACTTAAGATTGTTTACAGGTAAGATGTTGACATGATTGTTTATATTTTTGGTGTTATTTTCAAAATACATAAGGCATATTTGAAAATGTTTTTTTCAAATAGTTTATATCAAGTTACACAATTTATACAGACCCCGGTAGTTATAAATGTTTCATCTATTTAATGCTAAAAAATGGTTTAGTTCATCATACTTTGCAAAATATCAGATAAATTATTCACCTGTTCAATTGCATTAATATATATATATATATATATATACATATATATATGTACATGTATATAAATTATATGCATACTCCCCAAAGGGTGCATATGTAGTATTTCTTTATTCAGGTTATTGCTTCAACTGCCGACAAGGCTTCACCAAACCAACGATTTGTTGCCATTCATGGAGGAGACCACTGCACTCGAAACCTATATGCCCCAGACAGGATGATTTACTTCTTCTCGGATGTGCCCCACATCATGAAAACAGCTAGAAATAACTTGGCCAATTCTGGCTCCGGCCTCAACACAAGATACCTCTGGGTAAACACTAATTTTCAGGTTACCAGACCTTGGTCCGATAACCTATTGTCGTGGCGTTGCGTCCGTCGTCCGTCAGTGGTCCGTCCGTTCACATTTTTATCTTTAATGTTTACAGTAAAATCTATATAGAATTTGGCACAAAAATACCTAAAAACATTTCCATTAAATGTTCATTTTAATTTTTTTGATATTCGCATTAGTCTCAAAATGGCGGCCAATTTTGACCAAAAACGTTCACTTTTATCAGCCATTTTCTCAAAACATGTCTGATCATTTTCGAGTATTTGGTTTCCCCTTTTGTACCTCTGTGATATATATAGTTTGTCCTTGAATCAAAATTGTCCGGTAACCTAACCTAGCCCTTGGGTTAGTGTTTTATTTCCGAAATATTTTGTAATCATTTTGTCATGAAATACGAACATGTTTTATATAAATAATGTTGGAGATACACATAACTCTAAATCAAAATAGCCAAAATACTTCTACACATTGACAAATAGTTTCATTCAAAATATACGTATTTCAACAGAACAATGGTCGTCACCTCTTGTGGTCACATGTCAGGGACGTCTACGAGTCTGACAAAGAAACAGAGTTGAGGAAAACCAAACTGACAGCCAGTCACATACAACTCAATTCTTATTCAGTGATGAAAGTCAATCTTGCTGTTCAAGTATGTATGTATTTTGATAAATTTCTTTATTCAATTTACCCCACCTTAGATGCAATTAAAAAGTCATACCAGATAACTTTGTTTGGATACATGTACATTGTGTGAATTTTAAAAATGGTAATAGATTTTCATATATAGGAATATTCAGTTTCCTCATTTCCAGGTCCTGAGTTCTTCAGTGGCATGTGTTATGAGACAAGGTGATGACGCTGTCCAAGAAACTGCAAACTTCATCAGTTTGATGGATCGATTCTTCGACTGCCTGAATGTGCGCTCCGATTTCGAAGGACAAAAGAAGAGGAAGCCAGACCTGCTACCTTACAGAGATGTGAATGACACAAGGTTCCTGGTGTGTAAAAGTTACATGATTATGAATATAGCTAACCATAGTAACAGTGAAATTGATATACATGTATCACATTTTGCTGATGAACAATTTTTGATTTTTTAGTTCTTGACAGATGAGTTCCTTGCCTACTTAGAGAGGTGGCAAAAATCTGTCCAAGAGAGGCAAGACTTCACTAAAGCAGAAAAAGTGAAGATGTTCCTGTCACATCAAACTTACAAAGGCATCGTGAGCACAGGTGTGAATAGTAATATGAAATGTTATTAATAATCATTCAATTTTTTAATGGGGGTATACTTTTAGATACTGTAAATACATTGACATGCAAACCCTGAATTTCAGTGAAAGCCATGGTTGGAGCCACCAAATTTCTGCTGGAGAATGGCTTGAAGGAAGTGTATACAAATTCCTTCTGTCAGGATCCATTGGAGCTCCACTTTGGGCATCACAGGGGTCTGGGTCGTCGATCAGATAACCCAACACTGTTCAGTTTCGGGTAATTTTTGTTTGTTGTTCATATGTTTCATATTTATGATCTCAAGTTGACAATAATGAACCTGTATCCATGCAGAAATGCTAGTGTGAATATATTTGAGCAATTAAAAGAACTACAAATTACATAATAAGTGCTCAGTGCGAAAAAAATCTCTATTCCGGGAACGTGTACCAAAATGAGTTGCCAATACAATTTTTAATTTACACAATACCAGAGTAAGATATATTCATCAAAATTAACTTATTAGTATACAAACGTTTTGGTGCATGTGCTTGTATCTCGTTTTATGTTATAGCTACCAAGAGAACAAGTTGAGGATCCAAAGAACGGTCTCACAAGCCATGAGGAGGAAAGGGAATGTTCAACAGGACCAGTCCATCACTGTGGTCGCCTCACCCGTGAAAAAACGAAAGCGATAGGGTTTCATGACCAATCTGTAATCACAGGCTTTTGAATGTACCGGGTATTCATAATATTTAGTTAGCGGTGTTTAACTTTTGGTGCATATATAAAGTTGTAAATATGCATGTTTGCACATAATGTGGTTTTTATGTATGGAAGATATGATGAAGGTGAAGGTACATATACATGTATTTCAGTAGATTGTGAATTGCAAAACCTATGTAAATATGTGCTTTGAAAATGCAAGAAAAGTATATAATGTTACGTAATGTAACATGTGCATAAGTAAAACAAACACAAACTCTGTAAGCCATCATGTATACCAATGTTTTTTATCTGTTAACATGCAGCGGTATATTAATTCATATCACTGGCAAACACCAACTTGCAACATATATGTGATTAGTAGCGCAACAATCATATGTACAATGATATCATTTCTTATATCATTAACAATAATTGTGAAGTACATGCAAAACCATAGTGGTGTACATATTGGTATAATATACATGGTGAGCAAAAAACTAATATACCAAAATGTATTAGTGTATTTGATTTTTTTTCGGTTACCTTACCTATTTTCGAATAATCTACTGGCATGGCGTTGCAACCATCCGTTACATATTTTTTTATGGTCATTTTATCAAAATTTGTAATTTTTTTTTCAAATTTTGCAAAAGTATGGCATCTCAGGCATTTGCAAGGTTAATGAATATAGTAGGCCTTGATTCGCTCCCAAAACTCAAAAAGTAAGCCAAAAAATAGAATCTCAAATAGGTTAAGTAGCAAATATTTAAATTTTTAGACATTTTGCTCTAAATCTATTCAGTAACTTTCCTTATAATTTCTCACTTGCATGGCATTTAGGACTGTTATTATTGTTCCCTATCATTTTTTCAATTATATTGTTCCTGGCTCACAATGTATATGTTAACATACATGTATGTGTACATTGTATTAATCTTTGTCCTTAGGAAGATTTTTCCTTCAAATTTTTTCGCAATCCTTTTTGGCCCTTGGATGGCTTTTTCGCAAAAGTTTCCATCATCACCTTGCATCGGTGATGAACTCTAATCCTGAAAAACAACTGGAGGATTTTACAGAAGAGTTCAATGGGAAGATTGCTAGATCCTTCATCTTGATCAATGTCCGAGAATAAAGCTATAAAGTCATCTTCCAGCATTGAGCTTTTTTGCAGAAAATCCTCCTTAGAGATTTCTACACTGTTATCCGATACCTCCCTGAATGTACACTCTAACTTTTTGAATAGCTCAAAAGTTTTCTGGGTGACATAGGTCAACCCACCCCTGTCTTTCATACTTGTCATGTTCTTGTGTGCGGCATCCTCAGCTGTACAAGTTATGACGCCAAGAACTTCAGGAGTAAACTCTCTGTTGTTGGACATTTTTTTTAGGACAGCACCAGCAATGTAGGATACAATTTCACATTCCCCATCTGTAAGGGGTTTGTTGTAGTTAGGTAGACTTTGTTTAGGCCAACAAATTTCTATCAATATGCTAAAGACTTTGAGTTGAAGGAATGTTAAATCGGGTGGGGATATGTTTTTGATTGTTCTATCCACATTAGATGCTATATATTGGTGGAAATTAGACCATGAACGATCTTGAGATGCACCAGACAGCTTCCCCCTGATTATACACTGCTCCAGTGGCTTCATGAAGGTGACCAGTTCAAGCACTGAAAATAATTATTTTGTGTGATTTGTTTGTATTATATTTATTTGATTAAGCAAAGAAAAATATTATGGTTCTGGTTAGGGGCAAAAGTCACTTAAAATTCATGGCATCACACTTTTTAGGTTACCTAACCTATGGTCCAATAACCTATTGTCAGTACTCGTGGCATTGCCTCCGTCGTTCGACCGCATTTATATCTTTAAAGTTTACGAAAGGATTTTCCTGAAATTTTGGGAAAAAAATGCCTAAAAATATTTCAACACTTTTGTAGTTTCTTTATTTTTGTATTTTTAGGTTACCGGACCTATGGTCCGATAACCTATTGCCATGGCATTGCGACCGGCGTCCGTCCGTCCATCGTCGTCGTCGTCCGTCCACATTTTTATCTTTAAAGTTTACGGTACAATCTTTCTGAAAATTTTGGAAAATATACATTGAAATAGTTCGAGTAGGTATTTTTTATTTTTTTGTTTTTTTATTTTTTTCCAAAATGGCGGACGTTTTCGTTGAAAAATGGTCAATTTTGAACTTTGGCAGCCATTTTCTCAAAAACTGTCTGATCACATTTGACATTTTTGTTTCAAAAGATTATCTTCATGTACCTCTGTGACCTTGAGTGCTAAATGTCAGACTGGTAATGTGTAAATTGACCTGAGCGGCCTATATAGAATATCAAATGCCGCACACATAATTATATACATGTATATATGTAATGGTGACATCGATGTTCACACGGATGACCTTGATTGGTAAATCTCAATGTCATATGTTCACACTGCGAACCTTGATTGGTAAATCTCAAGGTCTGTTACTTGCCAATGCTGCCATGGCCAAACCAAAATTGTCCGTTAACCTGTCTTAGGGTTTGGGCTAATATTTTCCAAAAGGCTCAGTCATCATCAGCAAATTTTAGGGGAGAGTGGTTGGCCAAATGTGCAATATTTTACCTTATCATTTACCAGTAGCTAAAATGAAATTGTTGAAAATTTTGCTAATGCAAAAATTTTTCTTGAACCCTAATAACCAGAACCATAATAATTTTTTTGGCCTTTTTTATGAAATATATTTTTCATAAACTGTATTATCATATATGCCAAAATGACAGTCAATGCAAATAGCTTAGTTAATGCTATTATACAGTAATCAAAATTCACTGAAATGGTGTGTGCATCGGATAAATTTCTTGCTTATTAAGGCATTTCGGCAGAAATGCCTTTATGGTTTTAGCAGAATTTTTTTTTTTTTTTTTTTTTTTTTTTTTTTTTTTTTTTCTTTTTTTTCTTCTTCCGCCACTTTTGGTTTCCGGACGATAACTTTAGATTGCCTTGACGGATCCTTGTCAAATTTTCACCGCAAGTCAGAAATGATATGAGGAAGAACCCTATTCTTTTTGAGCCGGATCGGAGGTCCGTGAGGTCCGTGAGGATGAAATCAAGGCTAATTTTAAGACTTGGTTTCCGGACGATAACTGGAAAAATATTTATGCAATAGTTGCAGAACTCTGCATGGAGGTTCATATGCCACCAGGGAAGAACCCTATTGATTTTGGGATCGATCCGTCAAACGACCTTGGACCTAGAGGTCAAAATAATTTTTTGCTGATTCATCCTTGAGGCTTCCTGCATATCTCGGAAACCGTGCGTCGTAGAGCGAAACGGACGTTATTTTCGGACTCGTCGCCCTAGACAAACATCTCTAGGGTGTACTTTTTTTTTTGATCCGGCTCCGAGGTCCGTGAGGTCCGTGAGGATGAAATCGAGGAACTTGGTTTCCGGACGATAACTCAAAAAATATTCAGGCAATAGTTGCAGAATTTTGCACGGAGGTTTATATATCACCAGGGAAGAACCCTATTGATTTTGGGATCGATACCTCAAACGACCTTTGACCTAGAGGTCGAAATAATTTTTTGCTGAGTCATCCTTGATTCATCCTGCATATCTCGGAAACGGTGCGTCGTAGAGCGAAACGGACGTTATTTTCGGACTCGTCGCCCTAGACAAACATGTCTAAGGGGTATTATGGATGAACTTTGACCTTGACCCGAAATTTTTTTGCCGAGTCGGCATTTTTCGTTTTCGTCGATATCTCGGAAACGGTGCGTCGTAGAGCGAAACGGACGTTATTTTCGGACTCGTCGCACTAGACAAACATGTCTAAGGGGTATTATGGATGAACTTTGACCTTGACCCGAAATTTTTTTGCCGAGTCGGCATTTTTCGTTTTCGTCGATATCTCTGAAACGGTGCGTCGTAGAGCGAAACGGACGTTATTTTCGGACTCGTCGCACTAGACAAAAATGTCTGAGGGGTATTATGGATGAACTTTGACCTTGACCCGAAATTTTTTTGCCGAGTCGGCATTTTTCGTTTTCGTCGATATCTCGGAAACGGTGCGTCGTAGAGCGAAACGGACGTTATTTTCGGACTCGTCGCACTAGACAAACATGTCTAAGGGGAATTATGGATGAACTTTGACCTTGACCCGAAATTTTTTTGCCGAGTCGGCATTTTTCGTTTTCGTCGATATCTCGGAAACGGTGCGTCGTAGAGCGAAACGGACGTTATTTTCGGACTCGTCGCACTAGACAAACATGTCTAAGGGGAATTATGGATGAACTTTGACCTTGACCCGAAATTTTTTTGCCGAGTCGGCATTTTTCGTTTTCGTCGATATCTCGGAAACGGTGCGTCGTAGAGCGAAACGGACGTTATTTTCGGACTCGTCGCACTAGACAAACATGTCTAAGGGGTATTATGGATGAACTTTGACCTTGACCCGAAATTTTTTTTGCCGAGTCGGCATTTTTCTCGTCGATATCTCGGAAACGGTGCGTCGTAGAGTGAAACGGACGTTATTTTCGGACTCGTCGCACTAGACAAACATGTCTAAGGGGAATTATTGATGAACTTTGACCTTGACCCGAAATTTTTTTGCCGAGTCGGCATTTTTCGTTTTCGTCGATATCTCGGAAACGGTGCGTCGTAGAGCGAAACGGACGTTATTTTCGGACTCGTCGCACTAGACAAACATGTCTATGGGGAATTATTGATGAACTTTGACCTTGACCCGAAATTTTTTTGCCGAGTCGGCATTTTTCGTTTTCGTCGATATCTCGGAAACGGTGCGTCGTAGAGCGAAACGGACGTTACTTTCAGACTCGTCGCCCTAGACAAACATGTCTAGCGGGTATTATGGATGAACTTTGACCTTGACCCGAAATTTTTTTGCCGAGTCGGCAGTTTTTGTTTTCGTCGATATCTCGGAAACGGTGCGTCGTAGAGCGAAACGGATGGTATTTTCGGACTCGTCGCCCTAGACAAACATGTCTAGCGGGTATTATGGATGAACTTTGACCTTGACCCGAAATTTGTCGACATTTTTCATTTTCGTCGATATCTAGTATTATAAATTATTCATCACACCGAAATGCCTCCAAGGCATCTTTAGGCCTTGACGTCTAGTTTCTTTCTATACGGCAATGATTCTGTCATTCTAACACAATAAAAGTTCACTAACATCGATTGGCATATGATAAACGTTTCATTGCACAATATGGGATTTCGTGCCCTCTAGTCAAGCCTTCAAGAAACCCTCGGGCCAAGCATTAAAGAAGCCCTGCGCTTCTTATTGGCCTTCTAAAAGATTTGGCCCTCGTGCATAAAACCCCATATTGTCCAAATATTATACACAATTGTATAAGAGACCAGCAAAATATTAATTAAATACATTTATTGACCGGTAGATCAGTTATGCTTTAATGTGTAAACCATCATACTAAATTTATATAACATGATAATTATGAAGTGTACACTCACTGTCATCTGAACTTTTGGGAACGACTACCGAGCTTTGTTTTTCCAGATAATCTACGGCCTTGCGCATTATGTCATCAGTCACGCATGGTCTCTGTGGGTTCAAATGTACATTTATGAGTCATAGCAAAGCTTTGTGAAATTGGTGGTGATATTGTAAATTTTTTAAATCTATACTCAACATATTTATGTAACATAACCTACTATCTCCTGTGCTTGACACGCATTTGCAATCATTTTACAATAAAAAATATTGTCTAAAAGGTGTCTGTTTTTATCCATGGTTATTATTCTGATAAAATATTTGTACATACCATCCCTGTGTTCTGGTGACCGTTTATGTCAGCTTCTTCAGATTTGTCAGTATCCTGTCAATTAAGTTTATTAAATTATAAATAATTGATTCTTGATGTTTTCAATATTGTGTTTCATGAATAGTTCTTGTTTTTCAATGAATACTAGTAATTATTTGGATTTATCACCATATAAATTTATTTTCTTCCCAATTTAATTGAGTTGAAAATATATGATTTTTTTTTTTCAATGAACACAGTAAAGGTTTTTACCAAAACGATCTCTTCCAATATTTTTGTGGCTTCATTTACGTTTTGGGCTGAATCAAGACTCTGTACAAAAGTGAAATATACATGTGGAACATGCCTATGATACTTGTACCTAAAATGAAATTATTAAAATATGCCTCTAGATTCTCTATATATATAGAGAGAGAAAATCCCTTTACAGCATTTCTTCTCCATGTAATATGTACATATTTTAATTTATATTCTCACTTGATACAATGACACAAGCTCCTGATTCCATGCACTAAATGACATGGTATCTTTGTGGACAATGAAATGACCTGTTGAAGGGAATAAAATTATGAACGTGATTTTGTTGTTGAAATAAACATTATCGTATTCAATATTCAGTAGTGCATACCGGATTTGAATGCAGATAACTGGGGTCAGTGCACTTTAAATTATAGCTTCTATATTCTACCCCCCCCCCCCCCCCCATAATAGTGAGTGCTTGCATTTTAAAATCAGGATAGGCTAGAAGCTAACACAGAACATGATAAAGGCTAGATTGCTTATGAAAAAACTCCATCGGGCCCCAGATGTCGGGCCAAATGAACTGCTTCCCTTTACATTTTTTTTTACTACAAACTTTTCAAATCAAAGACATCAATGGGTAATCAATGCAATTTATAACTGGATAGTTTAATAAAGTATTACAGAATGATTTGTCATAAAATATGCTCTGGTTTTGGGACTTTTCAACAGGCCCAATATGCCAAATCGAGACGAGAACTGGAAATATTTTTTATATACTAGATCTATATAATTTTTTTTTTTACATTTATCTCAATGAGCTTGAAAAGGGTAATAAACACAAATGGAATTTATACACATGAAAGGCCAGTAAGCTACTCAGGACCTAAAAAATCGTGGTTTGAACTTATGCCCCTGATAATGCCCAGGCCCGCTGACGTATTCTGTTCACAGTTGATATTTCTTCATCTGTCCCTGCTCCTATACTGGGTAATCTAGAACTTTTATCAGCCTATAAGTGACCCTGCCATGGCTGCGTATAACACATGTTTATTGCGTAAATATTACCTATCTACTTACAACATATATATCTATTATTATTATTATCTTATATAAATCTACAGATCCAGAAATATATGGCAGATATAAACCCGAACCATTCCCGTTCGTCCGTCAATAAATTAACATTTATCTATGGACAAACATAACGGCATTATGATGCGAATATATTCTATCATAATGTTCGTGTTCTGTAAATGTCGGTCTGTGAGCTCCTGCCCCCTGGTCAATGAAATGTGAACCATGAAACACCGCTGCCCCCTATCGATTATAATCTACAACAGTATTTACAAAATGGAAGCTGATACTTTGCAGATTTTTTGTTTATTGTACAGTTTGGATCTTTTACGCATAAAAAAGCCAAGATTTATCAAAATATTTAGGAGAAAATGGAATGAAGGTGACCTTTTTCTCCTCTCAGAGCAGAAACCGGAAGTGGGGAATAGAACCGGCGCAAGAAATATGCGCGCCGCAACATTTCATACTGATGTAAACAGAAGTAGGCCATCCCTGTGTTATGATCTATGGCTTTACGGAAGGAGAGCAGGCCAGTGACTATGTCTGAAGGCAGAAGTCTGGCGCGACTGTATTCCTCAGGGGACGAGAGGGTTGGCTTTACAAAGGGAGAGCAGGCCAGTGACGATGTCTGAAGGCAGAAGTCTGGCGCGACTGTATTCCTCACTGGTCGAGTATCAGGGGACGAGAGGGTTGGCTTTACGGAAGGAGAGCAGGCCAGTGACGATGTCTGAAGGCAGAAGTCTGGCGCGACTGTATTCCTCACTGGTCGAGTATCAGGGGACGAGAGGGTTGGCTTTACGGAAGGAGAGCAGGCCAGTGACGATGTCTGAAGGCAGAAGTCTGGCGCAACTGTATTCCTCACTGGTCGAGTATCAGGGGACGAGAGGGTTGGCTTTACGGAGGGAGAGCAGGCCAGTGACGATGTCTGAAGGCAGAAGTCTGGCGCGACTGTATTCCTCACTGGTCGAGTATCGCAGCTTGCTGTGTGGGTCCCGATACTTGGACTGGGTATAAAGCAACAGACTAGAACACATACTCCTCTCACATTATAAACAATTGCGACAACTATTGCTTATTGTATATCTCTATCTAGTTATCTTACAAGGGTCAAACTACTCAAGGATATTTACCGGCAAACCACTGACGTCTGAATACTTTTTGGCAGGTTTGAACGACGGGGGGGCGTCTATGTGGCCATCTGGAATAACATCTGATGTTCAGACATGTCTTTCTTTTGAAGTATTGGGTCTTCACAAAAAGTGCACTTTGTATGGGATTCACAAATACACACAGAGAGCAGTGTCACTGGGCCACGGCTGGTTCCTTTCAGCCAGCGAGATCTGCTTCAAGTTCTTCCAGCCCTTGCCTCCTTTACGTGACACCTTGGCGGGTTTGGAGTCCTGTGAATGTCACATACAGTTAAATACGACCAGCAGGTATCATGTGAATGTCAAAGTGCTGAAATACTAGTAGCCCTTGTTCAGTATGCAGTATGCTACTTCTACATGATCTATGAGGCTCAGACAGGCAATGGATCAACTGCCAGTAAACTCATGCATATAAAACAAGACATTTCGCTATCTCTTTTATCACACCTACCTATTAATGCCCCCCTTGTCATTAAAATAGAATGATGATTCAATAACATCAATAATGGACAAGAGCTAACCCTATAAAATCCTAACCAAATAAAATACGAAGTACCGAACATTTCTCACAAAATTGTGACGAATACTAGTAATAATAATATATATAATCAGACATGTAAAGATATATACCCACAGATCACGGAGTGATATACAGCCATTTGTATGAGGACATCAGAAAGATCTGGTTAGTAGTTTGGTGAGGGTATACTCAGAGGACCATGGCCTACAATAATTTTCATGGAAAAGTATACCACTGACAAGTCAAATCATATGAACCAAATAACATGTTATGTCACTTACACAAAATACTGGGTCTTTGAACGAGTATTGTTTCTGTTTGGGAGCCGATCCACTCTCAGAGTCGCCAACAGATGGTGCTGGACTAGGCACTGAGTCGATGGTTTCCGAGTCCTGGATCACACTAGACACGATTGAGATCTGAAAACAGCATGGCAAAGTTTACACCACGTGTCTTTAGTCATTAATGGACTATCCAAACACAACAGATTTTTTAAAAAACATTTCAGTGTGGAAACAAACATAGTTGTTAATGGTGATAGACTTATTGTCAGACCACAGTAAAACCAAACCCTTAGCACCAGTTAGCTCTACTGGGGCTAAGGTCTGGCCTGAATGGGGAAATGTCCAGCAATGAGCCAGTAGCCAATGACAATCATTTTCAGATCCTACGGGAAATGTTTTTCCGAAGCACAACAGAGCAAAAGGGCACAAATGTGTGACGGAAATAATATTGTCAGTAAATCCTGTGTAAAATATATTGGTCTGGAACTAGATCAGACACTTTCAGGTGACCGTATTGCTGATAAAGTTATCAGCAATTCAAATTCAAAACTAGACGCTTCCGGTCGCCTACGACCGCTTGGGTGTATCCCCCGTAGCCCTATCATCCCTGTTGCCCCAAATATATCACTGATGTACATTGTGAGTGTGAAACCTTTCAAGCTTATTGAAGGTCGAATTCAAGATCACCACTAAAATCACTGCATACGAATTTCCATTTCGACATGTTCGATAAAATAACGAAATTACAGCCAGATAAAAGTTTTCACCCAAAGTTATACTTCAACTCAGAATATTTGACAAACTTGGTTCCAAGTTGAAATTCAAGCAAAAGTTGACAAAAACTGCATTTCAAGATGACTAAATTGAAGCCAGATCAAACTTTTCACCATAAGTTATATTTCAACACATACTATATGCCAAACTTGGTTCCAAGTTGAAATTCAAAGTAAAAGTTGACCAAAACTACATTTCAAGATGACGAAATAGGAGCCAGATCAAACTTTTCACCATAATTTAAATTTTAATTCATAATAATTATGTGCCAAACTTGGTTTCGAGCTGAAATTCAAGTAAAAGTTTACCAAAACTGCATTTCACGATGACGAAATTGGAGCCAGATCGATTTTTTCACCATAAATTATATTTTAATTCATAATATGTGCCAAACTTGGTTTCAAGTTGAAATTCAAAGTAAAAATTGACTTTAATGGTAAAAATAATGTTAACTTATCGGGTTACACCCATGAAATCTCTACTGGACAAAACTTTTAAATTGTTGAGCTCAATAATAAATGTTTCTTGTCTTAACTATTTTTCTTGAGGTCATTAATAGACTTAACTAGTAAAATTAGCCCAAAGGCTAAGATAGGTTACCGGACAATTTTAATTTGGCCATGGCAGCATTGGCAGGTAACAGACCTTTTACCAATCAAGGTTCGCATTGTAAACATATGACCTTGGGATTTACCAATCAAGGTCATCTGTATGAACTTCGATGTTACCATTACATGTACGTGTGCGGCATTTGATATTCTATATGTTGGGTGGAATCGTTTATTTATTTATTTATTTATTTATTTCACCAGGTTTTGTAAAGCGCAATATCGTCATGCATCAAAGCGCTGTACAATGGATAAAAGTGACAGTATAACGAGTATAGATGTAAAACAAGATTGGATTTGAATAAGAACAGGAGAAACTTTAAGAGGACAAATTACTGACCAAAACACTGAACAAAATAAAAAGATTTCAATTGTCTTTTAAAAGTGCTGAAAGTGGCGCAGTCTCTGATATTGGCAGGTATAGAGTTCCACAGATGTGAGGCAGAGTAACCAAAGTTCAGGGTTCCCACGGTCTTTTTAACAGCCGGCTGGACCAATAGGGATCCGTTGGACGAACGAAGTCGTCGCACTGGTCTGTATGGGGTGAGTTCATTGGAGAGGTACAGCGGCGCTTGGTCATGGGCGCATTTGTACGCATAGACTAGGATTCGGAATTGTATTCTGTACTTGACTGGCAACCAATGAAGACCAGCGAGGACCGGCGTGATGTGGTCGTGTATGGGCGTAAGAGTTATTGCACGGGCAGCCCTGTTCTGAACTGCCTGCAGGCGCTGTACTTGGTATGCAGGGAGTCCCACTAGTAGTGAACAGCAATAGTCCAGTCTAGAGATAACCAGCGTTTGAACTGCGGTTTGGCATGCAGATTGAGAGAGATATGGCCTTGCATGACGAATATTTCTGAGATGCATGTTGCAGTTTTTGACAATGGTGGTGACTTGATCATGCATTGTGAGGTGCTGATCCATAACAACGCCGAGATTTCGAACGGAGGCACTGGGTGTGATGAGGACGTCACCCACCAGGAGCGGAGGATTCCTGTGGAGCCTAAGATGGTGCGGGGACTGAAACACAATGGCTTCTGACTTGTCTTTGTTCAGCTGGAGGTAGTGGTCAGCCATCCACTGAGCAACTGCCGTGACACATTTAGCCATTTTGTCCCAGGCATGGTCACGAGAGGTTGGGCTGGACGGGTCAAAGGGGAGATACAGCTGGAGGTCGTCAGCATATTTATGATAGCTGATGCCGAAGCTATCAATCACATCCTGGATTGGTGATGTGTAGAGACAAAAGAGACTGGGTCCGGCAACAGACCCCTGAGGTACACCATACATAAGGTCCCGTGGGGATGAAGAACAGTTGCCAATGCAGACCCGTTGGTTACGGCCATGTAGGTAGGACTTGATCCAAGAGAGGACGGCGCCGCCTATGCCAAATTGGTGATGTAAGGTGTTCAGTAGTACTCCATGATCTATGGTGTCGAAGGCTGCACTCAGGTCCAAAAGGACCATGAGTACAGCCTCCGACTTGTCCAAGTGGGTAGCTATGTCAGACTGCACTTTAATCAGTGCCGTTTCCGTTGAATGAAAACATCTGTAGGCAGACTGGTTAGTTTCTAACAAGTTATTGCTGGTGAGGTATACGTTCAGTTGGTTAAGTACAATTCGCTCCAGAACTTTTCCAATGAACGAAAGATTCGAGACGGGTCGATAGTTCTTCAGAACTGAACTGTCAAGCGAGGGCTTTTTGAGGAGAGGGCGGACAACTGCCTCACGTGTTGAGATTAGAACGGTACCCTCAGTGAGACTCTTGTTGACAATGTCTGTGAGAATAGGGACGTTGACCTCGAGTGTTTTCCTGAGAAGCCAGGTCGGAATGACATCCAGACTGCAGGACTTGCCAGAGGCGGATAGAATCACCTTCTCCACCTCGTCTCTGCTCACTGAGGTGAAACGGTACATCCTGGATGGAGTCGGTCGTCGGTCAGAGCAACAGTGTGATTGAGTGGGTGAAACTGCCCGGCGTACAGCAATCGAGGAGCGGATATTCTCAACCTTGGTGTGGAAAAAGGAAGAGAAATCGTCACAGGTTTTTTTTGGATCATCAGCATGTGTGTCAGGTGCTGTATCCAGTTTAAGCAGACTGTTAATTGCCTTATATGTTGACTTTTGGTCACCAGTTTCAAATTTACGACGATAAAATTCAGTTTTAGATGCTTTGATGTAGGCTACCACTCGATCTCTGTGTTGTCTATAGAGTACGCGATCAGCCGGTAGCTTTGTTTTGCGCCAAGTCTTTTCAGCACGTCTTCGAAGACGTCTGAGTCTGTGTAGTTCATCACTGTCCCAAGGGTGGCCCGACTTCAGAAGTCGTTTGCGTGTTACAGTGGGCGCATGGACATCCAGACATTTAGTCAAGATATTACAATACGAGTCAAATAACTGGTTTGCTGAAATATCAATAGCGTTTAGGCCGCTCAGGTCAATTTACACATTCCAAGTCAGACATTTGGCACTCAAGGTCATCTGACGTCAAGTTCAAGGTCATCATTAGTTGTGCCATATATGTCTTCCTATATGTTCATAATGCAAACAGGAGCTCTATCTGCAAGCATTTCATCTACAAAGGCAAATCTGGGCATTTTTTGACCCCAAAATGGCTGTTTTGACCTTTCAAGGTCATCCATGGTCAAATTCAAGGTCACCACACAAGTCGCCATATATGACTTCCGATTTGAAAGTGCCAATTTCTAAGCTCTATCTTCAAGCGTTCTATGAGTACAGTCCTGACAGCTCCCATTATGAAGGAAAAAAGTGCCGAAAATTTTCTAAGTCCAAAATTTTTTTCAAAGGGTGAAAATTTTTTTTGCCTAGAAATGGCCCAAAATGGATAGTAATGTTATTTGGGGCGAAAAATTTTCTTTTCGCCGACTCGTCAAAAATTCAAAATGGCCGCCACACTGAGATCGGCGATTCAAGGGCAACAAAACTTATACACGTCGCAGAGGTATATAAGAGGAATCTTTTTAAGCAAAAATCTCAAAACTGATCAGAGAGTTTTTGAGAAAATACAGACCAGGTGCAAATTTGAGCGTTTTTCGACCCAAAAATGGCTGTTTTGACCTTTCAAGGTCATCCAAGGTCAAATTCAAGGTCACCACACAAGTCGCCATATATGACTTCCCATTTGAAAGTGCCAATTTCTAAGCTCTATCTTCAAGAGTTCTATGAGTACAGTCCGGACAGCTCCCATTATGAAGGGAAAAAGTGCCGAAAACTATGAGTACAGTCCGGACAGCTCCCATTATGAAGGGAAAAAGTGCCGAAAATTTTCTAAGTCCAAAATTTTTTTCAAAGGGTGAAAATTTTTTTTTGCTCTAGAAATGGCCCAAAATGGATAGTAATGCGATCTGGGGCGAAAAAAATTTTTTTCGCCGACGCGCCAAAAATTCAAAATGGCCGCCACACGAAAACCGGCAGATTTAGGGCAACCAAACTTATACATATCACAGAGGTATATGAGGGGAATCTTTTGAAACCAAAAACTCAAAACTGATCAGACAGTTTTTGAGAAAATGGCCGTCAAAGTCCAAAATTGAGCGTTTTTCGACAAAAACGGCCGCCATTTTGAAAAAAATGCGAAAATCAAAAAACAAAAAAATACCTCCTTCTCAAAATATTTTTTAGGCATTTTTGTGCAAAATTTCAGAAAGATTCGATCGTTAACTTTAAAGATAAAAATGTTAACGCCGGACGGACCGACGGACGGACGGACGGCTAGACGGACGGACGGACGACGGACGCAACGCCATGCCAATAGGTTATCGGACCAAAGGTCCGGTAACCTAAAAATGATGTTAACTTATTCGGCTACAGCCATGAAATCTCTACTGCACAGAAGCTTTACCTTGTTGAGCCCAATAATAAATGTTTCTTGTCTTAACTATTTTTATTGTGGTCAATAATAGACTTAACTAGTGAAAATAATGTTAACTTATTTGGTTACACCTGTGAAATCTCTACTGGACAAAACCTTTACCTTGTTGAGCTCAATAATAAATGTTTCTCATCTTAACTATTTTTATTGTGGTCAATAATAGACTTAACTAGTAAAACCAATGTTAACTCATTCAGTAATATTGTTCTGTTTTCACCAAAAACATCAGTTCTGTATTCTGAACAAGAATCCAGTGCAATTTGCTTTCATAGTACAGGTTATCAGAGTGATCACACATGTCAAAGTAGGCATTTTAATTGTTGTAATAAGTTAACCTCTCAAACTTATTAATATTTATTCGATCATTCTGAAAAACAATAGGTTTCGTGTGATGGTCTTTCTCATTGAGCCTGTGCGATTTCATCATCATTCATCGAAAACTCCCACCCGTAGAGCGTTCACAACCCATGTGTGTTAAACAGGCTAATTTGAGCACAAAATGTTACGCCAATCGGCTATTTTGGTTGCTATGGCAACCAAAATCGATAGGTGTTGAGATCTCACCATAAGTCATGTCCATATAAAATATTATCAAAATCGGTTCAGATTTGTAAGCTGTAGCGCGTTCACAAGAAAGTGTCTGCGGACGCGGACGCGGCGGCGGCGCGACGATCGTAAATCCATAGTATCCGCCGAACTTTGTTCGGGGGATACAATTAAAGTTCTTGTACAGACAGGCAAAATAGTTGGATCTTCGCACCAAAAAGCTTTTCACATCAGCATTGATTCAGTGTCATATGGACTATGCCAGTAGTACTTGGTATTCTGGCCTGATTAAGCGAAATCAGGGGAGGTTATAGACAATGCAAAATAAAATCATATGTTTCCTCCTCTCTGCTCATCCGCAGACTCACATACGTCATGCGGAATTCAAACTAGTCAATATGTTGCCTGCGGAGCTAAGAGTTCAACAGCTTAAACTGAACCACATGTTTAATGTGGTAAACCGCGAAGCTCCCCAATACCCCTCTGATTCTTCCAAATTCAACACAGTGCGCTACAACACTAGATCTAGTACCATGTCTCTAGTCATCCCCCAAGTCCGTTCAAGGTTCGTCCAGTTTTATGTACATCGGGGCCAAACTATTTAACGACCTACCTAGTCATGTCAAAGTCAGTAATTCTAAGTCATTTTATAAAAATTAGCCCAAAGGCTAAGATAGGTTACCGGACAATTTTGGTTTGGCCATGGCAGCATTGGCAGGTAACAGACCTTGAGATTTACCAATCAAGGTTCGCAGTGTAAACATATGACCTTGGGATTTACCAATCAAGGTCATCCGTATGAACTTCGATGTAACCATTACATGTATGTGTGCGGCATTTGATATTCTATCTGTTGGGTGGAATCGTTTAGGCCGCTCAGGTCAATTTACACATTCCAAGTCAGACATTTGGCACTCAAGGTCATCTGACGTCAAGTTCAAGGTCATCACTAGTTGTGCCATATATGTCTTCCTATATGTTCATAATGCAAACAGGAGCTCTATCTGCAAGCATTTCATCTACAAAGGCAAATCTGGGCATTTTTTGGCTGTTTTGACCTTTCAAGGTCATCCAAGGTCAAATTCAAGGTCACCACACACGTCGCCATATATGACTTCCGATTTGAAAGTGCCAATTTCTAAGCTCTATCTTCAAGCGTTCTATGAGTACAGTCTTGACAGCTCCCATTATGAAGGAAAAAAGTGCCGAAAATTTTCTAAGTCCAAAATTTTTTTCAAAGGGTGAAAAAATTTTTTTGCCTAGAAATGGCCCAAAATGGATAGTAATGTTATTTGGGGCGAAAAAAAATTTTTTCGCCGACTCGTCAAAAATTCAAAATGGCCGCCACACTGAGATCGGCGATTCAAGGGCAACAAAACTTATACACGTCGCAGAGGTATATAAGAGGAATCTTTTTAAGCAAAAATCTCAAAACTGATCAGAGAGTTTTTGAGAAAATACAGACCAGGTGCAAATTTGAGCGTTTTTCGACCCAAAAATGGCTGTTTTGACCTTTCAAGGTCATCCAAGGTCAAATTCAAGGTCACCACACAAGTCGCCATATATGACTTCCCATTTGAAAGTGCCAATTTCTAAGCTCTATCTTCAAGCGTTCTATGAGTACAGTCCGGACAGCTCCCATTATGAAGGGAAAAAGTGCCGAAAAATTTTTTTTTCGCCGACCCGCCAAAAATTCAAAATGGCCGCCACACAGAAACCGGCAGATTTAGGGCAACCAAACTTATACATATCACAGAGGTATATGAGGGGAATCTTTTGAAACCAAAAACTCAAAACTGATCATACAGTTTTTGAGAAAATGGCCGTCAAAGTCCAAAATTGAGCGTTTTTCGACAAAAACGGCCGCCATTTTGAAAAAAATGCGAAAATCAAAAAACAAAAAAATACCTCCTTCTCAAAATATTTTTAGGCATTTTTGTGCAAAATTTCAGAAAGATTCGATCGTTAACTTTAAAGATAAAAATGTTAACGCCGGACGGACGGACGGACGGACGGACGACGGACGCAACGCCATGCCAATAGGTTATCGGACCAAAGGTCCGGTAACCTAAAAAGTATGAAAAATTCCCGATTTTAGAAGTTATAATTTTTATTCCAAGTTCAATAATTACACAACTAACTTTTGATAATCAGTTCATAATAAGACTGATTTCTTGAAAACAACAACAATAATCAAATATCAGCTCACGCTGTTTTCACATTCTGTTCTCAATATATAGGTCATTACTCAAAATTGATGAAAATTCACTCAAATAATTTGGAAAACAACCGGAATATGTCAGAAATCTGTCTGAATTTGTTCATATTGTCAACAAAAACGAAGTACAAGCTAGCTAGGCAGTGCTAGAGGCGCCACCTATCGAATGGAATAACTATTTAATAAACAAAACTGAAACCAGGTTTTTCCATATAGGGAATCCCCACAGGCGAGATAACTCGTCGCCGGCACACAGATCGTGACATTTGGGAGACGAGATAACTCGTCGCCGGCAGTGAATGAGTTAAGAAATTAACTGAATAATACACCTATAGCCTTCAATCCCCTTCATTATGATTCAAATAACATAAATGTGTGGATTAGAACACTTCAAGATCTTATTAGAAAGATATTAAGTCAATTACAAGGTTACAAAAATCGAATATTTTGGGGGAAGAGGGGGGTGCTCTACTATTAGGGCACGTGCCACTATTGGGACCAATACGGCAATGTATTTTATATTATGTTTACAAATATATTTTACAATGTATTTAAATTCCTGTATTATCTTATATTTACATTATTTATGCAAATAAAAATCAATCAAATCAATCACTAAACGTATCACCAATCGGCCAATTTGGTTGCTATGGCAACCAAAATCAATTGGTGTCACGATGTTACCATAAGACATGCCCCTCTAAAAATTATCATAATCGGTTCAGATTTGCAATCTGTAGGCCGTTCACACGAAAATCTCTACGCCGTCGGCGGCGTGACAGAGTCAAATCTATAGTATCCGTCGAACTTCGTTCGGGGGATGTCGTGCTCATTCTTAGGCATTTGGACATTCTCGGGGATGCCCAGTTTGCCCAGGACAATCTTGGAATATAAAATGTATCTTATTAAATATTGGATGTAAACAGCAAAAATTTTTTTACACAATTTCCTTCCAATTAAAATCGATGAATATAAATTCATAAAATTTTCCCAAATGTTGATTCAATGATTAAATACAATTATATGGAAGTTTGTTTTATTTAAATTTATCAGTGAAATTCACGGTGTTTCCCTGATTGTCAATATTCTGCCATTTAATTAGCTTCGTATAATCCAACTTGGTTATAAAACATAAGTTACATAAATATTCTTTTCCATATTGTCAAGAAATGAATCAAAATCATCTTAGTATAGCACCGTTCCAAAATGCTCAAGATTGCCCTGGACTTTCTCGAGATTGTCCAAATTTCCAAGAATGACCACAACAGGGATACGATAATGCAGTAGATTACTGCATTATCGCCCATGCAAACTTTCAGAATTCAAAAGTTTTTACGTATGTCGATTCAAAATCTGCTAAGCATTAGAACATAATAATATATAGTTTGTATTAACTGTCTGCTTTTTCTTTTTGGCTGCAACACCAGGACTTGATGGAGTTTTATTTGCTTTTCTTTTGGAAGCCATCTGAAATGGAGTTTGTATGAAAAGGCTTTGTCCAGAAGTGTCCCAGATTCACTAGCCAGTGACGACATGTTACATGCCCCCGTCACTGCAGAGCAGTATAGTCGTTTAAATGAGAAAACGGTGTTGCATAAGCTATAGCAGTAGGCCTAATGTACAGATATTAAGGGTTATTTGACATTGAACTATTCATGTAGAATAGTATATATATTCATATAATATACGGTATATACACATGCCGTATTGGTCCGTGCCCTGATATAGAGCGCCCCCCTCTTTTGCCCAAAAATGTTCGATTTTTGAAAACTGATAAATTTACAATACCCTTCATCTTTCTAATAAAATCTTGGAGTGTTCCAATCCACAAATTCCTGTTATTTGAATCATAATAAAGGGGATTAGGTTATAGGTATATTATTCAGTGATTTTCTTTTGACCTCATTTTTGCGCGGGCTGCTGCATGAGGTCTTGCTTTGGCTCGGCGTGCTACTATTAGGACCATTACGGCATTCAAGCTTCTCAAACAAAATTTTTACAAAAGATGGGCGCGTTTTATGCACTCTGATTTACTTAAAGTAGGCCTAATATCAATCAAAAAGTTCATCAAAGATTATTTTGCTGGACAAAACATAATAAAGAACTTATCAAGTTTTATTAAATGCGCTGATTAAATTGATGAAAAACCAGCATAGGTCTACTTATTATGGCGTTTTTCTTCAAATCATTTTGTATGAAACATGATTGTGATCAACAGATCAAGAAGGTCACATTAATCAGAGTGCACGAAGCAAAATAATTTTCGTGAGCAGGCCCTAATCAGCAGTTCCATACCTTGATACCTTGATACCAGATCTACGGAATTTTGTTGGTTAGGCTGCGCCTACTAGGTAGTAGTGCATGGACTCGGTGGTGGAAATTGAAATCGATTAATCGGACCCACTCACGATCGATTAATCGATTATAATCGAAGTTGTAATGACCCCAATAATTTGGGTAGTGATCAAGAAATCGTACACTACTTTCCTATATTATCGCCCGTTTCGAGTCGGGTGTGACAACTTCCTTTCATGAGAGACGACATCTGACGTGGAAGGTGACTGGATGTTTGGAATTAGTATGATTATTCTCTGTAAATTCAAGTTTTCATGTTGCTCAACTGAAATTACAAATAATAAATGTTAATAAACGAGTTGAAACCGTTGTTTGTGGTGTCTGATTTGTGGTCATCTGCAGCCAAGAGGGATCATTTATTTATACGAATGATGTGAAATCTTTGGGGAATAGGTAAAAGAAGAGCAAATTTCAAAGTTCTCGCACAGCCATACAAAAACACAGAACCAGTTGGCCTCGTTCGTTATTTTTCTGTCGTCTGCTGGTTCTGCCATTTTGAGGTCAAATTTGAATGAATGAATGATCCCTCACCATGACAGCAGCTCCACCTGGAGAATGTCTCTCACAACAGAAAGTTGACAACAACAATAATCCGAAAAAAAATGATTTCGTGAAAAGACGAGTACATATTTGCACGTAAAAAAGATCGATGTTCATATTTCAGAATCGATTATATAATCGTTTGACAATGACCACCGATTAATCGATTAATCGTCGAATCGACCATGCACTACTAGGTAGCCTATTCCGGTCTTGATAGGTAACATATATGTTAGCCTGTATTATTCGCTACAACAATATAGTGGTGTAGCTATAATGATTGTCTTAGTGGAAACTAAGTACTGCTTCTGACTGAGTGTTCGAATCACGTCCACGCCTGCTGAAACTGTGGTTCCTCTTCCACTCCACACGAGATCTGGCTTTCTGGATTTTGAGGCTGTGCCCTCTGGTGGTTGAGGTGGAGGAATCTGTCAGACTGGAGAAGATGGTAGGGTCAACCCTGTTGATGCCGTGGATGAGCTTGTTTTGGAACATGTTGCCACGTCTTCTTCTATATTAAACACAGTGACGGGAGTGCTTGGAGAGTGGAGACGATCTTCCATGTGTAGTGAGCATTCTTGGAAGTTTGGATAATCTCGAGAAGGTCCAGGGCAAATTTGGGCATGGAGGTTACCACATTAACCTGGATTTATTTTTGTTACCGGTATAATATTACTAAATACTGATGTAACTTTTATTTAACATCAAGTTGCACGAAACAAAGCTGATTAATTCCAAAAAAATTGACAATCAGTTAAACATTAGAAACGTTAGATGTCACTGATAATTTTTCATAACATATACCGGTAGGCCTACCTCCATAGAAATGTGTCTGATCATTGAATAAACATGTGGGAAAATTGTATGAATTATTATTAATCGATTTTAATTTGAAGGAAAATTGTGTAAATATTGGAAGCTGTTTACAAGTAAAATTTATCTTAAAAAATAGTCCTGTGCAAACCTGGGTGCCCAAGAATGTCCAAATACCGAGATTGATGACCGCGATATAGTATGAGAGGGCTCTCAACAGCTCAATCTGACCATAGATCATAACACAGGGATGGATGAATGGGAGTTCATCGGGTGCATGTTGCGGCGCGCAATTTTCGTGCGCAGGTTCTATTCATCACTTCCGGTTTGACCTGTTATAGCATGATGAAGTTGAAGCATGGGAAAGGTGAAGCGCTTCGCATTTGCCATGGTGCCCGTGACAAAGCTGAAGCTTCCGGCTTCGCATTCACCACGGCACGAAACACGTAGCCAGTACTTTCGGCCACAAATACACAGAAAACCGCAATTTCACGCACACTACAGCGGTAAAAAACTGTATCCATATCTACATGTACATCGTTAACTAGGCATACTGGAATCAAACGGCTTTTTTTTTTTTTACCAAATTTCAGACTTCTTTCACAAAAATTAAATTTCTTTTTTTAAAAGATCAGCTCATTATAGTGCTTTAAATTGAGTTCGCATCAAATTTGTGATTTTACTCTTTATGTTAACTGTGATAATTTTTTTTTAGTATTTTTTAACCACAGATCAGAACATGTACAAATAGGCCTACACACACATATTCATCTCGCTTCATAGCATGCACATAGCCTATGTATATTCACATACAGGCCAAGTCATACAATATATGCATAACCAATCACCTAGCTCAAATGTATAAAAATACAAATATGCACACCGGCAATTGCAAACAAACACACAGTCGTCATGCTACCCTAAGAAAGTTGGGTATAAATATTAGAGATAAAATAGGTTCTTATATGTATTTATAAACGTTTCGAGTGGAGCGGATCTTGTGCCGTCAGTGTAGCGATTTTACGATAGATGGTTATTTGGTGCCGTGGTGATTTGTTGTTGTTGTTTATTTTCTCTCGTTGTGTTTATTTTTCATATAGTCTTTTTGTAGTACCTCTCGACTCTGAGTCCGAACGCTATAGACAATTATTGGTGAGACGTCCACTTAATATTAAATATGCGTACTTAATATTAAATATGCGTATTTAATATTAAATACACGTACATAATATTAAATATGCGTATATAATATTAAATACGTGTATTTATTGTTAAACACACGTACTTAATATTAAATACCAGACAGTTAGATATTTTGTTCTTTTTTGCAGCGCCATGTCGCTCGATATATATCTTGTTTCACGAGACGAACGCAGTAACATAGCCACATCCATTTTTTGCTAATTTAATATTAAGTACGCGTATTTAACATTAAGTATGCATATTTGATATCAAGTACACGTATTTAATATACGCGTATTTAATAATATATACGTGTATTTAATATTAAGTACGTGTATTTAATGTTAAGTACGTATTTAACATGAAGGACGTGCATTTAATTATTTTATTTTCTTTAGATTGTCCTTCTGGAAAAAATAAAAAAAATGAAATCTGAAAAATAAATCTATGGCATATATCAGCCACCGTAACCGCGCCTTTTACATGTAGTTTCTTGCATGTTCGAGAGGTATGAAGGGTACATGTATTTTTTTGATAATCAACACATTTTCATAATGTGAAAAGATATAATATGTAGGCCTACTAGTAATGGCCGTGGAATAATACAATAATGTTGTTCAATACATTGTGTTGAATGAAGAATTACACTTTTTATTAGGGACCTACATTAGAGTGAACACCAGATACGAAGGGATACGGTAATACTGAGCTTCAAGTTTGTCACGCTCACAATGCAAGCTTCACATTCGTCACGACTCTTTCCGAGTTAGCGTTACAACGGTTGGCCGTGACGAAGTTGAGGTGCCTCAGGTTTACCACGGTGATGAATGCGAAGCCGCTTCACAAATATCATGCTTCGCAAATATCACGCGACAGATCTGACAGATGACATGGAAACAGAACACAACACACGGAATGGTTCTTTGTTGCTGTATAGTGGGGTGTTTCACCAACAAATCGGTAAACAGAGGTTTAATTTTCAGTCGTGTTCTACGGGTTAAGGAACCTGAATGGCAGACACAGCTGGTGAAATGTGTGAATAGATCAGACAAGGCCTTCAAGCCTGAAAGGGCTACGATCTGCAGCAGGCATTTTGAGTCATCTTGTTTTCAGGAAATAGGTAGATCTAGACCTACACCATACATGACATCACATTATCAAAATTGCAAATATGTACTAAGTAGTTGTACCTGACCGGGAAGTATTTATGAAAGTGAATTGTTTGGCTGCATGTGGCATTATATATCCATGCCCATGGGCAATCTTAACGAATACGGCTTGAATGGTGTTATAACATTCACAGGCATTTGTCTCATGAGAGGCGTGAGGGCGTGTGTTTGCAATGCAAGCTGGCGAGCCCCCCCCCCCCCCTCCCGCAAATCCACGCCTGTGCGCCCCTCATGAGAAAAATGCCTTGTGGATAACTTGTGGAGTAAAAACCTGATCTCTTGTTACACCACCAGGCACAACAGGGAAGCATGTATTGAAGAGAGGAAGCCTACCTACTCTACATCTGCCACAGCCATCATGCCAAATTCCAAAGCCACCAGCACGGAAACCACCAGTATATACAATTATGACTTAGATCTAACTTTAAAATATGATTCTATGGGATGTGGATGTGAATGTGATTAATTTCTTTTTTATTTTATTTTTTTGGGTGGGGAGGGGGGGGGGGAGCTCAATTCTAAACATATACACCGAAACACTTTAGAAAATTTTAACATTATCAACCTTAATGAAATATTTATGTTAATTGATATTATGTTTTGTTCAGATGGTTAGGAACCACGATGTCAGTGCTCCTGAACAGAAACCTGCCACTGAAACTATATCTGGGAGGTTATTGTCCGAGAGCAAAAGTATCGCACTAAGAGGATGGTTCATGGCTGAAAAGGAATCTTGCACTGAAATTTTTCAGTATAAGGAAATGAAGGTGCAATCAAGTATTAGTATGTAGTATGAAATCGAATCCATATCACCATATTAATCATACAAATACAAAATCATGATGATAGCAAGAAATGGAGGCTGGTCACATCTAATTAAAGTATTTCGGTCACATCTAATTGGGCCTTTATTGTTTTAGCAGAATTTTTTTTTTTCTTTTTGTTTCGCCGTTTTGGTTTCCGACCGATAACTTTAGTTTGCATTAATGTATCTTCGCCAAATTTTCACCATTGGTCAGACATATTAGGTGGAAGAACCCTATTGTTTTTCAGCCGGATCCGAGGTTCATGAGGTCCTTGAGGATGAAATCAATGTTGTTTTTTGGACTTTGTTTCCGCACGATAAGTAAAAAAGTATGTAGTCAATGGCTGCAGAACTTTGCATGGAGGTTCATATATCAACAAGGAAGAACCCTATTGATTTTGGGATCAAGGTTTCCTGCATAAATTGGAAACGGTGCATCGTATAACGAAACAGACGTTATTTTCGGACTCTTCGCCCTAGACAAACATGTCTAAGGGGTATTAAAGATGACCTTCGACCTTGACCTTGAATTTTTCTGCTGAATCGGCATTTTCCGTTTTCTTCAATATCTTGGAAACGGTGCGTCGTAGAGCGAAACAGACGTTATTTTCGTACTCGTGGCACTAAACAAACATGTCTAAGGGTTATTATGGATGAACTTTGACCTTGAATTTTTATGCTGAGTCGGCATTTTTCGTTTTGCCTCCAAGGCATCTTTAGGCCTTGATGTCTAGTTACATGTAGCCATTGAATGTTCAGAGAGATGGAAGTTATATACATTTTGACATGCACATGTATAATTAGTTTTACTAAAGAATTTATCTGGATATATATTTTTCCCGTCAATATTTTTGTATGTATTTCATTAAGGTTGAGAGGTGTGTCATCTTGCCAAATAACATGAGTAATGATGAACCCCTGCAAGTGTTCGTCTGTGGCCGGCCAGTGTATGACCTGCAACTGAATCTTGGAGGAAGTTTGGCGAACATCTTGGAACAGGTAAATATATATGTCACATGTTTTGAGTTTTAGAGTTATTTTACGACATCTACATGTTATAATACTTGAATGATATTATATAATGATGATATGAATATTGTGTCCATAATGTTCAGCAAATCTGTTATTAGAATAATATTTATAAAAGTATTTGTTAATATGTCATACCAATTTTCTGTTTTGGATATTAAATAAAATTTTACTATGACCATGGAGGTTTCATCGCTGGTTGCATGCGAGGGTGTCGGTGAGAAGGTTTTGACTGACGTCAGTGACAAAGATGGATCAAGTCATCATCAGGAAATTTTGTACAGACATAGTACTTCATCAATTGAGGTTAGATCAGTTCAACCTATGAGAAGAAAAATTAATTAGTAGTTTTGTATTTGTTAGAAAACTGTCAGCAATTATGAACATCATTTATTATATTTCGGTGACATACAAATTGTCATTGTTACTACACATTTTGCATGATCTTAACATTGGTGTCATTTTGTCATGAATACAGGTGACAGCGCGCAGTAACAGTTGCAAAGGGATTGGAGGATTGTGCAGCAACTGCAAGTCAGTCAAGCTGATATTGAGGAAAAGAGCAAACAGAAGTATCAGGACTTCCCAGGAAACTGTTCTGCATAGCAAAGCACCATTGAAGAAGGTAGAAGTAATAGTATATCATGTAATGAAGCAACATTAAAAAATTTTGTGGAATGAAATTATGTTTTACTAACATTGCATTGATTTTCATTATTTTGTTAAAAATGCAATCAGTGAAAATATATGTTGTTTTTAGGTTACCGGACCTTTGGTCCGATAACCTATTGGCATGGCGTTGCGTCCGCCGTCCGTCCGTCCGTCCGTCCGTCCGTCCGTCCGTCCGTCCGGCGTTAACATTTTTATCTTTAAAGTTAACGATCGAATCTTTCTGAAATTTTGCACAAAAATGCCTAAAAATATTTTGAGAAGGAGGTATTTTTTTGTTTTTTGATTTTCGCATTTTTTTCAAAATGGCGGCCGTTTTTGTCGAAAAACGCTCAATTTTGGACATTGACGGCCATTTTCTCAAAAACTGTCTGATCAGTTTTGAGTTTTTGGTTTCAAAAGATTCCCCTCATATACCTCTGTGATATGTATAAGTTTGGTTGCCCTAAATCTGCCGGTTTCTGTGTGGCGGCCATTTTGAATTTTTGGCGGGTCGGCGAAAAAATTTTTTTTCGCCCCAAATCGCATTACTATCCATTTTGGGCCATTTCTAGGGCAAAAAAAATTTTTCACCCTTTGAAAAAAATTTTGGACTTAGAAAATTTTCGGCACTTTTTCCCTTCATAATGGGAGCTGTCCGGACTGTACTCATAGAACGCTTGAAGATAGAGCTTAGAAATTGGCACTTTCAAATGGGAAGTCATATATGGCGACTTGTGTGGTGACCTTGAATTTGACCTTGGATGACCTTGAAAGGTCAAAACAGCCATTTTTGGGTCGAAAAACGCTCAAATTTGCACCTGGTCTGTATTTTCTCAAAAACTGTCTGATCAGTTTTGAGATTTTTTCTTAAAAAGATTCCTCTTATATACCTCTGTGACGTGTATAAGTTTTGTTCCCCTTGAATCGCCGATCTCAGTGTGGCGGCCATTTTGAATTTTTGACGAGTCGGCGAAAAAAAAATTTTTCGCCCCAAATAACATTACTATCCATTTTGGGCCATTTCTAGGCAAAAAAAATTTTTCACCCTTTGAAAAAAATTTTGGACTTGGAAAATTTTCGGCACTTTTTTCCTTCATAATGGGAGCTGTCAGGACTGTACTCATAGAACGCTTGAAGATAGAGCTTAGAAATTGGCACTTTCAAATGGGAAGTCATATATGGCGACTTGTGTGGTGACCTTGAATTTGACCTTCGATGACCTTGAAAGGTCAAAACAGCCATTTTGGGGTCAAAAAATGCCCAGATTTGCCTTTGTAGATGAAATGCTTGCAGATAGAGCTCATGTTTGCATTATGAACATATAGGAAGACATATATGGCACAACTAATGATGACCTTGAACTTGACGTCAGATGACCTTGAGTGCCAAATGTCTGACTTGGAATGTGTAAATTGACCTGAGCGGCCTAAACGATTCCACCCAACATATAGAATATCAAATGCCGCACACATACATGTAATGGTTACATCGAGGTTCATACGGATGACCTTGATTGGTAAATCCCAAGGTCATATGTTTACACTGCGAACCTTGATTGGTAAATCTCAAGGTCTGTTACCTGCCAATGCTGCCATGGCCAAACCAAAATTGTCCGGTAACCTATCTTAGCCTTTGGGCTAATTTTTGTATGATGATGTTATAATATATATTCCTATACACATGATACATGTTGTGTGAAAGCATTTTTAGGTTACCGGACCTATGGTCCGATAACCTATTGGCATGGCGTTGCGTCCGTCGTCCGTCGTCCGTCGTCCGTCGTCGTCCGTCGTCGTCCGTCGTCGTCGTCGTCCACATTTTTATCTTTTTTGTTTACAGGCGAATATTTCTGAAATTTTGCACAAAAATACTTAAAAATAATTCAAGAAGGAGGTATTTTTTAGTTTTTTGATTTTCGCATTTTTTTCAAAATGGCGGCCGTTTTCGACGAAAAATGCCTGATTTTGGACTTTGGCGGCCATTTTCTCAAAATCTGTTCAGTAACTTTTTTTCTTTTTGATAAATAACACTCCTCATATGTACTGCTATGATGTCTATAAATTTCGTTGCGCTTGAATCGCTCGAAGTGGGCCATTTTGGCCCAAACTCGGCTCAAATGGGACTTTCCCATGTTAAATTCTCCTATGCTTTATAATGGGACACATTATGCCTAATATCTCACTTGATATTGAGATTAGAGACTAGGAGTCAATTGTGGACCTATAGGAAATGATATATGCTGAATATTCTCGTGACCTTGAATTTGACCTCTGACCTCACTTTCAAGGTCAGAGCACAAAATGGCTTATATCTCGCTTATTATCGACTCTACAGCTTAGGAATCAATTGTGGACATATAGGGAATGATATATTCTGAATATTCTCGTGACCTTGAATTTGACCTCTGACCTCAGTTTCAAGGTCAGAGCACAAAATGGCTTATATCTCGCTTATTATCAACTCTACAGCTTAGGAATCAATTGTGGACATATAGGAAATGATATATGCTGAATATTCTGATGACCTTGAATTTGACCTTCGACCTCATTTTCAAGGTCACAGGACAAAATGGCTAATATCTCGCTTGTTATCGACTTTACAGCTTAGCAATCAATTATGAACATATAGGAAATGATATATGCAGATTATTGTCATGACCTTGAATTTGACCTTTGACCTCATTTTCAAGGTCACAGGACAAAATGGCTAATATCTCACTTATTATCGATTTTACAGCTTAGGAATCAATTGTACACATATAGGAAATGATATATGCTGAATATTCTCGTGACCTTGAATTTGACCTCTGACCTCATTTCTAAGGTCCAAGGACAAACTGGCTCATATCTTGCTCCTCTATTGACTGTATGGCTTGGGAATCAATTGTGGACATGATATACATGATATAGAAAATGATATACACTGAATATTTTGATGACCTTGAATTTGACCTTTACCCCTTCATTTTCAAGGCTACAGCATAAAATTGCTAATCTCTCTCTGATTATTGAACTTACAGCTTAGCAATCAACTGTGGACATGATATATGCTTAATGTTATATATGCTGAATATTCTCTTGACCTTGAATTCAACCAGTGACCTGGCTAATACCTAAAATATTAAACATTGTCCGGTAACCTATCTTTGGCCCTTGGCCTAATTTTTTTCAAATTCATGTAACTTGTTACATAGATCAATAATTTCTTTCTTGTACATGATTAAATTTATCGGTTCATAAGGTACTACAAATATGTATTACTATTTTATTGTCAGAAAACCCGTATTGCTTAGATTTTGTGCATGAATTATTTCATTCGAAGTTTGTAAATTTCTTCATAGTGTGAAATTCAAATCATTTACTATTTCTTTACCTGCTTCCCTGTAGTATCCAGGTGGAGGTATTATTTTCTAACTATGTTCTATTAAATGTGAAAAGAATTTCAGACAGCTCAATGGCAAAGCATAAAATGTATAAAATATCTCTTAATATATTGGTACCTGTCACTACATTAAGCCATTAAAATAAGTTTCATACTTTTTGTCCTTCTGTCTATTATAATTTCAATTATTACACTGTGTATTCCATATCTCGTAAGTGTATGTTTAACATATATGATGTGCCTGCCCGGTACCGGTATTTTGTTTCACTTTTTTCTCGTATCTTATCTGAACCCTCTCCTTTTTTCACCTATCCCAACTCCATTTATAATTTACAGCAGCTTGAGGTTGTAGGTTCGATTCCTGCTCTGAATGTGAAAGGAAGTTCAGATAGCTCAATGGCAGAGCATCAGCTGTCCAACATCTCTCTCATTATTATAATTTTTTTCCCATAACTACAATTAACCACTAAACTACATGTATATAAGTACCATTTTTAGACGTGTCTTCCGACCTGCTGAATTTCATTTCTAACTTTTAATATTTCAATTTAAATCTGGCTATTGTGCGTTTTTAGGTATATATACCATTACTCCTATTTCCCTCATAATGTATGTGTATAATACCTCTCATGATGTACCTAATTCCTGTTGCTTGTTCTGTGTGTCATCTCCAACTGTTGATGTTTCTCGCATATTCTAACTGCATGAGAGTACATATTATTTTTCCATTATTATACACAACAATGTTTTAGGTATATAATGTATCATGGATGAACTGTTATAGAGCCTTAAATTTAATATTGTTGATTCATCATTTTCAATTTTTCGTTACAGGAGCATTGGAAGCAAATTTGAAGTGTGGTGGCAACTTCAATCATGGGGACAGTTTCTTTAATATTGAATCTCTGAAATCATGAAACAAACATAAATGGATATTGGTTAACCCCTCTCTCCCACTCATTGCCTTTTTCATGACACATTTCATTTTATATTTATAGGCAATGTCAAAGCTCCTAATTAGCATGTTTTGATACAAAAACCTCATAACTGATCAAATAGATTTAGAGGAAAAAGAAACAAAACTTATTTTTGGTGTTTTGTTGCCTTTTAAAATGTTGGGCCTATATGTGGGCTGGAAAAGCCCAAAAATACCCAATATTAACAGATTGCCATATGAGTCAATAACATTCCTAAGTAGGGCTTATGTTTATATTATAATCTTATATAAAGTCATATATTGGGCATACCTTGATTGCTAAATCTAAATTTCATATCGGACACACTTGCACATAACTGATGTGTTTAGATTGGTCTCTACGGCAAGATACTGGTATACTGTATTTAATATGCTTATATTATGAACATGAAGAAAGTCGTTGCAGCACACCTGATATTGACATTTGGATTTACAATTATTACCTCAAATGAATGCCAAGGTCATATTTCACTTGTGGAGCTTGAACATGTTGAACTAAAATTGTTCTGTAACCTATCTAACCATTAGGGCTAATGTTTTGTATAATTATATGTGCGCCTAACAAAGACATGATCCTATGCATAAGTAGGCCTTGACATCTAGTCTCTTTTTTAGGTTGCTAGAGGAAGCCTGGAAAAGGCCCTGATATTGCAGCGAAAGTTGACCACTTCACTTGAGAAGGAGGTGCAATCTCTGAGGAAGCGAATAAATGATGAAGCTGTACCTGTGTCTCAGAAGCTACATACTTCGCTTTCATCAATACTCGGTAACGAGAACTTGTCTGATCCGTTCATAAAGTTGTTCTGGGAGGAACAAGTGAAGAATTTCCACCGTACAAGCACTGGACAAAGGTATTTTTTCATTTGTTTGTACATGTAAGTTATTTGACCTTTGGTTGTATTACCTATTGTCAAAGTGATAGCTAATCATGATATGAAATGTAAAAATTTAATCATTGTGCTTCACAATAATCATATATTCCATTGTCCTACTGATTTAAAAACATTTTGTTAAAAAAAAAGTCTTTCAGAGAGAAGATAATAAATGTAATGTAAGGTGTTTTGTAAAGTGCACTTAATTTATAGCAAGAATCATATTTATTTTTTCGTGTTATTAAATTGGTATGTCCATTATATGTGATATAGCTGATAGAATGTTCCATAACTTTATTTAATAGGTGGCATCCGATGATGATCCGTTTGGCGCTTTTACTTCATTCCCAAAGCCCTCAAGCGTATCGGACACTGAGAGCCACAGGGGTGTTGAAATTGCCAGGAGAAACTACCTTGAGGGACTACAGCAATGCTGTAAACCCATCTCAAGGCTTCAATGCTGAGGTCATAAATGTTATGAATAGTTATTATTATGAATAATAATATTGCCACTGCAATTTCTTTAATTTATGTTGCACAAGTTTTAAATAGTTCTGACAGTTATTATGTAGCCGGGTATTCATTTATGGGTTGGAGCTAAAGTTATTCCTAATAGTTATTATTTGTTGTAGTATGGTAATTCCACTAATGACGTCACTTCCACTGTAAGAAAATACTATAAAAGGCTTTGGCGCCAAGTTCAGTTGCCACTTGCCAGTCTGACATTCATCATCGCACTTGTATTATACAACACTGTGAATAAACTGCACTGATTCTACCTGTGTGTCCTGGAGTCTACTTCCAAACGGCGACAAATGGCGCAGTCGGCAGGATAAACGAATATTTCGCCGTGAGCCATCCTTCCAATATCGGGGATGGTCAGCAAGCAGGGCACACAGGTAGCGAATTTCTACACTTGTTTAGTTCATTTCTGCACGATCATCGCCTTCGGCTGGCAAGTGGACCGACGTTGATCAGCAGCCCGTTTCAACTCAAAACGTTCTCGTTTATTGATTTTCTACGGCCGAGCGACCCAGTGTGTGAGGTGATTGTGAAGTCTCCGGTATTTTCTACACTGCGCTCCGTCTCCGTGTGCCGTATCCACTGGACTGTTCCTGTAAGTTTTTTTCTGGACTGTTGTCTACGCTCGTATCGTCATGCTGATGGGTAGAATTCCCGCGGATCGCACAATGGGTGAGATTCCCGCGACCACGCTGTGATGGGTAGATTCCCGCATGCGACCCGGTTTGCTATGGACACGCCATTCTCCGTCTTCGATGGACCTGTCGTTCCTAGATCTTCATGGAGCGCGCACATGGTTTCTTTGAATGACACTCTTATCGGAACATTTTATTATTCGTTTCCAAAATACCTTTGTAACTGTTGAAACGCTGATTAATGTATTTGTTCATATTTCACTGCCAAAGGTTCTTGGGTCAGTTCTACCAAGTTTGAAAACATATTTTGTGTATGAGCCTACGGGTTTTGCTGCTGATCAACTGGTCTTTGTAATATTTTGTAATATTCATTTGTTTGTATGGTCATCATTTGTATATATTATTCATTGCTTGAGAATTTGTAAATATAGTTGTGTGTAAGTTAGCTAAAAAGTATCATCAGGGTTTTTTAAATGTTCCACTTGCACTGTACAGTTATGATGACTTCAGGTTCCACATTAATATTATTGTATTAACCAGTTTCCCTATGGAGTTAGTAAAAATATTTTGACTACAGTAATTAACTTGTTTAATAGATTATCCAATAATGGCGTATTTATTTACTGTGAATGAAGTTTGGTAATATATTTGAATATATTTCAATTAATATTGTCATTGCATTTCATGATTTGCATTATGATAACTTTTTGGTGTGTTGGAAAAGCATGACTAGCTGTTGTCTAGCAGGACTTGGTGTTTGATTTATGACATCGTCAGGTTGTCATTTCATGGTGTGTGGTTCAGGTTAGTAATTTATTTTACCAGATATATATAATTCTATTTTTCTGGTTACGCATAAGTGTGTTCTTTCTCTACACTTATCTGATTTGTTTAGTTATAGTGTATTGTATACTTTTGTAGTGATTAATCGCGGTAATATCTCTACAATGTACACTCTTCACTTGGTCGAGGCATGACTAGCTACGTCTAGCAGGGAGTTCGTTATTTGTTAGTGTGTATTTTCGTGGCAGAACTAAAATATCTGATAGTGTGTGTTAATTGCATTCAGTGCTCTAATGGTTTTTGATAATTACCTTACTTCGTGTGTAATAGTTTGTTCACCGGTGTTATAGTTTAGTATCGATAATACTCTCATATTTGAACTTAGCTCAATGTCTGTGTCGTTGCGAACCGCCTCTTTATACTGGTATCCTGTTGTTACAAGTTTATTTTTTGGTGGAGTTCATTCTCCTCGGATCTATTTTGAAGCCATTATTTATTGAACAACTGTGGTAGTTGACCCTGGTGTAGTATTTTGTATACTCCTGGTCTTCTTTAGTATTGGTGTTATTTCCAATATTTATTTGCATATCACTATGCTTACTTTATATCTACCAATTGTACATGTATTGCTTATTGGTTTCACTTGTAATATTTCACAGGATCAGTATTTCGGATGTTGTTCTGAGTTCTGCATTAGTCTTTTTTTCTGTATATTTCATAATGTCGAGGACGACATTTGTTTTTGTGGGGAAGTATGTAGCCGGGTATTCATTTATGGGTTGGAGCTAAAGTTATTCCTAATAGTTATTATTTGTTGTAGTATGGTAATTCCACTAATGACGTCACTTCCACTGTAAGAAAATACTATAAAAGGCTTTGGCGCCAAGTTCAGTTGCCACTTGCCAGTCTGACATTCATCATCGCACTTGTATTATACAACACTGTGAATAAACTGCACTGATTCTACCTGTGTGTCCTGGAGTCTACTTCCAAACGGCGACAATTGCAATAAATTTTTATAGGTCATAGGCGAGCTGAAACATCAGACATCAAGCCTACCAGAAAACGAGAGATGGGTTGTTCTGATGCATGATGAGATGTCAGTCAAAGAGGACCTGGTAAAATTCCAATAATTTCATGAAAACATGCAATATCATATTCATGATATTTTCTTCATGTTGAGGGATTTGAGAGCAATACAAATCAAGTTAGAGCAAATTTCTATTATGCCCTCAACGTGAGTGCTGAGAATTGACTGTTGAGTTCAGTTGAGCTTGCTCGAGTCTGATTTGTGTTAGGGTACCTAACCTAACCATTCTGTAATTGAACCTGATTATAACATACTGTTCTAGTACATGTATGTAAAACCAATATGTTGAAGTTGAATAATGCCCAACCGGTCGAAAAGCTTGTTATCTCAACCTTGCTAGGTTGAAGTTCATGGCTAAGTTCATGTACACATACAGGTACATGTACATATCATTTGCTACATGTAATAAAGAAAAATCGTATTGTGGCACGTTTTTTGTTTCACCATTGTATTTATATGGAAAGCTTTGTACATGTATATTATGATATCATTTAAAATTATTAAATGGTCATATATCTAACATGTTTGAAAATAATTAATTTGGTGGGTTTCAAACAGGTTTACAGTGAGAGAAGTGGTCAAATGGTGGGTTTCTGCTATGACGATCATGCAACGGCCAACCATGTGCTGGTTTTCATGGTAGTGGGCATCTCAAAGAATTCCAAGATCAAGTTCTCTCTCGGCTATTTCGGCACGAAGAGTGCACGTTCAGATCAGTTATATCCACTGTTCTGGGAAGCAGTGTACCACTTGGAACGGACATGCAACTTGAAGGTTTTGGTACAATCACTTAAGATTGTTTACAGGTAAGATGTTGACATGATTGTTTATATTTTTGGTGTTATTTTCAAAATACATAAGGCATATTTGAAAATGTTTTTTCAAATAGTTTATATCAAGTTACACAATTTATACAGACCCCGGTAGTTATAAATGTTTCATCTATTTAATGCTAAAAAATGGTTTAGTTCATCATACTTTGCAAAATATCAGATAAATTATTCACCTGTTCAATTGCATTAATATATATATATATATATATATACATATATATATGTACATGTATATAAATTATATGCATACTCCCCAAAGGGTGCATATGTAGTATTTCTTTATTCAGGTTATTGCTTCAACTGCCGACAAGGCTTCACCAAACCAACGATTTGTTGCCATTCATGGAGGAGACCACTGCACTCGAAACCTATATGCCCCAGACAGGATGATTTACTTCTTCTCGGATGTGCCCCACATCATGAAAACAGCTAGAAATAACTTGGCCAATTTTGGCTCCGGCCTCAACACAAGATACCTCTGGGTAAACACTAATTTTCAGGTTACCAGACCTTGGTCCGATAACCTATTGTCGTGGCGTTGCGTCCGTCGTCCGTCAGTGGTCCGTCCGTTCACATTTTTATCTTTAATGTTTACAGTAAAATCTATATAGAATTTGGCACAAAAATACCTAAAAACATTTCCATTAAATGTTCATTTTAATTTTTTTGATATTCGCATTAGTCTCAAAATGGCGGCCAATTTTGACCAAAAACGTTCACTTTTATCAGCCATTTTCTCAAAACATGTCTGATCATTTTCGAGTATTTGGTTTCCCCTTTTGTACCTCTGTGATATATATAGTTTGTCCTTGAATCAAAATTGTCCGGTAACCTAACCTAGCCCTTGGGTTAGTGTTTTATTTCCGAAATATTTTGTAATCATTTTGTCATGAAATACGAACATGTTTTATATAAATAATGTTGGAGATACACATAACTCTAAATCAAAATAGCCAAAATACTTCTACACATTGACAAATAGTTTCATTCAAAATATACGTATTTCAACAGAACAATGGTCGTCACCTCTTGTGGTCACATGTCAGGGACGTCTACGAGTCTGACAAAGAAACAGAGTTGAGGAAAACCAAACTGACAGCCAGTCACATACAACTCAATTCTTATTCAGTGATGAAAGTCAATCTTGCTGTTCAAGTATGTATGTATTTTGATAAATTTCTTTATTCAATTTACCCCACCTTAGATGCAATTAAAAAGTCATACCAGATAACTTTGTTTGGATACATGTACATTGTGTGAATTTTAAAAATGGTAATAGATTTTCATATATAGGAATATTCAGTTTCCTCATTTCCAGGTCCTGAGTTCTTCAGTGGCATGTGTTATGAGACAAGGTGATGACGCTGTCCAAGAAACTGCAAACTTCATCAGTTTGATGGATCGATTCTTCGACTGCCTGAATGTGCGCTCCGATTTCGAAGGACAAAAGAAGAGGAAGCCAGACCTGCTACCTTACAGAGATGTGAATGACACAAGGTTCCTGGTGTGTAAAAGTTACATGATTATGAATATAGCTAACCATAGTAACAGTGAAATTGATATACATGTATCACATTTTGCTGATGAACAATTTTTGATTTTTTAGTTCTTGACAGATGAGTTCCTTGCCTACTTAGAGAGGTGGCAAAAATCTGTCCAAGAGAGGCAAGACTTCACTAAAGCAGAAAAAGTGAAGATGTTCCTGTCACATCAAACTTACAAAGGCATCGTGAGCACAGGTGTGAATAGTAATATGAAATGTTATTAATAATCATTCAATTTTTTAATGGGGGTATACTTTTAGATACTGTAAATACATTGACATGCAAACCCTGAATTTCAGTGAAAGCCATGGTTGGAGCCACCAAATTTCTGCTGGAGAATGGCTTGAAGGAAGTGTATACAAATTCCTTCTGTCAGGATCCATTGGAGCTCCACTTTGGGCATCACAGGGGTCTGGGTCGTCGATCAGATAACCCAACACTGTTCAGTTTCGGGTAATTTTTGTTTGTTGTTCATATGTTTCATATTTATGATCTCAAGTTGACAATAATGAACCTGTATCCATGCAGAAATGCTAGTGTGAATATATTTGAGCAATTAAAAGAACTACAAATTACATAATAAGTGCTCAGTGCGAAAAAAATCTCTATTCCGGGAACGTGTACCGAAATGAGTTGCCAATACAATTTTTAATTTACACAATACCAGAGTAAGATATATTCATCAAAATTAACTTATTAGTATACAAACGTTTTGGTGCATGTGCTTGTATCTCGTTTTATGTTATAGCTACCAAGAGAACAAGTTGAGGATCCAAAGAACGGTCTCACAAGCCATGAGGAGGAAAGGGAATGTTCAACAGGACCAGTCCATCACTGTGGTCGCCTCACCCGTGAAAAAACGAAAGCGATAGGGTTTCATGACCAATCTGTAATCACAGGCTTTTGAATGTACCGGGTATTCATAATATTTAGTTAGCGGTGTTTAACTTTTGGTGCATATATAAAGTTGTAAATATGCATGTTTGCACATAATGTGGTTTTTATGTATGGAAGATATGATGAAGGTGAAGGTACATATACATGTATTTCAGTAGATTGTGAATTGCAAAACCTATGTAAATATGTGCTTTGAAAATGCAAGAAAAGTATATAATGTTACGTAATGTAACATGTGCATAAGTAAAACAAACACAAACTCTGTAAGCCATCATGTATACCAATGTTTTTTATCTGTTAACATGCAGCGGTATATTAATTCATATCACTGGCAAACACCAACTTGCAACATATATGTGATTAGTAGCGCAACAATCATATGTACAATGATATCATTTCTTATATCATTAACAATAATTTTGAAGTACATGCAAAACCATAGTGGTGTACATATTGGTATAATATACATGGTGAGCAAAAAACTAATATACCAAAATGTATTAGTGTATTTGATTTTTTTTCGGTTACCTTACCTATTTTCGAATAATCTACTGGCATGGCGTTGCAACCATCCGTTACATATTTTTTTATGGTCATTTTATCAAAATTTGTAATTTTTTTTTCAAATTTTGCAAAAGTATGGCATCTCAGGCATTTGCAAGGTTAATGAATATAGTAGGCCTTGATTCGCTCCCAAAACTCAAAAAATAAGCCAAAAAATAGAATCTCAAATAGGTTAAGTAGCAAATATTTAAATTTTTAGACATTTTGCTCTAAATCTATTCAGTAACTTTCCTTATAATTTCTCACTTGCATGGCATTTAGGACTGTTATTATTGTTCCCTATCATTTTTTAAATTATATTGTTCCTGGCTCACAATGTATATGTTAACATACATGTATGTGTACATTGTATTAATCTTTGTCCTTAGGAAGATTTTTCCTTCAAATTTTTTTCGCAATCCTTTTTGGCCCTTGGATGGCTTTTTCGCAAAAGTTTCCATCATCACCTTGCATCGGTGATGAACTCTAATCCTGAAAAACAACTGGAGGATTTTACAGAAGAGTTCAATGGGAAGATTGCTAGATCCTTCATCTTGATCAATGTCCGAGAATAAAGCTATAAAGTCATCTTCCAGCATTGAGCTTTTTTGCAGAAAATCCTCCTTAGAGATTTCTACACTGTTATCCGATACCTCCCTGAATGTACACTCTAACTTTTTGAATAGCTCAAAAGTTTTCTGGGTGACATAGGTCAACCCACCCCTGTCTTTCATACTTGTCATGTTCTTGTGTGCGGCATCCTCAGCTGTACAAGTTATGACGCCAAGAACTTCAGGAGTAAACTCTCTGTTGTTGGACATTTTTTTTAGGACAGCACCAGCAATGTAGGATACAATTTCACATTCCCCATCTGTAAGGGGTTTGTTGTAGTTAGGTAGACTTTGTTTAGGCCAACAAATTTCTATCAATATGCTAAAGACTTTGAGTTGAAGGAATGTTAAATCGGGTGGGGATATGTTTTTGATTGTTCTATCCACATTAGATGCTATATATTGGTGGAAATTAGACCATGAACGATCTTGAGATGCACCAGACAGCTTCCCCCTGATTATACACTGCTCCAGTGGCTTCATGAAGGTGACCAGTTCAAGCACTGAAAATAATTATTTTGTGTGATTTGTTTGTATTATATTTATTTGATTAAGCAAAGAAAAATATTATGGTTCTGGTTAGGGGCAAAAGTCACTTAAAATTCATGGCATCACACTTTTTAGGTTACCTAACCTATGGTCCAATAACCTATTGTCAGTACTCGTGGCATTGCCTCCGTCGTTCGACCGCATTTATATCTTTAAAGTTTACGAAAGGATTTTCCTGAAATTTTGGGAAAAAAATGCCTAAAAATATTTCAACACTTTTGTAGTTTCTTTATTTTTGTATTTTTAGGTTACCGGACCTATGGTCCGATAACCTATTGCCATGGCATTGCGACCGGCGTCCGTCCGTCCATCGTCGTCGTCGTCCGTCCACATTTTTATCTTTAAAGTTTACGGTACAATCTTTCTGAAAATTTTGGAAAATATACATTGAAATAGTTCGAGTAGGTATTTTTTATTTTTTTGTTTTTTTATTTTTTTCCAAAATGGCGGACGTTTTCGTTGAAAAATGGTCAATTTTGAACTTTGGCAGCCATTTTCTCAAAAACTGTCTGATCACATTTGACATTTTTGTTTCAAAAGATTATCTTCATGTACCTCTGTGACCTTGAGTGCTAAATGTCAGACTGGTAATGTGTAAATTGACCTGAGCGGCCTATATAGAATATCAAATGCCGCACACATAATTATATACATGTATATATGTAATGGTGACATCGATGTTCACACGGATGACCTTGATTGGTAAATCTCAATGTCATATGTTCACACTGCGAACCTTGATTGGTAAATCTCAAGGTCTGTTACTTGCCAATGCTGCCATGGCCAAACCAAAATTGTCCGTTAACCTGTCTTAGGGTTTGGGCTAATATTTTCCAAAAGGCTCAGTCATCATCAGCAAATTTTAGGGGAGAGTGGTTGGCCAAATGTGCAATATTTTACCTTATCATTTACCAGTAGCTAAAATGAAATTGTTGAAAATTTTGCTAATGCAAAAATTTTTCTTGAACCCTAATAACCAGAACCATAATAATTTTTTTGGCCTTTTTTATGAAATATATTTTTCATAAACTGTATTATCATATATGCCAAAATGACAGTCAATGCAAATAGCTTAGTTAATGCTATTATACAGTAATCAAAATTCACTGAAATGGTGTGTGCATCGGATAAATTTCTTGCTTATTTCTTTCTATACGGCAATGATTCTGTCATTCTAACACAATAAAAGTTCACTAACATCGATTGGCATATGATAAACGTTTCATTGCACAATATGGGATTTCGTGCCCTCTAGTCAAGCCTTCAAGAAACCCTCGGGCCAAGCATTAAAGAAGCCCTGCGCTTCTTATTGGCCTTCTAAAAGATTTGGCCCTCGTGCATAAAACCCCATATTGTCCAAATATTATACACAATTGTATAAGAGACCAGCAAAATATTAATTAAATACATTTATTGACCGGTAGATCAGTTATGCTTTAATGTGTAAACCATCATACTAAATTTATATAACATGATAATTATGAAGTGTACACTCACTGTCATCTGAACTTTTGGGAACGACTACCGAGCTTTGTTTTTCCAGATAATCTACGGCCTTGCGCATTATGTCATCAGTCACGCATGGTCTCTGTGGGTTCAAATGTACATTTATGAGTCATAGCAAAGCTTTGTGAAATTGGTGGTGATATTGTAAATTTTTTAAATCTATACTCAACATATTTATGTAACATAACCTACTATCTCCTGTGCTTGACACGCATTTGCAATCATTTTACAATAAAAAATATTGTCTAAAAGGTGTCTGTTTTTATCCATGGTTATTATTCTGATAAAATATTTGTACATACCATCCCTGTGTTCTGGTGACCGTTTATGTCAGCTTCTTCAGATTTGTCAGTATCCTGTCAATTAAGTTTATTAAATTATAAATAATTGATTCTTGATGTTTTCAATATTGTGTTTCATGAATAGTTCTTGTTTTTCAATGAATACTAGTAATTATTTGGATTTATCACCATATAAATTTATTTTCTTCCCAATTTAATTGAGTTGAAAATATATGATTTTTTTTTTCAATGAACACAGTAAAGGTTTTTACCAAAACGATCTCTTCCAATATTTTTGTGGCTTCATTTACGTTTTGGGCTGAATCAAGACTCTGTACAAAAGTGAAATATACATGTGGAACATGCCTATGATACTTGTACCTAAAATGAAATTATTAAAATATGCCTCTAGATTCTCTATATATATAGAGAGAGAAAATCCCTTTACAGCATTTCTTCTCCATGTAATATGTACATATTTTAATTTATATTCTCACTTGATACAATGACACAAGCTCCTGATTCCATGCACTAAATGACATGGTATCTTTGTGGACAATGAAATGACCTGTTGAAGGGAATAAAATTATGAACGTGATTTTGTTGTTGAAATAAACATTATCGTATTCAATATTCAGTAGTGCATACCGGATTTGAATGCAGATAACTGGGGTCAGTGCACTTTAAATTATAGCTTCTATATTCTACCCCCCCCCCCCCCCCCATAATAGTGAGTGCTTGCATTTTAAAATCAGGATAGGCTAGAAGCTAACACAGAACATGATAAAGGCTAGATTGCTTATGAAAAAACTCCATCGGGCCCCAGATGTCGGGCCAAATGAACTGCTTCCCTTTACATTTTTTTTTACTACAAACTTTTCAAATCAAAGACATCAATGGGTAATCAATGCAATTTATAACTGGATAGTTTAATAAAGTATTACAGAATGATTTGTCATAAAATATGCTCTGGTTTTGGGACTTTTCAACAGGCCCAATATGCCAAATCGAGACGAGAACTGGAAATATTTTTTATATACTAGATCTATATAATTTTTTTTTTTACATTTATCTCAATGAGCTTGAAAAGGGTAATAAACACAAATGGAATTTATACACATGAAAGGCCAGTAAGCTACTCAGGACCTAAAAAATCGTGGTTTGAACTTATGCCCCTGATAATGCCCAGGCCCGCTGACGTATTCTGTTCACAGTTGATATTTCTTCATCTGTCCCTGCTCCTATACTGGGTAATCTAGAACTTTTATCAGCCTATAAGTGACCCTGCCATGGCTGCGTATAACATGTTTATTGCGTAAATATTACCTATCTACTTACAACATATATATCTATTATTATTATTATCTTATATAAATCTACAGATCCAGAAATATATGGCAGATATAAACCCGAACCATTCCCGTTCGTCCGTCAATAAATTAACATTTATCTATGGACAAACATAACGGCATTATGATGCGAATATATTCTATCATAATGTTCGTGTTCTGTAAATGTCGGTCTGTGAGCTCCTGCCCCCTGGTCAATGAAATGTGAACCATGAAACACCGCTGCCCCCTATCGATTATAATCTACAACAGTATTTACAAAATGGAAGCTGATACTTTGCAGATTTTTTGTTTATTGTACAGTTTGGATCTTTTACGCATAAAAAAGCCAAGATTTATCAAAATATTTAGGAGAAAATGGAATGAAGGTGACCTTTTTCTCCTCTCAGAGCAGAAACCGGAAGTGGGGAATAGAACCGGCGCAAGAAATATGCGCGCCGCAACATTTCATACTGATGTAAACAGAAGTAGGCCATCCCTGTGTTATGATCTATGATCTGACTACTGAACAGCTCTGTGCCACGCGAAGAAAGACTGATTAACCACGGTGTTTAACATCTTTCGCAGAGTGCGATCTGCTGTATTTTTAGGGTTTGATTCCAGGGTTATCGTCTCACCATCGCACCAATCTTCTATACGATATCATCATCAAGGTAAAATTACAACGAAAATGTTCTTCAAATATCTCGATTCGTTGAAACCTGGCAAGTGTGGTGTTCCGTTTGGGTGAGCGATAATAGGCAATTATTTGCACGCCAGATAATCAAAAGTCGTGAACACGGAGATGATTTGATAGGGCCCGGACGAGTCGGAAATTTCTGACCCGGGTACCCGTGTGGTCTGACCCGACCCGCCCCGGGTAACCCTTCCAACTATAGATCAAAATTTGAACGGGAATCACTAGAGCAAATACAAGCAAATTGTAACACGTAAACGCCAGTCATCGATTTTTGACACATAATTTGTTTTGTCTGTGTTTATTTTCAAGTTTGAAAGAGATCACATGATCTCATAAAACTACTTCCGATTTTTTCCCGATGAATTTCTTGTCACTAGCGTTTATCGCAAATTTTCAAAGACAAAAACTGTATCATTATTCATTCTCGGGTACCGGTAATGAAATTCCGACCCGGGTAATTGTTCGACTCGTAATTGTATATAGTCTATATACATGATATACAATATACAGTATATACAATATAATTTATAGGCTACTGATAAATCTGATAAACATTTCATATTTATGTCATATTCTTTGATCTGTACCAGTTCATGTCACTGTGAAATTTTAATCAATCATATGTTAATATTTGGCACTACAATTTATACTGATCTTTTATTAGGACACACTGTATTATTTCTGTGCTATTTTATTCAGGTCTAAACATGGCCGGGTGTGCTCCCATCAAACCAGAGTGAGTACTTTGTAGTTCATGTAGTTTCATTCCCCACAAATATCACATATCTTATAGACCTGATTTCGAAAAAAATGTCACAAATAACAATATCAATTTTCAGATATATAGACACTAACCACAAACCTAAGTTAGCAGAGGAGTTTCTGCCGAAGAAAATTGCAGAGCAGCTGAAAGAACCAGCCAAAGGAAATAACAGTAAAGACACAGAAGGTGCTGATGGGGCTCAGGAGCCTTCACACAAACGGCCTAAACTCAAAGGCCGCAACAAGAAACGACCGATAGAGAAAAACCCTGATGCCAAGGACAAAATCTGTCCACAGATCCTAGCAGAGAAGGAATGTCCATTTGGTGAGCGGTGTCGCTTCATGCATGACGTGGATCAGTACCTGTCGATGCGGCCGCCAGACCTCGGGGATTCCTGCTACAATTACCAGACGTTTGGTTGCTGTCCGTACAGCTTCGCCTGTAGGTTCGCTTCCACACACCTGACAACTGAACATAAAAACAAAATCAATACCGAGTTGTATGAACGTAAAAAAGACAGGAAAACTGTCCTCAATGCGCTGGACAAGGATCTACAGAGACTTCTCTGGAAGAGGAAATATGATTTCAGTCGCTGCGATGAGATCTGTAACCAGGTCAGAAAGGAACTAGACTCCAAGAAACCTCAAACACAGAAAGATAAACCCTCGGACACAGGTGCTGCCTCTAGTAATGCTATGCCGGGAAGGAATCAAACAGCAGGGAAGCTGACAGATGGGATGCAAAGTGTAGCAGAAGATTTGGACAATGTTGTGCTGCCATCAGCAGTGTCTGGATCTGATCATGAGATCACTAAATCTCCAGAGTTGTCAGCTGTTGATAATTTCACCAGAAACAGCTCAGAAGTTATTAAATCACTCAGTCGGGATTGTGGAAAGAAAACTGTAAGTTCAATGATTCAGTATCCCAGTTACTGAATACTGAATATAACTTTATACTATTGTCAAAAAAAATTTTTCATTCCTTCAAACGAATTTTGTTTACCTGTACAGATTGACTTCCGGGACAAGCTGTACCTGGCTCCGCTGACGACAGTGGGTAACCTGCCGTTCCGACGCGTCTGTAAGATCCTGGGCGCGGACATCACGTGCAGTGAGATGGTCATGTGTCAGAACCTGCTGCAGGGTCAGCAGTCCGAGTGGGCTCTGCTCAAACGCCATGTCTCCGAGGACATATTCGGCATACAGGTATCAAGTGCATCAGCTCACTTTGATATAATCTGACTTACACACAAATTGACCAAGAATCAAGAGCGCTGTTATGTTCCAGTTGTGTGGTTCCTATGCAGACATCATGACACGCTGTGCACACATGATTTGTGAGAACTTGAATGCCGACTTCATTGACATCAACTGTGGCTGTCCTATTGACCTTGTCTTCAAAAAGGTAAACTCATTTACTTGATCAGAAAACTATCTGAACATTTGAGGAATTGTCTGCATTATCTATCGGACCAAACTCAGACTTTTAGGGAAACCATGAAAAGCTGCTGTATATTTGATGTTTCCCTTGTATGTATCCTGTACTTGTGTTGTGTCAGGGCGAAGGATCGGCACTGATGGGTCGCACTGCACGGTTTGAGCACATTGCTCGCAGCATGTCATCTGTGATGAACATTCCTCTGACAGCCAAAATACGCACGGGGATCTACGAAAACAAAAACATCGCGCACACACTTGTGCCATCTCTCAGGGACTGGGGCATCTCCTTGACAACGGTAATATTTGGCTAACTTTCAGTTTAGGAAATATTAAAAGCTGTGTGTGGAGAAAATGCCTCTGTCAGTTCAGACTAGCCTGTAGACAAGTCATGTGATTGGTTGACAGTTACACGGGCGTTCCAGAGAGCAGAGATACACAAGATCGGCTGACTGGGAGTACATCAACACTTGTGCGCAGGCTGCGAGTCCAATGCCTCTCTTCGGTATGCAGAGCTCAGCTCAAAAAGTGGCTCAGAGATTGTCTGCATAACAGATGAAGAACAAAACTAATATCAATATTCATGATATTATTCTTGTGAAATACTCGTTCTAGGGAATGGAGACATTTTATCTTTCGAGGATTATGAAGCTCATCAGGAGCATACTAAAGTGTCAGGGGCAATGATTGCAAGGCAAGTTTATACCCATCACATTTCTACACACAAGTGTTCCGAATTGCTTTTTGTTCCGCGGAGTGGTAAGGGCAGTGACTGTTTTTGACAGAGGTGCGCTGATGAAGCCGTGGATTTTTACGGAGATTAAGGAGCGCCGTCATTGGGACATCAGCGCATCAGAACGCCTGGAACTGCTTCGAGATTTCACAAACTTTGGGTTGGAACACTGGGGTTCTGACCAGCAGGGAGTGATCACAACCCGGCGCTTCCTCCTGGAGTGGCTCTCCTTCCTCTACAGGTAACCAGGTGTACTGGCTGAGGAATACTTCCTCCTGGAGTGGCTCTCCTTCCTCTACAGGTAACCGGGTGTACTGACTGAGGAATACTTCCTCCTGGAGTGGCTCTCCTCCCTCTACAGGTAACCAGGTGTACTGGCTGAGGAATACTTCCTCCTGGAGTGGCTCTCCTTCCTCTACAGGTAACCAGGTGTACTGGCTGAGGAATACTTCCTCCTGGAGTGGCTCTCCTTCCTCTACAGGTAACCAGGTGTACTGGCTGAGGAATACTTCCTCCTGGAGTGGCTCTCCTTCCTCTACAGGTAACCAGGTGTACTGGCTGAGGAATACTTCCTCCTGGAGTGGCTCTCCTTCCTCTACAGGTAACCGGGTGTAATGACTGAGGAATACTTCCTCCTGGAGTGGCTCTCCTTCCTCTACAGGTAACCGGGTGTACTGGCTGAGGAATACTTTCTCCTGGAGTGGCTCTCCTTCCTCTACAGGTAACCGGGTGTACTGGCTGAGGAATACTTCCTCCTGGAGTGGCTCTCCTTCCTCTACAGGTAGCCAGGTGTACTGGCTGAGGAATACTTCCTCCTGGAGTGGCTCTCCTTCCTCTACAGGTAACCAGGTGTACTGGCTGAGGAATACTTCCTCCTGGAGTGGCTCTCCTTCCTCTACAGGTAACCGGGTGTACTGGCTGAGGAATACTTCCTCCTGGAGTGGCTCTCCTTCCTCTACAGGTAACCAGGTGTACTGGCTGAGGAATACTTCCTCCTGGGGTGGCTCTCCTTCCTCTACAGGTAACCAGGTGTACTGGCTGAGGAATACTTCCTCCTGGAGTGGCTCTCCTTCCTCTACAGGTAACCAGGTGTACTGGCTGAGGAATACTTCCTCCTGGAGTGGCTCTCCTTCCTCTACAGGTAACCAGGTGTACTGGCTGAGGAATACTTCCTCCTGGAGTGGCTCTCCTTCCTCTACAGGTAACCGGGTGTACTGGCTGAGGAATACTTCCTCCTGGAGTGGCTCTCCTTCCTCTACAGGTAACCAGGTGTACTGGCTGAGGAATACTTCCTCCTGGAGTGGCTCTCCTTCCTCTACAGGTAACCAGGTGTACTGGCTGAGGAATACTTCCTCCTGGAGTGGCTCTCCTTCCTCTACAGGTAACCGGGTGTACTGGCTGAGGAATACTTCCTCCTGAGTGGCTCTCCTTCCTCTACAGGTAACCAGGTGTACTGGCTGAGGAATACTTCCTCCTGGAGTGGCTCTCCTTCCTCTACCGGTAACCAGGTGTACTGGCTGAGGAATACTTCCTCCTGGAGTGGCTCTCCTTCCTCTACAGGTAACCGGGTGTACTGGCTGAGGAATACTTCCTCCTGGAGTGGCTCTCCTTCCTCTACAGGTAACCAGGTGTACTGGCTGAGGAATACTTCCTCCTGGAGTGGCTCTCCTTCCTCTACAGGTAACCGGGTGTACTGGCTGAGGAATACTTCCTCCTGGAGTGGCTCTCCTTCCTCTACAGGTAACCAGGTGTACTGGCTGAGGAATACTTCCTCCTGGAGTGGCTCTCCTTCCTCTACAGGTAACCAGGTGTACTGGCTGAGGAATACTTCCTCCTGGAGTGGCTCTCCTTCCTCTACAGGTAACCAGGTGTACTGGCTGAGGAATACTTCCTCCTGGAGTGGCTCTCCTTCCTCTACAGGTAACCAGGTGTACTGGCTGAGGAATACTTCCTCCTGGAATGGCTCTCCTTCCTCTATTGGTAACCGGGTGTACTGATTGAGGAATACTTCTCACCCTCTGTCAAAATACGTCCTGTATATTGGTGAAAAGCGAAAATTTTCTCTGGTGTGAACCGACGAGGGAAAAACCTATCCCAGGCCTGTTGTGTCACGTGGTATGACGCAACAATACAAATGACGTGCTCAGTTGGTTATAACAATGGACAGTCATGGATGATCGAGCACCGAATTTCTTCCTCATAAATTTACAAAACATGCAAAAAACTACAGAAATGATATGAAAAACCGTCAAAATGTTATCAGACGGTTGAGAAAAAGAATCCCATATCATTTTTGTGTGGAATAAAGATTTCCCAACTCGTCATCAGTGCATCCCAGGCTCGCCTGAAATTTCTATCCCACACAAAAACGACATGGGATTCTTTTACTCTTACACTGCCACACCTGTGTCTGCTGTTTCCATGCTCAGTTACATGTTTGCCAGTAAATCCTGTCATGTTTGTGAGTAAACTCAGTGTACTCCTGATGATGTATATTCTGTGTCAAATCCCTGTAATATTTCCAGATACATCCCGGTTGGACTTCTGGAGCGTCTACCACAGAAAATCAATGAGAAACCTCCGCACTACTTCGGTCGTGACGACCTGGAGACCCTGATGGCGAGCCCTAACTGTGCCGACTGGATCAAAATCAGGTAGCTCATCAGTCAATCACACTCGTGTTTCTAGTGTGTGGTTTTATGCATCAGTAAGAATTGTGATGAATAAAATGTAGAATATTGTAAAATTCATCACAATAAGTGTAGTTAGCTCTCTGAAGCATAACGGAGCATAACGAATCTTATTTAAAAAACTATTTGGGAAAAACATTTACTCGAAGGTAGAAGGTTGTGTATATTATATTGCTGGTGTTTTCATACATGTACATTAATGTGCTTTGTTTTGTCATGTTTTCCAGTGAGATGTTACTTGGACCAGTCCCACAAAACTTTGCGTTCCTGCCGAAGCACAAAGCTAACTCCTACAACTGACGACCTGCGCAGTCTGGTCAACGAGCAAAGGCCATCAGATATTGATGTATTTTACTTATCCTAATAAAGCCTGTCATGGTCAGATTCGTGTCCTGTTTTGATCATCCACATAATGCAGTCAAACTAAAAAAAAAATCAACCCTTGCAAGTTTTAAACCCAAGGTCAAGTTGAAATGTTGAATCATTCCACAGCTTGAAGCAAGTTATTCGTGACCCCACTTCACAAAATCAGGCATACCGTATTGTTCCCAATAGAAGAGCACTATCTAATACACATGCATCCTCCTAGACTCCTACAAGAGCGCTCATGCAAATTGTTTTGGGAGGGTACACACACATTTTTGGCCAGTACACAAAGGAGTACAATGCTTTGAATTAATCCCCATTAACAGGTATATTTCACGAAAATCTGTTAGCTGATTTAAAGCCACCATTGATACAAACTTATGTTTTTGCGAGTGTATAAGCTGCAAAAGACGGGTGACATTTTTCTCAGTAGATTTTGCAAACATCCATTTGGCACCATCAAGGATCACCAACCGAGACTTCGTTTTTGACTAAATATGATTCAATGTCTGATAATTGTCATTTTCAAATGTCTTTTTGTGACTTATTGCTCAAAAGAAATTATGGTACACCTAAAACATACTCAGCGGCAGGATTATTGTATCCCCCGAACAAAGTTCGGCGGATACTATGGATTTGGCTTCGTCGTCCGCGTCCGCAGAGATTTTCTTGTGAACGCGCTACAGGCCGCAATTCTCACCCGATCATCATTATTTTTTGCAGGCACATATATAATGGTAAGATCCCGACACCAATCGATTTTGGTTGCCGTGGCAACTGAATTGGTCGTTTGGGGACACATTTTGCATTGAAAACAGCCTGTTTGAGACACATGGCTTGTGAACGCGCTACAGGCCGCAATTCTCACCCGATCACCATTATTTTATGTAGGCACATATATTATGGTAAGATCCCGACACCAATCGATTTTGGTTGCCGTGGCAACTGAATTTGTCGTTTGGGGACACATTTTGCATTGAAAACAGCCTGTTTGAGACACATGGCTTGTGAACGCTCTACAGATGGCAATTTTTGACGAATCTCGATAATATTTGGAAGTGTTGTTGGGAAGGGCTGTCACACGAAACCAATCGTTTTTTAGAATGATCATATAAATATTAATATGTTAACAGCCTAACTTATTACAGAATTTTGAAATATCCATTTTGACATGTACGATCATTCCAATGGCCCGTACAATGGAAGGTAATGACACTGGTTTCTTGTTCAGAATGGAGAACTGAAGTTTTCAGTGAAAACAGGACAATATTACTGGATAAGTTAGCATTAGTTTTACTAGTTAAGTCTATTATTGTCCACAATAAAAATAGTTAAGACGAGAAACGTTTATTATTAAGCTCAACAAGGTAAAGGTTTTGTCCAGTATAGATTTCATGTGTGTAACTGAATAAGTTAACATTATTTTTAATAGTTAAGTCTATTATTGACCACCATAAAAATAGTTAAGACAAGAAATATTTATTATTAACCTCAACAAGGTAAATGTTTTGTCTAGTACAAATTTCATTGGTGTAACCGAATAAGTTAACATTATTTTCACTAGTTAAGTCTATTATTGACCACAATAAAAATAGTTAAGTCTATTATTGACCACAATAAATATAGTTAAGATGAGAAATATTCATTATTAAGCTCAACAAGGTGAAAGTATGTCCAGTACAGATTCCATTTGTGTACTGAATAAGTTAACATTATTTTTTACTAGTTTAGTCTATTATTGACCACAATGAAAATAGTTAAGACAAGAAATATTTATTATTGGGCTCAACAAGGTGAAGGCTTTGTCCAGTAGAGATTTTATGGCTGTGACCAAATAAGTTAACATTATTTTTTTGCTAGTTAAGTCTATTATTGATCACAATAGCTTTTTATGAAAACATTGATCACCTTTTACTTTGAATTTCAACTTGGAACCATGTTTGGCACATACATGTATTATGAGCGAAATATAACTTATGGTGAGAAGTTCAATCTGGCACCAATTTCGTCATCTTGAAATGCATTTTTGGTCAAATTTTACTTTGAATTTCAACTTGAAACCAAGTATAACCTCGGAATAACCTCGGAAAATCAGTGCAGCAATTTTGGTGGGGAAAAGAAAACGGTTGTGACTTGAGATGTAACATTTCTCTGGTAATCTTTTTTAGCCCTTGCTCTAGTTTTTCACACTTGACAGTGATATATTTGGGGCAGCAGAGATGATAGGGCTACGGGGGATACACCCAAGCGGTCGTAGGCGACCGGAAGCGTCTAGTTTTTTAATGCACACAACACCTAGTAATACAAATGTACTAGTAAAGCTCACTGGTGAGTTGCGCTCGGTGCATCAAATCTGCTTATTGGGCCAGACTTAAAAATATCTTTGTTTCCCCTAACCCTACCCATCTTATCCAACTGTGGGTAGGTAGGTGAAAATTTTTGTTTGCTTGAGTATGTCAAGAGCGCAGCACGGTATAAAAGCCTAAGCTCACAACATGTGTATTCGATCCATCTCCTACATCCGATGTGTCAGACAGATCAATAGACCTTTAATGGTACTATCAATTTATCAGAGATCAGAGAATTGCAGTGGTTTTTTTTGTTGTTCAGAAAAGAAAAGTTTATTGTAAAAATCATAATACAAATTTGTTGGGTAGGGAGGATTTTGTAGGGTAGGTAGGGTTAGGGATTTAAAAAAATATATATGTCCTTGTATTCCTCTCGAAAGTGAAGTATATCCATCTATTATTAAATGAGCACACAACAAAACATACATACCAAAACCAGCTTGTTTGTAACGCTGAAGTTGAAAGGCTGTGCTGTTTGCTGACGCGTGTAAAAGTGATATCTATCATCATCAATTTGTACAATTCCCGTGATACTTTTTATAGAAACTTGTCTCGGTTCATCGTCCTTGCTGATTTTGTTACCTATATGTTTACATTACAAATGAATGGGTGAGCGGCTCACTACAGTGTTTGGTTTGTTACCCGCAGTCCATTCTTAAACACTAGTGTACATTATAATCATTAGGCCTACTAGTGTTTCAGTAAATGGATTCAGGCCGTGACTTGTGACACTCGGTACAAGATTTGTAAGCCGAGTTTGGGGAAAGGTACAAGCCACTCACAGGGACATTACCAAGTAAGCATGAGGTACAGCTGTGCATATGAAATGCAAAAAACTTACATCGCAAGTCGCATGTCGCTTTTCATTTGCAATGGGTTTCCATACAAGTATCCCGCGCAAAGAACATTCGCAGTTCGCTATTTAGGAAGAGTTTACATGGAAGCGACCGGTCTCGATGTTGTCGACAATTTTTCGTTCAATTTGGCCGAGTGGTGGTTCAGAATCCCACCGGAAGAATCGGAAAAGGCGCCTGGAAGGGTAAAGTGTCTTATATTTCGAAAATATAGTCACTTGAAACGATAACAAATCATACAACGCGAATTCTCCGAGCCATAATTTCATTATCGCCCATCACTATCAGAAACCAGAGGATGCGGGATCCGGCCGCCAATGCATACGGCCGCCGGTGTATGGTCGGTCACTAAGTTATCGTGGTAACTAAGATATCGTGGTAATGTTTGTTTGGTTGTGTACATTTTCGTTTTCGTGTATTTTTCTGTAAAAAACAAAATTGTGTGCTCAAAGCTGCATTGTTGAACCGGCAGTTCTCTACTGTATTCACCCATGAAGACGCCCAGACAGTCCCAGACAAAGGTCACTCCCCATACCCAGCAATGCCTGAAATTAAAGTTTCCGATGCCGGGGTCGAAAAACTCCTACAACAGCTAAAAACTGAGAAAGCTTCTGGACCTAGTCCTATCTCTGAGACAGAGTCCTATGTAGGCAATGACAAGAATTTACCGACGGAGTGGGGAATTCCCGCGCCAACGAACATCGCGTTATATTCGACGAATAGAACGATTTACCCTTAAAACAACATGTGAATCCTGATGAGGGTGATAAATGTACTCAATTTGCTATGTTCGAATAAGCTGTTAAGCGATATATTCCAAAGAACATTGAATTAACGTCATATGACAGCAAATATTGCAATTCACCGCCTTCCCAGGATGTTCGCCTTCCCAGGATGCTTTGCGAAGAACCCCTTTAATTTGGATTTTTATTTTAGGCGGAGCCTATATGTTTTGATAACTCGCACGATACAATGAACGCAGAGAAAGATTTCCCGATATAGCTGACACAGCTCATGCAAATAATCCGAATTCAAGGCCAGAAAATATATAAATATCTATGTACTCAAAGAGTATATGGATTTTAGAAGGTGAATAAGCCTGTTGTAGATGAACGGCATAGGAAGTAGCCAAGTATGTACAATTATAATACATACGTACATGTATGCATTAGCCCCGCTGTGACTGACCGCAATGTCTTCTCGTGTTTATTAGCCAGTAGATGATGCTACATTTGCGTACAGGCCACTTTGTATTTGTGAGATAATGAGAACAAAACGTATTAGCCAAAGCCTGACAATTGTGGTTATAATGAATGTTTGAGAATGAGCCATGGTCACATAAAATATTACTTGCTAAAATCTTAATAATTTTACAAATTAAGGAGATATTTTTAATGAATTGCAATCAAAAAGGTGATTATCTGATTGGAATACACAGAGAACCTAAATGTAATTGAAGAAAATATTGCCCCATTGCCGTAGATCAACAGCAATAGCAATATTCGACACGTAATGGAGCACTGTATGGGAGTGTTTTCTGAATGAACAGATAGCAATTACTTTGTTCCTGTTCAGGTTTAACTCAGTATTCTTTGCATGCATACAAGTCATGATATACCAGGAAAAAAAAACTCAGAGAAATATCCGAAGATTACGCGCAAACACATGCACATATTCATATATTTTGTTTACTTATCGAAATTGAAAAGCAAAGTCAAAGTCAAATAATGGTATACCGTTCTGTATACCGTAGGCATCAAATGTAGCGTTCTGATCGCCATTAGTGCTATTAGTGGCGACACAACCAGCACGATGTGTGGAGCATTATCCGGTTCAATCTGATTAACATGAATACATCTCACGTTATCATCACTTTCTTATCAGACTGTGGGGGAGTTGTTTAAAACATATATGTGGGAGTATATGATAAATCTATCTAATTCAATCTAGCACTATTTGACTGCATATACATTTCACCATATCGCTTATTTATCTCAATAATCATTTCGCTATTGTCCTGGAATAGGCCAAAATTATTGTTGTGTTTATTTCATTCACTTCTAGGATCATATAGACTAATTCCCTACAATAATTTGTATTTACATACCACTAATGTCCAAGTCAATAACATGTGTCTTCTCCAGCAAGATTCTAAATGTTTTTACATCAATGTACATTAGGTGTCATGCCTATTCTCAATGAACTACCAAAGACTTTTTTTCAAATAGTAAATGGGCATACCTTGTCCATGATGAGAGGTGCAACTGTGTACACAAAACTTTTCCCGTATCCCGTTGGAAGCACTCCTAAAACATTTTTTCTGTTGCATATGTGCCAGATTATGTCCAGTTGTTCCTGCTTTAACTGTATCTTGAATCTTTCTTCATAGTGGTTCTTGTATATTCCACTGATTTCTTCTTTGGAAAACATTGTCGGCAAAGAATTAAAATACTTCTGTTGATGTCAAAGGTTACTCGTTGTCAAGTGTCACCTCATACATGTACATCTCCTGTCCAGTCTATGTGTGTGATATTCAATGTGTTTACGCCTTTTTAGGTTACCGGACATTTGGTCCGATAACCTATTGGCATGGCGTTGCGTCCGTCGTCCGTCCGTCCGTCCATCCGTCCGTCTGTCCGGGCTAACGGAACGGAGTTGGGGGCCTGGGAAAAGCTGAAAACGGCCCCTAACTATGGTTTAGGCCAAAAGTTAGATTTTAGGGGCTAGTTTTGCAATTTTAGGGGCCAGTCGAGATAGGAAATTTAACATGGGAAAGGCCCGTAAGTCCGTCCGTCCGTCCGTCCGTCCGGCGTTAACATTTTTATCTTTAAAGTTAACGATCGAATCTTTCTGAAATTTTGCACAAAAATGCCTAAAAATATTTTGAGAAGGAGGTATTTTTTTGTTTTTTTATTTTCGCATTTTTTTCAAAATGGCGGCCGTTTTTGTCGAAAAACGCTCAATTTTGGACTTTGACGGCCATTTTCTCAAAAACTGTCTGATCAGTTTTGAGTTTTTGGTTCAAAAGATTCCCCTCATATACCTCTGTGATATGTATAAGTTTGGTTGCCCTAAATCTGCCGGTTTCCGTGTGGCGGCCATTTGGAATTTTTGGCGGGTCGGCGTAAAAAATTTTTTTCACCCCAAATCGCATTACTATCCATTTTGGGCCATTTCTAGGGCAAAAAAAATTTCACCCTTTGAAAAAACTTTTGGACTTTGAAAATTTTCGGCACTTTTTTCCTTCATAATGGGAGCTGTCAGGACTGTACTCATAGAACGCTTGAAGATAGAGCTTAGAAATTGGCACTTTCAAATGGGAAGTCATATATGGCGACTTGTGTGGTGACCTTGAATTTGACCTTGGATGACCTTGAAAGGTCAAAACAGCCATTTTGGGGTCAAAAAATGCCCAGATTTGCCTCTGTAGATGAAACGCTTGCAGATAGAGCTCATGTTTGCATTATAAATATAGGAAGACATATATGGCACTACTAATGATGACCTTGAACTTGACGTCAGATGACCTTGAGTGCCAAATGTCTGACTTGGAATGTGTAAATTGACCTGAGCGGCCTAAACGATTCCACCCAACATATAGAATATCAAATGCTGCACACATACATGTAATGGTTACATCGAAGTTCATACGGGTGACCTGGATTGGTAAATCCCAAGGTCATATGTTTACACTGCGAACCTTGATTGGTAAATCTCAAGGTCTGTTACCTGCCAATGCTGCCATGGCCAAACCAAAATTGTCCGGTAACCTATCTTAGCCTTTGGGCTAATTTTTTAAATCTTGTTCTAGTTTGCATTCACCAATATACCTTGCCCTCACCTGATTGGCTGAGCGTTTGACAGTCAGCTGAAAGCGGGGGGAGGCGCCATTCAATTGTAAACACAAAAAAGACCGCGAGATGTAGCGGGTGGATTATGATAGATTATTTGATAATGTCGCCATATGTCAGACACCTAATTGCGTTTATAGAAGGACAACAACACACAGTAAGTGGAAATCAAGTTTATTTCAGCATATAATGCAAACTTTGGAGGAAAAAACAACAACCGTTATAGCCGGTTATAGCGGGAATCTCGTAGGGAATTTTATGCATGGCCTTACGCGTAACTCTGTTACGCTGCAGATTCTGGACCGGATCTGCTCCCTGCCCGCTTCTTGAAGGAAATGGCCACCCCCCTGAGCCCACTACTTGCCAGTATCTTCCAGCAGTCCTTGGACACAGGCACCACACCCTCTGACTGGAGGACGGCAAATGTGACTCCCATCTTCAAGAAGGGCGACTGCCGCCAAGCAGTTAACTACAGGCCAGTATCCCTCACGGCTATTCCATCTAAAATACTGGAACATATCCTGTTGAGTCAGATCCTCGAACACCTAGATCGCCACAACATCCTGGTGGATTGCCAGCACAGCTTCAGGTCCGAGAGGTCTTGTGAGTCCCAACTCCTAATCACGACCCATGATATCACAGAGGCGCTAGATCGACATGGCCATCTTGGACTTCAGTAAGGCCTTTGACAAGGTTCCCCACATCCGCCTCGCCAACAAGATCGGCTACTATGGCGTGAGAGGCTGTACCAAAGCCTGGCAGTGGCGTAACTACCATTTGCGCAGATGCGCACGTGAGCATACATTTTTTTCAGCAGCCAGTTGAAGAAAAATAAATAAATCCAATACACAATGATGTGTAGTGAAAGTATGGTAAGAGACTTTCATTAGGATGTTTGATGGACGTGGTTACCAGGGTGGCACACGTGTACGGTCCAGGTTTAGTACTACTCCCCCCTACACACACATACTTCTCTCTGCACCACACCACCACCTGGCTTGTGTGCTGACATAAACATACGTGTACATACACTATAAGCACCAAATGTTTAGGTTCAAAATGTAGGAGACATCTGGACTCTGAAGTAGTCAGCTCAAGGTCCACCTATGAACTCCATCTAAATTATATCTAACACCTTGTTCGAATGGTGTTACAGAGGCCTTCAGACACCATGGCAGCCCTTGAAACATGTCTGCGTGAAAAGTGGGCAAAAGTTATTCAGGACCTTTTTCTCTTAATCTCATCTGGATCTTGTCAGGAACTTGTAGTGTAGAGTCCGGGCCGTGTGAGAAGCCCGAGAACAACACACATGTTAATAATAAATGAACCCTAAAATTACACACATTTATTCCAACATTAACGTATCTGTCGTACTCAGGCTTCTCACCAGGCCCAGACTCTGCACGACAAGCACCTGACGAGATCCAGACAAGCATCCTTGGTGATTCTTGCTTAGTTTTCATGCAAACTTGTCTCAAGTGCTGCCAGGGTGTCTGGAGGTGTCTGTGCAACAGCATACCCAGGTGTGAGATAGAATTTAGGTGAGGTTCAGATCTGGACTTTGAGCTGACCACTTCCTGAGTCCTGATGTCGCTTACATGTTGGAACCTAATCTTTTGGTGCTTAGTGTACATGCTACTGAAGGTCCTGTGGGCTGAATATCAAGCAACAAAGCTATCCTCAGCAGCTCAAGCGATTGATACCCAAAGGATCACTTCTCCACACCCCCATCTCCCTAGTCTCAAATAATTGCTCGGCTCAAATACCTGTTGTATTCATTAAGACCCTCCCCCCGCCACCCCCCCCCCCCCACTTTCCAAGGGCACAATTATAGGGAGCCTGCCATGGATAGGCTATCCATCGTATTAGGTGAGAGTGTGGGGGTCGCAGTTCTACATGTATGTACGTCTGCGTGTATCAGGGCTAGAATTTCGGCGAGAATCGATTCTCACAACGATTCTCGCAAAATGGCCCTTGATTCTCGCAAAATATAATGGAGTATATGAGAATAGGATTCTCGCAAAATTTCACGAAATTCTAGCCCTGTGTATGCATATGCGTCCTCACTGTCTGTCATTAAATTTTGTCCAGTTGTAGTGTGCATCACATGTAGTAAGTATATGTCTAATATATTTTGTATTTTAACAGCCGTTTGACATACGTCAGAGCATGAAACACACACTGATTAAATTCAAATATAACACACCAATATGCTCTGAAATGGTCTGGAAAAACATCAAAATGCAAAATTTTCTTGGGCGGCTTATGGCGCCCCCCAGACCGATTTGGGTATGCTCGCTTCGCTCGCTACGCTATTTACCTTTGCTTTATTTCACTCGAATCATGAGCAATCATTGTATCCCCCGAACAAAGTTCGGCGGATGCTATGGATTTGGCTTCGTCGTCCGCGTCCGCAGAGATTTTCTTGTGAACGCGCTACAGGCCGCAATTCTCACCCGATCACCATTATTTTTTGCAGGCACATATATAATGGTAAGATCCCGACACCAATCGATTTTGGTTGCCGTGGCAACTGAATTGGTCATTTGGGGACACATTTTGCATTGAAAACAGCCTGTTTGAGACACATGGCTTGTGAACGCTCTACAGATGGCAATTTTTGACGAATCTCGATAATAGTTGGAAGTGTTGTTGGAAAGGGCTGTCACACGAAACCAATCGTTTTTAGGTTACCGGACCTTTGGTCCGATAACCTATTGGCATGGCGTTGCGTCCGCCGTCCGTCCGTCCGGCGTTAACATTTTTAGGTTACCGGACCTTTGGTAATTTTGGAAAAAAAATCGGGCGATTCCTGTCAATGTCATAATTTGATTCAGGCAATTTCCAGAGGAAAAAAAAAGAATGAAGCTCCACCCCACAGAATACAATAGTTGGTTAATAAGCCAACACACATGACACAACATGCTTGGGGAATGATTTGCCCTGTCTGCATTTATATTGTACAAACATGTATTGTTTGAATGTTTTGTTATTCAACTCTATTTCACATGCAATGACCAAATCATCATTGTTTTAGTTAGCTGGCAAATGTTTGGCTTTGGTTATAATATGAATGCGAAAATTCCGCTGTATTGTACAAGTTTTGAAATCACAAAATTGGGCAAGATGACACAGCATTCTTTCAGTCACGTATCATTTTATATTTGACAGGAGCACCTGAAAAATATCACGAACATTCTGATTAAATATACTAGTACGCTGAATAATATTGGCTGGGTAATTGTCCATTCATTTGGGGTGGCAAATGTCTGGTGGGCCAAGTTGTCAAGATGATAAAAAGCAGTTCTGGTAAGAAACTGTCTGATGAGCTCTCACTCTTACCCACATACAATGGCCTATGTATCCTTTTTTCTCAGTCCAGTATGACCATTTGAAATGATAAGAACAAAATGGGGGATGCCACAAAGCCTATAGGCTTTTATGTCTAGTTTAGTCTATTATTGACCACAATAAAAATAGTTAAGACAAGAAATATTTATTATTGGGCTCAACAAGGTAAAGATTCTGTCCAGTAGACATTTTATGTCTGTAACCAAATAAGTTAACATTTCTTTTGCTAGTTAAGTCTATTATTGACCTCAATAAAAATAGTTAAGATGAGAAACAATTATTATTGAGCTCAACAAGGTTAAGATTTTGTCCGGTAGAAATTTCTGGGTGTAACCGAATGAGTTAACTTTATTTTTACATGTTAAGTCTATTTTTGACCACAATGAAAATAGTTAAGATGAGAAATATTTATTTTTAAGCTCAACAAGGTGAAAGTATGTCCAGTACAGATTTCATGGGTGTACTGAATAAGTTAACATTATTAAGGCATTTCGGCAGAAATGCCTTTATGGTTTTAGCAGAATTTTTTTTTTTTTTTTTTTTTTTCTTTTTTTTCTTCTTCCGCCACTTTTGGTTTCCGGACGATAACTTTAGATTGCCTTGACGGATCCTTGTCAAATTTTCACCGCAAGTCAGAAATGATATGAGGAAGAACCCTATTCTTTTTGAGCCGGATCGGAGGTCCGTGAGGTCCGTGAGGATGAAATCAAGGCTAATTTTAAGACTTGGTTTCCGGACGATAACTGGAAAAATATTTATGCAATAGTTGCAGAACTCTGCATGGAGGTTCATATGCCACCAGGGAAGAACCCTATTGATTTTGGGATCGATCCGTCAAACGACCTTTGACCTAGAGGTCAAAATAATCTTTTGCTGATTCATCCTTGAGGCTTCCTGCATATCTCGGAAACCGTGCGTCGTAGAGCGAAACGGACGTTATTTTCGGACTCGTCGCCCTAGACAAACATCTCTAGGGTGTACTTTTTTTTTTGATCCGGCTTCGAGGTCCGTGAGGATGAAATCGAGGAACTTGGTTTCCGGACGATAACTCAAAAAATATTCAGGCAATAGTTGCAGAATTTTGCACGGAGGTTTATATATCACCAGGGAAGAACCCTATTGATTTTGGGATCGATACCTCAAACGACCTTTGACCTAGAGGTCGAAATAATTTTTTGCTGAGTCATCCTTGATTCATCCTGCATATCTCGGAAACGGTGCGTCGTAGAGCGAAACGGACGTTATTTTCGGACTCGTCGCACTAGACAAACATGTCTAAGGGGTATTATGGATGAACTTTGACCTTGACCCGAAATTTTTTTGCCGAGTCGGCATTTTTCGTTTTCGTCGATATCTCGGAAACGGTGCGTCGTAGAGCGAAACGGACGTTATTTTCGGACTCGTCACACTAGACAAACATGTCTAAGGGGTATTATGGATGAACTTTGACCTTGACCCGAAATTTTTTTGCCGAGTCGGCATTTTTCGTTTTTGTCGATATCTCGGAAACGGTGCGTCGTAGAGCGAAACGGACGTTATTTTCGGACTTGTCGCACTAGACAAACATGTCTACGGGGAATTATTGATGAACTTTGACCTTGACCCGAAATTTTTTTGCCGAGTCGGCATTTTTCGTTTTCTTCGATATCTCGGAAACGGTGCGTCGTAGAGCGAAACGGACGTTATTTTCGGACTCGTCGCACTAGACAAACATGTCTACGGGGAATTATTGATGAACTTTGACCTTGACCCGAAATTTTTTTGCCGAGTCGGCATTTTTCTTTTTCGTCGATATCTCGGAAACGGTGCGTCGTAGAGCGAAACGGACGTTATTTTCGGACTCGTCGCACTAGACAAACATGTCTAAGGGGTATTATGGATGAACTTTGACCTTGACCCGAAAATTTTTTGCCGAGTCGGCATTTTTCGTTTTCGTCGTTATCTCGGAAACGGTGCGTCGTAGAGCGAAACGGACGTTATTTTCGGACTCGTCGCACTAGACAAACATGTCTAAGGGGTATTATGGATGAACTTTGACCTTGACCCGAAATTTTTTTGCCGAGTCGGCATTTTTCTTTTTCGTCGATATCTCGGAAACGGTGCGTCGTAGAGCGAAACGGACGTTATTTTCGGACTCGTCGCACTAGACAAACATGTCTAAGGGGTATTATTGATGAACTTTGACCTTGACCCGAAATTTTTTTGCCGAGTCGGCATTTTTCGTTTTCGTCGTTATCTCGGAAACCGTGCGTCGTAGAGCGAAACGGACGTTATTTTCGGACTCGTCGCACTAGATAAACATGTCTAAGGGGTATTATGGATGAACTTTGACCTTGACCCGAAGTTTTTTTGCCGAGTCGGCATTTTTCGTTTTCGTCGATATCTCGGAAACGGTGCGTCGTAGAGCGAAACGGACGTTATTTTCGGACTCGTCGCACTAGACAAACATGTCTAAGGGGAATTATTGATGAACTTTGACCTTGACCCGAAATTTTTTTGCCGAGTCGGCATTTTTCGTTTTCGTCGATATCTCGGAAACGGTGCGTCGTAGAGCGAAACGGACGTTACTTTCGGACTCGTCGCCCTAGACAAACATGTCTAAGGGGTATTATGGATGAACTTTGACCTTGACCCGAAATTTTTTTGCCGAGTCGGCAGTTTTTGTTTTCGTCGATATCTCGGAAACGGTTCGTCGTAGAGCGAAACGGATGGTATTTTCGGACATGTCGCCCTAGACAAACATGTCTAGCGGGTATTATGGATGAACTTTGACCTTGACCCGAAATTTGTCGACATTTTTCATTTTCGTCGATATCTAGTATTATAAATTATTCATCACACCGAAATGCCTCCAAGGCATCTTTAGGCCTTGACGTCTAGTTTTTACTAGTTTAGTCTATTATTGACCACAATAAAAATAGTTAAGACAAGAAATATTTATTATTGGGCTCAACAAGGTAAAGATTCTGTCCAGTAGACATTTTATGTCTGTAATCAAATAAGTTAACATTTCTTTTGCTAGTTAAGTCTATTATTGACCTCAATAAAAATAGTTAAGATGAGAAACAATTATTATTGAGCTCAACAAGGTTAAGATTTTGTCCGGTAGAAATTTCTGGGTGTAACCGAATGAATTAACTTTATTTTTACATGTTAAGTCTATTATTGACCACAATGAAAATAGTTAAGACAAGAAATATTTATTATTGGGCTCAACAAGGTGAAGGCTTTGTCCAGTAGAGATTTTATGGCTGTGACCAAATAAGTTAACATTATTTTTTTGCTAGTTAAGTCTATTATTGATCACAATAGCTTTTTATGAAAACATTGATCAACTTTTACTTTGAATTTCAACTTGAGACCATGTTTGGCACAAATTATGAGTTAAAATATAACTTATGGTGAAAAATTCGATCTGGCTCCAATTTCGTCATCTTGAGATGCAGTTTTGGTCAACTTCTACTTTGAATTTCAACTTGAAAGCATGTTTGGCACATATTATGAGTTAAAATATAACTTATGGTGAAAAGTTCGATCTGGCTCCAATTTCTTCATCTTGAAATGCAGTTTTGGTAAACTTTCAGCTTGAATTTCAACTTGAAACCAAATTTGGCACATATTATGAGTTAAAATATAACTTATGATGAAAAGTTCTATATGGCTCCAATTTTGTCATCTTGAAATGCAGTTTTGGTCAACTTTTACATTGAATTTCAACTTAATACCAAGTTTGGCACATATTATGAGTTGAAATATAACTCATGGCGAAAAGTTTGATCTGGCTCCAATTTCGTCATCTTGAAATGCAGTTTCGATTAACTTTTACTTTGAATTTCAACTTGAAACCATGTTTGGCACATACATGTATTATGAGTCGAAATATAACTTATGGTGCCAACTTTTAGTTTGAATTCCAACTTGAAATCAAGTTGGGCAAGTATTATGAGTTAAAATATAACTCATGACGAAAAGTTTGATCTGGCTCCAATTTTGTCATCTTGAAATGCAGTTTCGATTAACTTTTACTTTGAATTTCAACTTGAAACCATGTTTGGCACATACATGTATTATGAGTCGAAATATAACTTATGGTGAGAAGTTCAATCTGGCTCCAATTTCGTCATCTTGAAATGCATTTTTGGTCAAATTTTACTTTGAATTTCATCTTGGAACCAAGTTTGTAAAATATTCTGAGTTGAAATATAAATAGGTGAAAAGATTGATCTATCTGTATTTTCGTTATTTTATCAAACATGTTGAATGGAAGTTCATATAAAGAGATTTCAGTGGTGATTTTGAATTCGACCTTCAATAACCTCCGAAAATCAGTGCAGCAATTTTGGTGGGGAAAAGAAAACAGTTGTGACTTGAGATGTAACATTTCTCTGGTAATCTTTTTTAGCCCTTGCTCTAGTTTTTCACACTTGACAGTGATATATTTGGGGCAACAGAGATGATAGGGCTACGGGGGATACACCCAGTCTGCCTGGATTACATCCTTCTTGTCGAACCGGTCCCAGAGGGTCATTGTTGACGGCTCGTCATCAGAATCAGAGGCTGTGATCTCAGGAGTACCCCAAGGCACAGTTCTGGGTCCTCTTTTATTAGGCATCCCGATTGAAAATCGGGAGGCCTTATGTTTTGGTCTGTTTTTTTTTTTTTTTCTTTTTTTTTTTTTTTTTTTTTAGGAAGAGCAGGGCTCTTCCTCTATGATGTTGGTTTTTTTTGGATTTTTGAATTTTTTCTTTTGTTTACATTCTTGAAAGTGCCACTTGGAACCACAACAGGCTATTCAACTGTGGCTAATTGGGAGGGCCCGGGGCCCGTTGGGAGGAAAATGACGCCCGTGTACCTAATCATGGTTAATGTAATAAGTTATTAGCGATAATAATCCCAGGAGACGTGTGTTCCGACCGTTTTTTTTTTTTGTATGTCACCGTTTCATACCCATCACCACTCCCGTTTTGATCTCCACTGGAACAGTGCTTTCTTGCAATCATATGCACTCAAAGTTTTGGATATACATTCCGCACAATATATAGATACAGTATGGTATTGCAACAATGAAAAACAAGTTGATACGGCAACATAATAATTATGTGTTAGTGGTGGTATTCCATATTCCAGTGGGCAAATTCAATTCTCGTGTGGCCCCGATAAGCAGTCACGGCAGTCGGCCCGCCAGCCAGAGAGTCACTGAATTGTCCAATCGGGAAGCTGTCTTGGCGGACACACCCACATGTTTATGAAATACACGTGGATATAATGATATGCAAATGATCACGTGAGCGAGTCCCGCCAATTAGCGTACTGCCCCAAAAAATTGCTGCAGGGTCAAGGTCAAAATGCCAGCCGCCAAGAGATCGTCCAACTGAGTGCGGTATTTGTGGAAATACTTGTTACGACCCAAATAAATGGTCTTTTCTATGACTCTTTCCTACTTCACTGGTAATACTTCACTGGGAATTTAATTAAAAATGCCATTGAAGTGAAGCGAGATTTCAACGAGATTTGACTAAAAGGAACAGTCGGAAACAAACAAACAAAACTTGGCAGATTTGCGGAGCTTTTACACGGGAAAAAACTTAGTTTCCTCCTAAAATAAGCAGAAACAAATGGATACTAGATCTAGCACTTTTATCATGTTTATGATAGTTTCATATTGCCGACGAGAATTGTCAGTGCTGATTTTGATAGCAGTCACACGAGCGGCGATTCGGGGTGGGGGGTGTGCCTGGGCTACTTCAGTATTTGGCAGCTGACACTACACACTGCACACTGACACAACATGTGCGCTGATCTTCAAACCAACATTTGGGCAAGGAGAAACATGATCGCATTGATGAAAAAAGCTTTCATGCATGTCATGAATTATTGGAAATGCAGACAAGTTACTGAAATGTCTCTGCAGTACAAATCAAAACACTGAAAAAAAATCCATAAAGAAATTTAAATCTAAGACTAAAAAGCTCAAAAAACATTGTGCCTCCTAAATCAGAAAAACATAATCAGAACCTTGAAAATCTTACACATTGGTCCCAAAAATAGTCGGGTGATTTTTAAACGTGTTCAACAAGGTAAAGCTTCTGACATGTAGAGATTTCATGGCTGTAATGGAATAAGTAACATTAGTTTTATTGATTAAGTCTTATTGGCCACAATAAAAATAATTATTACAAGAAACATTTATTATTGGGTTCAACAATGTAAAGGTTCTGGGGCCCAGACGAGTCGACAGGTACCTAAATTCGGGGCGGGTCATACAATTACCTGGATCGGAATTTTGTTACTCGTATTTGAGAACAAATAAAGATATAGTTTTGAATATTTGTGATAAACACTAGTAAAATCACAAGAATGACAAGGAAATCATCAGGAAAAAAAACGATAGTTTTATGAGGTCATGACATTGTGATCTTTCTCAAACTTGAAAATACCAGTAATTACTGACGAAACAAATAATATGTGTCAAAGATCAATGTCTGGCGTTTACGTGTTACAAATTGCTTCAGTGAGTATCATTCAAATTTTGCTATATATTTGGACGGGTCGGGTCAGACGACACAGGTACCCGGTTCGGAAATTTCCGACTCACTCGGGCCCTAAAAAGTTCTATCCAGTCATAACTATCCGAATAGGTTATCATTAGTTTTACTAGTTAAGTCTATTATTGACCACAATAAAAATAGTTACATGACAAGAAAATAGTTACATGACAAATTTATTGGCCCAACAAGGTATAGATTCTGCCCAGTAGAGTTACAATATGGCCACAACATATATGTACCAAATCAAATACAATATTCAAGGGTTTCTAAATAGTTCTGTGCAAACATTTTCGAAGCTCTTCCTTTGAGGCCAGTGGCCCTTGTTTTTTTTTGGCCAAAATGGCCAGCGGCCATTTTGGAAAAAAAAATCGAGCGATTCCTGTCACCTTATGTTTTTGTCTGTTTTTTTTTTTTTTTTCTTTTTTTTTTTTTTTTTTTTTTTTTCTTCCGCCGTTTGGTTTCCGGATCATAACTCTTGAACACCTTGATCTATCTTTCCGAAATTTTCACAGCTCATCCGAAATACTTTGCTCCTAACCCCTATTGTTTTTCGTCGAGATCCGAAATCCAAGATGGCCGCCAGCGGCCATTTTGGAAAAAAAAATCGGGCGATTCCTGTCAATGTCATAATTTGATTCAGGCAATTTCCAGGGGGAAAAAATTTTTTGGGTGTATTTTTTTTTGGACTTAGAATTTTTCCCTCGCCTGCCCCCATGCAGATGTAATACTGTGACTGAGCCATGCTACTGTATTCACTGACTGCAGCCTGCATGTCCAGCATGAGGCTGGGCTCTGCCCTCTCAGCCAGTGCAGTATATGAGAGCTCAGTAATGCCTTACAAGATCAGCCACTCTGTCCAGCACAGCGATAGGCTCCGCCCCTCTCAGCCAGCCCTGCTCAGTCATGCCTTACAAGATCAGCCAGTCTGTCCAGCACAGCAATAGGCTCCGCGCTCTCAGCCAGCCCTGCTCAGTCATGCCTGACAAGTGATACAGCTAGCATGTCCAACTTGACCCCAGGCTCATATCCATGCATAATCCCTCACTCCCCCCTCCAAAGCCTGGTTTACTAGTGTGTGTACATGGTAAAAGAATGAAGTTCCACCCCACAGGATACAATAGTTGGTTAATAAGCCAACACACATGACACAACATGCTTGGGGGATGATTTGCCCTGTCTGCATTTATATTGTACAAATATGTATTGTTTGAATGTTTTGTTATTCAACTCTATTTCACATGCAATGACCAAATCATCAATGTTTTAGTTAGCTGGGAAATGTTTGGCTTTGGTTATAATGTGAATGCGAATATTCCACTGTTTGTACCAGTTTTGGAATCACAAAATTGGCCAAGATGACACAGCATTCTTTTAGTCACATATCATTTTACATTTGACAGGAGCACCTGAAAAATATCACGAACATCCTGATTAAATATACTAGTACTCTGAATATTGGCTGGGTAGTACTCTGAATATTGGCTGGGTAATTGTCCATTCATTTTGGGTGGCAAATGTCTGGTGGGCCAAGTTGTCAAGATGATAGAAAGCAGTTCTGGTAAGAAACTGTCTGATGAGCTCTCACTCTTACCCACATACAATGGCCTATGTATCCTTTTTTCTCAGTCCAGTATGACCATTTGAAATGATAAGAACAAATTGGGGGATGCCACAAAGCCTATAGGCTTTTATGTCTAGTTTCTCCTGTACATGTATATCAATGACATCACTGATGGCATAACATCAACAGTCCGGTTGTTCGCAGATGACTGTGTAATGTACAGGGAAATCAACAGCCCAGAGGATTCGACCCGCCTCCAACAAGATCTCGACCACCTGTCTGCCTGGGGTGTGACGTGACAGGCGGCATTCAACACCAGGAAGTGCCACTTCCTACGAGTCACACTGGCTAGAACCAATATCCACCGGTCAACATACTCTCTAGGTGGAGATGTACTAGAGCTGGTTGACAACAGTTCGTATCTCCGTGAAATCTTCACCAGCAAAATGAACTGGTCAGCCCACATCAAACACATGACTGGGAAGCGAAGCGCACTCTGGACTTCCTCCGTCGGAATCAGTCCACAGAGAGTCAAGGAGAGATCATATGTCTCCCTCGTCCGACCAACCCTCGAGTACGCCTGCTTGGTATCGAGCCCTCAGACAGCTTCAGGATCCACAAGCTTGGAGAAGGTCCAACGAGCTGCAGCCCGATTTGTAACCAACCAGCCACACAAAAGGGACACCCGGGACAGTATACAGGCCATGCTGCAGGACCTCCAGTGGCCATCCTTGGCCAACAGACGTCGAAACATCAGCCTAACCACCTTCTACAAGATGACAAATAATTTGATTGCCATTCCGACATCATACCACCCGGCACCTAAGCCGTCCCACCACCACACCCGAGGCCACCCTCTACAGTTCACGGTCCCTCACACCAACCTGACCATCTTCAGAGACTCCTTCATCCCAAGGACCATTCCACTGTGGAACTCTCTGCCTGAAGATGTCGTCAGTGCCACCTCTGTTGACCAGTTCAAGCAGAGGTTGGCTGGCACCCGACTGTGATCTCCACCCACAGCCTGTAAATACTGTAAATACCTGCACAGTACCTTCAGTTGAACACAAGTCATGCACACCATGTCATAGTGCCTATTAGGTGTGGACAAGTATTGAACAAGACAAGACAAGACAAATGCATGATTATGTTTATTTTCTCACCTGTCAAATGACGAAGCAGTGGAGGTAATAAAAAAACAAGAAACTTAAAAAAATATTATCAATAAAAATTTGTCAAATTGATGAAATTGCATAAATCGTCACTTCCTGTTATGAAAACTGATAAAAGACTTCTAAGCTGAGTTAAAATTTAAATATAAAATAAAACTTTGTCAGTTTCCACACAAGTGCACCACTACATACTCTGGCAAAGATCAAATGAGAACTTTCACAACCTTCGAGCATTCAGTACCACGAGTGAAATTCATTTTCACTTCCATTACTCTACCTCACAGAGACAACTAAGAGAAAAAGTTATGTTATTAAGGCATTTCAGCAGAAATGCCTTTATGGTTTTGTCAAAAAAAATTTTTCTTTTTTTTTTCACTTTTTGGTTTCCGCACGATAACTTCAGTTTGCCTCAGTGTATCTTTGCCAAATTTTCACCGCTGGTCAGAAATGTTGTGTGGAAGAAGCCTTTTGTTTTTGAGCCGGCTTCGGGGTCCGTGAGGATGAAATTCATCTTTTTGGTTTCCGCACGATAACTCAAAATGTATTATGGCAATGAGTGTAAAACTTTGCACTGAGGTTCATATATTACCAGGGAAGAAGCCTATTGATTTATAGGCCGATCCGTCAAACGACCTTTGACCTAGGGCTCGAAATACTTTTAGCTGAGTCATCCTTGAGGCTCTCATGCATATCTCGGAAACGGTGCGTCGTAGAGCGAAACGGACGTTATTTTCGGACTCGTCATCCTAGACAAACATGTCTAAGGGGTATTATGGATGACCTTCGACCTTGACCTTAAATTTTTTTCGCTGAGTCGGCATTTTTCGTTTTCGTCGATATCTCGGAAACGGTGCGTCGTAGAGCGAAACGGACGTTATTTTCGGACTCGTCGCCTTAGACGAAGATGTCTAAGGGGTATTATGGATGATCATTTGACCTTCGACCTTGACCTTAAATTTTTTTCGCTGAGACGGCATTTTTCGCTGAGACGGCGTCGTAGAGCGAAACGGACGTTATTTTCGGACTCGTCGCCTTAGACAATGTCTAAGGGGTATTATGGATGATCTTTTGACCTTCGACCTTGACCTTAAATTTTTTTCGCTGAGACGGCATTTTTCGTTTTCGTCGATATGTCGGAAACGGTGCGTCGTAGAGCGAAACGGACGTTTTTCGGACTCGTGGCCCTAGACAAACATTTCTTAAGGGTATTAGGGATGACCTTTGACCTTGACCTTAAATTTTTTCGCTGAGTCGGCATTTTTCGTCGATATCTCGGACACGGTGCGTCATAGAGCGAAACGGACGTTATTTTCGAACTCGTCGCCCTAGGCAATCATGTCTTAAGGGTATTATGGATGATCTTTGACCTTGATCTTAAATTTTTTCGCTGAGTCGGCATTTTTTTGTTTTCGCCGATATCTCGGAAACGGTGCGTCGTAGAGCGAAACGGACGTTATTTTCGGACTTTTCGCCCTAGACAAACATGTCTTAAGGGTATTAGGGATGACGTTTTACCTTGACCTTAAATTTTTTCGCTGAGTCGGCATTTTTCGTTTTTGTCGATATCTCGGACACGGTGCGTCGTAGAGCGAAACAGACAGTATTTTCGGACTCGTCGCTCTAGACAAACATGTCTTAAGGGTATTATGGATGACCTTTGACCTTGACCTTAAATTTTTTCGCTGAGTCGGCATTTTCTTGTTTTCGCCGATATCTCGGAAACGGTGCGTCGTAGAGCGAAACGGACGTTATTTTTGGACTTGTCGCCTTAGACAAACATGTTAAAGGGGTATTTTCAATGACCTTTGACCTTGACCGTAAATTTTTTCGCTGAGTCGGCATTTTTCCGTTTTCGTCGATATATTTCGGAAACGGTTTGTCGAAGAGCGAAACGGACTCATCGATTCCTCGGAAACGGTGCGACTTAGAACAAAACACACATTAGACAGATAGTCTTAATGGTATGAAGTTTGTCCTTCACATACATGTAATTGAACAAATGTCTTATAGGTCTCATTGGGAGCTTATCATGTTTTTGCTGAATCAGCATTTTGTTTTTTTCATGCTTCACCCTGAAATGCCTCCAAGGCCTTTAGGCCTTGACGTCTAGTTATTCGAAAGATAGCTCATACAACGTGATAACATATTTAAGTTTTCACATAATAAAATTTCCCATTAAATAGTTAGCAAAATTTTCTTAATGCCACGATAACTTAGTGATCCAGGCTATACCAAAAACGGAAATACCCAGCAACCGAGGCGTGACCGGTTCTGACGGCCTTGGTCAGTTCGGCAAAGTTCGGCGGATACTATGGATTTGTCCGCGTCCGCAGAGAGATTTTCTTGTGAACGCGCTACAGGCCGCAATTCTCACCCGATCACCATTATTTTTTGCAGGCACATATATAATGGTAAGATCCCGACACCAATCGATTTTGGTTGCCGTGGCAACTGAATTGGTCGTTTGGGGACACATTTTGCATTGAAAACAGCCTGTTTGAGACACATGGCTTGTGAACGCGCTACAGGCCGCAATTCTCACCCGATCACCATTATTGTATCCCCCGAACATAGTTCGGCGGATACTATGGATTTGGCTTCGGCGTCCGCGTCCGCAGAGATTTTCTTGTGAACGCGCTACAGGCCGCAATTCTCACCCGATCACCATTATTTTTTGCAGGCACATATATAATGGTAAGATCCCGACACCAATCGATTTTGGTTGCCGTGGCAACTGAATTGGTCGTTTGGGGACACATTTTGCATTGAAAACAGCCTGTTTGAGACACATATCGTGTGAATGTGCTACAGGCCGCAATTCTCACCCGATCACCATTATTTTATGCAGGCACATATATTATGGTAAGATCCCGACACCAATCGATTTTGGTTGTCGTGGCAACTGAATTGGTCGTTTGGGGACACATTTTGCATTGAAAACAGCCTGTTTGAGACACATGGCTTGTGAACGCTCTACAGATGGCAATTTTTGACGAATCTCGATAATATTTGGAAGTGTTGTTGGGAAGAGCTGTCACACGAAACCAATCGTTTTTTAGAATGATCATATAAATATTAATATGTTAACAGCCTAACTTATTACAGAATTTTGAAATATCCATTTTGACATGTACCATCATTCCAATAGCCTGTACAATGGAAGGTAATGACACTGGTTTCTTGTTCAGAATGGAGAACTGAAATTTTCAGTGAAAACAGGACCATATTACTGAATAAGTTAACATTAGTTTTACTAGTTAAGTCTATTATTGTCCACAATAAAAATAGTTAAGACGAGAAACGTTTATTATTAAGCTCAACAAGGTAAAGGTTTTGTCCAGTACAGATTTCATGGGTGTAACTGAATAAGTTAACATTATTTTTGATAGTTAAATCATTGACCACAATAAAAATAGTTAAGACAAGAAATATTTATTATTAACCTCAACAAGGTAAATGTTTTGTCCAGTACAAATTTCATTGTGGTAACCGAATAAGTTAACATTATTTTCACTAGTTAAGTCTATTATTGACCACAATAAAAAATAGTTAAGTCTATTATTGACCACAATAAAAATAGTTAAGATGAGAAATATTTATTATTGGGCTCAACAAGGTAAAGATTCTGTCCAGTAGACATTTTATGTCTGTAACCAAATAAGTTAACATTTTTTTTGCTAGTTAAGTCTATTATTGACCTCAATAAAAATAGTTAAGATGAAAAATATTATTATTGAGCTCAACAAGGTTAAGGTTTTGTCCGGTAGAAATTTCTGGGTGTAACCGAATAAGTTAACTTTATTAGGTTACCGGACCTTTGGTCCGATAACCTATTGGCATGGCGTTGCGTCCGTCGTCCGTCCGTCCGTCCGTCCGGCGTTAACATTTTTATCTTTAAAGTTAACGATCGAATCTTTCTGAAATTTTGCACAAAAATGCCTAAAAATATTTTGAGAAGGAGGTATTTTTTTGTTTTTTGATTTTCGCATTTTTTTCAAAATGGCGGCCGTTTTTGTCGAAAAACGCTCAATTTTGGACTTTGACGGCCATTTTCTCAAAAACTGTCTGATCAGTTTTGAGTTTTTGGTTTCAAAAGATTCCCCTCATATACCTCTGTGATATGTATAAGTTTGGTTGCCCTAAATCTGCCGGTTTTCGTGTGGCGGCCATTTTGAATTTTTGGCGGGTCGGCGAAAAAAATTTTTTTCGCCCCAGATCGCATTACTATCCATTTTGGGCCATTTCTAGAGCAAAAAAAAATTTTCACCCTTTGAAAAAAATTTTGAACTTAGAAAATTTTCGGCACTTGTTCCCTTCATAATGGGAGCTGTCCGGACTGTACTCATAGAACGCTTGAAGATAGAGCTTAGAAATTGGCACTTTCAAATGGGAAGTCATATATGGCGACTTGTGTGGTGACCTTGAATTTGACCTTGGATGACCTTGAAAGGTCAAAACAGCCATTTTTGGGTCGAAAAACGCTCAAATTTGCACCTGGTCTGTATTTTCTCAAAAACTCTCTGATCAGTTTTGAGATTTTTGCTTAAAAAGATTCCTCTTATATACCTCTGCGACGTGTATAAGTTTTGTTGCCCTTGAATCGCCGATCTCAGTGTGGCGGCCATTTTGAATTTTTGACGAGTCGGCGAAAAAAAATTTTTTCGCCCCAAATAACATTACTATCCATTTTGGGCCATTTCTAGGCAAAAAAAAATTTTCACCCTTTGAAAAAAATTTTGGACTTAGAAAATTTTCGGCACTTTTTTCCTTCATAATGGGAGCTGTCAGGACTGTACTCATAGAACGCTTGAAGATAGAGCTTAGAAACTGGCACTTTCAAATCGGAAGTCATATATGGCGACTTGTGTGGTGACCTTGAATTTGACCTTGGATGACCTTGAAAGGTCAAAACAGCCATTTTGGGGTCAAAAAATGCCCAGATTTGCCTTTGTAGATGAAATGCTTGCAGATAGAGCTCCTGTTTGCATTATGAACATATAGGAAGACATATATGGCACAACTAATGATGACCTTGAACTTGACGTCAGATGACCTTGAGTGCCAAATGTCTGACTTGGAATGTGTAAATTGACCTGAGCGGCCTAAACGATTCCACCCAACATATAGAATATCAAATGCCGCACACATACATGTAATGGTTACATCGAAGTTCATACGGATGACCTTGATTGGTAAATCCCAAGGTCATATGTTTACACTGCGAACCTTGATTGGTAAATCTCAAGGTCTGTTACCTGCCAATGCTGCCATGGCCAAACCAAAATTGTCCGGTAACCTATCTTAGCCTTTGGGCTAATTTTTTTTACATGTTAAGTCTATTATTGACCACAATGAAAATAGTTAAGACAAGAAATATTTATTATTGGGCTCAACAAGGTGAAGGCTTTGTCCAGTAGAGATTTTATGGCTGTGATCAAATAAGTTAACATTATTTTTTTGCTAGTTAAGTCTATTATTGATCACAATAGCTTTTTATGAAAACATTGATCAACTTTTACTTTGAATTTCAACTTGAGACCATGTTTGGCACAAATTATGAGTTAAAATATAACTTATGGTGAAAAATTCGTTCTGGCTCCAATTTCGTCATCTTGAAATGCAGTTTTGGTAAAATTTTACTTTGAATTTCAACTTGGAACCAAGTTTGTAAAATATTCAGAGTTGAAATATAAATAGGTGAAAAGATTGATCTATCTGTATTTTCGTTATTTCATCAAACATGTCGAATGGAAATTTATATAAAGAGATTTCAGTGGTGATTTTGAATTCGACCTTCAATAACCTCGGAAAATCAGTGCAGCAATTTTGGTGGGGAAAAGAAAACAGTTGTGACTTGAGATTTAATATTTCCCTGGTAATCTTTTTTAGCCCTTGCTCTAGTTTTTCACACTTGACAGTGATATATTTGGGGCAACAGAGATGATAGGGCTACGGGGGACACACCCAAGCGGTCGTAGGCGACCGGAAGCGTCTAGTTTTTTGCAGGCACATATATTATGGTAAGATCCCGACACCAATCGATTTTGGTTGCCGTGGCAACTGAATTTGTCGTTTGGGGACACATTTTGCTTTGAAAACAGCCTTTTTGAGACACATGGCTTGTGAACGCTCTACAGATGGCAATTTTTGACAAATCTCGATAATATTTGGAAGTATTGTTGGGAAGGGCTGTCACACGAAACCAATCGTTTTTTAGAATGATCATATAAATATTAATATGTTAACAGCCTAACTTATTACAGAATTGTGAAATATCCATTTTGACATGTACGATCTTTCCAATAGCCTGTACAATGGAAGGTAATGACACTGGTTTCTTGTTCAGAATGGAGAACTGAAATTTTCAGTGAAAACAGGACCATATTACTGAATAAGTTAACATTAGTTTTACTAGTTAAGTCTATTATTGTCCATAATAAAAATAGTTAAAACGAGAAATGTTTATTATTAAGCTCAACAAGGTAAAGGTTTTGTCCAGTACAGATTTCATGGGTGTAACTGAATAAGTTAACATTATTTTTAATAGTTAAATAATTGACCACAATAAAAATAGTTAAGACAAGAAATATTTATTATTAACCTCAACAAGGTAAATGTTTTGTCCAGTACAAATTTCATTGGTGTAACCGAATAAGTTAACATTATTTTCACTAGTTAAGTCTATTATTGACCACAATAAAAATAGTTAAGTCTATTATTGACCACAATAAAAATAGTTAAGATAAGAAATATTTATTATTGGGCTCAACAAGGTAAAGATTCTGTCCAGTAGACATTTTATGTCTGTAACCAAATAAGTTAACATTTTTTTTGCTAGTTAAGTCTATTATTGACCTCAATAAAAATAGTTAAGATGAGAAACAATTATTATTGAGCTCAACAAGGTTAAGGTTTTGTCCGGTAGAAATTTCTGGGTGTAACCGAATAAGTTAACTTTATTTTTACATGTTAAGTCTATTATTGACCACAATGAAAATAGTTAAGACAAGAAATATTTATTATTGGGCTCAACAAGGTGAAGGCTTTATCCAGTAGAGATTTTATGGCTGTGACCAAATAAGTTAACATTATTTTTTTGCTAGTTAAGTCTATTATTTATCACAATAGCTTTTTATGAAAACATTGATCACCTTTTACTTTGAATTTCAACTTGAGACCATGTTTGGCACAAATTATGAGTTAAAATATAACTTATGGTGAAAAATTCGATCTGGCTCCAATTTCGTCATCTTGAAATGCAGTTTTGGTCAACTTTTAGTTTGAATTTCAACTTGAAATCACGTTGGGCAGGTATTATGAGTTAAAATGTAACTCATGACGAAAAGTTTGATCTGGCTCCAATTTTGTCATCTTGAAATGCAGTTTTGATTAACTTTTACTTTGAATTTCAACATGGAACCATGTTTGGCACATACATGTATTATGAGTCGAAATATAACTTATGGTGAGAAGTTCAATCTGGCACCAATTTTGTCATCTTGATATGCATTTTTGGTCAAATTTTACTTTGAATTTCAACTTGGAACCAAGTTTGTAAAATATTCTGAGTTGAAATATAAATAGGTGAAAAGATTGATCTATCTGTATTTTTGTTATTTTATCAAACATGTCGAATGGAAATTCATATAAAGAGATTTCAGTGGTGTTTTTGAATTCGACCTTCAATAACCTTGGAAAATCAGTGCAGCAATTTTGGTGGGGAAAAAAAAACAGTCGTGACTTGAGATTTAACATTTCTCTGGTAATCTTTTTTAGCCCTTGCTCTAGTTTTTCACACTTGACAGTGATATATTTGGGTTTAACAGAGATGATAGGGCTACGGGGGATACACCCAAGCGGTCGTAGGCGACCGGAAGCGTCTACTTGCTCTATGTAATGTTGATTTTTCAGGCTATTGCTCGATTCCAACGCTCTGATGACTATAAAAAGAAATTACGGCCCGGACGAGTCAAAAATTTCCGACCCGGGTACCCGTATGGTCTGACCCGACCCGCCTGGGTAACCCGTCCAAATATATATCACCGTTTGAACGGGACTCACAGGAGCAATTTGTAACACATAAACGCCAGTCATCGATCTTTGACACAGATCTCGTAAAACTACTTCGATTTTTACCGATGATTTCCTTGTCATTCTTGTGATTTTACTAGTGTTTATCGCTAAATTTTCAATGCAAGAACTATATCTTTATCGTTTTCGGGTAACGAAATTCTGACCCGGGTAATTGTATAACCCGCCCCGACTTTGGGTACCCGTTGACTCGTCCAGGCTCTAAAAAAGTCAGAAAACTGGCCAGCACTGCCCCCATCTAGGCGCTGGCACTGCCCCCATCTAGGCCCTGGCACTGCCCCCATTATTGACTTGATAATGATTACCTGTTAGTGAATATAAGATATCGGTCTCATGATTCACTCAGTGTCCGGTTATATAAATCGAGTCAGGACAAAAACCGAGCTATATCTGGAAAACTAATAATCATACTCTATTCAAAGTCTAACATAATTCATAGTCATAGATGCTTGTACATGTATACGGTATAATTGTCGGATATTCTGTGATGATTTATGCAGCCTATCGTTCCCACGTTCATGCATGTGCATAACTGTCAATTGAATCTTGACTTGTGAGACCCCCAATGTAAAATATCACCTACCATAATTGATATTAGCAATAATAGATATATTTGGTGGCCAACCAGGATTAAGCACATAAAACGGAAAGAAATTTACGGAATAAAAAAATGTTGTGAGCACTGTATGATGATTCAATACAGATCATACAAGCTCAAAAGTGACATTGAATTACCTAGCCTGAAATCTAATCAATTGAAAATTATAATAAATCAATTTTTTTTTTTCATATTACAGAACGGAATCAGAGGAAACTCAGACAAAGAAATCTAAAGCAACTCCGCTTCACGATGAAGGTAAGTTTTAATATTCTTTAAATGTAACAAATTTTTATGTATGGTTAATTGGTGATAGCTGTAGCATCATAGATGTGATTTCTGATTTGACCTGATCTTGATATTTGTTGGTTTGTTTGTTCAGATTTGTTGAGTGAAAGTCCAGTTAACAGAGTCGCTAGTTGGGTGAACCGTCGTCGTAAAAACTTCTGTGAAAACTACTACTTTCGCAAAGTTGTGGACAGCCCCAAGGCACTAATGAGCAAACTGAACACGCGGGAATCCGAGGACAGAGGTGATATACGAGACGTCAGGCGGGTCTCGCAGCCCGTCGCACATCCGCCTGCAGCAGCGACTCCGGGCTTTGATCAGCGCAGATACATCGTTCATGATAGTCGACATAGAGGGGTCTGTAAATATACATATCTAGCTGACAGTCGACATAGAGGGTTCTGTAAATATACATATCTAGCTGACAGTCGACATAGAGGGGTCTGTAAATATACATATCTAGCTGACAGTCGACATAGAGGGTTCTGTAAATATACATATCTAGCTGACAGTCGACATTGAGGGGTCTGTAAATATACATATCTAGCTGACAGTCGACATAGAGGGGTCTGTAAATATACATATCTAGCTGATAGTCGACATAGAGGGGTCTGTAAATATACATATCTTACTGACAGTCGACATAGAGGGGTCTGTAAATATACATATCTAGCTGACAGTCGACATAGAGGGGTCTGTAAATATACATATCTAGCTGATAGTCGACATAGAGGGGTCTGTAAATATACATATCTAGCTGACAGTCGACATAGAGGGTTCTGTAAATATACATATCTAGCTGACAGTCGACATAGAGGGGTCTGTAAATATACATATCTAGCTGATAGTCGACATAGAGGGGTCTGTAAATATACATATCTTACTGATAGTCGACATAGAGGGGTCTGTAAATATACATATCTAGCTGACAGTCGACATAGAGGGTTCTGTAAATATACATATCTAGCTGACAGTCGACATAGAGGGGTCTGTAAATATACATATCTAGCTGACAGTCGACATAGAGGGGTCTGTAAATATACATATCTAGCTGACAGTCGACATAGAGGGGTCTGTAAATATACATATCTAGCTGATAGTCGACATAGAGGGGTCTGTAAATATACATATCTAGCTGACAGTCGACATGGAGGGGTCTGTAAATATACATATCTAGCTGACAGTCGACATTGAGGGGTCTGTAAATATACATATCTAGCTGACAGTCGACATAGAGGGGTATGTAAATATACATATCTAGCTGATAGTCGACATAGAGATGTCTGTAAATATACATATCTTACTGATAGTCGACATAGAGGGGTCTGTAAATATACATATCTAGCTGACAGTCGACATAGAGGGGTCTGTAAATATACATATCTAGCTGATAGTCGACATAGAGATGTCTGTAAATATACATATCTTACTGATAGTCGACATAGAGGGGTCTGTAAATATACATATCTAGCTGACAGTCGACATAGAGGGGTCTGTAAATATACATATCTAGCTGATAGTCGACATAGAGATGTCTGTAAATATACATACCTTACTGACAGTCGACATAGAGGGGTCTGTAAATATACATATCTAGCTGACAGTCGACATAGAGGGGTCTGTAAATATACATATCTAGCTGACAGTCGACATAGAGGGGTCTGTAAATATACATATCTTACTGATAGTCGACATAGAGGGGTCTGTAAATATACATATCTAGCTGACAGTCGACATAGAGGGGTCTGTAAATATACATATCTAGCTGACAGTCGACATAGAGGGGTCTGTAAATATGCATATCTTACTGATAGTCGACATAGAGGGGTCTGTAAATATACATATCTAGCTGACAGTCGACATAGAGGGGTCTGTAAATATACATATCTTACTGATAGTCGACATAGAGGGGTCTGTAAATATACATATCTAGCTGACAGTCGACATAGAGGGGTCTGTAAATATACATATCTAGCTGATAGTCGACATAGAGGGGTCTGTAAATATACATATCTAGCTGACAGTCGACATAGAGGGGTCTGTAAATATACATATCTAGCTGATAGTCGACATAGAGGGGTCTGTAAATATACATATCTTACTGATAGTCGACATAGAGGGGTCTGTAAATATACATATCTAGCTGACAGTCGACATAGAGGGGTCTGTAAATATACATACCTTACTGACAGTCGACATAGAGGGGTCTGTAAATATACATATCTAGCTGATAGTCGACATAGAGGGGTCTGTAAATATACATATCTAGCTGACAGTCGACATAGAGGGGTCTGTAAATATACATATCTAGCTGACAGTCGACATAGAGGGGTCTGTAAATATACATATCTAGCTGACAGTCGACATAGAGGGGTCTGTAAATATACATATCTAGCTGACAGTCGACATAGAGGGTTCTGTAAATATACATATCTAGCTGACAGTCGACATAGAGGGGTCTGTAAATATACATATCTAGCTGACAGTCGACATAGACAGTCAGGAACAGATACAAATTTGGTAATTGTTATGAATTACCAAAATATGACATTTCAACATCGTTTAGAAATTACACAAAAAGGAAATGGCAAATATACATGACCATTTTGTGATATTTTAACAATTACCTCTTTTGGTAACTCCAGTCTTACTTTCTTGTTCAGATGCCTGCTGTGAATTGCATGCTGTGTACGGATTGCTACAAACTTGACAAAAGAGAGCTTACATCATGTGGTGTACTCTCAATAGATTTGTAGCAATCCGTACACAGCATGCAATTCACAGCAGGCATCCGAACAAGAAAATTGGACTGAAGATACCAAAAGAGGTAATTGTTAAAATATCACAAAATGGTCATGTATATTTGCCATTTCCTTTTTGTGTAATTTCTAAACGATGTTAAAATGTCATATTTTGGTAATTCATAACAATTACCAAATTTGTATCTGTTCCTGACTGATAGAGGGGTCTGTAAATATACATATCTAGCTGACAGTCGACATAGAGGGGTATGTAAATATACATATCTAGCTGATAGTCGACATAGAGGGGTCTGTAAATATACATATCTAGCTGACAGTCGACATAGAGGGGTATGTAAATATACATATCTAGCTGATAGTCGACATAGAGGGGTCTGTAAATATACATATCTAGCTGACAGTCGACATAGAGGGGTCTGTAAATATACATATTTAGTTGATAGTCAGTTTAATTGATAGTCGAAATAGGCCTCCATCTGTAAATATAGACAGCCAATATAGGGGGGTCTGTAAATATAGATAACTAGCTGACAGTCAACATTAGGGTGGGGTTGGGGTGGGGAAGGGCTTTGTCCATTTCTACCAGACAGCCAACATGGAGGGGGGGGGGGGGGGGGTGGTCTTGAAATATAGAATTCTAGCAGGGGGGGGGGGGGGGGGAGGGGGTGAAAGTGTCTGTAAATATACATTTTAGCAGGCAGCAGACATAGGGAGGGGAGGGGGTGGTGGTCAGGATATATATATTTCTAGCAGAATGTTGATTATACCCTCAAATTTGACTTGAACTTCTGGGCTTCAAATTTCCATGGATTACATTCAAAATATATATATATATATATATATTGTGCATATTATAGTTGTTCATTATTGTTCATGGTAGTTATGGAATGACTGAAATCCATATAAAATGTTTGGTACTTGTAGGAACCTGGTTTAGACCTCCATTATAGTGGTGATATACTCTCTGGGATGCAGCATGTACAAGGTAATTGTCTTCACTCGGCTTTATGTTTGGTTTCACATGAAATAAAAGCTCACTGGATTTCCAACTGACAACTTGACTAATACAAAGACAGAACTGAATCAGCAAGGTTTTGTTCTATTATTTGTATGAACCAATGAACAATACTCGTTTATGATTTCTCTGTGACAGTTCACTCAACGCCGCTGCTTCCCAGTGCGCCACCTGTTGGCTTCAGCTTTACCGAGTCAAACTTCGACCTCAAGTCTCCGGACGCGTTCACGTTCACATCAGGGAACCCTCGTGATGATGAGTACAAGTTCCAAGCCCCGCGTGGTGTAGCAACCGTGTCGTCTGCCCGCTCTCCTGACCGCGGCTTTCTGCCCGTCCACCAGCCTCTCGCCCGGCCTCCTATCCGACCCTCACACGACGAGATGTACAGTCACACCCCCGACACCACACACCGATCTATCTACGACAGGACCTTCCGACGCAATGGTGGTCACCGCCGGCCCAACGAAACCCGGAACAGATCTCGTCTTGCGGCCAAAGAGGTAACATGTCTCACAGACTTGATACATGTCTTAGTGCATGTTGGTCAGTTTGTCTAAACAAATCCTGGTGTATTTCTTCAGTACAAGTGATTGCTTGATCCACAGAGCATTCGTTTAGAGGAGCGTAATCGATATGCTGAGTTACTGCAGCAGTTTACAACCACACCTCTACCTGGGACTGTTTTTGGCTCAACATACGTCCGCAAGTCATCAAGCGGAGTATTCAATAACTCCAAAAAGTCAGTACCTTGTTTGTTTCACAGAACTACAGGCAGGAATGTATGTAGACGGGTTACAAAAAGTATGATGCCTACAACATATGCGGAATTCTTGCAGGAGTGACACATTGCTGGGTACGACCGTGCCGTCTCTTGCCGGCGAGGCAGGAGTCCGGGAGCCGCAGGATTCCCCGTCATCACGATCACGGATAAACGTGTCTGCCAATAAGTCTGTGTCATCTCTATGCACGGTCAGACCGAGCCTCACAGACCTTAGTTCTCCCGGCAGACCGCACCACGACAAGTCTGTGGTGACCATCGACCTGACCGAGTCTGGGGATGAGGCTTCTAACCAGAACGCTAACAACAATCGTAGTGTCGGTATGGATCAGTTCTCACCCTGTCTTCTTCACCCAAGGTTGTCTCTCCCATCAGTTATCATTTCAGGCTTCCATTGAAATTTTGAATTATTACTTTTCTGTTACCGCAGGGACGTTGAAGAATTTATCCAAACATGAATCTCCAGTGAGGTGGGTCTTGTTCATTTAAAATCCATCAATATACAGATACTTGTGGCAAGTGACTATCCTGTGTACACTGACGTATCTGTTGTAGACTGCTGTCTCGACACCCTGAGCACCCCTCTGTCAGGAAAAGCAGCTTCGCTAAGGACATCTCATGTCACACCCCAGGTGGCGTGGCTCACAATCTAACCAATGGCGAGAGCTCTCAGAGTCAGAGTCTGAGTCAGACTCTACAGAACAGCGACTACCTGAAGGACAGCTGGTTCGAAGACTTGTAAGTCTTGCTACTACCCTCGTACAGATTAAGCACATTCAACGTCATGTAATATCAGTGATTTGTTTGATTATCTCAAATGAGCATGATCGAGATAAAAAAAAATCTGATTTTTGACATAATTTCCTGGTAGCCGTAAAAAACATGAGTCGGAGATCAGAGAAGCAGAACGGAAACTGATTGAACAAGAAATCCGCATCAAATTCTTCAAGGAAAAGGTATGCTGTATATACTGAACTGTACTGCTGTATATCTCTTGTCACCATTGAGCTAGATATGACTAAGTTTTTTGATGACTTTAAAGTTTACACTGATTTTATTCCCAGCGTGAAGAGTGGGATAAAGATCTGGAGAAACGGGTAAGTTTTGTTTTCTCACCATATCTGTTAGACTATTCACAAGTGCACGCATTTGAGCAGTGAAGCTGTGATGATGAATTTACCTACAGACCACCTTCCGTAGTTACGATATTTCCTGTCTCTGTAGTTGCGACAGCGGCTGCGTCTGTCAGAGCGTGAGAAGAGTGTCGCTGAGGACTTGTACCTCGAGGATGAGGAGGAACAAGAAGAGGCTGACGAGTTTCCTCGTGAGTCGTTAAAGTCCGAAATATATTCCCTGTCTTAGGGTTCATTCAGAGTGACCACACCTAACAAATCATTGCCAGATGTGTTCCCACAAGAATGATATAAGTTCTGTTGCCATGCTGTGAGCTTGTTGTCGTGGTTACAGCCCTGACCGCCGAGCAGGAGGCTCAGGTGGATGCTGCGTTTGTGCCGTACCCGACGGACCAGATTGTCTCTGAGGGCTTCAAGCTGCAGATCCGTCGCGAGGACATACAGACGCTTAAAGGTCTACAGTGGCTCAACGATGAGGTATGGTAGTCAAAAGTTGAACTTGTCACAGCTGGACCCCAATTCCTCACAATTTCTTCACAAATTGAGTGTCGTTTATTGGGGCATACAGTAGAAGTTATTGTATCCCCCGAACAAAGTTCGGCGGATACTATGGATTTACGATCGTCGCGCCGCCGCCGCCGCCGCCGCGTCCGCGTCCGCAGACACTTTCTTGTGAACGCGCTACAGCTTACAAATCTGAACCGATTTTGATAATATTTTATATGGACATGACTTATGGTGAGATCTCAACACCTATCGATTTTGGTTGCCATAGCAACCAAAATAGCCGATTGGTGTAACATTTTGTGCTCAAATTAGCCTGTTTAACACACATGGGTTGTGAACGCTCTACGGGTGGGAGTTTTCGATGAATGATGATGAAATCGCACAGGCTCAATGAGAAAGACCATCACACGAAACCTATTGTTTTTCAGAATGATCGAATAAATATTAATAAGTTTGAGAGGTTAACTTATTACAACAATTAAAATGCCTACTTTGACATGTGTGATCACTCCAATAACCTGTACTATGAAAGCAAATTGCACTGGATTCTTGTTCAGAATACAGAACTGATGTTTTTGGTGAAAACAGAACAATATTACTGAATAAGTTAACATTGGTTTTACTAGTTAAGTCTATTATTGACCACAATAAAAAAAGTTAAGATGAGAAACATTCATTATTGAGCTCAACAAGGTAAAGGTTTTGTCCAGTAGAGATTTCACAGGTGTAACCAAATAAGTTAACATTATTTTCACTAGTTAAGTCTATTATTGACCACAATAAAAATAGTTAAGACAAGAAACATTTATTATTGGGCTCAACAAGGTAAAGCTTCTGTGCAGTAGAGATTTCATGGCTGTAGCCGAATAAGTTAACATCATTTTTACTAGTTAAGTCTATTAATGACCTCAAGAAAAATAGTTAAGACAAGAAACATTTATTATTGGGCTCAACAATTTAAAAGTTTTGTCCAGTAGAGATTTCATGGGTGTAACTGGATAAGTTAACATTATTTTTACCATTAAAGTCAATTTTTACTTTGAATTTCAACTTGAAACCAAGTTTGGCACATATTATGAATTAAAATATAATTTATTGTGAAAAAATCGATCTGGCTCCAATTTCGTCATCGTGAAATGCAGTTTTGGTAAACTTTTACTTGAATTTCAGCTCGAAACCAAGTTTGGCACATAATTATTATGAATTAAAATTTAAATTATGGTGAAAAGTTTGATCTGGCTCCTATTTCGTCATCTTGAAATGTAGTTTTGGTCAACTTTTACTTTGAATTTCAACTTGGAACCAAGTTTGGCATATAGTATGAGTTGAAATATCATCTATTTATTTATGGTGAAAAGTTCGATCTGGCTCCAATTTAGTCATCTTGAAATGCAGTTTTTGTCAACTTTTGCTTGAATTTCAACTTGGAACCAAGTTTGTCAAATATTCTGAGTTGAAGTATAACTTTGGGTGAAAACTTTTATCTGGCTGTAATTTCGTTATTTTATCGAACATGTCGAAATGGAAATTCGTATGCAGTGATTTTAGTGGTGATCTTGAATTCGTCCTTCAATAAGCTTGAAAGGTTTCACACTCACAATGTACATCAGTGATATATTTGGGGCAACAGGGATGATAGGGCTACGGGGGATACACCCAAGCGGTCGTAGGCGACCGGAAGCGTCTAGTTTCTTGAATGTAGTTATTGCATTGTCCCTTATGTCAGGTTATCAACTTCTACATGAACATGCTGGTGGACCGCGGTAGCCATGACAACCGGCCGAGTGTTCATGCCTTCAACACGTTCTTCTATCCCAAGGTCAGCTCAAGTTATATGTCTGTCAATGACAGCTTTTGATTGGTTGCTGTATCCAGCCAGTTGGCGTTGTAAGTGTATTACGGAGCCGTACACAGCTTGTCGGGTCCGTGTCGTCCCCAGGTGATGTCCGGCGGCCAGCCGAGTGTCAGGCGCTGGACTAAGAAGGTGGACGTGTTCTCGATGGACTACATCCTGGTGCCAGTCCACCTCGGCATGCACTGGTGCCTCGCGGTCTGTAAACATGCATCTGTTCTCTGTGATATGTCCTTTTGGTCTCTGTTTGGGATGTTAGCCTTTATTAGTACTTTTCTTACAGGTGATTGACTTTCCGAAGAAAGAGATTCGATATTATGACTCAATGGGGGGACAGAACAATGGCTGTCTTCAGGCTCTCAGGTTTGTGGATGTGTTTAATGTCTTATGTTTGATGTTGGAGAGAAATTTTTAGTACATAAGCTGGGTCAATGGTATTTTGCGCAACGCAACGCAACGAAATGAAAGATCGAGGGGGGCCACTCCCCCATTCTCTTCTGAATGATCACGGAAATGGAAATATATTTATAAACAAGAACAAAAAAGAAAACATACGCCAATCTCGACAGACATGTACCCAGTTATGATTTTTTGTTCACATACATATTTCATGATCACTTCTGGAAATGTCATAGAATCAGGCCATTGCGTTGCGTTGCGCAAAATACCAATGATCCCCCCGGTTATTGGTATTTTGCGCAACGCAACACAACTCAAGGAATTTACTGCATAAATTTAGGAATTAAAAAATAGCGCATTTTAGTAGTAGATATCACTCTCTCACACTCGAGGTGTATCTCACGAGGGGAATAATTCGCTGTACCAATATACATACAGGGCTATATTTATTATATACTAGTATCCAGCCATGATAGCTCAATTGGTTAAGGCGTCAGGGTTGAGTGCGGGAGGTACCGGGTTCAATCCTTAGCGCCGGCGCTGAAAGACTTTCATTGGGGGATCTGTTTCACCCATCAGTAAAATGGGTACCTGGCTATAGACAGAGATGGCAATGTGTATGAATACTGTATGTGCACCAGAGATGGTTGCCTAAGTTACAGCTGTATGCCTCCCGGGAGGTTGAAAATGTGTCGGAATGATCAGGTCTGCCAGGGGTAATAATTGTAAAGCGCTTTGAGCATGTTGTACATGGAAAAGCGCTATATAAAAGCTTGCAATTATTAATTATATTATACCGAATGTCTGTTATGGTACAACGTCATTGGCGAATAATGCTGTCGGTTAGTATTATATACGAATACTGCAACAGTGCAGTATTTGTTTTACTATACAGAAATCATAATAGATAAGATATCCAATATACTAGTAGGGCCTTTTATATAAATCATATTTTACAGTAAAGATGCGAACCATGCGCATCATCAATACACAAACTAAGTAACGGTTGAAGTATATTAAATTACTGCATGGCGGTAATCGATATACAGGATCGTGAACTGGTACATAAAATTTTTCAACGGCGATTGACCAATCACAGCACGATATTTTCACTTGAGGTATAGTAAATCAAATTACCCACCGGTTAGTGTATGGTTCATTGCGGTCGGCTCCAGCAGAGTGAATTACTTCACGTGTATTGACCAATCACAGAGCGTGATTCTTACATGAGATATAATATATCAAATTACCGACCGGTTAGTATATCATTTATTGCTGTCGTCTCGAGCAGAGCGTATAACTTCACGTGTATTGGCCCATCACAGAGCGTGATTCTTACATGAGGTATAATATATCAAATTACCAACCCGTTTATTGCTGTCGGCTCGAGCAGAGCGTATTACTTCACGTCTATTGGCCAATCGCAGAGCGTGATTCTTACATGAGGCATAATATTGAACTGTTACCAACCGCCAACTGTGAGGCCTTTCTTAACCAGTGTCTGCTTCACGTTGTGCATGATCTCACGAACAGTTTGATCCCGCAGGACAAGGCACGGCACATACATGATGGGGATAGCGTAGGGTTTGTGATGGGTTTCTGCTGGCACCAGTTCGCTTCCTCTTGAAGAGATTCCCCAGGTAGATGTAGTAGTCCTCCCCAGTACTTCCCAAGTGGACCTTTTGTACTTTTAAGCTGCTTTGGAGACAGGTATTGATCACAATTACTCCACTTTAAGTAGACATGTATAACAACATAAAGAACATCCAATTTCAATAATTGCGTTGCGCAAAATACGAATGATCCCCCCGGTTATTGGTATTTTGCGCAACGCAACGCAATGAAGAATAAAAAAAATACCACCTTAGCGAAAAAAAAAGTTCAGGTCAAAGTCCATTCTATATATAACCCTTAAACATGTTCGTCTAGGGCCACGAGTCAGAAAATTGCCGACTCCGCAAAAAAATAAACACCCTTGAACATGTTTGTCCAGGGTGACAAGTCCAAAAATACAGTCCGTTTTTCTCTTCCCGAGATATCAATAAAAATGAAAATTGCCGACTCGGCAAAAAAATTAAGCCAAGGTCAAAGTTCATCGTCAATACCCATAAGACATCATGTTTGTCTAGGGTGACGAGTCCGAAATAACGTCCGTTTTGCTCTACCGTTTCCAACATATCACCGAAAATGAAAAATTCCGAGTCGGGGGAAACATTCAGGATCAAAGTACATCCCTAATACCCCTTAGTCGTGTTTCTCTAGTGCCAGGAGTCAGAGAATAACATCCATTTCTTTCTACAACGCACTGTTTTGCACCATTTCTGAGATATGCAGGAAGCCTCAGGGATGACTCAGCTAAAACTCTTTCGAGCCCTAGGTCGAACGTCGTTCGACGGAACAGCCTCAATATCAACGGGCTTCTCCCCTCGTGGTATTTTGACATCCATGCAAAGTTCCGCAGTCATTGCCCATATACTTTTTGAATTATCGTCCGGAAACCAGAAACATTTATTTTATCATTACAGACCTCACCGACCCCAGAGCTGGCTGAAAAAACAACATGCTTCTTCTACACAACATTTCTGACCAGGGGTAAATATTTGGGAAAGATAGAACAAAGCAAAGTGAAGTTATAATGCGGGAAAAATTTGACAAGACCATAATTGCATTTTTGCTGAAATGCCCTAATAAAATATCCATTAGCCATGAGGAGGTAGCTGTCAAACCTAACACAGAGAAAAAGTGGATTAATTTTTTTATTTTTAGCAACTGCGTATAAAAAAACGTGCCATTAATTGATATTAAATGATCCAAATACTAGTAAGTGTATTGCTTTTCCTGTACACTTCGATGCCATTACGTGCCTCTCCAATAGAAATACTGTATACGGGAACAGTCATTGCGTTGCGCAAAATACCAATAACCGGGGGGATCATTGGTATTTTGCGCAACGCAACGCAATGCAATCCAAAACCGCACCTTTCACGAAGCACCAAATGTTAACCTAAGCATAGATGTTAGTATTTCACACATGTATGTTAACACTAGCCCAATGCCTAGATTATAGATAGGGCACTATAGGGATACTCAAACCGATCATAAAAAATTAGGCCAAGGGCCGAAGATAGGTTACCGGACAATGTTTAATATTTTAGATGTTAGCCAGGTCACTGGTTGAATTCAAGGTCAAGAGAATATTCAGCATATATAACATTAAGCATATATCATGTCCACAGTTGATTGCTAAGCTGTAAATTCAAAAATCAGCGAGATATTAGCAATTTTGTGCTGTGGCCTTGAAAATGAAGAGGCAAAGGTCAAATTCAAGGTCATCAAAATATTCAGTGTATATCATTTTCTATATCATGTCCACAATTGATTCCCAAGCTATACAGTCAATAGAGGAGCAAGATATGAGCCAGTTTGTCCTTGGACCTTGAAAATGAGGTCAGAGGTCAAATTCAAAGTCCGAGAATATTCAGCATATATCATTTCCTACATGTCCACAATTGATTCCTAAGCTGTAAAATCGATAATAAGTGAGATATCAGCCATTTTGTCCTGTGACCTTGAAAATGAGGTCAAAGGTCAAATTCAAGGTCATGACAATAATCTGCATATATCATTTCCTATATGTTCATAACTGATTCCTAAGCTGTAAAGTCGATAACAAGCGAGATATTAGCCATTTTGTCCTATGACCTTGAAAATGCCGTCAATGGTCAAATTCAAGATCATCAGAATATTCAGCATATATCATTTCCTATATGTCCACAATTGATTCCTAAGCTGTAGAGTCGATAATAAGTGAGATATTAGCCATTTTGTCCTGTGACCATGAAAATGAGGTCAAAGGTCAAATTCAAGGTCATCAGAATATTCAGCATATATCATTTCCTATATGTCCACAATTGATTCCTAAGCTGTAGAGTCGATAATAAGCGAGATATCAGCCATTTTAAGCTCTGACCTTGAAATTGAGGTCAGAGGTCAAATTCAAGGTCACGAGAATATTCAGCATATATCATTTCCTATATGTCCACAATTGATTCCTAGTCTCTAATCTCAATATTAAGTGAGATATTAGGCATAATGTGTCCCATTATAAAGCATAGGAGAATTTAACATGGGAAAGTCCCATTTGGGCCGAGTTTGGGCCAAAATGGCCCACTTCGAGCGATTCAAGCGCAACGAAATTGATAGACATCATAGGAGTACATATGAGGAGTGTTATGTATCAAAAAAAAAGTTACTGAACAGATTTTGAGAAAATGGCCACCAAAGTCCAAAATCAGGTATTTTTCGTCGAAAACGGCCGCCATAGGTCCGGTAACCTAAAAATAGTTGTTTTTCATGTCGAATTCTAGGTCACCACTGAATTAAATATATATCTCATTTGGATATGCCATTTCAAATCTTATGCCATCTCTATCTTGAAGCATTCTTTCCTGAAATGTCTGTTTTCGTTTATTCCATGCATCGAGCGTCAATAATTGCGTTGCGCAAAATAACATTGATTCCCCCGGTTATTGGTATTTTGCTCAACGCAACGCAGACTACTGTATATGAAGAACTTGGGAGAAAACAAAACGTCGATAGTCTACCAAGTATGAGTGAAATCAACGAATGTTATCTCAAATTTACACAACTTAGCACACATGACACACATAATCTTTATTGGATAAATTTTGCAACACCAGTGCCTCTGGTATAATACTATACAGTACATAGAAACTATAGGCCTAATACTCAACTTGAGATGTTACATTTCCTATAAATCAATGAACATGAATACGAGTAATTATAACAGGTAGTAGGGACAAAAGTTAGAAATAAACTCCCTTATGTATATATATACAGTAAAGACTGGACATACTACAAAAAGCCACTTGATTTTTCAAACGAATTGATATTCGAGACATTCTACTATTGCAGTAGACAATTTCCCATGAAAGGAGTGTCATTCGCTTCAGTGCCGTTAATCATTTATCAGCGACGAATAATTATGTGGATTCATATTCAGCGTGTGCCACCTCGTGTAGAGTCTGTGGAATACTTCAGCTCAATCCCACAGGGGAACTAGACCCAAAAGTGGTGATTGATATGGGCGGTTGATGAAAATCAGAAATCACAACTCTTCATCCGTGTGGCTCTAAGCTAACTGTTGTTTGGGGGACATGTAATCGTCTATCTTTTGTATTTACATTTTTAACGCATCGATCCATCCATCTTGGCTTGAATTCCAGTCTCTCGGATCGTAGCATTAAGAACTCGGATCGTAGCATTAAGAACGATTACATGCGCTCTCAAACTGTGCCACACTCTTCAGAAGTTGTCAAAGAAATAATATTTTCATGAGTTGCCACACTGCTGATTTTAGAGCCACACGGATGAAGACTTGTGATTTCCGATTTCTAACCAAGGGTTCATGTGGCTTCATCAACCGCCCATAGCCCTCACCAGGTTGAAGAGCCACTTCTGGTGCTAATAGGGAACACGTTCTATATACATTCATCTAAGTAACTTGTTACTTTAGATGTTAAATTGCGCAAATTACAAATGACCCTTATTGTAGTCCAATTTGTCTCTCAGAACTTGCTTCCGGTCATCGCCAAAGTCTGCATCGATTTCCAGCATGCCATTCCAAAAGTATGGATGTCTGGCAAGAAGACATTCTTTCTTTACACAGTAGTATCTTTTCGCCATCTTCTTGTACGTAACTTTCTGTGTCGTCGTGTTATTTTCGCGATACGGATATGCATACCTTTCCATGTGAGAGATAACGAAGTCGTGAGGACGTGTTACTGATTTACGTACCAAAGCAATTTTACATTGCTCACAAGCTATCAAGCGTTGCCCCTTTGGAATATCTCCAACCAATACTGTGTAGAAGGGTTCTTCGTTATGGTGTATTTCCGTGTTGCTGAACGGCCTTTCTTTGTTAATGTCTACAGAAGTCGATCTCCAACATTCTTCCTCTAGTGTGATGGATTTCCTCATTGTCCCAGCTTTACCCTTTCTTGGCTTTTTGTTTGTTTTTTCTCCTGCACATCCTGGTTTTGTTTTCTTGATTACACTGTTTGGATTGAACGTGTATTTCGAAAGTGTTGCACTGAGTGTACCTTTGATTTCAGCTACAACAAGGATGTGCTGACAGAGTGTGATTTTTTTATATGTCTCACATGGACACACTAGACCTTTCTTTTCGTCCACTTTGACCACGAATGCAGCATCCCATTCCATGACACATACACCCATTTCAAGTTCCTGTGTTGCCTCCTTTGCCAATATCAGTTCTGCCCCACCCCATATTTTGTCCAGCAAAGGGTTTGGGATGTGTCGAAGACGTTCTTTGAAGTCCTGAGGTTGTCTACTGAGGGGTTTCTTGATATTATGTGTCCTAGCGGGTTTTGTTTCCACTCCTTCAGGGGAGTATAACAGCGTCGAAATTTTCTTCTTCCTTTGTTCCACTGACATTTCGTCCCATTTATGTGGGTCAATTTGCAGATACTTGAAGTTATCTGCTAACCTATATTCCCCGTCTGTTCTGATGGCTTTTAAAAGTTCATGTTCTTGCTGTAGAATTACGTTCTGGTACACCTTTTCATGGAGAGTTCCTTGGTCGATGGTTTGGTCCCCGATCGCCTGTTTCAGGATTCTATTCATGGCCTCTGCCCTCTGTTGATCGAACATCGATGGCGGGTTTCCAAGACCAGCCTTTATTCGAGTTGTTCTATTGATGCACGACTTGAACACTGATTTCAGGCTTCTCACCTTGAACTTTGAACTTTCTATGTATGCCTTGAACTCATCTGGCCATGTTAAAGAAATTGTCGAATACCTTTCCTCAAAGTCTTCCTCGTCGAGGTCAACAAGGCCCTTTCTTCGTGTTCCCTCGTATTCTCTCCCTAGTATACCTACAACAATATCATTGGCTTCTTGCTTTCCTCGACCTAACTTCTTCAGCTCCATCTTCATGTCTTCTGCTAAGTGATTGAAACAGCGAAGGTGAATATTTTCTGGTATAGGGAACACGCGTTCAAATCCTTCTTCCAAAGCATATTCCCCGTCTGTCCCATAAACTAAGGTTTTCTGTCCAGATGATTTTATCTGTGAAGCCAGGTAGTGATAGTCTGATATTTCTCTTGTAGTGCTTGTCATGATGGCAATCAGGAAAGTTGGGTGATGATCTCTGTCGTGCTTCGATACAACAATGGGATGTGCAATGGAAACCAATGTTGTATAATAAGGACCGACTTTGTACGTCATGTCAATTTGTGCTATAGATTTGTTCACCGAATTCTCGGAACAGAAAGCGCGGAGCCACTTTCGTCCATTTTCAGTCATGGCAAATGTGAGGGGTTGAGTATTATTTTCTTTCCCACGTTTGGAAAAAGAGACATCCTGTAGAAATGGACTGGTATGCATACATGTCACTAGTCTTCCAAAGTCCACCGACCTGGTGACTCCAGTATTTTGTGACTTATGACGTCCCGGGATTTTCTTCAAGGCATTGTATACTTGTTGCCGGTTGTGGATTGATCGACTCGATACCTCCAGTGGTCCACCATCTTCATTGTTTATTTCTTGCACAATTTGCTTGGGAGATTTGTTTGAACGACCTTTGGACCTAACCCTGTTCAGAACTGATGGTTTAGTCCTCACAAATGGTTCTTTGTTTTTGGTTTTGTTACCATGAGTCCTCCCTGACGGGAACTCTCCCAGATAGTGAACTACAGCAAATGGCAGAGGATTTCCCTCATAATCAAATACCCTTGCGATCATCCTTTTCCCCATCACTTGATCTTTGTGTTTTGTGTAACTGTAGTAACGCCTTAGGGTGTAGGTGTCAACCTCTCTGGCATTGCCTTTGCAGCCAAGTGTTTCAAAATATGTTATCACCCCACCTTCCGATCTTGCTCGAATGATATACTTGGGGCACGAGTGTCTATCATATATCGAAGAACCATCGGCAGTGAGATCCTCGACATTCACATGACTCAAGTCGATCACATATACACACCGATTTTCAGGAGATGGGATGGTTGTACAAACCAGTGATGTTTCCGTCAACCCATTCATACACAACGCCACCAATGTCTTGGAATCCATACCTGTAGACTGACGTTTGTACACGGGACATCTATGAATTTCAAAGTCACAATCCGATCCCAGCGAATCCAAGGAGGACATCGATTTCCCAGAAGAATTGGTCCCTAGTGTTGAACCTGTCTCATCAACACTCGATACTGAGACATCCACTGGAATCGCGTCCATCTGAATCTCCTCACATCCGCGGGCAAATGGCGCTCTATTTGAAGATGATCGTTCTGGGCAGTCCTCAACGCACAGAACAGACACATCAACTGGATTTACATCTACCTGACTATCGCCGCTACACGAAGCTCTGTTCTTAACATATTCGATCATTTGAGACAACGTCTCGAAATGAATGATACAAGCGCCTCCCTTTTCATCCGTGCATCCCATCTCATTGCATGCGTGTGGAGCAAATACACTGTATGTCCTGTCTTTTCCATGACATAAAATTGTGATGCATTTGTCCTCTATTCTCATTATGAAACTGTGGCACGGCTTCTTTTCTGTTATTGCCCAAAGAGCTTTTGCGATGTTAGAAGCAAATACATAAGATGCTCCATGCAATACACCTATGCTGGCTTTCACGGTTGTATCTTGCCCCTTATATTCCATGGTGCTTGGCATTTCGTCCAAATCAAGTTTACACTCACGTCTATGGTTTGGAAAACCTCTCTTGATCAATATATTCCGATGTGTTTCGTCTCCTTGTTTCAGAATACTGTTCAAATCTTGACAACCCCAGTCCACGGGCGATTTGATGGACATAGCCACCACGGCCATGATGCAAATAGTACTACATTGTGTGCCAGCGGCTGCATGGTCAAAAACGCCTGGTGATGCTTGGTGAAAATCCCCAATAACCACTCTAGAGTGTTCCTTCTTTCTTTCCGTTCCATGCGAATCTGAAAACATATATAGTACCATACCAACATTAGATTTGTAATGTACGAAGGAATAGCACCAAGTGCACTTACATATGCATAAAATGTAGCAAGGTGTTAGCCGAATGGAATTTGAAATTGTATGGTCCCCTTAAACATTACTAGTTTGCAGCCTTACGTAAAGGAAATGACTATGCGAGACCACTCGAAATTTATTGTGCTCAGGCCCCACTTCCCTTGGAAGGATCTCTAGATCGAGATCTGCTGTTGAATGTGGTTATATATCAATAACTCGTCGAAATAGATTTTTTGAAAAGTTAAAAAAAAAACAATAATAATGCCATGGAAACGTGAGGTGATTGCCAAAACACAGCCTTGCTATTCGACCTTTCAAAATTATCCAGTGTCAGATTGACGCTCACCAAATTAGATTTAACATTTGATTACGTGTGTGCAGTTGTGCACAAACAAATCCAAATAATATGATTCCAAGTTCTTTCATTAACAGCTTCGGCTCTGACTTTGAACATTTCATTGTCAAGGATTGATCTGTCAAGATCATCAAAGATCAAGTTCATGGTCACCATAAAATCCGTCAACTACAGTAGTATACCACTTCTTATAAAAGTATAATACAATGTTAGAGTTTAATGTGACCTTCACATCAGTTGTACATGTAACCTTGCGATTGACCATTCAAAGTCTTATCAGATCAACTCCAAGGGCACCACATATTAGTATGCCATATAGGAATTCCAATGACCATAATATTACCCAAAATTCCAAATTAAACGTTTGTGTCTCCAGATATATATATCGCATTCAGAATGGGATGCGACCTTCAGACTGACCATCAAGGTGTGATCATCAAAGTCTAATCATCTAAAGACACGATTAAGGTAAACTTTCTATACCCGGTATATATTCAATACAAGTCAAGCATGGTTCTAAGCATCTTGCCTGAAAAGACTAAAAGATGAAATACAAGGCATAATGAGCCTTTGGACATGGATTTCGGGTATATATATATATATATATATATATATATATATATATATATATATATATATATATATATATATATATATATATATATATATACACGTACTTGTATGCTTATTGAGGTCGCATTCACTATCGTCCCGACATTCATCGTCTGTATCGTTACATTCCATGTAGGACCTCCTCCCGACTTTTTTCAACCGCCTGGAAACAAACACTAGATTCTTCACGTTCTTTTGATGGGAGGTGTTCCGGAATAGCTGCAATCGCCAACAGGCAGCACTGTTTCATGGGATCTTGTGTTGTCTGTATAGACGTAATTTATATGTAACGCCCTAATTTGCTTCTTTGATGAATACAGACGATATCCGTTAATAATTTGGCGCCAAAACTGACCCATATTACAATGCTGCCCTATGTTGAATGATAGCTTGAACACTACATGTACTTGTATACTAGTGTTTCAATTTGCAGAAAACGTGTTTAATTTTCACCCCCTGAGTGGACTGAGGTCAATCTGTTGCCTTCTTCTTTTCTTCAGCACTGGTATATCACTCGAACGCACCTTGAAAAAAAAGTTGGTCTTTCAGCATATGACATACATACATACATATGACATATGACACTCATCTCAAAACTAGTATTACTCTATTTAAGTTCGCTGCCACAAATTTTCGCGTTTTTGCGATCAGACCATATTCGCGGTCATTTTATTTCGCGGTTTGGCCTAATATTCGCGACTACAGGCCTCTCGTGAAATTCGCGAAAATAAAGTTGTCGCGAAAGTAAGTGTAGTTACAGTACGGTGTTTACGAATTATAACTACTGAATAATTGATTTGATTGAGTGTTGGTTTTAATAAGTAACCTTATCCATGTAAACATGTGGCCTCACCCCTGACACTCCAGGCTTTGGTGACGAGAATGTAGATGGGGGTCCCGATATAAGTGACGACATAACACTACTGTGGAAAAAAGAACAAAAAACTAGACGTCAAGACCTAAAGGCCTTCGGGGCTTTTCAGTGTGAAGCATGGGAAGAACAATGGAGACATCTGTCTATGACGACAAGTTTGAAAATAATGTCCGTTTCGATATCGCCGAGAATGAAAAATGCTGACTCGGCAAAAGAAGTTCCGGTCAGATCAAAGCATCCCTGATACCCCTTAGGTATGTTTGTCTAGAGTAACGAGTCCGAGAATGATATCCATTTCGCTTTACGACCAACGAAAATGGAAAATGTCGACTCAGCACAATATTTGAGGTCAAATTTCATCCCAAATACCGTTTGTACATGTTTGTCTAGGACGACTTCTGTTTCGCTCTATGGCACACCATTTCCGAGATAAAAGAGAGAGCAAAATCAAATTTAGGTCAAGGTCAAAGTTCATCCGTAATACCATTCAGATAAGTTTTCCAAGGTGACGAATTCGAAAATAACGTACGTTTCACTCTACGACACACCGTTTCTGAGATATTGACGAAATGGTAAATTGTTGACTCAGGAAAAAAAATTCTGGTCGAGATCAAAGTTCATCTTCAATACCATTTAGATATTTTTGTCCAGGGTGACGAGTCTGAAAATAACGTCCGTTTCTGTTTACGACACACCGATTCTGAGGTATTGGCAAAAACCAAACATGGTGACTCGGACAAAATTTGAGGTTGATGTCAAAATTCATCCCAAACACCTCTTAGACACGTTCGTCTGGGGCGCCGAGTCCGAAAAAAAAGGTAAGTTTTGTTCTTCGGCACATGGTTTCGAGATATCGATGAAACTGAAAAATGCCAATTCAGCGCATAAAGTCAAGGGTGACGAGTCTGAAAAATACGTCAGTTTCACTGTACTATGCACGATTTCCAAGTAAGCCTCAGGGATGACTCAACTAAAAATATTTCGAGCCCAAGTTGAAGATCTTTCAACTTGGGGATAAAAATTAATCAAAATCAATAGGCTTCTCCCTAGTGGTTCATGGACCTGCTAAGTTCCGCAGTCCTTGTCGACTAGGTTAACAGACCAGAGGTCCACTAACTTGAAAAATACTCCCAAGAACTAGATATGTTAACGGACAATTTACAGGGAAATTTACCGAAATGTCCTTTTCAGTTAAAATGGTCGTGCTGACTGTGCAAAAATACCTGTCTGGCGAGTGATCTCCCCGTTGCGCGAATAGCTCGAATAAATTCCTTTCTTGTTTTCCTGCAAACAAAACAAATATGAATGATCAAGCAAGTGTCCCAGGATTTTATTACTACGCAAGCTTCAAGAGCATATGTAGGCTTGCATGCGCATCTTCAATACATACGTGTATAAAAAGATAAACAAGAACATCTTTTCGGATGATATTATATCATGTTTTCATTGGTGGGACTATAATATAGGCCGATCAACTATTATCCGACAACATGGTTGGGATTCCTTAGCATTTTTGCCCCCCCCCCCCCCCCCCCCAATAGTTCAATGCTTTACTGGTAGTATGTCTATATATTTAATACGAAATATGATTGTTTTGTGAAATGGTTTGTTTATTTATTTACTAATTTATTTATTTATCTTTCATAAATATAATGCTAAATTGACATCGTGTGTCTCACCTGGACGTTTCAGATGAAGTTTGGAACACATGCCTCCATATTGTCCATGCTGATTTTCATCTGAAGTGGCTTCAGGTTTTTCTGGAATCCTCGACTTTAGATGTGGACACAGACCTTCATCCAGTTCCATGCCTTCTTCCTCTTCCTTTCTACCGTGCAGACTTTCCTTCGAAGTGAGTTTAGGGCTCTCTTGTGACCTCGACTGGATCTGTGAATACATGCCTTCATCCGGTTCCTTCCTCTTTAATTGGTGCGGACTTCCTATCGAAGTGGGCTCTGGGCTCTCTGGTGACCTCGACTGAAGCTGACATGAACACATGATTTCATCCTGTTCCTCCCTATTGAATTGGTAAGAACTTTCCTTTGAAGTGGGCTCGGGGCTCTCTTGTGGCCTCGACTGAAGATGTGAACACATGCCTACATCCTGTTCCTTCCTCTTCAATTGGTGCGGACTTTCTATCGATGTGGGCTCGAGGCTCTCTTGTGGCCTCGACTGGATCTGTGAACACATGCCTCCATCCTGTTCCTTCCTCTTCAATTGGTGCGGACTTTCTATCGATGTGGGCTCGAGGCTCTCTTGTGGCCTCGACTGGATCTGCGAACACATGCCTCCATCCTGTTCCTTCCTCTTCAATTGGTGCGGACTTTCTATCGAAGTGGGCTCGAGGCTCTCGTGTGGCCTCAACTGAAGGTGTGAACACATGCCTCCATCCGGTTCGTTCCTCTCCAATTGTTGCGGACTTTCTATCGAAGTGGGCTCGAGGCTCTCTTGTGGCCTCGACTGGATCTGCGAACACATGCCTCCATCCTGTTCCTTCCTCTTCAATTGGTGCGGACTTTCTATCGAAGTGGGCTCGAGGCTCTCTTGTGGCCTCGACTGGATCTGTGAACACATGCCTCCATCCTGTTCCTTCCTCTTCAATTGGTGCGGACTTTCTATCGAAGTGGGCTCGAGGCTCTCGTGTGGCCTCAACTGAAGGTGTGAACACATGCCTCCATCCGGTTCGTTCCTCTCCAATTGTTGCGGTATTTCTATCGAAGTGGGCTCGAGGCTCTCTTGTGGCCTCGACTGAAGGTGTGAGCACGTGCCTCCACCCTGTTCCTTCCTCTTCAATTGCTGCAGACTTTCTGTCGAAGTGGGCTCGAGGCTCTCTTGTGGCCTCGACTGAAGGTGTGAACACATGCCTCCATCCTGTTCCTTCCTCTTCAATTGGTGCGGACTTTCTATCGAAGTGAGCTCGAGGCTCTCTTGTGGCCTCAACTGAAGGTGTGAACACATGCCTCCATCCGGTTCGTTCCTCTTCAATTGTTGCGGACTTTCTATCGAAGTGGGCTCTAGGCTCTCTTGTGGCCCCGACTGAAGGTGTGAGCACGTGCCTCCACCCTCTTCCTTCCTCTTCAATTGCTGCGGACTTTCTATCGAAGTGGGCTCGAGGCTCTCTTGTGGCCTCGACTGAAGGTGTGAGCACGTGCCTCCACCCTGTTCCTTCCTCTTCAATTGCTGCGGACTTTCTGTCGAAGTGGGCTCGAGGCTCTCTTGTGGCCTCGACTGAAGGTGTGAACACATGCCTCCATCCGGTTCGTTCCTCTTCAATTGTTGCGGACTTTCTATCGAAGTGGGCTCGAGGCTCTCTTGTGGCCCCGACTGAAGGTGTGAGCACGTGCCTCCACCCTCTTCCTTCCTCTTCAATTGCTGCGGACTTTCTATCGAAGTGGGCTCGGGGCTCTCTTGTGGCCTCGACTGAAGCTGACGTGAACACACTCCTTCATCCACTTGATTGCATTCGGAACTTTGAGAATTATTTTCTTGAGTGGCTGCTGTAGTCTCATTCTGTAGTCTACAAGGCAGAATTTGATCATGTGACGGCATGCAAATAATCTCAGGTAAACACATCCTCAAAGTAATGTAATAATCTCGGTGGCATCGTTTGGTTTTCTTGGGGTTGTACGGTGGGCCAACAGCACTTGAACATAGGCCAAGGGACCTGTGGCTTACCGGCACAGTTTTTGTAATCAAACACAATTTTATACATTGAGGACCATTAGACTGACAACACAACATGATCGAAGCCCAAGTTGAACAATGAACATAATACACTGAGGCGTGAGCTCTATCTACAGTCGTATTGTCTGCAAAGGTCAATTTTCACATTTCTGGTCAGACTTGAGATATACCACTGAAGGTCATCTGAAGTCGAGTTGGCGGTCACCAAAATATCCACCATATACTTCATTTATGCTCATAGTCATAATCTAAGCTCGATCCACAAGCGTTTTGTCTGTGTAAAGTTTGACGCCGTCCGCTATCCCGGATCCTCGCGGATAAGCCGCTCACCGTGGGTCACTGCGGGCGCAGAGTTTACTTTAGAACGTTAACCAGGTAGCAGCTCGCCCACCAAACCCAGACATACGGACACCACTCAGATACTAGATCATCAGCATGGTGTTAACTGTGGCTGGCTCGCCGACGGTCCGCCGCGGGAATGAAACAGGGACGAGCACCGAATCATCACGATCCCCCTCCTGGGCCCCCTATGAGAAGTGTTCCCAGGGCCCTCGCGGGCCTTAGCCGGTGAGTAGGGATGTAGAGCTCATGGCCGAGCCCTCCGTCGTCCTCTCGCCTTGCCCAGCACTGAGACAACTCCACTGAACAAGACGGCTCCAGATTATTTATAACCCCTGAAGCACGAGAAACGAGGGATGACGTAAGACCATTGTTACAGGACAATGGGGCGAGAGGATTTGAGGGCTATGCAGCGCACGTGCTTCGAACACGAAGCGGCCAGAAAAAAGAGTAGTGTTTACAAGGAATCTACTGCCGTGATCTTTGGGCGAAATCGCCACATCTGTATAGCCCGATTTGCACATTTCAGGTCGGATCCGACCTTCAAAGTTTTAGAGTTAACTTCAAGTGACCAGAAGATGTGCTATACATGTACGACTTTCTGTACGCTCAGAATACATGCATGACCTATAAACATTTTGTCTGCACATGAGAAAATGACTGACAATTTCCAAAATTGAGCTTTTAAGAAACAAATGTCCGTTTTGACATATGAAGGTCATCATCGAAGGTCAAATAGTGACGAGATTTGGGACAAAAAAATTCTTGCCGGCCTGTCAAAAAATCAAAACGCCACACACAGACCTGCGATTCGAGGGCAGCGAAACTTATGCACGTCACAACGGTACATGAGGGGCATATTTTGAAACAAAAATCTCAAAAGTGGTCATACAGTTTTTGAGAAAATGACCATAGGTTCGGTAACCTAAAAACCGGTAATCTAAAAATAGGTCCGGTAACCTAAAAAGCGCTTATATGAATAAATCAATAATACTTCCCTTTGGAAATATTTTTTGAGGCATTTTCCTGCAAAATTTGATCGACAACGTTTAAACATAAAATGTAGGTGGATGACAGACGACGTAGGTTAGTAGGTTATCGGACCAACGCTCCGGTAGCCTGAAAGACACCTGCCTCTCGAAATATTGATAGGTTTTGGTGCAAAATTTCAGGAAAATCCGACTGTAAACTTCAGAGATACAAATATGGAAGATGACGGACGCTATGACATGCTTATAGGTAATCGGATTATAGGTCCGGTAACCTAAAAACTCACCTTGGCCAATCTATGTGATGGAGAAATTCCTCGATTTCGTTGGACGCTGGTCTTTCTCTGGGATCAAACGAACAACATCTGATGTGTACGTCCCGCATGACATTATCCACAGGGTATTTCGTGGATGGCTGTGGCAGTTCTTTCCTTGCCATGTGTTCTTTAATAACCTTCTTAAAGTCCGTTCCTTTTTGTTCCTTGACGAATTCCATCGAGTAGGGAAATCTAACATCTGGGTACAAGATGCAATAAATGATCTGCCCCAGCGCCCATATATCCATGCATTGCAGGTCACTCAGTGTGGCTGAATCGAGTTCGTTAAGTAGTATTTCTGGACATTGAAATGGTACTGTGCCCCTGTCCAAGCGTGATGTGTTTGTATGGACCATGGTCTTGCTGTGGACGAGGGCTGATCTTGACTCTCCAAAGTCAGTCAATTTGCAACAGATTCCTAGCCCCAGGTCATCTTCTCCAGTGTTTTTAACAAGGATATTCTGGGGTTTCAAATCCCTATGCGCCATCATCTTTTCATGCAGAAAACTAATACCTGCTGAAATGTCTTTCAAAATGGTGGGAAATATGTCAGTTTGTTCTCGGAGGGCCATCACAATATCGAAAGCATCTACTTTAGAGAGAAACTGTGCCAGATTGTTGACTTCAACATCCTCCACCCCAAAACAAGCAAAATTGAAGTGACAGTTTTCCAGTAACACTGCAATGGGATCCACTGTCATTCCCATCGCCATAACTATGTTGCGGTGAGTAAGGCTGCTGAGAATTTTAATTTCTTTAGCGAATGACTTATTGTAGCACTCGACAACCTCCTTGGGAAGATCTTCTAGGTTTTGTAATCTTTTTCTGACCAGAGTTGAACCTACGAAGAAAAGAAAATATAGATATTATGCGTCATAATCTCAGGTCATATAGGCCCTCGCAATTTAAATCAATCATGTATACTAATTTTACTCTTATACTGACAACATGATTCGCGAGATATCTTACCAAATGAGTGGGCGCAAACGAGTGAACTGGTTACAAGTATCTTTATGTTTGTATTATGAATGGATCGGGGCTTCGCGTGTTCCAGTTTCAGGATCGCAACGTGCCACTCGTCCTTAATCATAGATTGTTCGTCTTCGCTTGTTGTATTCAGAAGCATGTACCATATGAGGCCTAAAATAATGTTGTGCTTCGGGTTACATTGAGGAATGTTCGAGGTAAAGTTATTTACGTTTTGAACGACAAGTTATTCAATGGCGTACATGGTGAATATAACAAGCAACACTAATCTTAATCTTAAAGGTATCATCTTCTCAGGGCTCCGAATTCGGGCCGGGTATCTGGGAGTGTCGATGTCATCACCCAATAATGGCATGTCATCATTGGAAGAATTCATATTGATCCGAACATTCATCATCGATATTCAGAAATTTCCTTTCGCAGTCATCCAGAGACATGTACACAAAAGACCGCATGTGGTGTGTGTTTTCGTGCTCAATATTTGCTATTAAATTGTATTAAGATGAGATTTTGTGACATCATATGAGTAACGTCATCGCTTGCTTTACTAGATGTCAAGGCCTAAAGGACTTGGAAGCGTTTGAGTGTAAGCATGGGCAAAACACTGGAGACAAGTTCAAAAATACGTATCGATTCCGACATATCGAAGAAAAATCAGATATACTAGGTCAAGGTCAGAGTTGAGCCCTAATGCCCATTAAAGATGTTTGTCTAGAGCGACGAGTCCGAAAATAACGTTCGTTTCGCTCTACGACGCACCGTTTCCAAGATATCGACGAAAATGTAAAATGTGACTCACCAAAGAAATTTCAGGCCAAGGTTCATCCTCAAAGACCTCGGGGTCTTCTACACAAAATTACTGAGCAGCGGTAAAAATTTGACAAAGATACTGTACATCGAGGCAAACTGAAATTATCGAGCGGAAACGAAAAAGTGAAAAAAAAATTTTGGTTTGCTTCGTCTACACCTACCTTGATTGTGTTCGTCGACGACACGGACTAGGTCTACTTCCCCATAGGAACCACGACCTATGGACTTCACAACTTGGAGACGTGGGTATTGCGGAAGTGGAATTTTCTCGAGTCCGAGAGCACTCAGTGATGGCTTGTACTTGCAATCAATCATGACACGTTGCCTCGGAGCAATGAGCAGCCGCCTGCGAGGAAGCCCAACAGGCCGCTTGAAAGTATCCGCCCTGTCAGAATTTTCATGTAGATCTACACTAATTAGACATCAAGGCAAGATGAAAGCACAAATTATGTCATAACACTATCATCATCATCATCCTACCATAGTACATAATTCACCGAAACTGTTTTGAATTTCCGTGGTTCAAGTTTGTGACCTATAACTCTTCTTACCCTACACCACCGAATCAATCAATTTGAATTTCTGTCTAAAATTGCGGCTGCAGCGGCGGCGGCAATGACTTGTCATTTTTGTTTTGGTTGAGTTTTTTGTCTGAATTCAGTAATGAGCAGCCATTTTCCAAGTAAATATGACAATATTGATGTAGTGGGAAGTTTGAGCTATTTTTTTGCCAATTTTAATTGTATTTGGGGGCTCTGGACTTAGAGTCAGGACATCTGGCCAAGGATAAATGAATGGGGAATCGGTCAAAGTTTTTGGTTGAGATTTTTTGTGTATTACTTTCGCAATGGTACTGATCAGACATTGCTTATGAAGCGAAAGTGAGCATGCATTGTTTGTCAGCGATGTACTTTTGGTTGACCACTGATGAACTGTGAGGTTACCGTTCTGCGATTACAGATTACATTGATTACAGTTAAGTAATCAGAGATTACAGATGCCGTTAAGTTCTTTGTCTGTTCACTTCATCACGTAATGTCAAGTTCATGTAGGTCTAAGTTTTGTGGCACCTTACTCAATATTCATGACGTTGGGCCCCTAGCGACCATGGCTGTTGTGGGACATATCTCGAGAATAATGACCTTGGCAACCTTTTATCTTAATTGAACATTGATTATATCTCATAGCGAACAAGGCACATGCCAAATGAAGCACATATTATCGTCATGTACATACTTGAAAACAGACGTTTTATTAGCTTTATTAACTTACCTGTGTGACGTCATGAATACTCAATATAATGGTAAATTAAATTTACCGAAACATTCGTAATTTTCGTAATTAAACGAGATATTGACATGCTGTAGAAACTGAAATAATCCATGGGGTTTTATGTTACTCTATTACCTGTCGAAAATAAGTATCCTGACTTTAGTTGGACTTTAAAAAACAACAACATGAATACATTTTTCCGCAACCGAATGTATCCTTCAGATACCATGCTTGAAAAAAAAAATATCTCCCAGATGACCGTTTTTCTCACTTTATTTTGGGGCTCAAATGACAGTTCCAGAGTGCCGATGTGACTGCATACCGAGCGTCACGCAGCCCTGTGGGCTGTTGGGTACACACACCCATTAATTACTTCACGGCAGGCAGCCGAATTCTAAACTGCACCAGGCAGGCATATGGATGCCGTTAAGCTTGGACTAGTCTCATAATACCGGTTACGATACAACTATTGAAAAAGCAAATATCAAACTTTTAATAATTAATGAATTAATAACTCGATCGATCAATCAGTGTTAATTCAACCCCATTTCTAAAACATATCGTGAATAATAAAAAAGGCTGTGCATATTGACAAGCATACATAGCGCTAGGCCTACATACCTTATCGGGATCCAATAAATTAAAGTATCCGTCTGACGGGCAATCATATAGGCCTACTGAGTAGCCATTGAAAAATGATATAGGCCTACCCACAGCAAACACATAATGTTACAACATTGTAAAATAAACTTCGTATTTTCTCACCTTTCCATTTTTCACTTTTCTTCGCTTCGTTTTTAGGACTAGACAGGCTTTGGCGCTCAGCTACTCAGACGGCCTTCACATTGACCCGTTTGCTCGGAAGTTGCGAGGGAAAACGTGTATCGGGCTCTGATCTGTCAAGCAATTAAGAACTAGTACTGCACCGTTAAAGTCCAAATCAAGTCATATTCAAGTTTATTCATGGCGTTACATGGGTAATACGTGTGTCGATTTTGCCCAAAGATCGCGGCAGGAGATTTGTTTTTAAGACTATTCTTGTTTTGGCCGCTTCGTGTTCGAAGCGCGTGCGCTGCTTAGCAACGCCCTCTAATTGTCCGGGCCCCGAGCCCGGATATACTAAAAACGCACTTATAATTTCAGCTGGTTCCGTTTTGCGAGGTCTCCCGCAGTGACGGGCAGGGAGTGATTCCACGGTGGACATACGTTGCGCGCTATTGTGCGGGCTTCGCTCGTTGACTATGGTGTGAATTGTAGTTCACCATTTCTCATGTCAGATGTCAGGGATGTTTGTGTGGTACAGCGGGGGTCGCAAATATTGTCACTCTGTTTGCCCAGGCAGTGATTTTTTGCACTAGCTGATATAACGCTGATGTAATAGAATCATATTAGAATCGCACTCAGAATAGGATATAGGCATATGCGCATAAAAAAAACCTGGAGTGAAGATTCGAGCACTGGGGAATAATAGGCGAGATATTAATTTAATTCATTAATGAAAAAAAAACAGCAAAACATTTCCTCTGGACATATTCTTAACACTTTCCATTCCTACTATTCTTTAGCTTGTCCTAAGCCTCGTTCGTCTTATGTCGTCAAATAACGTAAATGGGTACGTAATCTACTACTTCCGGGTCCAAACAGTGCCACGTGGTCATTTTTACATTAGAGCGTTGGGGGCGAAGCCCCCAACCCTCTACATGTGTATGTGTGTGACTTTTTTATGGAGGTTTCATGCCAACCTATCGACGAACGTTTTGGCATATAAACGTTTAGATACCTACTCCAAATGAGGATTTGCTTCGTCCTGGACATAAAATCTCTCGAATTGATGGGAAACTTCGACTATTCCACACATATATCAGGCATGAATCGATGTGCTAGGTTTGAGAAAATTACGTAAAATGTTCAAATTATTTAAAAACGTCCCAAAATGGCAGAGCCGATGGAAATTGACGTTCCCAGAATGCAAAGCAAATTTTACCACAATCACGCGTATTTTGGAACACAATTTCTGTTCAGCAATTTGTGCATGCATATACATGCATGTGGGCATCTGCGTGTGGACATTTTTGGCGTTATGAAGTGAACACAATGATTCGTCTGCGATGCCACGGCTACATTTAGCGTAATTTGACATATTTTATAACATGGCAATTAGGCTAGTAAGCTGTGTTCTGTGCTGGGTTGCGAAGTCTTTCTATTCTTAACTGGTATTTTAATTTGCCCAGTAAAGGCATGTGTTAGGCTATATCTGATGATATCAGATGCAGATATTCCTCATAGTTTCCAACGTTTTGAGGATATTTTAATGAGGTACCATATCATTTTAGCAGGCGTATCTGTTCCATTGATCGATTTTAAAATAAATGTTTACTTATTAGTAATATGAATGAAGTAGGCCATGTTTTTTCATCCTAGTATACGGAAATGAATTGGAATCACGTATGGGGATGAAATTATGGCTTCTCCTTTTTTTTTTTGGCGGGGGGGGGGGGGGGGGGTGGGGGGGGACGAAAGGGGGTAACGTTGTGTACGATACATTCAGCTGTCGTGGTGCTGATGATGTCCTCAAGCTCTAATGTCGTCTTCCGCAGTTTGCTGCAGTTTCTTGTTGTCGGATTTCCGTGGGATCAGAAGCACCGCAGAAAAAGATGATTTGGAATAGAATAATAAACCTTTTTCATGTTCCATAAAATGGCTCTCCGTTACACATTTGTGTTGAATATAGCACGATAGATATGATTTGAATGACTCGAATTGCCTTTTATTAGTGTTCTAAAGTGTGATTTTCGGCCCTGAAATTAAAACTGGAGAAAGACCTAGTAGCATGCCGATGAAAGTGCTTTTCATTTAGTCTATTATGAATACTTTTCCACAAATTCGACCGAATTTTACAATTACAATCAATGGGTTTAGAGATATTGAACCAAATAGGCACTCCTTCCGTAAATTGCCGAACATTTCGATCCTGATTTTAGTGTGGGTCACGTGGTTTGTGACGTCAGTTGAGGCAGGCCTGAAAGTACATGTAGCCAGCAAGATAAACTGCATGTCGCATATTCATTCCCCTGATGTATGTTTGACAATTCAAGTGAAGGGGTGAGATGGCAGGAAGACGGCATTTCTTGTCTTGATATTTAGAATCAGAACTATTTATTCACCCAGAACGGAGGTTTGTTGAACTGGAAGATGTCCAGTATTTGCTTGTTTTTTCGTGTTTTCTGTTGAATCGCATGCATTTTGAAGTGATTTTCCCTTCTTTGAGCTGGCCAACAAATTACGTATTTTACGTTTTTGGCGAGCCATCAAAGCACATTCTGCCTCAACTGATGTCACGATTACGGAAATTGCCGAAGCAATTTCTTTCATCGGCTGGAGAAGGCGATCGTAATACTGGCCCAATATACTCCCATTATATGTCGCTGTTATTAGTTACCAATTAACGCGAACGCCTTTTTCATCACCAAATGTCCACAATGACTTTATGTGAACAGGAATAAAATCATATAATGGTACCTTGCTACTATGACTTTAAAAGAAGAAATGTCCCAATGTCAACAAAATATTTACTCATGCACATTAAAGTACTAGTATAGTGCAAATATGATGTGAAACCCACTTAAAACAGGGTATGCACAAATAAAAATGATGCCAACCTGAGCTCTATATTAATTTAATTAATAAATAATCGACAGGAAGTCTGTGGATAGGTTGACTTGGCAGTTAACGGCCATGGCAACCATGGGTAACTACGGCTATAGGGAACGACTGGTAACCATAGCAACAGTACAATTTGTGTGGATATTGACTATGTACGGTACATAATAATATGCACTAGTCAGATCGTCAGAATCTTCAATGAGAATCATTATATCATGTCTTAAAATACCCTAATTAAAATTTGTTCCCCTTATGACATCATGAATTCTCATTAGCATCTAATTTGCATATTAATGAGTTGCTAAAACTTTTCAAGAGGCTTCTGTAATGTAGTGCCGGAATGGCAGTTTCAAATGGCTGTAACTTTTGAACGGATAGTGATATTGATATACCGTAAAAACCATTTTGCTCAGATCAATGAGATCTTTCATATAACTGAACATCGTATTTGCATTTTACTAGTACTTTAATGCCCTCACGCAAATCACGTAAAGTATAGCAAATAAACGAATGATACATTGTACCTAGATTCGTGCCGCTTGCGACCATTGTGGAACATTTTGAAGACAGGCATATGTGAAGCCCATACTATCAACATCATAGATCTCTAATTCTATCTACATTGATGCCGATACATAACATTTTCAACCCCAAAAACGGGAGAGCGGATGTCGCAGCAAAATCGACAGATATTGTGCAGCCAAACGTATCCCACTGGCTTATTATAGTCTTCAATTTAACTCACAACAACGATAATGAATATGTGTAATGTACCGTGCAAACGCAAATCTGACATTTCAAAACAGTAAAATTAGCGAAATTGTATGTTTTCTCTGCTAACGTTCACTCAGAGGCTGCCAATATCTAGAGATCTTTCGATGCACTACGTTCTCCCTGAACGCGGCCGCTAAAGCAGGGCTTCCCCCAAAATGACGTAGTCCGCAATCACCGGAGCGTAACCGACTGACTGGGTTCCGTACGTTTTCAACGGAGGCGAAGGGGAGTTAGCGTCGTTCGAAAACGCAAGCAATATTTTCGCATATTACATGATGTTCTCATCATAATTACTACCTGTTAATATATGACATCGTGTCTAAATAACGATACATTCGAATGGCTGCTCTGTTGAATTTTTACAGAACAGTTAAATGCATGTAAATCTGGCAAAATCGATGGGCATGTCGAAAAGGGTTTTTCAAATTTGCCGCGGTGTAGACTTGCGTGCCTGACCAAAATTTGTGTGAATGAATGGCGGGCAAAGTGAAGGATGCACATGAATACGTGTTTGCCTACAAACAAATTCAGAGTTTCAAATGCTGAAAGTCTGCCATAGGATTTTTTTGGAATTGTGCTTTGAAAAGAAATCAGATGGCCTGTGGGAATTTTTTCAAACTGTACTATTTTGTCTGAATTTGCTCCTAGAATTGCAGGAGTTTTTCATACTATGATTAGTTTTTACTTGAATACTGTTCCCATCATGATAAACATATAAATACTACCATACATTGCAAAAAAATGTAATGAATAAATCGTATGGATAATACTTTGCGAAAAAAAACGAACCAACTTAGTGTTTGTACCTTATGTTTTCGAATTAGCTTCTGAATACATTCTATTGGTCGGGATCTGTAGGTATATCGGTCGCCTCAAGACCGCCCACCAGTTTACGTGCACTATGTAAACTTTTCAGTTTTCACCCCCAGAATACCCGATATGCTACACCCATAAAAATAATGACCAACACAAATCAGCAGATCTACAGCGGATCCGTTTTGGGCCTCGATCAAATTTACAAACTATAAAAAAGTTAACAAAACATTTGATTTACCGGCTGAAATGCAACAACTCCACAGAACAATAAATTGTTATCTTACAGTACCATTTCAGGAAGAGTCAAATCTGCGTGTCTTTGCAACGTTGTTTCCGCGAGCTACCCCTACCGTTGAGTGTACTGGCATCGAAAACACACAAACGCGGTTGTCCGAGCGCAGCTTATACTCATGGGGAAATATAGTCGAAATCCCGCCTGCAACCCGCATCGTTGCCACAAATGTTAACTATCGAAAGGTCTCTATTTGCTCACGAATAACGCGTAATACTCACGATTTTACGCGGCACTCCATGAATAACACGAAACGCTTAGCCACCGTGTGGTTAGAAGTCTGAAAGTTTGCAGAAAATTGCCTTCGATCCCAAGGTGAGCTATGCCAAGTTATAATAGGATACGATTTAGCATCGCAAAAATATCAGCGTGTAAACGTGTAAACGAGGTGTAAAAGGCTCGCATATAGCAGGGGGCCGTATCGAAAGTATCGCACTCAAAGTGTACATTAGAATGTTTGTAGTTGGGTTCGGAACTTCGGAAGACAATATATAATGTCTGAACCTTATGCTGGATATTAGCCATCATAAACCTCTGTATTTCCCACGAAGTCATGAGTTCGAATGACCTGAGGCAGATGGATTTATCATGGCCAATGCCATCCCAGGATGGGTGTAGGCCTACTGTGGGTTCAATGGGAAGGCTGACCACTCAGCCATGAGTTACTCACCTACGAGTACGGTACTGGGGGACTTCCTGGTGGTATGACTCAGGAATGGGGATGATTACACCATAGGATCCGCAGGTGCTATGTTCACCGGGCCTGGTTGACACCTGGATAGATTCATGGTCTGGTAGGGACAACCCCATGCCATGTCCATGAACGGTATGATAGGAAACGTGTGCCAGCCCTGTCATGCCGTCCCAACCCGTATATCACACCCTATAATTAAGTTGCACGGCATCTACACAAAACTGGGTTCGTCCATCAGAAAATAAAACTGTCCGGTAACCCATCTTAGCCTTTGGGTTAATTTTCGCCTTCAGGCTTTATTTTTACTTCTGTAAAGTAAAATTGAATCGATGTCATTGCGTTGCGCAATATACAAATAACCGGGGGGAACATTGGTATTTTGCGCAACGCAACGCAACGCAATGACCCAATTCTATGAAATTTTCAGAAGTAAAAAAAAATGTGAAGAAAAAAGCAATACCGGGTACATTTTTATTGAAATTGGATGATGGTTTGGTTATTTTTGTTTTTATACATGTATACATAACTAGCTGTTTCCGTGATTCATAACAAGTCAAATTCATGCCGTTGACCTTAAAATGTCTTACCTGCATCTCCTGTCCGCCGTATTAAAAGTATTATGTTGATAATACATTGTCATATATCTAGTATAAGTGAATCAACTGAGTTGGATGCAGGTACGTGTTTTGCTTTTATAGGGTTGTTATAATGCAGAATTAGGTCAGGCTGAATATATGGTTCAAACAAAAACACGTGGTGGGATGTATGACATACTAGTATCAACCTCCTGTACTAGGGTCCCTCATCGGGAGTGTGATGTCTACCATCTATTCTTGTACTTTCAATTTTTTTGTAATGTATCCAAAATAGAAATGCAGTGAAATTATATGATATGCGTTGCGTTGCGCAAAATACCAATAACCGGGGGGATCATTGGTATTTTGCGCAACGCAACGCAATGACCTAATGCAATGACATTTCCAGAAGTGAAAATAAAACCTGTATGTGAACAAAAAAGCCACGCCGGATGTCGTTGTTGTTGTTGTTCTTGTTCTTGTTGATACTTATCTTCCCATTTCCGTGATTCTTCCTCCAGCAGTTAACTTGAAAATGTTTTGCCTGCTTCTCCTGCCTGCCGTAAAGTTTTATACGTGTATGTATGCATGTATGTATGTATGTATGACATGACGTGACTATAATAAATGTATGAACATATACACCTCAAGGGGAAATGATCACATGATCTCTTCTGAGGATAACAAAATGAAACCTCACTGTACCGTATATGCCATGGGCGCGTGCTTGTTTGCGATTTGCTCAACTCGATAGCATTCAACAAAAGAACTGGCTGCATGGCAACACTTTTAGCATGTTTAGTGAACGCAATACAAAACTCCTATTCTCAACACATTTTGAGCTTATCTGCAAAACATCTATGTCTGCAAATGCAGTGAAATTATATGATTTGCGTTGCGTTGCGCAAAATACCAATAACCGGGGGGATCATTGGTATTTTGCGCAACGCAACGCAACGACCTAATTCAATGACATTTCCAGAAGTGAAAATAAAACCTGTATGTGAACAAAAAAGCAACGCCGGATGTTGTTGTTCTTCTTGTTGATACTTATCTTCCGATTTCCGTGATTCATCCTCCAGCAGTTAACTTGAAAATATTTTGCCTGCTTCTCCTGACTGCCGTAAAGTTTTTTTACGTGTATGTATGTATGTATGTATGTATGTATGACATTACGGGACTATAATAAATGAATGAACATATACCCCACAGGGGGAAATGATCACATGATCTCTTCTGAGGATAACAAAATGGAACCTCACTGTGCCGTATATGCCATAGGCGCGGGCATGTTTGCGATTTGCTCAACTCGATAGCATTCATCAAAAGAACTGACTGCATGGCAGAACTTTTAGTGAACGCAATACAATACTCCTATTCTCAACACATTTTAAGCTTATCTGCAAATCATCTATGTCTGCAAATGCAGTGAAATTATATGATTTACGTTACGTTGCGCAAAATACCAATAACCGGGGGGATCATTGGTATTTTGCGCAACGCAACGCAACGACCTAATTCAATGACATTTCCAGAAGTGAAAATAAAACCTGTATGTGAACAAAATGGCAACGCCGGATGTTGTTGTTGTTCTTGTTGATACTTATCTTCTGATTTCCATGATTCCAACTCCAGCAGTTATTTTGAAAATGTTTTGCCTGCTTCTCCTGCCTGCCGTAAAGTTTTTTTACGTGTATGTATGCATGTATGTATGTATGACATTACGGGACTATAATAAATGAATGAACATATACCCCTCAGGGGGAAATGAGCACATGATCTCTTCTGAGGATAACAAAATGAAACCTCACTGTGCCGTATATACCATGGGCGCGTGCTTGTTTGCCATTTGCTCAACTCGATAGCATTCATCAAAAGAACTGACTGCATGGCAACTTTTAGTGAACGCAGTACAATACTCCTATTCTCAAAACATTTTGAGGTTATCTGCAAATCATCTATGTCTATGAAGAGCTGAATTCAGTCGAATGGTATGTAGATACATTGCATGTGATGTGACCAATTTTGTATGTTTTTTTTATTGGAGTGGCCCCCCTCGATATTTCGTTGCGTTGCGTTGCGTTGCGCAAAATACCATTAACCCATAAGCTGTCCCATACCACTTCGTACAAGCACCACTGTCAGTCCATGCAGACTGTAGAAAGTCCCTTGACAATAAAAGCGGACTCTGTAGAATGTCCCTTGTGTATTTACAGGAAGTACCTCCAGGACGAAAGCATGGACAAGCGCAAACAGTCGTTCAACACATCCGACTGGAAACTCATCAATGTCAAGGTCAGCGACGATAACTCGAATATTGTAGCTGTGATATTGACATATATATACATATGGATATATAACTAGATGTATTTGAACCGATGCTGTGTTCCAGGATATACCCCAACAGATGAACGGCTCAGACTGTGGAATGTTCGCCTGCAAGTTTGCGGAGTATGTCACGAGGAACGCGCCCGTTACTTTCACACAGGTCAGGAGACATTGTTGTGTCCGTGTGTACATAGAACGTGTCGCCTGGTCTTCCTCGTCAGTAGAGATCAAGTCTTGTTTTTGAGATCATAATATCACAGAATTATGCCTATCACAAGCGCAGTCTTGCAGATATATACTTGTACCGGTAGGCATTTATTCTGACAAAACTGCCAACAACACGGTCCATTGTCTGTTCCAGGAACACATGCCATATTTCCGGCGGCGGATGGTGTACGAGATACTGACGAAAACGCTGCTATGAGTCTTCTGTATATGTTGGATAATGAGTGAATGTCTGCTGGAGTTGTGTGTGACCATGTCATTTCAATGGTTTGTGAGCGTTGTGAGATTCGTCATGTTCTTGATGTTGTGTGAATAAGAAAGACATTTACTTTTTGAATGTATGAGCTTGTAAATACATGTCTTCATCATCAAACAATACAAGATTTATTTATGAAAGTTGGTTTTGTATCTTCCTACAACATTGTACAATGAGTCAAAATAAAATGACATGCATGACTAGCTGAAGTCTCTCCCTTTTTATGATCCAAGATACAATGTTGAGGGCAGTGGAATTGCTGGGTTCAACAAGGAGATTATCCTGTGATGCTTCAGCATTGGATTTTCATTTGCAGCATAATCAAATACAGTATGTTGCGTCTGAATGTGAAGTTACAATTTCGCCCCCAATAGCATATTGTGACGGATTCTGTTCCTTGGCAGATCAATGTCAGATGAACCTCAGAAACCAATTAAATTTTGAACTTGGCACCGACCTGTAAAGTGGAGGTCGGAGCTCATCAAGGGAGTTGGCTTATTGTTTGAGACGAGATTTATTTCATAGAAAACTAGACGCTTCCGGTCGCCTACGACCGCTTGGGTGTATCCCCCGTAGCCCTATCATCTCTGTTGCCCCAAATATATCACTGTCAAGTGTGAAAAACTAGAGCAAGGGCTAAAAAAGATTACCAGAGAAATGTTAAATCCCAAGTCACAACTGTTTTCTTTTCCCCACCAAAACTGCTGCACTGATTTTCCGAGGTTATTGAAGGTCGAATTCAAAATCACCACTGAAATCTCTTTATATGAATTTCCATTCGACATGTTTGATAAAATAACGAAAATACAGACAGATCAATCTTTTCACCTATTTATATTTCAACTCAGAATATTTTACAAACTTGGTTCCAAGTTGAAATTCAAAGTAAAATTTGACCAAAAATGCATTTCAAGATGACGAAATTGGAGCTAGATTGAACTTCTCACCATAAGTTATATTTCGATTCATAATACATGTATGGGCTAAACATGGTTTCAAGTTGAAATTCAAAGTAAAAGTTAATCAAAACTGCATTTCAAGATGACAAAATTAGAGCCAGATCAAACTTTTCGTCATAAGTTATATTTTAACTCATAATACCTGCCCAACTTGGTTTCAAATTGAAATTCAAACTAAAAGTTGACCAAAACTGCATTTCAAGATGGCGAAATTGGAGCCAGATCGAACTTTTCACCATAAGTTATATTTCGACTCATAATATGTGCCAAATATGCTTTCAAGTTGAAATTCAAAGTAAAAGTTGACCAAAACTGCATTTCAAGATGACGAAATTGGACCCAGATCAAACTTTTCGCCATGAGTTATATTTCAACTCATAATATGTGCCAAACTTGGTATTAAGTTGAAATTCAATGTAAAAGTTGACCAAAACTGCATTTCAAGATGACGAAATTGGAGCCAGATAGAACTTTTCGCCATAAGTTATATTTCGACTTATAATATGTGCCAAACATGCTTTCAAGTTGAAATTCAAAGTAAAAGTTGACCAAAACTGCATTTCAAGATGACGAAATTGGAGCCAGATCGAATTTTTCACCATAAGTTATATTTTAACTCATAATTTGTGCCAAACATGGTCTCAAGTTGAAATTCAAAGTAAAAGTTGATCAATGTTTTCATAAAAAGCTATTTTGTGATCAATAATAGACTTAACTAGCAAAAAAATAATGTTAACTTATTTGGTCACAAACATAAAATCTCTACTGGACAAAGCCTTCACCTTGTTGAGCCCAATAATAAATATTTCTTGTCTTAACTATTTTCATTGTGGTCAATAATAGACTTAACATGTAAAAATAAAGTTAACTTATTCGGTTACACCCAGAAATTTCTACCAGACAAAACCTTAACCTTGTTGAGCTCAATAATAATTGTTTCTCATCTTAACTATTTTTATTGAGGTCAATAATAGACTCAACTAGCAAAAAAAATGTTAACTTATTTGGTTACAGACATAAAATGTCTACTAGACAGAATCTTTACCTTGTTGAGCCCAATAATAAATATTTCTTGTCTTAACTATTTTTATTGTGGTCAATAATAGACTAAACTAGTAAAAATAATGTTAACTTATTCAGTACACCCACGAAATCTGTACTGGACATACTTTCACCTTGTTGAGCTTAATAATAAATATTTCTCATCTTAACTATTTTTATTGTGGTCAATAATAGACTTAACTATTTTTATTGTGGTCAATAATAGACTTAACTAGTGAAAATAATGTTAACTTATTCGGTTACACCAATGAAATTTGTACTGGACAAATCTTTAACCTTGTTGAGCTCAATAATAATTGTTTCTCATCTTAACTATTTTTATTGAGGTCAATAATAGACTTAACTAGCAAAAAAAATGTTAACTTATTTGGTTACAGACATAAAATGTCTACTGGACAGAATCTTTACCTTGTTGAGCCCAATAATAAATATTTCTTGCTTAACTATTTTTATTGTGGTCAATAATAGACTAAACTAGTAAAAATAATGTTAACTTATTCAGTACACCCATGAAATCTGTACTGGACATACTTTCACCTTGTTGAGCTTAATAATAAATATTTCTCATCTTAACTATTTTTATTGTGGTCAATAATAGACTTAACTATTTTTATTGTGGTCAATAATAGACTTAACTAGTGAAAATAATGTTAACTTATTCGGTTACACCAATGAAATTTGTACTGGACAAAACATTTACCTTGTTGAGGTTAATAATAAATATTTCTTGTCTTAACTATTTTTATTGTGGTCAATAATAGACTTAACTATTAAAAATAATGTTAACTTATTCAGTTACACCCATGAAATTTGTACTGGACAAAACCTTTACCTTGTTGAGCTTAATAATAAACGTTTCTCGTCTTAACTATTTTTATTGTGGACAATAATAGACTTAACTAATAAAACTAATGTTAACTTATTCAGTAATATTGTCCTGTTTTCACTGAAAACTTCAGTTCTCCATTCTGAACAAGAAACCAGTGTCATTACCTTCCACTGTACAGGCTATTGGAATGATCGTACATGTCAAAATGGATATTTCAAAATTCTGTAATAAGTTAGGCTGTTAACATATTAATATTTATATGATCATTCTAAAAAACGATTGGTTTCGTGTGACAGCCCTTCCCAACAACACTTCCAAATATTATCGAGATTCGTCAAAAATTGCCATCTGTAGAGCGTTCACAAGCCATGTGTCTCAAACAGGCTGTTTTCAATGCAAAATGTGTCCCCAAACGACCAATTCAGTTGCCACGGCAACCAAAATCGATTGGTGTCGGGATCTTACCATAATATATGTGCCTGCAAAAAATAATGGTGATCGGGTGAGAATTGCGGCCTGTAGCGCGTTCACAAGCCATGTGTCTCAAACAGGCTGTTTTCAATGCAAAATGTGTCCCCAAACGACCAATTCAGTTGCCACGGCAACCAAAATCGATTGGTGTCGGGATCTTACCATTATATATGTGCCTGCAAAAAATAATGGTGATCGGGTGAGAATTGCGGCCTGTAGCGCGTTCACAAGAAAATCTCTGCGGACGCGGACGCGGACGCGGACGACGAAGCCAAATCCATAGTATCCGCCGAACTTTGTTCGGGGGGATACAACTAGAAGTCCAGGTCTAAATTCACAATAACCTGACTTGACAAAAAAAGTCTGGGGCAAGGTCATTTATAACATCCCCCCAAGACATGTTTGGTCCAAAGTTTGGCCCATGTAGCACACTCTACTAATACTACTCGTTCACTCGAATGAATGCCATTCATGTCTGGCACATTCTCATTGAAGTTAGAACAGGGAGTGACCTGTGATACATGGTCCAAAAGTGTTTACTCGGCAAAAAAATGTATGAGTCTGAAATTTTTGTAGACTGCTTGGTCGGTATGTTATGGTTATCTTCAAGGGTTACGATTTGCATGTAGAAATAAAACTTGTAAATAACAACATAACTAGGCAATATGTGTTTTTATCAAAATAATATACAAAATGATTGAAATTACATAAAATTGACAATGATAAAATATGTTGACAATTCACAACTCCCAATATATCGGATTGTGTGGTAAACATTTACTGATAACTTTTGATATGTAGATAACATCACACATGGCCTCGTTACCATGACAACGTAACGTAATAAATGCACAAAGGTTCCCCCGATAAACTCCAATCCACTCGCATACAATCACACTCCTTTGTATCCATCCACACACAACATCCAACAATTTAAATTCAATAGACGATTGGCAAATACTTGGCATAGAACCCACAAGCGAGTATTTTGTACAGTTCATATTTGGATAAAAGTCTAGCATGACCGCATATAAATTATTGAAATCTTTAAATACAGTCTCTTGAACAACATGAAATCCAATAAATAATTGCAAAACAGCAAACAGGCATCTTATAGATGGCTGAATAGTCATTGACAGTCCATGCGTAATAAATTGTGAAATATTTTCTGATTAAGATTGTGCATAGACTGTGAAGGTAGCTCGGAAATCTGGTCGGGGCGTACTACAATCACTGAACCTCAGATCTGGTGGAGAACAATTTGGTCAGCAATAAAACTAACAGTCGCAGGTACAAGGCACAATACTTGCATCAAACTCTGTGGACAGGGAATTCATCTGTAAAACAAACATCAATCTAAAATAGATATTGTGGGGTCATAAAAATGCCTGATGCATAGGCACACAGTAAGTGCTGTCAATAGAACTCATTCCTATTTTATACAAAACAATTTACACATTCAACTTCAGGTAAGACCAATAAACATTTAACAAACAAAATTTCACAAACAGCTGTGGTTCTATACACATAAAATGCACACTGCTGATTTAACAGACTTCGTCCCACACACAAACTCTGTGACATCTGCAGCCAGCTTCCTGTAGCACCATCGGATTACATGTACATCATATCCACGCAAAGCTTCGGGTCCATTCGGACTTGTAGATCATAGCACAGCACAACTATCAGGCATCATTGTATAACTCTATAGATCACATTCAACTGGTATAATAATGTTATGTATTATATTAATTATGAAACTGACACTAGATTGGCTGGACATAAATCATAACTCTTGTAGCTATGAAATGACTAATTACAAATTCTGAGATACAGGTCGATAAAAATAATCATGCAATGATAACAATACTGATAAACCATATTAATCTACACCAAACACAAGACTGACCATAATCTTGTTCATCGCTGAAACAATAAGGATTATACATGTATCTGTCCTGGATTATACGCTTACAAATTCCAGTGAAACAAATTTAACATAAGGAAAATATTTCATGATTGTCAATTGATCAAAGCTGCCGTGTTTTTTGATTACTTTTGTGACAACATATGTATTACTCTGCAGAAGCTCCATAATTTGATTATAATGGCTCTACTGAAATATTGCAAACATGTAAGTAGTCAGCCGGTGCAGTTGTATAGCTGCAGCTCTACTCACACCATTTGTTTGTGATTCTCTGTACAAATATAGGCCCTTAATCTCATCTAGGTTATTGTTTGAATCCTTGCACTACTCGTTATAAACCAGACTTTGACCAGCACATCAATAACATAGAACGGATAAAGAAACGTTACACAGATAAGAACATTTATTGCTGCCTGACCCTGATTGTTCATGAGTTCTGCCCAGTGACCCCTCCATGCAGTAACCATGGTTACACCTGGGCTGAGCTAGGCTCGCGGTGGTAGTCACGAGGTCGCCGTGGTAACGACCCGTACGAGGGCTCTCTGTACGCCGAGCGAGGCGGCTCCATGTCGGAGTAACTCCGAGGGTACTGCTGAGGGGGCGGGTTGACCACGATCTGGGGGGTGGGGGGCTTGTGTCCATGGTACCCAGGCGTGTGGGGGTCAGGCGTACCGTACATGGGGTGGTGTGGGGGGTAGTATCCCTGCGGCGGGGGTGGGGGGTGGAAGCCGTGGTGGTTGTATCCGTGGTAGCGTGCATGGCTGGCGGAGGGAGGTGGCACGTCGCGGCGGTAGTGAGCGCCCCCGGGTGTCTGCTGGTGGTACCGTTGCTGGTAGTACTCGTGCTGACGGAGCTGGCTCTGGATCTCAGACAGGTTCTGGTAGTGACTGTAGTGTTCAGGATCTGCGAACGCCGGCCGTGCTCTAGTCAACACACAGCAAAGTGGGAATAATCTTCTTTGTCAACATACAAAAATCAACCAAACAAACTTCAGCGCCATTGCACAAACTACAACATAATGTCATGAGAAAAGTATCACATTCTTACCTTTCATAAGTGAGTGAGTCGTCATAGCGATGGTGAGGGTGAGAGCTACTGTAAGATCGGCCGTGGTAAGCAGGGTCCATCACACGTACACTGGTCTTCTGTAACAGTAAGCAGATAAACTTCAAGTCTACATGTTCCCATGGCTACCTGTCTAGCCCTTGGTTACCTGACCTTCTATTCCCTGTTGCCATGGTTACCTGACCCTTTATTCCCTGTTGTCATGGCTACCTGACCCTCTATTCCTGTTGCCATGGTTACCTGACCCTCAATTACTAGTTGCTATAGTTATCCATCCCTCTATTTCCTGTTTTCATGGTTACCTGACCCTCTATTCTTTGTTGCCATGGTTACCTGGCCCTCTATTGCCGGTTTCTATGTTTATCTGTCCTTTATTCCCTGTTGTCATGGTTACCTGTCGCTCGATCTCCTGTATTTGCTTCTCCAGCTCCTCCTCGCGGTCGTCGAGGGGATATTGTCCAGAACGCTCGCGGTGACGTCGCTGGTGTTCCATGCGCAGCTGTGTGATCTTGTCGGCCCGCGTCATGGCCTGTGGGGGGCGTGGGGGAGGTGAGGCAGGTCGCAGGAATGCTGGGTGTTCCTGTCTGTTGTCCCCCTCCCTCTGTCGGCTCTGTTCTGCATGTCGTTGTCGGTCCTGATGAACTCGCTGCTGTTCCAAGAACCTGGTCACATAATAAACCTCATGAACCAACCAACACATAAGTCAACAATGTAAATCCCCTCCGAGTTCCACAGTTTCAGCTCTATCCAGGTATTATTAGAGTTTCACAAACCTATGTTCTTCCATCAGCTTGTGAGCAAGGTCATGTCGATCGTGTCGCTCGGTCAGCCTCGGGTCGTTACGTTCTGATAACCTTGGGTCATGTCTCTCTGGTCTCGGCTCTGGTCGGCGAGGCTCGAGGTCACGCTCGGTCTGTCTGTGTGTCCCTGACTCCCTCTGTCCTGGGACCTCGTCATCATGGAGATGTTTGCCGCCTTTCTCGTCAGACTTCTTTGTCTTCCCGAACCTGTAATGTTTCGTGGCATGCATTGACTGATTCGGGTCGTGCCGTGAATATATATTCATTATCATTTTGTCCCTTGATTACACTCTTTCCATCATCTGGACAGCAGCTATCAATGACTATTCGACTACACTCCCTGTTAAGTAGAGTGCAGACTCACTTGAAGATGCCCTTGAATATGCCTTTCTCCTTGTCCTTGACTTTCTTCTTGTGTTTGTTGCTGATGTCGGAGCCGGCCACGGAGTCCCTGTGACTTTGAGTGACGGAGCCGACCTCGCTCTCCTCCTCCACTGTAACCATAGAAACCACACTGTAACACTCAGTAACCATGGGAACACTGCCAGGTTATCACATGACACAATCTGATACACATCTGATTAATACATCAGCAGCATTACCATGGCAACATGATACCTTCCCAAACTGAAACCTTATAAAGCATGGAACAGAAAATCGGGCTTGAACGATTTCAAAATCACTGAACCATTTGAGTTGAATCAGTTGATTGACACACAACAGTTCCACAACCCAGACACTATAACTAAGGTATAACAGAGGGCTATTTTCATCAGCAATATATACTAAATCTCCAAGCTCTCTCCAACACACACAAACAGACAGACAGAAGACAACTTACATCATCATATTGCAATGAGCACTATTTAACAGACTTTATTTTAGTGAATTTTTCTATTAAGTGAATATAATCAAGGCCGACTTACCCAAAAATATGTAGGCATACTATAATGCATGTTTCGGCATTTTTCACGCAACTAAAAGCCACACAACTACACATATTTGCATACAGCAACACCGGAACATAGATACGTTTTGATAACAAAACACCCCAGGAACACCGATACATACTAGGGGGAAGTCACAAAACACCGAGGGAGCTAACCTGACCTGATCACCAGCAACCGTACCTGGAGTCTCATGTCGAGAGTAGGGCGGTGGGGGCGCCCGGTATTTGTGGGCTGTTGATTAACATGTTAATAGTGTTTGAAAGCAAACGTTATTGTTATCAAGGATTAGAAGAACATGCAAAGAGCTACATTACACGGTGTACACAGTAAAATCGGTGTCAGAGGCCATCTTGTGGTTCAAAATCACTTACGAAGTCATTACAATCAAAGCCACCAGTGAACAAGGATCACAAGTGACTTAAGTCGAAAGTCTACAGGCATTGAGGCCATTCAAAGGTGTCTTAAACACCGTTTTCACTTAATCAACATCATGAAGTTTGATTAGAATCGATGACATGTGTGTTGGTTTTCAGACCCTGGCACACTCAGCCCCTTCTATTTACCTGTTTCCATAGTGTCAGGCGGGGGTTGGTTGTCATAGGAACGGTCCACTGCTGCCCTAAAGCTCTCGTTGATCCCACGGCCACGGTTACTGTAAACGTCGTCGTGATCGCCGGCGGCAACCGCCTCCTGCTCGGCACGTTGTAAGCTCTCCAGGGAACTAGACTTCTTGAGGCCCAGGGTCGGCCCAAACTCTGCATCAGCCTCCGCTATCAGACGACAACGACAAATGTTACCATGGTTACTCGCTGAATCGCTCAGAACATAGTGAGACACTGTTAGAATCAGAGGTTAGTATACCATAGAGATATCATCACTTAATGCTGTGATCAGAGGAAGGTCAATATGGAAGTTAATTAGTTAAGTATATCAACTAGTTTTTCATCTGGAATATTACAACACATGAAAGGTGGACTGTTCATGCTCATAAAATCAAACAACTATCATTGAATATTCTATTAATTTGGTAGTTAGGTCATACAGATATTTGCCCAAGATTTACAAAAACAAATTGACTATTGTTCAGAAAACGACTACCACCACAAGGAGAAATATTTGCACACAGTTTAGGTGTTACTCTTGAAGATCATCCAAGAATGGTCATACTGCATACTGCATATAAAGGAAACTGGATTTACTGTAGTGACAACATACCCTCTACACAACACTTCAATTGATTGTTGTGACTTAATGCAGAAGTCTAAACAGTGCAAAGGTATCTATGATACCTTAAAGTTGTGAATCCATTGTACACAAGTATACCGCCATGTTTTAGAAAACATGGCAGAAAAAAACCCGGCCCTTTTATGTGTACATGTTTCCCATGGACTCACAAATCTGAATTCAACACATTCAAAACACAATCAACACATATATATATATGAATAACTCACAACAATATTTGTACAGTTCATATAAAAAGTCACACAATCAGTCACATCAAAGTAAATGAAACAGGAAATTGTGTACACCCTCAGCCAACTTATCTCCCCCAAGTCCACTTAGATGTACGGTATCCTTGCCAGATCGTCAGTGCCAGTCTTTGGACCTAGCCGTCAGCAGCTCTGTTAAAAACATCCTACTAAATTCCTGCTCCATAAGTCGCCCAAGAATCTGGAAACTATCTTCTAGTTTAAAATCTCACATTCCCAATATGCCCCAAAACATCACCATAGGTTTAAATATTCATGTAGAGGTGGCAGGATTTGATGAATAGGCCTATAGTGTATGTGTACAGCCGTATTACAATGGATAGATGTCTACACATTAGGCCCCTAGGCAAAATTCCATAGCAGGGCTCATATAAAACTGGAATAAAGGTTATACCTATTGCCGGGTTTTTAAGTACCCGTGGTCGAAAGCACGGATTCGTCACGGCTTCGTTATGGCGGTCTTGGCTATTAAAGGCGAGCGCGCTTGTGAAGCAACAAAATTTCTCATGCTTCAGTTTTATTATGCTACACGCTTGATCGCCCCACGAAAAATGACCTAACAGGCCTAATGCAACTGTAATAATTCGGAAAGATAATTTTAAACTATTCTCAGAAATGCTTACACCTAGTGTATCACTGTCTGTCGCTGCAATACAACATATTCTTAGTGATTACTCGTTGGCGTAGTTATATAACGCAGTGACTATATCTGGGGCGGTTCAAATATGAGAAGTTCCAAAATAACCGGCAGGAGAATCGGTAATTGCACTTGCGAATACCAGCCGAAAACTCATTGGAAACAGCACTTCTCATTGTCATTCAAATTCTTATTTTTAGTATAGTGATATTAGCAGTGTTTTTAAATCAGTTTAGCGGAATTTATCGGCTTTTATTGCAAATTCGCGAAACCAACACCAATGTATGCTGAATCTAAGAGAGTCATCCGAGAGAGTCGGAAGACAGGAGATACATAGGGTGAGGTCAACGACAATCACATATACCCGGCCCTGAGGGGCCGGGAATGATGTCAAACACTGAACCATCTAAAACATTCACACAAACTTGGACGTGACAAACACATTGGTCACAGCGTAATTAAAGCTGACTAGTGGTCCATGTCGAATCAAGTCTGAACAAAGTCAGACAATCTGACAGGCTACACAGGTAAAACGTGCTCAAACAAGGACTCTGTGATCACTGTATATCTGATTGGCGCATTACGCTCAGTAAGTCAAATAAGTAAGTCAAATAATTCCAGGATTGTGGAATATAATCTCGCACTGCCACAAACAAACTCGGCCAAGAGTAAAGCACAACAATAAACAGCCAAGCACCAGGCATCAAGCATCTCCGGGGTAACAGCAGCCTGTTGCTATGGTTACATACCAATGTGGGTGAGGCAGGGCTGTGACTGGTAAGACACAAGGCCCTGGGGGTGAGCGTACATGTACCACCCCTCTCTCCCCGGGCCTGGGGGGTACACATGGTTGGCATGGTAACCAGACACAGGTATGTACATGGGCAGATCTTGTTGATATTGGTTACCATGACTACTGGACTCTAAATAGAGTTAGGGAAGGAAAGAAATACATGGATTTAGGTTAGCGGGTTAATTTATCATATCTCAATATCTAAGATGATTCGCTATGTGACGAATACATTTTTAAAGTGCTGATGTCAACATTCTGTGCTATCAGAGCATGCTGTTAGTATTCCTAGGTTAGTTTTCTTAAGAATGCATGGCATATACAGGAATCATGGTAACATCATCATGATTCTTAATGAACATGAACAGCACATTAAATACACAAATTATACATGATTTTGTACATAACATAAAAGCCAGCTTATGGAGTAGCAGTCTTTGTTTATGGGTTTCTGATGTTAGTATACTGCTAGTTACTGTGGTGACCACACACAGCCCCCGCCCAGTGTCAGTGGATACATACGCTCATGCACAGATAGACGCGTGTTGGTTAGAAGTGACTCTGCCGACGCTATGCGCTTCATAGCACCCTGCTTGTACCCAGCCGCGCCTGTAACAGACACAACTAGGTCAGAGGTCATGGCTATATAGGTCAGAGGCTCCATAGTGAGAGGTCAGAGTTATATAGGTCTGAGGTCATTGTTAGAGGTCAGAGGTCACAGCTCTATAGGCCAGAGGTCATTGTTAGAGGTCAGAGGTCACAGCTCTATAGGTCAGAGGTCATGGCTAAATGGTGAGAGGTCAGAGTTATATTAGTCAGAAGTCACAGCTCTATAGGTCAGAGGTCATTGTTAGAGGTCAGAGGTCACAGCTCTATAGGTCAGAGGTCATGGCTAAATGGTGAGAGGTCAGAGTTATATTAGTCGGAAGTCACAGCTCTATAGGTCAGAGGTCATTATTTGAGGTCAGGTCATGGCTATATAGGTCAGAGGTCACAGCTACATGGTGAGAGTTATACAAGTCAGAAATCACAGCTCTATAGGTCAGAGGTCATTGTTAGAGGTCAGAGGTCACAGCTCTATAGGTCAGAGGTCAGAGTTATATAGGTCTGAGGTCACAGCTCTATAGGTCAGAGGTCATTGTTAGAGGTCAGAGGTCACAGCTCTATAGGTCAGAGGTCATGGCTAAATGGTGAGAGGTCAGAGTTATATTAGTCGGAAGTCACAGCTCTATAGGTCAGAGGTCATTATTTGAGGTCAGGTCATGGCTATATAGGTCAGAGGTCACAGCTACATGGTGAGAGGTCAGAGTTATACAAGTCAGAAATCACAGCTCTATAGGTCAGAGGTCATGGCTATATAGGTCAGAGGTCACAGCTCCATGGTGAGAGGTCAGAGTTATATTGGTCAGAAGTCACAGCTCTATAGGTCAGAGGTCATTGTTAGAGGTCAGAGGTCATTTTTTGAGGTCAGAGGTCATGGCTATATAGGTCAGAGCTCACAGTATTTCCATGGTGAGATGTCAGAGTTATATAAGTCAGATGTCACAGCTATATAGGTCAGAGGTCATTGTTAGAGGTCAGAGGTCATTGTTTGAGGTCAAAGGTCATGGCTATATAGGTCAGAGCTCACAGTATTTCCATGGTGAGATGTCAGAGTTATATAAGTCAGATGTCACAGCTCTATAGGTCAGAGGTCATTGTTAGAGGTCAGAGGTCATTTTTTGAGGTCAAAGGTCATGGCTATATAGGTCAGAGCTCACAGTATTTCCATGGTGAGATGTCAGAGTTATATAAGTCAGATGTCACAGCTCTATAGGTCAGAGGTCATTGTTTGAGGTCACAGGTCATGCTGAAAGTCAAAAGTTCAAGGTTAGAGGTCACAGCTCTATGGGTCAATGTTTTGGTATGATGTCATCCCTCTTTAGGTCAGAAGGTCATTGTTCTAGCTCAAAGGTCATATCCAGTAGGCCAGCTCACCATTTATGACAACTCTGTTGTGCAGACACAACTAGGTCAGAGGTCATGGCTATATAGGTCAGAGGCTCCATAGTGAGAGGTCAGAGTTATATAGGTCTGAGGTCATTGTTAGAGGTCAGAGGTCACAGCTCTATAGGCCAGAGGTCATTGTTAGAGGTCAGAGGTCACAGCTCTATAGGTCAGAGGTCATGGCTAAATGGTGAGAAGTCAGAGTTATATTAGTCGGAAGTCACAGCTCTATAGGTCAGAGGTCATTGTTAGAGGTCAGAGGTCACAAGTCTATAGGTCAGAGGTCATGGCTAAATGGTGAGAGGTCAGAGTTATATTAGTCGGAAGTCACAGCTCTATAGGTCAGAGGTCATTATTTGAGGTCAGGTCATGGCTATATAGGTCAGAGGTCACAGCTACATGGTGAGAGGTCAGAGTTATACAAGTCAGAAATCACAGCTCTATAGGTCAGAGGTCATTGTTAGAGGTCAGAGGTCACAGCTCTATAGGTCAGAGGTCATGGCTAAATGGTGAGAGGTCAGAGTTATATAGGTCTGAGGTCACAGCTCTATAGGTCATAGGTCATTATTAGAGGTCAGAGGTCACAGCTCTATAGGTCAGAGGTCATGGCTAAATGGTGAGAGGTCAGAGTTATATTAGTCGGAAGTCACAGCTCTATAGGTCAGAGGTCATTATTTGAGGTCAGGTCATGGCTATATAGGTCAGAGGTCACAGCTACATGGTGAGAGGTCAGAGTTATACAAGTCAGAAATCACAGCTCTATAGGTCAGAGGTCATTGTTAGAGGTCAGAGGTCACAGCTCTATAGGTCAGAGGTCATGGCTAAATGGTGAGAGGTCAGAGTTATATAGGTCTGAGGTCACAGCTCTATAGGTCAGAGGTCATTGTTAGAGGTCAGAGGTCACAGCTCTATAGGTCAGAGGTCATGGCTAAATGGTGAGAGGTCAGAGTTATATTAGTCGGAAGTCACAGCTCTATAGGTCAGAGGTCATTATTTGAGGTCAGGTCATGGCTATATAGGTCAGAGGTCACAGCTACATGGTGAGAGGTCAGAGTTATACAAGTCAGAAATCACAGCTCTATAGGTCAGAGGTCATGGCTATATAGGTCGGAGGTCACAGCTCCATGGTGAGAGGTCAGAGTTATATTGGTCAGAAGTCACAGCTCTATAGGTCAGAGGTCATTGTTAGAGGTCAGAGGTCATTTTTTGAGGTCAGAGGTCATGGCTATATAGGTCAGAGCTCACAGTATTTCCATGGTGAGATGTCAGAGTTATATAAGTCAGATGTCACAGCTATATAGGTCAGAGGTCATTGTTAGAGGTCAGAGGTCATTGTTTGAGGTCAGAGGTCATGGCTATATAGGTCAGAGCTCACAGTATTTCCATGGTGAGATGTCAGAGTTATATAAGTCAGATGTCATAGCTCTATAGGTCAGAGGTCATTGTTTGAGGTCACAGGTCATGCTGAAAGTCAAAAGTTCAAGGTTAGAGGTCACAGCTCTATGGGTCAATGTTTTGGTATGATGTCATCCCTCTTTAGGTCAGAAGGTCATTGTTCTAGCTCAAAGGTCATATCCAGTAGGCCAGCTCACCATTTATGACAACTCTGTTGTGCTTCTTAATAACACCAGACAAATTACAAAATTTGCATAACACAGATCCCAATATGTGTATGTGAATATATCTGAATATGGTGTATAAAACATTTTACAAGTTATTGTGGTAAACAAAACGTCATGAATGGTGAGCTTTCAATAACATGACATAAATGTTAAATTTTACAGACACATACCATTGAATGAACAAGCAAGTCAATTAAAATATATGATGGACATGCTTTGTTATATAACTGCGGAAATACTGAATATCATATTCATATTACCATATGATATTACACACGACAATTCTGTTTGTATGGCCATGATAACACACTACAAAACTGACTGCTGTATATTACAGGAAGCATCATCGTTGAACTGAACCCCACTGTATGACGGCAGCTTATATTTCTCCCTGAATTTTATATCATTAAAAGACTTGTTATTTGCATTGAACACCAGAAAAAAACAACACTTATGCATCTAGCTGTTAAAGATATAAGATACAAGATGATGAAGATTTTCAATCTATCAGCTATCCTTAGTGGTCTAGAAATGTTTTTTTCTAAAATGAAGCAAGCCAAATAAAAATCACAACGAAAATATTACCCAACATGTGCAGATTTTACAAAGCCTTAATTTTATTATTGAAGAAAACAAAACTAATCAAAGTCTTCTGGCCTAAATATATCCTCAGGTTTATGTACAAATATAAAACTAAAGTAGTATGTGCATGAGGGTGATGAATGAATAGAGTATTCTACACCACAAAGTTCTCATTTCCTCGAAATAATTAACAAAAGATTTCCCTATCGATGTCAGGAGGATTATTGTGTTATACGTTTAAAATGTAAGTGATTAAACCAAACACAACATGTAACATCAGAACACACAACACTGTTATTGTGGTTATGTGTAATATATAACATTCTAGTTGTCATGGTTACAGTCTGCACGGCATTCCACTAGTGTTACCATAGTAACCATAGTAATGTTGATCCTGTCGTTAGAAATCACGTAAGTGATTCACAGGGCCAGGCTCTCACTCTCGAAGTCTCATAATCAAACTTGAGATTGAAATCTGTTCATTAGGCAATAAAATGAATTTATATGACAATTTGGACAAGGGACTGGATGTGACACGAGAGTGAGACGCCCAGACCGTGAGCTAGGAGTCAGAGAGAGAGAGAGGAGAGAGAGAGAGAGAGAGAGAGAGAGAGAGAGGTACAGGGTGAGTGGGTTGCTATGGTTACCTTGGACCTGCTGGAAGGCGGATCTACGAGGATCCCACGACGCTGTGAACGAAACAACACCACATCAAATATTGGATCCATGGCAACAGCAGTAACCTCAGGTAACCTCAGGTCCAAAGAGTATTGTCATGGTAACAAGTTGGGTTACAGATTATCATACTGTGGCTATGACTTCAGACTGTAGAGGATATCGTAACCATGGTAACTATCCCTGGGGACAGGTACCTGACAAGTCGAGATAGAAGTTATAGGGTTGTCACACAGTTATCCTGGTTTTATACTCAAACCAGGGTATTAATGTATAATCATCATTATCATGGCCCTCGTCTGTTAACAGGTTTACTGTCAGAAGTCAGGATATCACAAGCAAACCAGGATTTCTGTTTGATAGAATCATGATTTAAGCATTGTGGCAGGAAAAATAGTTTTACAAGGAAAAAGTACACAAGGAAACAGAAACACACAGCAACGTCTGGTAAAACTGGAAGCAAAACCTCACATAGATCAGATACAGATGGACCGAACGAGTCCTCCACCCCACTCTTGACAGGGCTCCCTTCTGACAGATACCTGATAAATACTGCGAGGATCCATCCTTGGACGCCTTTATCTTCTGGTAAAACTCCGAAACCTTCGGATCCATGTGTCCCTTGCGTTTTTCACTCATACTCTGTCGACCGAAACCTTCCCGTGTGAAGCCGATAGCCGCATCCACGTCGTCTGTGGGACTTCTGCAAACGACCCGAACAATAACTAGTCAGTGATTGAGCAGGTCTTTAGAAGATTAAGACACTCAATGTACTGAATTTCACCTTCCTCATGAGGAGACTGATTCAGGAGACTCGTGACTTACTTGGCGTCGTCAGTGGATTCCTGTTCAGTCCACTCCTTCATCCAGGGGGAGCCACCGTCCAGCAGGTCCTGGTTGCTACGGGAGACGGAGAGACGAGAGCGGGGCTCTGGGTCAGGGGGCTGAAAGCCGAGGGTGGAGGCGGGGCGAGTCCGGGGGCCGGAGGCAGACGTCGCGCGCTGTGTGGAAGGAATACGTAGAGGTAGACTGCTTTCTTCATTGGGCGGCAACACAAACTTGTTATGCTGATCATTGGGTAACTATTCACTTATGTTCAATATAACAGTAGTTAAATCAGTAATCATGTTTTTTTTATCGTACCATCCACATTTCAACTTGGTGTACCCTTCTCTAGCAAAATTGTTTAGTTTGTCAGTAGTTGGAATGGAATGTTAGTTAAATAAGTAAACAAATTTGAAGAAATAAACAAATCCATGCAAGAATTGACACTTTCACACTGTGAATTCATGCTAACCACTGGTTTCAAAACCTCGAAAAGTTAGTTTAAAGGTAATTTCCAACCGTCTCATTCTCAATACCTTTTCAGTGATTATATTGGAAGATCCAAAAATTCATTGGAAACAACCCTACATTAATTATATGTACTGCAGAATGTCAATCATTACTGACAAGGATTGAACATCAAACAACTACAAGATCTCCGCATGAAAATTAGCAGGATTTTGTAACACCTTGTGAGATTCCTCAATCTTACAATGTCAGAAAATGCTGGATTTTACCATGCGCACGTGAAGATCATCGTCTGATGTTCTCTGATGTGATCCAGACTTGGCCGCACCTCGGTCCTCAAACACATTATCAATAGTGTCGTTGACAAGGCTGTCGTGATTAGCGATCTGATAAGATGTGTTCCGCAGTGACTGTTCTCGTTTGACTCCGGCCAGGAGTTTGTTGTTAGGTTTCTGTGAACCACTGCTTGAAGACACACTGCTGCCGATACTGAGCTTATTGCTGCTACCGTCAATAGGTCCCTCGTTGTGATTGGTCGACACACTCTCCACCCTGTTATCTGATTGGCTGATTCTGACCTCATGTACAGATGTTTGCCTGTCCGTCAGTACACCCGCACCCGTCACTTTGCGTGATACCACTAGTTTTATGCCCTGTGCGGTGTCGCTATCCTTCTGTATGGCTCCGCGTAGCACCTCCATCGCCTCAGGGTTTGTTTTACCTTCTAGTCGCTCTCCGTTAACCTCCAGCAGCTGATCGTTGACATGGACTCTGCCATCCTGGGAGTGTGTGGGGGGTGGGGCAGGGAAGGCGGGCAGGGGGGGGGGGGGTGGGGGGGGGGAAACACACGTAGATCAGTAAGGATGTAGGGAGTGCAGAGAATAGCTATTGTTATCAGTAGATCCCATCCACCACCAACATACACACTGCCGATTCAAACATTTTAATTTGTAGCCTGCAGTGGCAGCTAAGAATCAGTCACCATCGTTACCTTTGCCGCTGCCCCGTCAGGGATGATGGCCTTGACAAAGATCCCGAGGTCTCGGACTCCGGTCTGCGTGTTGAGAGTCTTGCCTTTGACATTGAGACCCAAACCCGTGGAGTTTTGGGCACTGAGAGGGACATCAAATGACAGAATCTCTCGCTTCGTCGGGGACCCATCCTCTTTGTGTACCGTTGTCGGCTGTCAGGTTGGTATACATTTCATACAGATAAAGGTCAAGTGTGGTCCAAAATAAAAGTACAGAGACTGAGGATGAAGAATGTCATGGTCAAGAAAGCCCAGAACTGGAGGTCACAAGGAATTGTCTCCAGTTGTATGGAGATTAAAAGGGACGAAATCCTATTGATTGAATGGAATTTTTTTCTGACTACGAAAACATACTATCAAATCTGAACGAGATGAGCAAAGTGGTCAGATGTTATGGACTTATGTTCCATGTTCATGTCTGTCTATCTGGTTTACTCTCTCATGGTACTGGTATCTAGGTACCCACGAAGAAATACCAATGATAAATTTCCAGAAGTACGAAGGAAATGGTTCAGAAATGTTCAGAAGAAATGAAGCTGTGCATTTATTTAACTGAAACACATGCCTAAGTAAGAATCATGCTGGCTTGTTCTACAGTCTTCATAACCAGTGCAAACAAACAGACCAGACATGGACCAGCAAGCAACAGTCAGTATCCTCAGCATATACTACAGACCAAGCATTTAGTTTAGATAAAATATTGCATACAAAGTTCAACAAAATTACAATTTCTGTCTGTATAATACCCAAGAACAGAACACAAAACTACTCATATTCACAACAGAAACAGAAACAGGAATGATAATCATCTCGGTTAATTTATTCAGCAAAATGCTTATAAACAGCAGAAGACTTAAAAGAACTGATGTGGCACAGACCTGTTCCGAGGAGTCGTCTGACTTCTCTCCCTTGTCGTCCTCCAAGATCTGGCGACTGACGATCAAACGCACCGAGTTGCCGATCTTCGTGTTGCGGAGGATAGACACGACATCGGTCTGACTCTTCCCCGTCATTTCTGAGTCGTTAACCTGAGCAGTTACCACAAAGACATAATCAACCAGTGATAAAGAATACAGATACAGAATTTACCTGCAGGATACACAAGACAAGCTTCTCAAGAAAAATGTACTTGAGTTATTAAATTGTAGCACATTAGCAGAACTGTCCAGCTGCCCCGCTGTTGTCATGTATCATTCAGTCACCTGTAGCAGCCTGTCCCCGGGCTTTAGCCGGCCGTCCTCGATAGCCGCACCCTTTGGCAGGATGTTCTTGATGTAGATGGGGGCGTGGCCGCCGGCCGGATTGTCTCGGGTCGTGACACTAAAGCCGAGGCCCTGTGCGCCTTTCTGCAGCTCGATGGTCAGCTTCTTGCCGAGTTTGCGGGTGTTAGCTGCGGTGATGCGTGTAGCCGTGGCAGAGAGAGCGGTGGTCGGGTTCCGAGCGGGGATGGGTGGAGGCGGGCCTTTGGTCGGGGAGGCTGGGGGCGAAGTCGGTGGTGAGGCGGGGTGGCCATTAGACAGTTTGGTTGGGGAGGCCGGAGGGGACAATGAGGAGCTGACAGGACGATTGACTGGCGGAGGTTTGGCTGGGAGAGGTGGTGCAGACTTCAGAACTCGGAGCCGTAGTTTGTCAGCATGCAACGCCTGGCGAAATATCCCTTGTGCTCTGTCATAAACAAAGCAGAACATATTTACTATATTTGTCAGTATGTTCGGAAGTACAGGTTCTATGAAATTGACGATTTCTCTTAATTTGATGCTACTTCAAACACGGTGGGTAGGCAGACAGTACTCTTGCATGATTTCCGAACTCTAACTGATCCCTAAGAACTCTTGCATAAACAAAACGCACATGGCAGGTGAAGGAAAATCTGAATTGCATGGAATCAGATAAGGTTTTTACATTTATGTGATTTGCACGGAACATTAGACATATTAGACTATTTTATTATCAATGGGGAAGATTCATACATATCTTTAGTATCACACAGTTGTGCACACAGTTGCGTGAAAGTGGGATCAAACAGGGTCAAAATATATATTTTATGAAATAGTTCACAAAATATACTTCAGTTATCTGACCAATCGTCTCTGGACGTGCAATTGGTTAATTTTAAACGATTGGCACATCGAAATTACTGTGAAGACGAAGAATAGCAATGCTAATTAATAAAAAACAAATCCGAACTCTTGCATGATGTACCTCCCCACTCTTGCATGATCCCTCCCAAATAAAACGTGGTATACCATGTTTTTCCCCAGAACTTATGACGCTGTTAATTAAACTTATTTTACAGATGTTTCTTCTCAATGATCTGGGCTGTACCTCATTCCAGGGTGGAGGCACACCAGGTAGCATACAACAGAGTTTGACAGGTGTTGCCGTCACCCAACTCTTAGTAGGGCCTAATAAATGCATTATGTTTACTTCCAGATTTGAATACTGGTAGTTATTTCATCGTGATAAAATAAAATGTTTATAAAATTTATTCCAAGGGCTAAGGAAGGATACCGGACAATATATGTTGTAGATCTTAGCCAATTTGTTCAGGGACCTTGAAAGTATGGTCAAAGATCAAATTCGAGGTCGCAAGAATATAATCATTCATTCGTCGCAAGATCATTTCATGTACATGTACATGTTCCTAATTAATTCCCAAGCTGTAAAGTAGATAATAAGCGAGATATTAGCCATTTGTGATGTGACCTTGAAAATGAGGTCAAGGGTCATACTCAAGGTCACGACAAAATTCAGCATATATCATTTCTTATATGTCCACAATTGATTCCTAAGCTGTAAAGTAAATAATGAACAAGATACTAGCCATTTTTGTCGTCTGACCTTGGAAATGAGGTCAAAGTCAAGGTCATCAGAATATTTGGCCTATATCATTTCCTATATGGCCGGTAAGCTAAAAATAACAAATATATATGTAAAGTTTGACGCCCGCACGTGGGGCGCCGGGTGGTACTCTACTAGTACTACAACCAGGTTACAGTCCGTCCGGAGCGAGTCCGGCCGTCATACATCACATCATAACACATCACCATCATCATCAACATGCATAGTACATAGTTATGGTAATGTAGCCGTGTGCGGAGCCTGAGATGCCATGGGAGCGGCACCACAGAACTCGCGCACGTGGGCATGTTGCTGGCCAGCCTCGCCGACGGCACTGCCGCAGGGATAGAACCCTGGACAGCCCGACGGTCTGCCAGAGCCTGTGTCACACCATCCCAAGTGGGAAGAAACCGGTGATCCACAGGGCGTGAGCCCCCGAGTCAGCAACGGTCTCCCCCACCTGGGCCCCCTATGGAAGTCGTCCTTGAGGCCCGACGGGCCTTTACGTAAGCAGAGACAAGGAGCCCATGGCGTGAGCTCACCTGTCGTGCTCAGTCTCTGAGACAACTCCGGCCACACAGAATGTGACCATAGTATTTATGCTAGAGGCGAGAGCACGAGAGATGACGTAAGCAGCCAGTGTTCAGTATAGTGGATAAGAGGATTAGAGGGCGTTGCCAGGGCAACGCGTGCTTCAAGCTGAAGCGATCAAAACAAAGGCCGTAAAACTGGTTAGTGTTTTGCAAAGACTCCTGCCGCGATCTTTGGGCAAAATCGCCACATATATTTTCGAAAAAAAAAAAGTAAATACACTCATGAGCAAATTAACAGACGGGCTTGTTTACGGGAGTTTCCGGTAATAAAATTGGTAACCCGGGTTGCAAAGCCATAATTAGGCATCCCGATTGAAAATCGGGAGGCCTTATGTTTTTGTGTTTTTTTTTTGTTTTTTTTTTCTTCCGCCGTTTGGTTTCCGGATCATAACTCTTGAACGCCTTGATCTATCTTTCCGAAATTTTCACAGCTCATCCGAAATACTTTGCTCCTAACCCCTATTGTTTTTCGTCGAGATCCGAAATCCAAGATGGCCGCCAGCGGCCATTTTGGAAAAAAAATCGGGCGATTCCTGTGAATGTCATAATTTGATTCAGGCAATTTCCAGGAGAAAAACATTTTTTGGGTGTATTTTTTTTTTTTTTGGACGGAATTTTTCCCTTGCCTGCCCCCATGCAGATGTAATACTGTAACTGAGCCATGCTACTGTATTCACTGACTGCAGCCTGCATGTCCAGCATGAGGCTAGGCTCTGCCCTCTCAGCTAGTGCAGTATATGAGAGCCCTGCTCAGTAATGCCTTACAAGATCAGCCACTCTGTCCAGCACAGCGATAGGCTCCGCCCCTCTCAGCCAGCCCTGCTCAGTTAGCCTTACAAGATCAGCCTAGCACAGCAATATAGGCTCCGCCCTCTTAGCCAGCCCTGCTCAGTCATGCCTGACAAGTGATACAGCTAGCATGTCCAACTTGACCCCAGGCTCATATCCATGCATAATCCCTCACTCCCCCCTCCAAAGCCTGGTTTACTAGTGTGTGTACATGGTAAAAGAATGAAGTTCCACCCCACAGAATACAATAGTTGGTTAATAAGCCAACACACATGACACAACATGCTTGGGGGATGATTTGCCCTGTCTGCATTTATATTGTACAAACATGTATTGTTTGAATGTTTTGTTATTCAACTCTATTTCACATGCAATGACCAAATCATCATTGTTTTAGTTAGCTGGGAAATGTTTGGCTTTGGTTATAATGTGAATGTGAAAATTCCGCTGTGTTGTACAAGTTTTGAAATCACAAAATTGGCCAAGATGACACAGCATTCTTTTAGTCACGTATCATTTATGTATCCTTTTTTCTCAGTCCAGTATGACCATTTGAAATAATAACAAATTGGGGGATGCCACAAAGCCTATAGGCTTTTATGTCTAGTTTGATATGATCTAGTATAAATCCACGAGACCAGACGGCAGTGCAGCTAGAGAATGTTTATGGGGAAAAAACAGTCGCGGAATTTCGTCCACGAGGTGACCCCCAATTTTGTTTTTTAGTATGGGCTACTGACAAATTTCCATGCAGAGCCGACGGCCTCTTCTCGGGCGAGATTTTAGGTTACAGTGTCAGACAAACCATCTGCTATCTAAATGAATGCATTATCGGATAGTTATCTGGTGTAACGATTCATTCAAGCATGACTTAGGATGCACCATTAGTATTTATAACACGTGGCTCTATCATAGAGATCTCTGTCTCGGTTTGCAAAGGTTCGATCATGACGAATCATGTAAGAGTGTGATGCTAGGTTTTTGCCAATCATGTTAGAGTGTGTAAATATGCATAAATAATTTAAAATGTTGTATGTGATGATTAGGGGCCTATAGATAATATTTTGCTGCAAGAGTTGAAAGTACAATAGAACTTGTCTGTATGGCTGTGTAGATTGTCATGTACCTTGTAAATAAACGACGACGACAGAAATGCAACCCATTATTTCACTCGGCAGCTATTTCTTTTGATCAACCTTCATTGCAGTGTGAGACATTTCGAACACAAAACGTTGTTTAATTTTACCGAAAATTCGTCCCTATCAACATGAGTTTCTTAAATGTTCCGTGATATGGTTGGTTACTAATAATATTACCTAGTTCTCGTATTATTAGGTGTATTTGTGGAGGACCCCACCTCCGCATCCTTCATAAAATCATGCAAGAGTTCTTAGTGCATCAGTTAGAGTTCGGAAATCATGCAAGACTACTGTCTGCCTACCCACCGTGTCAAAGGTGATGTACTGACAATGGCTTTCAAAGCAATTGTTTGAAAGGACTTTCATATGCAACAACTTCTATTTAGCCAAATTTCTGTATTTTTGTTAGTGTGAAGTACTTTGAGAAGTCGACGTGTGTCAGGTCGGCCCCGTTGATCTCTACAATGACGTCAGCGGTGTGTATGCGACCGTCTCTGTATATCCTGCCACCCGCCTCCACACTCTGGATCAGCAGCCCCTTCTCCCTGTCACCATAGCAACAACAGCACATTCCCACATCACACAACAAGCGACTGGTAATCATTCGGAGGCAGGTATTGTAGAAGACCTGCAAAGACTACAGACCTGCCCGTGTCGTCGAGTTCTGGGATTACGTGGATTCCGAGCGGTCCTGATGTGTTGGCGATCTCTACCAGCTCACCCCTGACCACACAACACAGATATCACTGATGAGGTTTGATCTAGAACAACTAGAACAAAGAAATCTACACAAATCCTTACTCATACAGCGAACAAAAACATGCAATCTGTTGAGCACATACTTGGGTCTGGGGGGCGAGAGTTTGGTGATGCTGTTGATTTTGAGGTCGTCATCAGCGTGACCACCCAAAGGTTCCTTCCTCCCGGGCTGTAGCTGAACATGGAGAGAACAGCTGCAGTGTCAGATAAAGTGAGACATTCGCATACCGTAAAGTTAGTCTGGGGCATGCTACAACTGAGCAAGAGACGGTAATATACTAACTAGACATATTTAATATGTACATGCAATGTCTTTATGCAAACTTCTTTTGCAAAATACTTATATCAATATCATTCAGAATTGTTAAAAAACAATGGCCATAATTAACATGCACAATAAAGAAATGAATGAACCAAGATATGTCATTTATACATGGAACTATTAGTATCTTAACTTCCAACACAATATAATGCGCCACATATTGCCATGACTACCACTAGATCCAGTTGCCATGACTATCACTAGGTTGCCGTGACTACCTCTGCGGTCTCCTGAACGCGCTCCTGAGCCTCTAGCCACTTGAGCATGGCGGCGTTGTTAGCGAGAGATCGACGTGACGACCCGCGGGAGAACGTGGAGAAGGAGGAGTTGTGCGACGCGATGCCGCTGCGTTCCAGCGCCGCCGCATCCTGCCCGCTACCCCCCACACGCTCCAGCGTCGGCGGGGGCGTACCCCAGCTCCCCTCATCATCAGCCTCACTCTCCTGTTACCATGGAAACCAGTCGGGGGCACGAGTCACCATGGAATCCAGTCGGGGGCCAGGCATCACCATGGAAACCAGTCGGGGGCCAGGCGTCACCAAGAGACGAGTTAGAATATAATGGGATACGTCAGGGAGAATCGGGGTAAAACAAACATAATGTGAGACCATGCAATCAACGATCTTCGATGCATAACACATTCATAAACAAAACTGGTGAATAAACTCAAAAAGTTAATAAATGTAGTAGTATCCAGAGTGTGTTAATGCCAGGAGTCATAAACTGACAATTTTACAATGTTTAGTAAAACATGTTCACTTAAACTACCACTGTCCAGTAAACTTCTAACATGAAAATGCATAAACATAAGAACAATGCATTCTAATTACATAGAACTTAAAACTGTTAATCCTGTAATATTTAGGTTTTTACAAATGAAGATTCGCAATTTATCTTTTTGATAATTATTCAAGATTTGTGAAAGCCAAACGTCAACAGTTAGAAACTTGAGATTTTCAAATCTTAACACATTATGACCAGCCGCTATCTTACCCGTGTAGACCTGATTTCCGCAAGCGTGCCGATCGCCGACCATCGCTTGTTGCTTCCGGACTTCAGCAGAGAGAGTTCCGATCTGTGAGAGACGGCTTCGTCTGGGATTACTTTCGTGAGGGCAGGCTCGCTGCCTCGGCGCACAATCAGGCTGGAACCTGGCAGGAAAACAGACATGGGATTACTTTCATGATGGCAGGTTGGCTGCCTCGGCACAAAATCAGGCTGGAAGCTGGCAGGAAAACAGACACATATACATGATATATTTGGTCATATAAGTAGCATGAAGCTAGCTGCGAGTTGATCAGCCTGACAGCTTGGTGAGACAGAAATCTAAAAGAGCTGAAGTTTGAAAACAAAATATATGGTATCTTTCAACAGAATATAAAATGAGCTCCCACTTGTGGACTTACTTCGAGATACAGAACCGCGGCTCAGTCTATAGCTGCCTTTTTTCTTGAACATCATATAATGACAGAACTACACACAGACTGACACAGGACTCGAGTATCAACTTAATATCCCACAGAATCGCTGTCTCTGGATAGACTTTAGTCCCTGTGGGGCCGTGCTGGGCGTCGGACTCATGCTTCCTTGTGCCCAGCTAACCTCCATGTAGCAGTGTTAGTATCTACATTTTGGAGAATGACTAAAGTTACTAATAGCAATGCCATTATTCATCATTTGGTCACAATAATATCCAAGAAGTAGTTATCCAAACTCCTTTCTGGTGAATGTGACTTTACTTAGGTCTGTGTGAACTTACAGAGACTTGAGTATACAATATTCAAGGACAGTATTTAGGACGTTCTCCGTAGAATCAATAATGTGAGTCATCGTCAAACTAACTGACAAAGACCCAAAAACAAACAGAAAACTCATTAAACTTTCTGAGAAGTTGATATCCTCTAACTTCACTCCAATAACTTCACAAAGTACAAAGTTGCTTTCCGTACACATGACATTTGCATATGATCTGATCCACAAAACACACAGAAAACATAGCAAGCTAGTATCCTCGATAAATTAGAGTTCTCTTGATTATTAAACACTTTCAGAGTCCGGTGAAGGCCAGTGATGTTTTGTATCAAGGTGTAAGCAGCCTATTTGACACAGCTGACTGACACCGACATCGCTTGTTTGTTGTCACAAAATTCTCGCCTTTTGTGCAAAGTCTCCGCCTAGGCATACATTTGACAACCGCAGACAAACCTCAATAAAGCTTCATGTCGCTTCGTAATAGACTTGTGTATTTATCAAAGAACAAAACTCTGTATCAAAGACTTCAATAAGACAAAAATATATATATCCAAGAAATTGAATCATTGGTCTGAGGTCCTGGCTAAAGCCACTGTCATAAATAATCCTAAAAATATGTGTTCCACTTTATACACAAGTCAATAAATTGTTCAAACAAATCCACACGTCATACTTGAGATTGGCCACACAGAGATATATCCAGTGTTATCAGGGCAGAGTGACGTATTCTGTACATTTGACAGTTAATGTGTTAGTGTATACAGCACACACAGATACCCTGATTGCCTTCGTTATCCAAGTCACTGAGGAACATTATCAGTCAAGAGACGTGGTCCTGATCACCAAAACACATCGAGCACTAACACGCCAAGCTTGACGGACTTGCCCGGACAGACTGGTCATTTACCAGTACAGACCCCTGATACATAGACGAGCGACACTAAAACACCGCGGACTGGTTACCTAACTGACCGACACCTGCCAACTGTGGCCGGTCAATCATAAAGTCTGGCCTCTATACACCTGTGTCAAACACTCGCCTGCAAAACTTCATGGGCATTTTTTGTTTTTGGACATATATATTCCTCTTTGTTTGAAGCATAGAAATGATCAATGATTTTGTAACACGATATTGGCCTACCGGTAATATTGATCTCGATTAATTATCTGTAACAGAGACTGTAGTGTGACAGAATTAACACAATAATCCAATAAACATTACATCAAAAACAAGCTTCATGCCCGACTGGCCCAGCCTGTGATTTCACCATGTTTTATGACACAGTAATTTATGCGGTGTGATATACTAGTAATGAAGGATATATCATATACCGGGTACATGTATACATACATGTAGTCCAGTAGTTCACAGGAACTCCAGAAAGGTGATGAGTTTATTATTGATGAACCCGTAATATACCTTGGTTTGTATGTTTATACAAGGAAGAATTGTAAGAGTTTACAACGGAAGTTACGCAAGCAGACAATCTAATCAGACTCTGAGAAACTGCTCCAATATATCCGCCCCAAACTTATAGCAACTTCATGCAGCAATATAACTCTTGTTTGCTCTCATGTGGTTCACAAAACTTGTGATGTAACAAATCACCTGTCACTCGTACAAGTTTTTTACCCCAGCGAGGAAAATGTGGCAAAAATATACTGCCACAGGTGTACTGACAAACCTGTGATAGCTTGTGATTGCTGATGACATCTACTCCCCCCCCCCCCCCCCCCACCACCTCCCCTCCCCTCCATCCCCAGTCATGTGTACCTACCCGAGTGTGCGAGGTTCAGGTCGTTCTTGGTGACCACGACGTGATTGTTGTTGTTGCCGTGACGATGGTACTCGCGGAATTCCCCCGTGGCTGAGCGAAAGATGTCGGGGCTTGATGTCCCCACACTACTCGCACTCGTCCCGTCTCCACCATTGTGGCCACCAGGGGGAGCCTCCTGCTCCTCGTAGTATGCAACAATCTGCAAATACATCGCCATGGTTACAAGGTTAGTTGTCATGGTCACATGGAGTTGTCATGGTAACAAAGGGAGTCATGAGAAAACCTGTCAATTCTTACAGAATTACTATACTTTTGCAATGCAACATTTATAACCTGTGGTTTTGTTTCACATATCAATTGTTCTGTTGTGTTGTTGGAGATTTAATGCATGAAATGTTTGTAGCTGTTTACAAGAGCTGTTTACATGTTTGTCAGAAGTACCGCACGAGCCTGTGAACACGGCAATAGCTTTACCACCTAGCCCCCCCCCCCCCCCCCCACACACACACACATCTGACCTGTACCAACCTGACCAGTGTACAACACACGTTACTCACTGGGTCGGTGGTACTCACTGGGTCGTCCATCAAACCGTCACTCTTCGCCATGTGGCGGGAAGTATCCCGTGGTACTCAGTCAGCTAATCAGCATACCCCCTGTGGTAAATGTTCCTGACACATCGTTGTACCTTGGTAAAGTTCCTAGAGAACTGGCACCACACGGCACGAAATTATCCAATCTCACATGACAGAATGCCACAACTTTGATTAGATCCAATTCTGAGCCCTGTTATTGGTGACTAAAAAGTATAGGCTATGCGAAACAAAACATCGTTGCAAGTTCATTGCTCACCAAAAGCCGTCCAATTATCGTTTCAGTTCATTCTAAATTGTATCCTCTCACTGTGCACTGGACAACAGAACTATTGGTGCCCCCACTGCATACAAACAACTAGACGTGAAGGCCTAGAGGCCTTGGGGCATTTCGATACACAACACAATCACAGGTGAACTGTTTATTACTGACAACTCTGCAGCCAAAATGATTATGTAGATACATCCATTTCAATCCAAGACGACGGATCAAGTTGACTCAACATAGCCCTAAGACATATTTGCCTAGTGTCACGAGTCCGAAAATAACGACCGTTTCGCTCTATGACAAACCGTTTCCGAGATATCGAAGAAAACGAAAAATGCCGACTCAGCAGAAAAATTCAAGGTCAAGGTAAAAGGTCATCCCTAATACCCTTAAGACATGTTTGTCTAGGTCGACGAGTCCGAAAATAATGTCCGTTTCGGTCTACGACGCACCGTTTCCGAGATATCCAAGAAAACGAAAAATGCTGACTCGGCAAAAAAATTTCGGGTCAAGGTCAAAGTTCATCCATAATACCCTTCAGACATGTTTGTCTAGGGTGACGAGTCCGAAAATAACGTCCGTTTCGCTCTACGACACACCGTTTCCAAGATATTGAAGAAAACGAAAAATGCCGACTCGGCAAAAACATTTCCAGTCAAGGTCAAAGTTCATCCATAATACAATTTAGACATGTTTGTCTAGGTCGACGAGTCCGAAAATAACGTCCGTTTCGCTCTACGACGCACCGTTTCCATGTTATCGAAGAAAACGAAAAATGTCGACTCGGCAAAAAAATTTCGGGTCAAGGTCAAAGTTCATCCATAATAACCCTTAGACATATTTGTCTAGGGTGACGAGTCCGAAAATAACGTCCGATTCGCTCTACGACGCACCGTTTCCGAGATATCGACGAAAACGAAAAATGCCGACTCGGCAGAAAAATTCAAGGTCAAGGTCGAAGGTCATCTGTAATACCCTTAAGACATGTTTGTCTAGGTCGACGAGTCCGAAAATGACGTCCGTTTCGCTCTACGACACACCATTTCCGAGATATCGAAGAAAACGAAAAATGCCGACTCGGCGAAAAAAATTTGGGTCAAGGTCAAAGTTCATCCATAATACCCCTAAGACATGTTTGTCTAGGTCGACGAGTCCGAAAATAACGTCCGTTTCGCTCTACGACGCACCGTTTCCGAGATATGCAATGAGCCTCAAGGATGACTCATCAAAATTGTTTTTGGCCTCTGGGTCAAAGGTCGTTCAAGGTATTGACCCCGTAATCGATAGGGCTCCTCTGCGACACTATATCAACATATGTGTCAAGTTTCAGAATGGTAGCACAAGTACTTTTCGAGTTATCATCCGGAAACCATTTGACTCAAAATTCATCCTCACGGACTAACCGGACCTCGAAGCCGGCTCCAAAACAATAGGGTTCATCTATGTTATATATGTGATAACTGGTGAAAATTTCTCGAAGATTCGTCAAGGCGTTCTTAAGTTATCGTCTGGAAACCGAAAAGTGAAAAAAAAAAAAAAAAAAAAAATGAAAAAAAAAAAAGAAAAAAAAAAAAAAAAAAAATTCTGACAAAACCATAAGGACATTTCGTGCCGAAATGCCCTAATAATTATACAAGAACTGAAGACTTTAGCTAGTTGATGTTCACACCATGAGCTAATCAGGTAACCAGGGTAATGGCTGTAATCTCCGCACCATCAAGAAAACACTGAGAGTTTTCTGCTGTAGTTGTCTATTGCTTCCCGTCTGACAGTTTTCCCAGCAGCCTCGCTCAATGTTGCTAATGTAGTCGCTCCTTCCCCCCAGTAGACATCACTGCTGCATATCACAACAAACATGGATAGGAGAGCAGCGAGCTGTGGATGTATCAAACGCAATCCAGGTATGACACCATTTCACGGCCCAGGTATGATCAAAGACACGAAACTCCGATAGAACAGTCACACGCAATCCACCGTGGATATCATGGATGGAAACAGCCTCCAGAGAGCGGACCTATCAAAGTTCTCACAGCCAGTGAAATATGGTTATCTACCTCACTAGAGAGAGGCACACTGAGCAGTTCTTGGGTCGGCTCAGCAAGATAATGTTGCCTAAACCCACAAAAACAGCAGCTGGCCAGTGACGAAAGAGATCCCAAAAATCAAATTTCATCTGGTTCAGTAAACCTGACTAGATCTGAGCAAAAACTTCCATAACTCTTCATAGAAGTTCAGACAGAGGGAAGGTTCTGAAGTCGAAGAGTTTCATAGACATGTAATATTGAATCCTGACCAGTGCAAGGGATGGTTTTTTTTGTACCTCGAACAGTAATTCAGAAGTGTTGAATGATCATCCACTTTACCACAGTTTATCACACAATTTTGTGTGCCCTGTCATCTTCAGTACCACAGTGAAATGCTGTATCATGCACATCATCTACACTTCCAAACTTCTGACACGAATGTCTATAATAAGGTCTTAACTTGCTCTGTAGTTTGTAACATGCTCTGGGGGGGGGGGGGGGGGGGTGTACGACGGTTATTGCCAGGCCACACCCAGAACTCCGGCCAGCAGCACACAAACTAACCACGTCTTCCAGTCATCTCGGAATGCAAACAAACCAACTCACATCTGATATAGTGATAGTGTACAGATCCAGATGACTTTATCTGTCCCCAACAAAACTTATACTTTTGTTTTATTTCTACTTTTGCTTCAATGGCACACAACATCTATGTCATATTTGTCCAGGTAATGTAGATAGATAGATAGATTTATTGACACATGCTTACAAAAGTACAGGGCAAGAAAGAGCAACATTCATGTGAACAGTGTGTCCAAATTTGGTAAAGTCAAATGGAAATGAGTTCGCGACGATATGATAGAACAGTTTGGAAAAGTTTGTACATGTACAGTTTGCCACCCCCTGTATCCGAGTGAACACCCTGTAGCTATATGGTGACCAGACTGGTGTGGCCCCCCTCAGGAAACAACTCTAACTCCACAGCCATTTACCAGGTGGCAGCACTGTGGGACAAAACATCCACAGTGACTCGAGTATCTGGTGCGGTTATCATTCACAGCGGTTTTGTTCTGAACATGATTGTTTATATTTTTTCCTTGAATTCAATTTGTATTCGTCTTGTAATAAATCCTGATGCAAGTGTATGTTAAATCAAAAATATTTTACAGAAAGTAATGAGTTGAGATGACTTTCTTGGAACCCGTGTGTAATTTGTGTTCTTTCTTGGGACCCGTGTGTAATTTGTGTTCGGACTGTCAGTGTTGACTGGTTGCCATAGTTACCTGTTCGCGGTCGTCAGCCACATCCTTGAGCTGGTCGTCCGGGTCGAGAATGCCCCCATCACTGGAGGACTGCAGGCTGTGGACTATCAGCCAGTACTCCGGCGCCTGGGGATAGCAAAGTTACATGTAGTGAGTGTTACAGTCAGGAGATATAGTATGGATATCACACTGAGGGTGCTCAACATTCAACATCAGCATCTTGATCATATTACAATCAGCTATAAAAGGCAGTAATGCAAATATATTATGCTGCCTTCTGACATAGACATGAAAAGTAAATATGATAGGCATGATCAGGGATCTCTTTGACTGCAGTTGGAGTCAGACCTACAGTATTTCTGGTGAAACTCTAGGTTCATGCAATAATCTTGTGCACTGAGATTATGGTAATCAATGCTGTGAAACCTAAACTTGTTGTGTGAAATTGAACAATCCCACAGGAATCAATTCAAGGCTGTTTTGCATGTGTGTCTAGTACTAATTTACTAGTAGTCACTGGTTGATACAGTACATGCATGAATAATGGCCAATGTATTAACATAATTGGTGAATACATTAAAGGCTAGCTTTTCCCCAGAGATCTGAGTTACGACCCACATCAAAGCGACCCAGATTCTGTGTATCCGTGGACCTGTGACTGGCATCAGAGCGACACTTGGAGTCCCTGTTTGAAGCCCGGGTGCGGCACGGTTCTAAAGGGGGCAACAACAATGTCTGTAACTTCGTTCTGAGCTATTAGATAACGATGGGGCAGGTTTTTGTGGAAACTGAGCCAAACAGAATGTTAGAGGTGGCAGCTAGCCTGGAAACCTGATCAGACATTCATAAAACAGTATCCTTGGGAGTAAAAAGCAACTTCCCTCTACTTCCATCTGGTTTGGAAAACCTGGTCAGCTAAAAATGTAAGCCTATACTTTCAGCATGGAGTGGGAGGTAGCTGACTCAGATTACTGCTGGCCTTGGACTGCCAGCTAAATACAGGACTTGACAGAGGAGGGAAAACTGCTTGGAACCTCTGTTCTACTGAACTCTGACGTGGTCAAAGTCAGTGGGAAATCTTGCTTGGACAATGTAAACAGTCCGGACCACTACACACCTCAAGTATACACACTGGTCAGTCTAAAACCAACATCACAACCACAAGTACAGGTTCTCAGCCTGGCTTTATTACTGGCCATATTTGCCTCTAAAAGCTTCCATGGTTCAAGTTGCAGGTATATACAGCAATATGACTGATAAATCTACCTCTACCTACAAGTCAGACCACAGGACGTGATACTGGGCCTGAGTACATGTAAATGTTTGACAGGACAAAACGCACACAAAGATTTCAGCGCCTGTATTACTCGACATTGTTAGCATGATATACAACCTCCGATCAGTATATGACATACTAGTAGTATCTGTATGATGTATGTTGGGGGATGACCAGTGTACCCATGTACACAAACTCAATCTGACCAGCTCTTTGGAATTTATCTCATGACCCGAGCTTGACCCGATCAAATGAACAATTGAAGAACACATTTTCACCTTGTGCCGAGACATCCTGCTCGATTGGAACAAAGTGACAGATTCAATGAAGAAATTCATACTTTTTGTCATGCAATTTGGGTGTGATATCCCACCATGTTTTCATTGTGTGCAAGCTATGAGAGTAAGGATGTCTGAATCTGGCACAGACAACATAGCGTGACATTTCTTACACACCCTGCATATGTTCACAATTAACTGCATCAGTATGCTTCAATTAATAGCCAAACCCTTGCTGACAATTTGTTGAGATGTTGATAACTTGCTCTGGAGTTCCCGCTCCATCACCCAGTGATAGGCATGGTGAAGCACAAACCACGCCATCTGCTGGCAACGTAATTACCATAATTAAAACATGTCCCTGACTAATAAACATCAACATCGTAAGGATGCAGACTTTGGTCTGTCAGAACATCGTCATGGCGATGTATACATGTACATTGTTGTCATGACAACTGTCTGGGGGACAGGTCTGTGCCGGGTGTTACCATGACAACCTGGCATACATGACCTGTCAGTCCTCACAAACTAAACATTTCATCTGACACTGTAACCTATGTTGCATGGTTACGAGAGCCATGGCAACAGTCTTCAGTTGGCAACAGGTCATATCATACAAACTGGGTTACCATCATCATGGATGATCACTGAGGAAATCAGGCCCAGACTTTTGGTTGGTACACACAAAAAACTCTAGAAGCCAGATAACCCTGTTCACTCTGACAATCTAGTTTACAGTGAATCTGCCCTTTAGTGATCCAGAACATTACATAAATTCACTTCTGCCCATAGATCCCCATTACCCCCCCCCCCCCCCCCTCCCCAGCCCCCAGGCCCCCACCCGTCACCCAATGTTACAAATGCTAACTACACCAGCCCCTAAGTAAACAGCAGCAGACGAATCAGGAGAAGATTTGCTTATTTAGGGTCGGTTCCGTGGCAAAGTTGAACAAACGGCTGTGGAGTCTTTTACGAGTAACGAGTCACTCCAGCACACCAATGTGTAAATGTGGCCTGCTTTCTGAATCAACAAGTCCTTTACAAATGTGGCAGGTAATTGCAGCATTTAACTTTTCTTTCAGGTGATGGTAACAACTTGCCCGTGATTTGTTGTTTCCAAAATTTCTTTTACTATTTCCAGTAGGAACTATACACTAGCATCTGGGATTGATTACGAACACACAACACTATCATTACAAAGATTACAAGTATAACGCCATGTTTCTAGAAAAACATGGCAGAAAACCCGGCCCTTTTATGTGTACATGTTTCCCATGGAATCACAATACTGAATATCGAGTTCAAATTGTAAGAAGATGTCCATAAAACTTGATTACACAGTTTTATTTCCATATGAATAAGTCGCACCAATATTTATACAGTTCAAATAGAAAGTCAGACAATCAGCCACATCAAAGTAACTGATGCGAGAAACTGTTACATCCTCAGCCAATTTATCTCCCCCAAGTCTATTCAGATGTACCGTATCCTTGTTAGATCGCCATGGCAAGTACCCAGGTACCGGTCTTTGACCGTGAGTTTACTACCCGTCGCCAGCTCTGTTAAAAACATCCTACTGAATTCCAGTTGAACAAGTCTCCCCAGAACCTATCTTCCAGTTTAACACGCGCGGCATTACCAATATCCTCCAAACATATATAGGCACACGAAACGCCTTTATAATAATACTTAAGACTTTCCACAGTGTAATCAGGTCTAACCACTCCCCGTAGATATGCAAGAAAATTATCGATAGGGCATAACAGCCTATCAAGAATGATGAACAAAAACCAATTTCCACTCCCCTTTAAATATTCATAAACAGGTGGCAGGATTTGATGAATATGTGGAGGCCTATTACAATGAACAAATGTATAGTTCCTGCACACTAGGCCCATAGCTTGGAATATATACGAAATTGGGACTGAAACTTAATTGGGGTAGATTACCAGCTTTTTCTATTCTCGAGTTAGAAATCTAAAATTATGCAAGAATTTGCCGTATGATACCCAGATGAATAGGCTAAGTTATAATATGATATCATTTAGCATCGCCATAATATCAGTGAAAAACGAGTTAGAGAAAATCAGAGTACATGTACAGTAGTACAATTACAATTCACAGAATACAGCGAAGCCCGCACAATAGCGCGCAAAGTATGACCACCGTGGAATCGCTCGTTTGCCCATTCAACTTGCCACGAATATAGTAGTATATAGTCCTACCGGGCGTCATGCCGGACAATTATCCGTAGACCATGTAGACGTATAGGGGCCGTGTATTCCCCTCCCCGTGTTTCGAGCGATATGCAGTGAGAATTGGGCAGGGGGGGGGCGGCGGGTGGGGGAAGGGGGTATCAGGAGTTGGATGTGCGGGCAGCCGACTGAGCCAAGCCATTGAAGCCAGAGTGTACACTCTCTGGCGGATCGGAATTTAAGGGGCCTACTCTGCCTACACTCTGCCTAGATTCATAGACCTCATACACATGCACATGCGCCGACAATTAGTCCCTGGTCGTCTCGAGAGAAATAGCTTAATATTAGCTCAACACAGTCGAAATAATTCGGAATGAGTATCTAAAACTATTGTCTAAAATGCTTAAAAGTAATTCGTCCTTGTTAACGACTGCAATACAACATATTTCTAGTGGTTACTTCTTGGCGTAGTAATATAAGTAATTACAGTAATTATAACCACACAATTGGAGCGGTCATACTTTACGAGTTCTAAGATAACTGGCAGGAGAATCGGTAATTGCACTTGCGCATTCGACATGCGATCTAATTTAAAACATCAGTTTCCATTGCCATATGATGATTGTTGTTTGAAGAATTATTATTAGCAATGCTTTTGTATCAGCTTAACAGATATAATATCGGCTTCTATTTCAAATTCGCGAAACCAACACCAGTGTATGCTGAATGTAAGAGAGTCGTCTGGTGAAGTCGGAAGACAGGAAATACATGGGGTGAGGTCAACGACAATCACATATACCCGGCCCTGAGGGGCCGGGAATCATCGCCATTTCTTTTGCACATGGCACAAAAATTTTTTTGGGGGGAATTCCACTTGGATTCTTCTTCAAATTCCCAAATCATCATGTGCCAGGAGACACAAGTAATCTGTCATCTATCAGCACTGACAAATAGACTCCAGACCTGACACATGGCCACATTTCTGTGCCAACCGTGACCTTGCTGTATCTCCTCAGACGTGCACTTTATAATTACGTGCACTTTATAATTGACAACAGACAGAGGGTTCCCATACATCTTCCACAGAGCTGTCCCAGGGTTCAGGTTAGAACACTCCTTCAACCCCCCCCCCCCCCCCCCGGCTGCTGATCGGTGCCCCTTAACCCCCCCCCCCCCCCCCCCCCCCAGCCCCAAACCTTCTGACATATCTGACAAACTTTAGCTTATGTTATGAAGTCTTGTACAAATATTATCTGATGCTCTAGCCTCAATGAACAGAGAGAGCTGAACGCCTGTGGATGAGTGACATGGAGATTAGTGTACAGAGATGGTTCTGACATGGAGCTCTAAATCACTGCCACCTCAAGTTTATAACACATTCTCCAACTTTACAAACGACAATAATTCCCAGACATGGTCTAAAACCACATGCTCAGATATCATGACATCATTATCACAAACAGTATTTTCTTGACATTTTACTTCAATCAGTTCTGGGAAGTGAACATTGAACCTTTTCTCATCTGACGCAGTTTCATTTGTTTCTATCACAAATACTCAAGACTATGTTCATGGTACATGGAGCAGAGGGTCACAAGTATTCTGATGTTATGTGTCAGTAATCTGGATCAAGCCGACAGATTCCGGAACATATTTTTCACATGATGGATCAAAGAGTCTCATGAGACAAAAAGTCTATCAAACCATCCAGAATTCCACGTTTTATGCCTAGAAATGCGGCCTGAGCCCCCAGACGACAGATCAATCCGGATCCACCCAAACAAAGCTCGCGGCATCACACCCGTCAAATATCACGCTGAACATGATCCTGGCAGCCGGTTCATCTTGGATACAGACATGTGCATATACAGAACTGTGGCATTTGTCTCCTACAGCTGCTGCCACTCCGTCAGAATAAAACCACCTAAAATATCTAACCCTCCCCCCCTTCTACTCCCCCCCCCCCCACCCTCCCCTCAACTTGCACACTGCAGGTTCATTTGATTTTTCTACTGGAATTTGTTGATGTGGAATTGAGTGAACTTGTGGTAGTTTCTGAATACTACTGTTTGTGGAAATTTTGTTCTTTGAGTATCACACAAATATTCTACAGTGTATAAACTGCATGAAATACAACTTAAGAAATATGAGCGAGTTCTACTGTAAAAGTAGTCAATATAGTACGGTGAATGTACAGTATGCACACCTTCTGTTCCGTACATCATTCATCAGATTGCTGGACAGGGTTTTTTTTTCGCCTGGATCAGAACTGTATCCCTGGCCCTCAGAACTATTCTCGATCATGGCAGCAAAAAACGCTACCCTGGATCAGATTTTGACCTCTCCCCCCTTCCCTTCCTCAATCCCATAACCTTTAGCCACCCCCCCTACCCCCCACCCCCCAGCTGTGTAATGGACCAGTTTGCATGGTGACCTGAAGTCATCAGTTCTGACCCTGATCTCTGTTTATTGCCTATAAAGCACAGTTTCTTGAGGCAATTTGCAAAAAAGACCTGGAAAACTTTTAGCAGTTCCGATACAATCTGTATGCATCTTCAACTGGAGAAAAGCCACTTTGGAGCAAAAATTCAACAAACATGCACAGCGTTGTAAAAGTTATATCAGGATTCCCGTGCTATATCTGTGAACTGTGCTGATACAGATTGCGAGACTGACTCGCGGTGCAAACAACAACAAATCCACTGATAATCTCGAGCCAAGTTTTCGTAATCTCTGGCCTGAAAAATGATAAATTGTTGCTGTTAGCACTAGGAGATCTGTGGTAAAGTTGTACAGAACAACTTGCCAGAGATAAATGTCGTTCAGTATCTGTAGAGGATATTTATGTCCCTACCTGTACAGATACAAAATGTATTAGACACAAATCTTATTCATTCTGATAACTTTCCATTGTGGCAAGTTTATTCAAACTTCTTAACATGCTCTGCAAGAGAATAGCGACCAGTTCCCTGTCATATAAACTTCTTAGTTTTTGTCCAAGTATCAGAACTGTGTGATATAGAATTATTAGCATCCTTGTGAATATATTCGAACAAAAGATTTTTTTGTTTTCACAGCATGTACCTTTATCTCCAATTAGAGCATAGCCCCAATTTACAGACTGAGGACACTTTTAGGACTCAGTTAACAAGGTAGCATTGGGAGGCGTATTGCCTCGCTGGCTGCCCTAAGTTATTAATTAACAAGGTGTCTTGTAGAATTCCACCCTTCTATGAATGATGTCAGATTTCCAACAGAACAATTTGGACAGGAACACTCCAGCTATCAGCTTTTGTTGTTGGTTCTCACCTTCTTTTGTAACATTATTCAACCATCTCAGGGCAATAAATTTGTCCTTACACTGGCATTAATTACGTAACCACGACAACCTTGTGTGTTCAAACTACACAACTAAACTCAAGCTCAGACACAGAAACCTGCCTTTTTTGGAAGCTGACACTGGCCTGTAGAACTTGTTTGACCAACAGGTTGTGTCTTCCGTTAAAAGGATCTAGAAGTAGCACCCCAGGGAATATTACCCATTGTTATTTATCATGTGTACCTGATCAAAGAGACCAGTTCAGGTTGTCCTACATCAGTGGACCGGTCACTTAGTATCAATAGACAACCATGGATTTGTTGTACTAAATACCCTGGTGAATTGAGCCTAAATTACTCTATTTAAGTCAGGAACATTGACTATATATTCCTCCCTAAGTGTTTGAACCTAACCATGTCCTCAATTTTGTGGCTGGACTACAAAAAAATCTGCATATACATTGAAATTCTACGGCCATCAAGACATACAATTAACACTGAATGTGTCACCCCAGCCTAATAACACTTATTACATCTTGTAACTTGATGCTTTGTGTTATTGAGAGAATGCTAAACATCCATCTTTTGCCTACAGCATTTGCTGACGATGGGGCAATGGTGACAAAGTAAGAGGGGTACTGGATGGGTGGAGGAGGTCCGGACCATAGACAGGTTGTAACTAATGTTTACCTGATAGTAACCTTGGGAAATCACAACAGCTGCCTCTACACCACTCAAGCATCATCCCTGTGTGATTTTCTATGTGAAAACATTCACACAAAACACTACAAATGTCTACAGTTGCGAAGGCAAGCGATGCTGGGTGCACTCTGTGATTGTCAGCAATTAATTCATACAAAGAAATTTTTTCTACTCTGGCAAAGTTTTCAGACACATACATTTCACGAGGAAACCAAGCATCCATAATTCAAAATTTAACTGTCCAGTTACACAATTTTGATATTGAAACTAAATCATGTGAGGGCATACATACGTGACTATTGTAAGCCCAAGTTGATACTGAATTGATATGTTTGTATACTTTTGCATCATGACAAATTTTCAAATACATGTAGTTAAAAGTTAGAATAATTACACATAATAATCTCTGAGGCATGCACGAGAATAGAGTATTGGTGAATCGTACCTGAAGCTGACTCAGACGATGAGCTGCTTTATGTGCATTGATCGGTTTCACCCATACATCTCTATCATATCTGTGCCCTCATACCAAGGACAAAATAATCAATGGCAGCCCTGAGTTAGCCAACATGATCTGCTGCACACAACAATACAGTGTCACTCAGTCCTGACTCACACATTCCTCGCAAGTTTCACCCAGATTCTAACCACACTATACATTTTTGACACTGATAAGATTTTGTAATCAATGTCTTCCAGAATGAGCCATTGATTTATTGTCTTGTACAAGAGTGCTTTGCAGCCAGCACGTGATCAGCATAATCATGAAATATCAAATAAAAGTACACTAGTGTTATATCAAATCATTAGATCTAGATGGAAATAAATACACACAATATCAGATAAATATGTGAATCCAAATGATATATTCAAATCTGGACATTATACACTTCAAGTCATACCTTTCCTGTGGCCTTTTTGTATCGTGTGGTGGCTTTTTCAATGAGCTCGCTGACCAGTAATTCTCCATTCCCACACGGGACTATTACTTTGGTGCTGCCAAAACACACTGTCACTTTCATTGTGGGCCGTCAACATTTCCCCACTCAATCCACATTCGGCAACAGGCCTGTCAGCGTATCGCACAGTGATCACTACATGTTGTTCCACTGAATGACCAGTTTCCCACTGTTTATCCTAAAACTCTGTGATGTACCAGAATCAAAACATAGCTGCCGTCCACATGTCAGCCGCCCCGGAAAACTGCGCACACGTTGGAAAACTTATTCTAAAACAGTTAAAACAACACAGTTGACAGTGTGATCCGGAATGTAGACCGATGTCTCTATCCGATGTTGTTCCCGGGTTGTGTATTCCGCTGTTTATCAGGCGCCCAGTCCTCAGTATTTATTTACCTCTCGTATCACGACTATTTCCCGGCCGTTTTGGCCTCTAAATCAACAATCCATAGCTCCTGTGACAAACATCACTCAATCTCGTTCGCTCCTACCATCGTTTTGTAAGAAATTTAAAAGATTTCTAAAGAAATAGCCGTTGAAGTGGAGAGGTACACCTGGCGAATAAAAACGTTGGTCGGTCTGTCAACATGGCTGTGTCCAGCGATGCGGGGCGGGACAGAATGACTGCTGAATACACGGGGAGGGGGAGGCGCACCTTGCCGCGCACCTGTCGTACGTCTGCTCAACTTCCAGGGGGGCCACATTCACCTCAGGCGGAGTACAGTTCAGTTCAGTTCAGTTCAAATAGTTTATTTCACCACCAATCAAAGTACATGTAACAATTTAGGTAGAATGGCAGAATGGTACCGCCAGAAAAAAAAGTCAGAAAACAGTTTGTTATGTCACACGTTGGCCTTCAATAAATATATATATTTTTAACTATAGCTAAATGATTTATAGCTAAATTGACTTATTTCTGAATACTCTGAATCAACTCACAGTCATCTTCAAAACGACACATTTTCCATCGAACAATTACAATAGGCTACTGGAATATGAGTTGCTTGTATAGCCTACCAATATGGTGAAAATAACTGCTATGCAACCATATTAAAGTATGTAGTATATCGCCATTTATTTGAGTTATGTCACTGCCGTTTTGTTCAGTGTTGATTGGTGATAGGACAATTTGTGTTCATTACCGACGGAGATTGATGGATAATTCGGCAAATATATGACGAATATTGTAGCACATATCACCAGACAGTGTAGAATTGAGAGGTTTCAATCAGCTGGCACCATTCGGGATTTTGAACTGGAAGCATTTCTGGCGACTGAAGAGGTTTGATTGATCAGGATTTATGAATGAATGTGTATAGGTGTTTCTGTGACATGAATTTCTGAAGGTGAGTATATATATGCTATCTTTAAAACGGAATGGGACAGAATGGTAGGCAATGGAAATTTGCAGTGAACTCTATTCTACACTCTCTGATATAATATGATTCACAAGGTTTTTTTTTCAAAATATTTTAGTGTTAATGAAACACAGCAATCACGTAAAAAGTCCGATAGGGAACTTATTTTAGATAGGGCTAGGCCAAAATAATGAAACTGGGGGAAAACAATAGGATATCGATTATTGTCTGAGTAGGCTGTGACAATAGGTCACCGAAAACTATTATTACAGAGTAAATATTTCAAAAGTTGAACATGTCCAGGATTCCACAAAATACTGATCGAGTAGGAAAGCCAATCTCAATATTTTCAATAGTTTATTCACAAACTACATCAGTACAAGTACTGTTTTGGTAGTGGCGATATACATTCAATACTAATACATACAATGGGTGATAACTGACGGTACAGTAATAATGAAAACAAAGAGTAAAAACAAATGAAAATAATATTGATAACAAAATGAACTGAAAATGACACATAAAACTCAATCGATTTACCTCCTTAATTCACGACCCGTGTTTATTATTCTGGTCACAATTGCTTTGAATTGAATTTCAACTAATCAACTTAGATACTTTTAGATACTCAAAATGCCCAGATGCTTAGAGATACCATAGAAATATAGCGCTATATTTCTATGGAGATAATATATTTATGCAGTGTTTTGTGTGTTTGCAAGGCCCTACCCTATATGTTGTATTTTATATATGATGTAGCCTAGGCCTAATTGATATCGCATTTCTACAGTTCTGTTGATGTTCAACTCAAAAGAACAAATTACTACAAAATATAGCATTTTTATGTGAAATTCATATTCCGTTCTTTCTGTTGATGTGCAACTCAAAAGAACAAATTACTACACAATATAGCATTTTTATGTGAAATTTATATTCCGTTCTGAATATATTTAATTTTTGATATGGTAAAATGTTACATCTACCAGGCAGCAAGCACAAAATCAAAAACAAGGGACCTCATGGAAAACAAACCCAGAACAGATATTGGAAAAAGGCCAACCTATATGACAAACTATGACAGAGCAACATGTTAAAATATATTCCACCTAAGAGCAAGGATGCTAAAGCTGAAGGCGAGTTACAATAGCAAGTACCCCGACGTGAGGTGCAGATGGTGCAAACAAGACGAAACGCAGCACCACGTTCTAGCCAACTGCAGAAATCTTAAACACATCACGGCTGGATGCGAGTTCCACGAATACTTCAACAACAGCAAAACAAGTATCCAAAAAGCTAGCAAAACACTGAAACAAATCAACAAGGAAATCCCAAACCTGGAACAATCACACTAAAAAAAAGGGAAAAAACCTAAATAAATAAATTAAATTAATAAATATAGATTATTCAAAATCAAATAAAACAACAATAATAGTGCAGCTCCTGCTCTCAGTGAGCTACCTGGTTACCCAGGCAAGAACACAAAAACAAAAAACAAAATCAAAAACCGAATGTTCATTTTGGTTTCAATCTGCACATTTCCTCCTTACGTCACGAGGAGGCTACATTTTAGTTGTTACCGAGTTTTCGTCATCGCACCATCTATCGTTGATCGCATTGCAAAAAACTAGATATTTGTCCATCTCGACTCGACAGTGGACAACAATGCCATAAAATGTTGGAATTTGTGATATTCGCAGTGACAATTGTCATATTTTTAGTGGTTGCCGTTCTGTATCTTTTGCCAGTAAGTTTGTGTTTGTGAACCACTGGGCGATAATAGGAACAATTGGCCTGGGCAAGAGGACGTGGCTCCGAACGTTATGATCGGAATCTTTTGAATACCTGAGTTCGGAAATGTTTTTAACTCATTCATTCACTGCCACGATAATTTTTGGGTTCCAAGGCCCGTGTGCCACATTAATTTTAGAAAATATGACAAATTCCCAATTTTAGATGTCATTATTTTTATTCCAAGAGCAATAATAACACAACCAACTTTTGATAATCAGCTTATAATAGACTGATTTCTTGAAAACAACAATAATATTTTAGGTATCAGCTCACGCTATTTATATATGCTGTTCTCAATATATGGTGTATTACTCAAAATTGATGAAAATTCATTCAAACAATTTGGAAAACAACCAGTAATTGTCAGAAATCTGTCTGAATTTGTTCATATCCTCAGACCCAGGTGTCCCACTCTCTCGAACGCCGGAGGCGTGAGTGGGACACAGGTTCAAGCGTGCACAGGTCTCGTACTGGTTTACACTTCGAGCGTGACCAAGCCTCAGATTGCATGACCAGACATGTTGCCGTGTGCAACAGCTCATTTATCGCCCAGGAATGGCTAGATCAGAAGTTGTGGATTATCATGTCGATTTTATATGATGCTCAGTTCGAATCCCACTGTGTGTGACCAAGGAATTCTACTACATAAGTTGATGCAGAAGAGATCGTAGGACAATCTGGTGCCAGGTAGATGTCTGGTCATGCAATCTGAGGCTTGATCACGCTCGAAGTGTGAACCAGTACGAGACCTGTGCACGCTTGAACCTGTGTCCCACTCACGCCTCCGGCGTTCGAGAGAGTGGGACACCTGGGTCTAGGGAATCCTCCCAGACGAGATAACTCGTCGCCGGCACACAGAACGTGACGTTTGGGCGACGAGATAATTCGTCGCCGGCAGTGAATGAGTTAAGTCAGGTCACCTGAAGTGGGTCGGGTTCAAGTTGTATAAACAAGGCCACCCTGCGTTACCATTGTCGAGTCACTGCCACTTACACAAATAACACAATACTTGATTTTGCCTGCACGATAAAAAATACTTTGTTCACTTCGAGACTACTTGCTCACACGTCACTCTCGTTTGAACATGGTGTGTATGAACATTTTGTTCATACCACTTGACCTGACCTAGAAACATTTCCGAACTGGGTTATTGATCAGTGATTCAGCATGATATCACAATTACATGTACAAGCAATCCAAGCCGACATGATAGAATTAACAAGAGTAAAGAATATAGACTGGACAACATGTAAAAATAGAATAATATGTATACTCAGCATCATTCAAAAATGGGACACAGTTTCTGGCTGTAGTTTTGATTTGGATTATTGGATCAACTTGAAATTTCGTAAGTCCTGATTTGGTGTGAAGCCATAACTTTCCACCAAGTTCAGAATTCTATCTAAAAAAAAATGTAAAGGTTGGCAATCTAGAAAATTGTGGCTTCACAACCAATAAGGACGTACAAAATTTCAAGTTGATCCAACATTGGAGCGCTCAAGGCCGAGAGGCCTCTTGCTTCACAACAACTCACCTGAGCAATAAGAGTTGAATTCGTTCGCCATTGTGTCATTAGGCATCCCGATTGAAAATCGGGAGGCCTTATGTTTTTGTCTGTTTTTTTTTTTTTCTTTTTTTTTTTTTTTTTTTCTTCCGCCGTTTGGTTTCCGGATCATAACTCTTGAATGCCTTGATCTATCTTTCCGAAATTTTCACAGCTCATTCGAAATACTTTGCTCCTAACCCCTATTGTTTTTCGTCGAGATCCGAAATCCAAGATGGCCGCCAGCGGCCATTTTGGAAAAAAAAATCGGGCGATTCCTGTCAATGTCATAATTTGATTCAGGCAATTTCCAGGAGAAAAAAATTTTTTGGGTGTATTTTTTTTTTTTTTGGACTTGGAATTTTTCCCTTGCCTGCCCCCATGCAGATGTAATACTGTAACTGAGCCATGCTACTGTATTCACTGACTGCAGCCTGCATGTCCAGCATGAGGCTAGGCTCTGCCCTCTCAGCTAGTGCAGTATATGAGAGCCCTGCTCAGTAATGCCTTACAAGATCAGCCACTCTGTCCAGCACAGCGATAGGCTCCACCTCTCTCAGCCAGCCCTGCTCAGTTAGCCTTACAAGATCAGCCAGTCTGTCCAGCACAGCAATATAGGCTCCGCCCTCTTAGCCAGCCCTGCTCAGTCATGCCTGACAAGTGATACAGCTAGCATGTCCAACTTGACCCCAGGCTCATATCCATGCATAATCCCTCACTCCCCCCTCCAAAGCATGGTTTACTAGTGTGTGTACATGGTAAAAGAATGAAGTTCCACCCCACAGAATACAATAGTTGGTTAATAAGCCACACACATGACACAACATGCTTGGGGGATGATTTGCCCTGTCTGCATTTATATTGTACAAACATGTATTGTTTGAATGTTTTGTTATTCAACTATATTTCACATGCATGCAGATGTAATACTGTAACTGAGCCATGCTACTGTATTCACTGACTGCAGCCTGCATGTCCAGCATGAGGCTAGGCTCTGCCCTCTCAGCTAGTGCAGTATATGAGAGCCCTGCTCAGTAATGCCTTACAAGATCAGCCACTCTGTCCAGCACAGCGATAGGCTCCGCCCCTCTCAGCCAGCCCTGCTCAGTTAGCCTTACAAGATCAGCCAGTCTGTCCAGCACAGCAATATAGGCTCCGCCCTCTTAGCCAGCCCTGCTCAGTCATGCCTGACAAGTGATATAGCTAGCATGTCCAACTTGACCCCAGGCTCATATCCATGCATAATCCCTCACTCCCCCCTCCAAAGCATGGTTTACTAGTGTGTGTACATGGTAAAAGAATGAAGTTCCACCCCACAGGATACAATAGTTGGTTAATAAGCCACACACATGACACAACATGCTTGGGGGATGATTTGCCCTGTCTGCATTTATATTGTACAAACATGTATTGTTTGAATGTTTTGTTATTCAACTCTATTTCACATGCAATGACCAAATCATCATTGTTTTAGTTAGCTGGGAAATGTTTGGCATTGGTTATAATGTGAATGCGAAAATTCCGCTGTATTGTACAAGTTTTGAAATCACAAAATTGGCCAAGATGACACAGCATTCTTTTAGTCACGTATCATTTTACATTTGACAGGAGCACCTGAAAATATCACGAACATCCTGATTAAATATACTAGTATTCTGAATAATGGCTGGGTAGTACTCTGAATGTTGGCTGGGTAATTTTCCATTCATTTTGGGTGGCAAATATCTGGTGGGCCAAGTTGTCAAGATGATAGAAAGCAGTTCTGGTAAGAAACTGTCAGATGAGCTCTCACTCTTACCCACATACAATGGCCTATGTATCCTTTTTTCTCAGTCCAGTATGACCATTTGAAATGATAAGAACAAATTGGGGGATGCCACAAAGCCTATAGGCTTTTATGTCTAGTTACCTCATGTTCTTGTCAAATTATTCCCTGGGGATTTATTACTATTGAATACTTGTTTTGGATGTAATTTTGTGTCCATTGTTCACATTCAATTCTGCTTCAAATTGTGCTTCAACATGTAGTTGGTACCAAACAACATCGCTTTGGTTTCACACAAATGGAAAGATAACTTGTTATCAACAACCCACTGACTTACAGAAACAAGTCCAGAAATGAGTACTTCTTCAACGCTGATATAGTTGTGAGAAATGGAGAGGAACACTTGCTCTAAATAGGACAGTTTTGTTCCCGTGTGACTCTTGCCAGAATGTTTGAATACTCACACCCCAGTCATAACTCAAGTTCTGATTCTGTGAGGCTGTCTAGGACTAATCATTTTGTACATATTTTTCTCAGGGCGGACGGCGACTAACAACGATACCTGGTCCAGAGCCTGTTGATTCCTTGTAAGTTCCTGAGAATCCTGACTCGGACTTGGATAATTGAACCTTCACCACTCCATGCATGCACCTCAAAACAGAAACATATTTCCCAGAGCAATTCTCGTACTGTACATCCTATATATATATCATATATTGTCTATAGGAGTGTAGCAGTGAATACTGGTACTCGCAGCTTGCTGATTGAGCATATGGATACATTACCTACTTATTCTGATGCTTTTTAGAGAGGGGAACTTCCCTGACATTGTGAGTTCCGGAAGTTTCCATGAGTTTCTGTTGGACCTCCACCAGACGTATGGAGACATCGCGTCGTTCTGGTGGGGACCTCAACTTGCTGTGTCCATCTCCTCGCCACAACTCTTCAAGGAACACAGCAAAGTCTTCGACAGGCCAGGTGGGTGGCAAAATAATTCTGTTTACTGCATGATTCTGAAATCGAAATATTCTGATATTCTGAGACATGCTTAGATCTGTTTAATATGTTCTGTGATGTTTATCAATGAGCATAATTCTGGTTAAGTGAAGTATGTCTGTTGCCATGCTATCCAGTATCCTAAATGATCCTCAACCAGATGTTTGATGCTTATATTCAACTCCACAGCACCGCTATTTGTGCAGTTCGAGCCTTTGATTGGCCCAGAATCTATCCAATATATTAATGGGCAGGAAGGCAGAAAACGTCATGCTGCATACTCCAAGTGCTTGACTGGCATCACAACCAAAAACTACTATGAACTTTTTGTCAAGGTTTGTTGCTGCTCAAACGATCTCCACCAGAAACTCACAACGAAATCAATGGGAAACGGGCATCTGTTGAACAAATCAAGTTCATATTGATAACAGTTAAAGTAGTATGTTTTCTTCTTTCGGTCAGAAATGAATGGCAAAATCCATAACTTTCTGCCAATATCACTTTGACATTATTATATCAATTACAGGTCATGACTCATGGAATATCACAGGTTTTACATTGGTATAAATATTTTGTATTGTGCCCATTTTCAGTTGACCAAAGAGTTCATCTCCAAGTGGAGGAGCCTGCCGCAGGATGAACACATTCCCCTGCGGCAGTACATGATGGCTTACTCCATCAAAGCCGGTCTTCAGGGACTCTTTGGAAACTTCTTCCAAGACGACAACAAAATACACCAGATACGACATGCGTATGACTTTGTAAGTTATAAGCAACAAATATGCTAGTATTTCAATTGTATCGCCAGACAGAGAGCGAGATATACTATGGTTTTGTCCATAGTAACTTTTGTCTGAATATTTTATAGGGCTAGTTTTGAACACCTCAATAATAATAATATAAATAATATCTGAAGCAATCATCTATCCCAACAAGGTTGTATTGGCAATACAACCTTGTCGCCAGTGCTGATAGAACATCTAGTTGAAATACTTGCCTGTTGAAAATCCGTCTGTCCATCCTTCCGTCTGTCTGCAGGTCTGGAACGAGATGGAGGAGAGAATACGAAGTGGAACCTCAGACATGAGCAGTCTCAAACAGAAACGCTTCGATGAACGTAAGTCTTTTACTTTAAACATTACCAATTTGAAATACTACATGCTTGTACTTGTACCGAGCTAGACCATCGGACTACCACGAGAAAAGTGTGCCATTATGAGTGCCATACTGTGGCCATCCGCTTGAACTGTACCAAAACTGATCAGCGCATGGGCCGTAGAGCTATCGACATGGAGTGTCACGTGTCTGTCCCATGCTTTGCTGATTCAAATCTGTCAGAAACTTATCCGACGAAAGTACTTTTTCTATGGTCCCAAAATTTGGCATACTGCTTGGTTATTGTGTGGTCTCCAAAGTTTGTTCAGGATTTGCAAAAATTCTGATGTTTTCTACTGAAATTTAACAATTAAACATCAATTTCACCATACACATGCTTGTGTTTATACATACAGTTTGCAGGTGAAAAATCAGCGCATGCACAGAGGGACATTTCGATTGTAAATGGCGATTGTTTACCTTCACATTTCGACGAAGAGACACGATTTATCTGTCTCAGCATTTTTGACAGAAGCGGATTCCTGTGTTTCGGGGAAATCATTTGTTAATACCTCCGAAAATCCACTGTAGTGTGTATGTGTCATAGAATATTATCTCCGTATTTGCTGTGTTCACATCGAGGTCCAATAAGAAGAATGTCGTGCTCATTCTTAGGTTGGGTATTTGAAATTCTTGGGCATGTTTAGTTTGCGGAACAATCTTGGAATATGAAAGGTACAAAATGTGTGTAATTTCGGGATGCCCAAGTTTGCACTGTACCTTCTTGAAGAATTCGGCAGCCCCGTCTACGCCTACGTTTGACGAGAGGCCTGATCCTTTCGTCTCCAAGGACATCTCTCTGAAAGGGAAGGCCCTGCTTCCAGCCCAGCGAAGTCCATGTCATCTTGCGGCAGCCCCGTCTACGCCTATGTTTGACGAGAGACCTGATCCTTTAGTCTCCAAGGACATCTCTCTGAGGGGTAACAGCCCTGCTTCCAGCCAAGCGAGGTCCACGTCGTCTTGGGGCCTTACTCCATTGGAGTAGCTTTTTTCTCTCTGATGCTTTCCGGTTGAAGCTGTGTTCGGCCTCAGTCTTCGGTAACCACCTTTTTGACCCTGATGTCCTCACCAAGGCTGGCCAGGCCTTAGCTCAAGAGCCTCTCCAAGTTCTCTAACGCCAAGCTTGTGGAGCGGCAGGATAAGAAGCCGGCAGATTCTTCTTCCCAGTTTAAGATCCCGAAGCTAGGCAAGACCTTGGACTCCAAGTCTCAGTCATCTCAGCACTACCAGAAGGCCAAGTATGAGAAGCCTAAGAAGCCTTCCGGTTCGTCTCGCGGTGGTCGTGGTGGGGGCGGTTCGTCATCCGGCCCCAAGGCTGATCAGCCTCAGACAATCCCACGGTCCCAGCCTACCAGTGTATCCCCCGTGGGAGCTCATTTGGATACAGAGTTGCGGGACAGCTTGAGGCGATCTTGAGGCACGGGTACAGGATCCTTTTCGATCAGACGCCAGCACGCCACCCCTCTCCCCCATCCCTGAAACGTTCGCATCCTATTCTCCATGGATGGAGAAGTTCCTAGTTTTGGACAAACTCATCTCGAGATGCTTCTCAAGCAGGTGACGTAGGTGGTGTCCCAGGTTTTGCCACGCATCTACTGTTGCCTTTTTGTCGTCCCGAAGTTGACCGGGAACTGGCGTCCCATCATAGAGGCCCCACAACAAGTCATTCACAAGGAGCTGTTCTCGATGGAGTGTCCTCGTACCGTCCTGTTGTCGCTACGTGAAGGGGTTTGGATGACGTTGATAGACCTGAAGGACGCTTATTTCCATACCCAATACATCCATCCTCCAGGCGCTACCTACGGTTCCAGTGGGGCAGTGCGGTCTTCCAGTTCAGAGCACTGTGTTTCAGCCTCTCAACAGCCCCCTTGAGAAACGTGTCACGCCTCCACAGAACCACGTTGGCCCATTCGAATTGCGACACACTTGCTGACTGAGGACAAAGTTCTCTTAATGCGCACAAAGTCCGCAATGAGCAACCGAACCGTAGCCTCCGGGTCATCGTCCATGTCAATGCTGGCTGAACCGTGAACAAGGTAGTCAACTTGATGCCTGAGCAGGCCGGATAACCAGTCATAGGGTTGGCCACTAGTTGAACCCGTTGATCCCAGGGCCAGGGGCAATGAGTGACAGATAGTCATTCACCGCCGCTGCCTCCAGGGTGGATGACGACTCAGATGTCTGGTAATGCTTGAACGGCCCTTGGAACGGGGTAACAAACTTGCTGGTCCAGAGAGACTCCCACCGGGAGGAGAAATCTGTCCTCCACCAAGGATTGGATGTAGGCGATGCTGTCTAGCCAAGGAAAGCAAATATCCATCTCCGGAACATCCTGAGAAGAGAGGACCTTGTCACCAAGAGACGAAAAGTGCGATTCCGTTGCCTGTGGCTTGCTGATGAGATCTGGGAATGCCTCCTGGACCCAGCGCCTGACCTGTGCAAAGGCGCATCCTCAGACTTGGATGTGGTCTTGGGGAGTTCAAGGTGTCAGTAAACCTAGCAGGGCTAACCTAGCAGGGCTAACTGGAGGTTCCTCCACAGAAGACCCCTGGACGGGCGGCTCCACGTGCAAGGCAGGCTCCGGTATGGGAGAGGGAACGGTGATCTCCGCCGAACGATCCCGGGCCGACTTAGACGAGCTATCAGAAGAGACAGGCCTGGAATCCTGATCGCCAGAGCGTGGCCGATCCTCACGGCTGGAACGATAGTCCTTGGAGACCCGCTGGTGACAGTCCCTACGATCGTCTTGGTCATGTTGACAGTCAAGGTCCTTGTCACAGTCATGGTCGCTTTTACAGCCAGAATCCTCGTAGGAATCCCTGGATGAAAGGCCGAATCGGTAGTACTTGGTTGATCTGAAGTCACTTCAGATTTCGTGATCTAGATCTCACCAATTATCGCCCACTGGTTTGTTTACTGTTTCAACTTCGTTGGTGTGGTATTTTCTGATCAAGTTTTCCATGATCTCCCATAGCTGTTCAGTTCTAGAGTTGTTGGCCTGATTATGTCTATGGATCAGTCATCATGGTCATAGTCTGCGGGACTGTACCCTGAATGGGTCCGTCCGCAGTGTAATCTAAACACCCTCCGTAGAGGGGAGAGGCACGAGATGTGCTTCGATTGCTTAGGACACGGTCTCAAGGACTTCGAGGATCTGTGTTGTGAGTCACAACGCAACAAGGCCTTTTCTCCCCCACTATCCCGAATCAAGTATCTTCTGTTGGGGAAAGGGAGCTGGATGCACACTTGTGCCCTCTTCGAGCAATTAGAATCTACCTAAATAGAACTGAACCTTTTCGTAATGGTAAAAAGAAATTGTTCATTTCATATCAGCATGTCCGATCGATGGAAGTTACGGCAGCAACAATATCCATGTGGGTGAAAAGATTGGTAAGATCTATTTACACGGAGTCAGGTACCCTTGACAGAGTGACTTACAAAATCACAGCCTATCAAATCCGGCACATTTCGATGTCATTAGCCTCGAGGTGTAACTTGCAATTAGAATCGTTAGTTAGCGCCGGTATGTCATCAAATCCAATGAAGTTTCTAAACTTCTGTCTGTCAAATTCCACTGAAGTCATGGCACAGACCCGGAGATTTAGATTGGGTCCGATCGTTACGGCTCAGTCTATCATCGAGTAATCGGTGATAAAAGTCAGCTTTTATGATGCACTGTAAATACACATACAATAAAAAAAATTTGCAATTTGGGTGCGTTATGACAGGTTCGATCGAACTTCGTCCTGGGTAAAGTAGGTCTGAAAAGTTTTTCGATGGAGTCGTACAGTGCTGCAATCACCTACAATGCTGACATGTTTGAGGTATGGATATAGGCTTTTATAATGTGGCATTTCTTAGGTGAAGAAAGTCTCGTTACAAGTGCTCTAGGTGGCAGATCTGACACAGCTTGCACCACCTCCATTTTCTTCAGTTCTAATGGAGCATGTAGTATTTCAGATTGGTAATGTTTAAACCCCAGCCTACCCCCAAGCTGTTCCGCTTTTACTTATACTTAACTGACAAGAAAAGGTGAAGAGGGAAGATGCGCACTGCACATGCGCCGATCAGTTTTGATGGGAGTTCAAGCGGCTGGCCACAGTATGGCACTTATAACGTAGTCCGCTACAAACAGTGGGGTAACGAAGAGTCGAAATTTAAAAGTTATTTCCTGAATATTATCTCTTCAAAATGACCTGTTTTATGGAGTGATCGATCAGCATCCTAATACTGAAAAGAAAATAAGGGGTCACCGTGCTGGTTTCTTTGACATATTCAATCAAAATCACAAACATTTACCTAAAATGACATGAATTATGGTATTTTCGCACATTTTTTGTCCATATTCACATCTTGCATCATGTTTTCTAGGAGAACGGATATGGTGACCCCTTATTAAGGCATTTCAGCAGAAATGCCTTTATGGTTTTGTCAAAATTTTTTTTTTTTTTTTTTCTTCTTTTTTTTTTCACTTTTTGGTTTCCGCACGATAACTTCAGTTTGCCTCGATGTATCTTCGCCAAATTTTCACTGCTGGTCAGAAATGTTGTGTGGAAGAAGCCTATTGTTTTTGAGCCGGCTCCGGGGTCCGTGAGGTCCGTGAGGATGAAATCAATGTTTCTGGTTTCCGCACGATAACTCAAAAAGTGTTAATGGCAATGACTGTGGAACTTTGCATGGAGGTTCATATATCACCAGGGAAGAAGCCTATTGATTTTGAGGCCGATTCGTCAAACGACCTTTGACCTAGGGCTCGAAATAATTTTAGCTGAGTCATCCTTGAGGCTCTCCTGCATATCTCGGAAACGGTGCGTCGTAGAGCGAAACAGACGTTATTTTCAGACTCGTCATCCTAGACAAACATGTCTAAGGGGTATTATGGATGACCTTTGACCTTGACCTTAAATTTTTTCGCTGAGTCGGCATTTTTCGTTTATGTCGATATCTCGGAAACGGTGCGTCGTAGAGCGAAACGGACATTATTTTCGGACTCGTCGCCCTAGACGAACATGTCTTAGGGGTATTATGGATGACCTTTGACATTGACCTTAATTTTTTTTGCTGAGTCGGCATTTTTCGTATTCGTCGATATCTCGGAAACGGTGCGTCGTAGAGCGAAACGGACGTTATTTTCGGACTCGTCGCCCTAGACAAACATGTCTTAAGGGTATTATGGATGACCTTTGACCTTGACCTTAAATTTTTTCGCTGAGTCGGCATTTTTCGTTTTTGTCGATATCTCGGAAACGGTGCGTCATAGAGCGAAACAGACGTTATTTTCGGACTCGTCGCCCTAGACAATCATGTCTTAAGGGTATTATTGATGACCATTGACCTTGACCTTAAATTTTTTTCGCTGAGTCGGCATTTTTCGTTTTCGTCGATATCTCGGAAACGGTGCGTCGTAGAGCAAAACGGACGTTATTTTCGGACTCGTCGCCCTAGACAAACATGTCTTAAGGGTATTATGGATGACCTTTGACCTTGACCTTCAATTATTTCCCTGAGTCGGCATTTTTCGTTTTCGTCGATATCTCGGAAATGGTACGTCGTACAGCGAAACGGATGTTATTTTTGGACTCGTCGCCCCAGACAAACATGTATATAGGGTATTATGGATGACCTTTCACCTTGACCTTCAATTTTTTTCGCTGAGTCGGCATTTTTCGTTTTCGTCGATATCTCGGAAACGGTGCGTCGTAGAGCGAAACGGACGTTATTTTCAGACTCGTCGCCCTAGACAAACATGTCTTAGGGGTATTATGGATGACCTTTGACCTTGACCTTAAATTTTTTCGCTGAGTCGGCATTTTTCGTTTTCGTCGATATCTAGGAAACGGTGCGTCGTAGAGCGAAACAGACGTTATTTTCGGACTCGTCGCCCTAGACAAACATGTCTTAGGGGTATTATGGATGACCTTCGACCTTGACCTTAAATTTTTTCGCTGAGTCGGCGTTTTTCGTTTTCGTCGATATCTCGGAAACGGTGCATCGTAGAGCGAAACAGACGTTATTTTCGGACTCGTCGCCCTAGACAAACATGTCTTAGGGGTATTATGGATGACCTTTGACCTTGACTTTAAATTTTTTCGCTGAGTCGGCATTTTTCGTTTTCGTCGATATCTCGGAAATGGTGCGTCGTAGAGCGAACGGATGTTATTTTCGGACTCGTCGCCCTAGACAAACATGTACATAGGGTATGATGGATGACCTTTGACCTTGACCTTAAATTTTTTCGCTGAGTCGGCATTTTTCGTTTCCGTCGATATCTCGGAAACGGTCTCATTGGGAACTTATCATGTCAGCATTTTGTTTTTTTCATGCTTCACCCTGAAATGCCTCCAAGGCCTTTAGGCCTTGACGTCTAGTTTTCTTTTCAGTTTTAGGATGCTGATCAGTTACTCTATAAAATACCTCATTTTGAAGCTCTAGATTATGATGATATAGTTATTTATTTTTGAAAACTCTTTGACCCCCTCCCCTCACTGTTTGGAGCGGACTGTTTTTGTGGTAGTCTAGCTCGGTACAAGTAGGAGCAACGTCACGCACGTACAGCATGTGGTATTTCAAAGGTAACTTTAATAACCATAAACAGAAGAATTACAATTGAATTTTTGGAAATTTAATGGCCATTTGGTACCGAGTAAATTGACCTGTCAAGTCATAACACCTACGCTTAAGATTCACAGTCAACCATTTTGATTGATATATTGTATAGTTTCATGAAGTGAAGCCACTTTGCATTGTATCAGCTATTCTTCCTCTGAAATTTTTGACAACTGAAGAATTGAGATGTTTTCTATACACAGAAGTCAAAGTTCTGCATGACATCATAGGCGAGTGCGGGAAGACACGTCGCCGTAATCCCGTGACCTCTGCGGAGCAGCTTGTGATAGACGCCATCCTTGAGCTGGATATGTCCGACACTGCGACACTCGGCGATCTGGTCGGGATCCTGGTGGCTTCCTTTCATACAACAGGACTCTGTAAGTCCTGCAGATCACCAAGTCGAAATAAGCACTACTGCGGGAGTTTTATGGAGTGAAAATAAGAATCCGTGGCACTGGCGCTGTTGTGTTGACTGTCTAACACCCTTGGGCAAGGTGTGTATCAGATTGTGTCTCGGTACACTCAGTCGTACAAATGAGTACCCGATTGGCACTGCTGGTCACGAGGCGAGCGCCTTAACTGACTACGACACCTGCCCTTCACGAAATCATTCGTGGGGGACATATAGTTTTTGTGCGGGTTCCCGTGAGCCGTGCGCTGTAAGCTGTGCCGTCCACAAACAACGTCACGCACTTTATTCCGAAACTTACCAAGATATCATCACGAAACTTTTTGTACACTTACATCGGGCCCTGAGGTAGGTTGCTATCGAATTTCAGCCAAATTGGAAAAACAAGATGGCCACCACAAAAAAATACATTACTTTTTTTCGGTAAAACGACATCACGCACTTTATTCTGAAACGTGTCAAGATATCTTCACGAAACTTTTTGTACACATACATCGGGCCTTGAGGTATGTTGCTATTGAATTTCAGCTGGATCGGAAAAACAAGATGACCGCCATAAAAAAATTATTTTTTTTCAGGAAAACAACGTCACATACTTTATCCCGAAGCGTATCAGGGTATCATCACGAAACTTTTTGTACACTTACATCGGGCCCTGTGGTAGGTTGCTATTGAATTTCAACCAAATGGGAAAAACAAAATGGCCACCACAAAAAAAACCAAACATTTTTTAAAAGCACAATATTCCGAAATGTACCTAAGAAATCATCTCAAAACTTTTCGTACACATACATCGGGGCCTTGAGGTAGGTTGCTATTAAATTTCAGCTGAATCGGAAAAACAAAATGACCGCCAAAAAAACATAATTTTTCTTCGGGAAGAAAACAACGCACTTCATTCCGAAACGTACCAAAATATCACCATGAAACTTTGTACACATACATCGGGCCTTGTGGTAGATTGCCATTGAATTTCAACCAAATTGGAAAAAAAACAAGATGGCCGCCACAAAAAAAAAATCTGGAAAAGGACGTCATGCACTTTATTCGAAACATACCCAAGATATCATCACAAAACTTTGTACACATGCATCGGGCCCTGAGGCAGGTTGTTATTTAATTTCAGCCAAATCGGAAAAAACAAGCTGGCCCCAACAAAAAAAAACCATTTATTTGGGAGGAAAACCCAATTTCAGGAATCGCAACAAATCTCATAACCACTTGGTGATGTACAACAGGCGTCACTGTTACCGTTATTGATGAGTGCACGGTCAGAAATGTATATATATTGATTTTGTATGATTTTGAATTCACGAAATTTACCATGAAGAGGTAGCCTAGAAACAACATCATGCACTATATTCCGAAACGCAACAAGATATCATCACGAAACTTTTTGTACACATACTTTGGGCCCTGAGGTAGGTTACTATTGAATTTCAGCCAAATCGGAAAATCAAGATGGCCGCCACAAAAAAAAAACAATTTTTTTTTCTCGGGAAAATGGCGTCACATACTTTCACCGAAACAATCCGAGGGACACCTGTGCGGTCGTGAGACCGACTGCCTCTCCCTCACCGCCCTCTAGTTTATCTTCAAACAAATATTTTCATCCAAAGTCAATATCACTGTCACTGTTGACTAATATATATATAAGCATTCATAAAATGACTTTAGAGTATGTAACATTTCTACCAATAGTCTGCTGATGCAGTTTTCATTACTGTCTCACAAGTCTGTTGATTGAACTCGTGTGATGTGTTGAAGACCGTTCTGTGAAATCATTCCTTGATTGTTGAAGTGACCACTTGGGGCTTTTACTTTCTGGCCACTCATCCGGACGTACAAGACAAACTACACGAAGAACTCATCACCAACACCAGCACATCCAACATAGATCTTGATGACATTGATAAGCTCAGGTACGTTTGAATCATTTGTAACTCTAACAGCGTGTGTTTTTACATCAATTAAATTGATTTTCAGTCTCTGTAATATTTATACTATTGTCCTTTTGCTGCTTTTGCCTTTTGTTTTACTTGATAGGGAGCAATCTTCCATTTTATTCGAGGCGTACTGTCAATTATCTTATTACATTTGACAGATATCTGCAGCAAGTTATAGACGAAAGCCTGCGATGCTCGAAGCTTGCACCCTTCGCCGCCCGGTACCAAGAGGTGGAGACTGAACTGGGAGGTCACAAGATACCTCCAGGGGTAAACTCATGTTCTATGATCGTTATTTTCATGTCTGTGTTTATATACTAGTGCATGATGACATACAGATCATATACAGATGACATATATGCGGGGTTCTACGCTCAGCTAAATGAAAATTGTCTGTAACTTTCTTTTAATATATTCTTTGGTGCCAGTAATTATATCTTTGTAAGTACAGTTGTGAGGGTATGAATGTTGACTAAAGATGTGATTCCTGTTTTACAGACGCCGGTGGTTCATGCGTTGGGTGTCATGTTCGACAATCCAACACTTTATCCGCAGCCAGAAAAGTCAGTATGTTAGATTTACTCTACAAAGTGTAATTGCAATAATAGGTTATCCCAGCATTTTAATACCGGTAGATACAGTTTTCTTGAATAAAATGTTTTTTTTTTCATCGTCCCAGGTTTGACCCAGAGAGATTCAGTCCAGAAAACATGAAAAGTCGGCCAAAATTTTCTTTTGAGCCGTTTGGATTTGCTGGAAAGCGCAAGTGTCCTGGTTATCGGTTTGCACTGCTGGAAGCCAAGATCTTGCTGTCGGAGGTTGTGCGGAGTTTCCGTCTGTCGCTGGTTGAGGGGCAGGTGATCACTCCACTATATGGACTTGTGACAATGCCGAAGGAGGAGATCTGGCTCACGATACAGCCAAGATAGATATGCTCCATGAGGAATTATGCTTCAGTTGTAGCGAATATTAACACAAATCTCTTTATAAAGGCTGCTATCACATCTGGTGTCGTGTGCAATTATATGTAGTATATCTACCTTCATGTTTTGTTATTCGTTATATAGTCATTTGTGTTGTGCACATAACTAAATATACATTTAAGCTTGATTGATTACCTCAAACCAAGTTGAGAATCTTTGAAAGGCTGCCAGTTCAAATGAATGTGTTTGAATAGAATTGTGACTATAAGTTTATGATCGCTGTCCTATAGATTGAAGGATAAATTTGTGTGTGCTTCCTGCTTGTGCTTTGCTTTCTTTTCAGGATTTTTTCAATGTGAATATAAAGTTGTAGATGCATGTCATTTCATATTATTGTATCCCCCGAACAAAGTTCGGCGGATACTATGGATTTGGCTTCGTCGTCCGCGTCCGCGTCCGCGTCCGTGTCCGCGTCCGCGTCCGCGTCCGCAGAGATTTTCTTGTGAACGCGCTACAGGCCGCAATTCTCACCCGATCACCATTATTTTTTGCAGGCACATATATAATGGTAAGATCCCGACACCAATCGATTTTGGTTGCCGTGGCAACTGAATTGGTCGTTTGGGGACACATTTTGCATTGAAAACAGCCTGTTTGAGACACATGGCTTGTGAACGCGCTACAGGCCGCAATTCTCACCCGATCACCATTATTTTTTGCAGGCACATGTATTATGGTAAGATCCCGACACCAATCGATTTTGGTTGCCGTGGCAACTGAATTGGTCGTTTGGGGACACATTTTGCATTGAAAACAGCCTGTTTGAGACACATGGCTTGTGAACGCTCTACAGATGGCAATTTTTGACGAATCTCGATAATATTTGGAAGTGTTGTTGGGAAGGGCTGTCACACGAAACCAATCGTTTTTTAGAATGATCATATAAATATTAATATGTTAACAGCCTAACTTATTACAGAATTTTGAAATATCCATTTTGACATGTACGATCATTCCAATAGCCTGTACAGTGGAAGGTAATGACACTGGTTTCTTGTTCAGAATGGAGAACTGAAGTTTTCAGTGAAAACAGGACAATATTACTGAATAAGTTAACATTAGTTTTATTAGTTAAGTCTATTATTGTCCACAATAAAAATAGTTAAGACGAGAAACGTTTATTATTAAGCTCAACAAGGTAAAGGTTTTGTCCAGTACAAATTTCATGGGTGTAACTGAATAAGTTAACATTATTTTTAATAGTTAATTCTATTATTGACCACAATAAAAATAGTTAAGACAAGAAATATTTATTATTAACCTCAACAAGGTAAATGTTTTGTCCAGTACAAATTTCATTGGTGTAACCGAATAAGTTAACATTATTTTCACTAGTTAAGTCTATTATTGACCACAATAAAAATAGTTAAGTCTATTATTGACCACAATAAAAATAGTTAAGATGAGAAATATTTATTATTAAGCTCAACAAGGTGAAAGTATGTCCAGTACAGATTTCATGGGTGTACTGAATAAGTTAACATTATTTTTACTAGTTTAGTCTATTATTGACCACAATAAAAATAGTTAAGACAAGAAATATTTATTATTGGGCTCAACAAGGTAAAGATTCTGTCCAGTAGACATTTTATGTCTGTAACCAAATAAGTTAAAAAAATTTTGGCTAGTTAAGTCTATTATTGACCTCAATAAAAATAGTTAAGATGAGAAACAATTATTATTGAGCTCAACAAGGTTAAAGATTTGTCCAGTACAAATTTCATTGGTGTAACCGAATAAGTTAACATTATTTTCACTAGTTAAGTCTATTATTGACCACAATAAAAATAGTTAAGTCTATTATTGACCACAATAAAAATAGTTAAGATGAGAAATATTTATTATTAAGCTCAACAAGGTGAAAGTATGTCCAGTACAGATTTCGTGGGTGTACTGAATAAGTTAACATTATTTTTACTAGTTTAGTCTATTATTGACCACAATAAAAATAGTTAAGACAAGAAATATTTATTATTGGGCTCAACAAGGTAAAGATTCTGTCTAGTAGACATTTTATGTCTGTAACCAAATAAGTTAACATTTTTTTTGCTAGTTAAGTCTATTATTGACCTCAATAAAAATAGTTAAGATGAGAAACAATTATTATTGAGCTCAACAAGGTTAAGGTTTTGTCTGGTAGAAATTTCTGGGTGTAACCGAATAAGTTAACTTTATTTTTACATGTTAAGTCTATTATTGACCACAATGAAAATAGACAAGAAATATTTATTATTGGGCTCAACAAGGTGAAGGCTTTGTCCAGTAGAGATTTTATGTTTGTGACCAAATAAGTTAACATTATTTTTTTGCTAGTTAAGTCTATTATTGATCACAATAGCTTTTTATGAAAACATTGATCAACTTTTACTTTGAATTTCAACTTGAGACCATGTTTGGCACAAATTATGAGTTAAAATATAACTTATGGTGAAAAATTCGATCTGGCTCCAATTTCGTCATCTTGAAATGCAGTTTTGGTCAACTTTTACTTTGAATTTCAACTTGAAAGCATGTTTGGCACATATTATAAGTCGAAATATAACTTATGGCGAAAAGTTCTATCTGGCTCCAATTTCGTCATCTTGAAATGCAGTTTTGGTCAACTTTTACATTGAATTTCAACTTAATACCAAGTTTGGCACATATTATGAGTTGAAATATAACTCATGGCGAAAAGTTTGATCTGGGTCCAATTTCGTCATCTTGAAATGCAGTTTTGGTCAACTTTTACTTTGAATTTCAACTTGAAAGCATATTTGGCACATATTATGAGTCGAAATATAACTTATGGTGAAAAGTTCGATCTGGCTCCAATTTCGCCATCTTGAAATGCAGTTTTGGTCAACTTTTAGTTTGAATTTCAATTTGAAACCAAGTTGGGCAGGTATTATGAGTTAAAATATAACTTATGACGAAAAGTTTGATCTGGCTCCAATTTTGTCATCTTGAAATGCAGTTTTGATTAACTTTTACTTTGAATTTCAACTTGAAACCATGTTTAGCCCATACATGTATTATGAATCGAAATATAACTTATGGTGAGAAGTTCAATCTAGCTCCAATTTCGTCATCTTGAAATGCATTTTTGGTCAAATTTTACTTTGAATTTCAACTTGGAACCAAGTTTGTAAAATATTCTGAGTTGAAATATAAATAGGTGAAAAGATTGATCTATCTGTATTTTCGTTATTTTATCAAACATGTCGAATGGAAATTCATATAAAGAGATTTCAGTGGTGATTTTGAATTCTACCTTCAATAACCTCGGAAAATCAGTGCAGCAGTTTTGGTGGGGAAAAGAAAACAGTTGTGACTTGGGATTTAACATTTCTCTGGTAATCTTTTTTAGCCCTTGCTCTAGTTTTTCACACTTGACAGTGATATATTTGGGGCAACAGAGATGATAGGGCTACGGGGGATACACCCAAGCGGTCGTAGGCGACCGGAAGCGTCTAGTTGTATTCTCCGACGAAGTTTGGCGGATACCATGGATGTGCAATCATCAACCCACTTTCTTATGAATGCTCTACATGTTGCAAATCTGAACCGATTCTAATAATATTTGATAAGGACATGTCTTATGGAAAGATCACGACACCTATTGGACAACCAAAATGGCTGATTGGCAACACATTTCATGAGAAAAACAGGCATTTCGACACATGGCTTGTGACCGCTCTACAGGTGGTAATTTTACAGGAATCTAAATAATATTGAACAATATATATTTTTAGGTTACCGGACCTATGGTCCGATAACCTATTGGCATGGCGTTGCGTCCGTCGTCGTCCGTCGGCGTCCGTCGTCGTCGTCGTTGTCGTCCACATTTTTATCTTTTTTGTTTACAGGCGAATATTTCTGAAATTTTGCACAAAAATACTTAAAAATAATTCAAGAAGGAGGTATTTTTTAGTTTTTTGATTTTCACATTTTTTTCAAAATGGCGGCCGTTTTCGACGAAAAATGCCTGATTTTGGACTTTGGCGGCCATTTTCTCAAAATCTGTTCAGTAACTTTTTTTCTTTTTGATAAATAACACTCCTCATATGTACTCCTATGATGTCTATAAATTTCGTTGCGCTTGAATCGCTCGAAGTGGGCCATTTTGGCCCAAACTCGGCTCAAATGGGACTTTCCCATGTTAAATTCTCCTATGCTTTAAAATCTGACACATTATGCCTAATATCTCACTTGATATTGAGATTAGAGACTAGGAGTCAATTGTGGACCTATAGGAAATGATATATGCTGAATATTCTCGTGACCTTGAATTTGACCTCTGACCTCACTTTCAAGGTCAGAGCACAAAATGGCTTATATCTCGCTTATTATCGACTCTACAGCTTAGGAATCAATTGTGGACATATAGGAAATGATATATTCTGAATATTCTCGTGACCTTGAATTTGACCTCTGACCTCAGTTTCAAGGTCAGAGCACAAAATGGCTTATATCTCGCTTATTATCGACTCTACAGCTTAGGAATCAATTGTGGACATATAGGAAATGATATATGCTGAATATTCTGATGACCTTGAATTTGACCTTCGACCTCATTTTCAAGTTCACAGGACAAAATGGCTAATATCTCGCTTGTTATCGACTTTACAGCTTCGCAATCAATTCTGAACATATAGGAAATGATATATGCAGATTATTGTCATGACCTTGAATTTGACCTTTGACCTCATTTTCAAGGTCACAGGACAAAATGGCTAATATCTCACTTATTATCGATTTTACAGCTTAGGAATCAATTGTGGACATATAGGAAATGATATATGCTGAATATTCTTGTGACCTTGAATTTGACCTCTGACCTCATTTCTAAGGTCCAAGGACAAACTGGCTCATATCTTGCTCCTCTATTGACTGTATGGCTTGGGAATCAATTGTGGACATGATATACATGATATAGAAAATGATATACACTGAATATTTTGATGACCTTGAATTTGACCTTTGCCCCTTCATTTTCAAGGCTACAGCATAAAATTGCTAATCTCTCTCTGATTATTGAACTTACAGCTTAGCAATCAACTGTGGACATGATATATGCTTAATGTTATATATGCTGAATATTCTCTTGACCTTGAATTCAACCAGTGACCTGGCTAATACCTAAAATATTAAACATTGTCCGGTAACCTATCTTTGGCCCTTGGCCTAATTTTTTTTGAAAGATTGAATGAATAAGGATAAGTTAATGAGTTAACTTATTACAACATTGTGAAATATCCAGATTGAGGTTTGTGATTATTCCATTTGTTTGAAATCTGGAAATAAATCTAACTGAATATGTGTACAAGTATTCATCTGAAAGTCTTGTGCAAAACTGATAAATGAATATGTTATCAATCATTTTGATAGTCAAGATTGTGTATCAGCTAAGATTCTTGTAATTTCAATGGTTTCACACCATGTGCAATTTTGGTTCATATCTCGGCCGTTTCGTTACAAACTTGAATGAAATTTTGAAAATATATTCTGCATATATCTATGAACGCGAAGAAGAGATTGGCGATTTTGTCAATATATAAGTGTATATATTTTAAAGTTGAATGGTGGTTGAACAAATGTAACCTACATTGCGTTCACGAACATTACCGGTATATGTTGTAGTCTCTCAACTACAGCAAGTGCATATGTCTGTGAGCAATAACTTACCCTCCAATTTCAAGTATCCCATCAATTTATATGTCAAATTGATGTACAAATACATAGATCTATTGCGATCTACTTAACATGTCTTTTGCCGCTGGTCAGTGGAGCGCTAAGTACAGATCAGCGGATAAATCTCATGGGAAATACCGCCAGCGCTCAGCTGTCGAGAACGTTGTACTCGGGAGTGAGATGTTGTGATTCTGCTTCTATACAACACTTCAGAGTAAATATCAGAGTCGCTGAATTTTGATATAGTTTGCTGTTGAGTTTACAATGCAAATGGATAAAGACATTATTAATGCCGCTGACAATCAAATTCTTTTGCCCAGTGTATTTTCAGTGCAGATGATATATATCAAGCTAGTCTGAACATCAAATTCCACAAGTGTTTAGGTAAACCCCTCTGTTTTCTATGTAAGTTACATTTGATTGGCAGTGTGTTACGTTCAGGATCTGTATGATTATTGACTGAGTCATCAATCTGGCAATTGGACAAGCTCTGTAGTCGTGTATAGATCCTATGTAACAATTTTCAGCAAAATCCATTACCCAACTACAGAGTTTTAGCCCGAATAAAACATCCCAGGATTCGGCTGAAAAGGCATGGATCCTGATTAATATGCTGGATATTCTCTTGACCTTGAATTGACCAATGACCTTATTTTCAAGGTCATGGAACAAAAGGATAATTATCTAAAATACAACTTGACCAATGACCTTATTTTCAAGGTCATGGAACAAAAGGCTAATTATCTAAAATACAACTGTCCGGTAACCTTTCTTAGCCCTTGGGCTAATTTTTTTCTTTTTCGTTTTGGTTTCCGACCGATAACTTCAGTTCGCTTCGATGTATCTTCGGCAAATATTTAGCATCGGTCAGACATAACTAGTGGAAGAACTCTGCAGTTTTTACGCTGGATCCGAGGTTTGTGAGGTACTTCAGGATAAAATCATCATGTTGCCGGTTAGCTCAGTTCGTAAGTGGGCTGACTTCTCACCAATGCAGTCGGTTTAGGCATGGGTTCGATCCCCGGCCTCGGCAGTATGTGAGGTGGTATGTGGTTGCCAAACCGGGTAAGTGGGTTTTCACCAGGTTCTCTGGTTTCCTCCCACACTAACGACCACCCTTACGCCAAGATCCGAGCCAGCAAGAGATGTTACCCGGTAGTATAAGCTGATGCTTGTTCATCAATTGTTGTAAAATAAATAAACTTTAAAGGAACGGCGAAGGGGAATTATGAATATCATATTTTCGGACTCTTCGGAGAGGTGTTATGAATGAACTTTGACCTGAATTTTTTTTCCTGAGTCCGCATTTTCGTTTTCGTCAATATCTCGGAAATAGTCCGGCAGTAGGGTGGCTCAACCTCAAAGTGTTTGATAAAGTTTTTTTCTCTTCTGATTCCACTTATTTGGTATATCCGTAAATCGTTCCAGGTGGGTGTGAAACTCTCACCCTTGGGGAATTTGAGAAATCCAAGATGGCCGCCATGGAGGGTGATTTCAACCACTTGAAATATAATTTAGCCCATAACTTTACTTCTAGATTACATAGAAGTGTTAACTTGGTGTCTATACCCATGTTTTCTGGTATCAGCTTTACAATGGTGCCACTAAATTATAGTTTTGCTTGTCCGCCATCTTGGAATTCAAAATGGCCGCGTAATTTCGGTCATTTTTGCCCGAATATTTGCCCAAAACTGTTCGATTTCATATGTAATGTAATGACAAATATGTCCAAAGATAATGCGTAGCAGTGGAGCATCATGTATTGCTTTAGTGAATTGTTTTGTAGGTATTGTCATACAATAAACATTGCCCTCCATGTCTTCAACGTTGTCACCAGTGTCCTGAGAAGTTCATATTGCAGCAAGTTTGACACATAGACAGGTCAATCTATGACAAACAACCAACTGACCCACAACAAATTGCAACAAAAGGTTTTATCGTGGTTTTCACCCCTACTGGATATACTGATTAACAGAAAAAAGTCTACCAAAATCTGAACCACGGAAATGGGTTAAAATGGCGTCATTTCAAAGATGGCCGCCGCGGGGCTAAGGAAATTCTTAAGCAGCTATAACTTCTTCAATAACTTTGATAGAAACATAATGTTGGGTTCTAGCCCAGGGTTTTGAAGGGTGAGGAATCCAGTGGTGTCACTAAAATTTAATTCTGATAAGTTTTCAGCCTGAAATCCAAGATGGCGGCCATTAATGAGGCCGTAAACCAATGTAATCGACTGTTCGCATCAAGCCCTCAACTTCTGCAATAATTGTGACAGAAATATAGTTTTGGGTTCCAGCGCAGCATTTTGAAGGATGAGGAGTCCAGTGGTGTCAATAAAATTCAGTTCTGATAAGTAGTCCGCCTAAAATTCACGATGGCGGTGACTATAAATGACGCCGTAAACCAATGAATTCAAATGTTTGCATCATGCTCTCACCTTCCTCGATATTTGTGATATAATCATAATTTTGGGCGAGTTCAGAATATATGCTCAGAAAACATAAACCTAAAGCAAGCAAAAGAAACACCCGGAGGTCGAATGCAAATTCCAAATGTTATGTAAAGCATGCACACATCAGTCGACGACGATCATACAGGGCATCCAAATCAAACGAGTGATCTGGTCAATCGAATCAATCAGTGTTGTATCAAATTATTTGTATGGCCAATTTAGGGGGATCACTTACAATTAGTAAGAAACGAGTGGAAACATTCCAAGAGGCACATGTTTGAATATTACACACTGTATTCCGGGGAATTTGAAAATTGTCATTATGTGTGACAAATGGGGTGAATATAACATGTAATAATAGGCAGGGGAATACATGACAGCCATGCAGTTTACTCGTGGTTTTAGGACCTTCATTCACCAAAGCCATCTTGGAATTCAGACTGAATATTTAAGAATTAACGTGTTTGAGATATATTCCCTATGAGCAGACGCTTCAATTGTCTAGGGGGATTTGATTGTTTTGTTGTCAAAAAATGGACATTTTATTGATTTTACGGCTTTCCTATTAATGCTGATGTAAAATTTTAACAGCATCTGCTATCCGGGATCCTCGAGGATAGTTCTCTCACCACGGGTCACGGCAGACGCACGCCCACTATCCTCAGATCCTCGTGGATAGTCCACTCACCGAGGGTCACTGCGGGCGCAGTACCTACTTTATCATCAGAACGTTAACCAGGTAGCCCGCTCAGCGAGCCCAGACATGCGGACACCACCCAGATACAGGATCATCACCGTGGTGTTAACTGTAAGGCCGGCTCACCGCGGTCCGCCGCGGGGATGGAACCCCGGACAGCCTGACGGTCCGTCAGAGCCTGTTTCGCATCATTCCAGGTGGGAGACCAGTGATCCAGAGGGCGTGAGCCACCGAGTCATTAAAATCTGCCCCACTTGGGCCCCCTATAGAAATTGTCCCCAGGGGCTCACGAGGGCCTTAGCCAGAGAGCGAGGACGTAGAGCTCATGGCCGAGCCCTCCGTCGTTCTCTCGTTTGCTCAGCTCTAAGACAACTTCACTGAACAAATCGGCTCCAGAGTATTTATAGTCCCTGAAGCACGACAAACCAGAAAAGTGACGTAAGGCCATTGTTACAGCATACTGGGCGAGAGTGTTGGAACAGAAGCGTCCAAAACAAAGGCCAGAAACAAGTGTATTTAGAATGAATCACCTGCCGCGATCTTTGGGCAAAATCGCCACACTGACATCCGAGATTTTTTGTTAATATTGTTGAACCCTGAATTTTCTTATAACAATGGATTGCTCATCCTCCAGAACCCTAGACCAGACCCTAAAATTATGTTTCTATCCCAATTATTTAAGAAGTTAAGGGTTTGATGCTGACAGATGATTTCATTGATTTGTGGCCTCGTTCATCGCCGCCACCTTGGATTTCAGGGTGGATACTTATCAGAGTTGAAGTTCATTGACACCATTGGATTCGGAGTTGAATCACCCTTCAAAACCCTGGGATAGAACCCAAAATTATGATTATATCCCAAATATTAAGGAAGTTGAGAGCATGATGTGAACATTTGACTTCATTGGTTTACGGCCTTATTAGTCGCCGCCATCTTGGATTTCAGGCTGACTGCTTATCAGAATTGAAATTTACTGACAACATTGAATTCCCCACTCTTCGAAATGCTGGGCTGGAACCCAAAATTATATTTCTGTCACAATTATTGAAGAAATTGAGAGCTTGATGTGAACAGTCGATTTCATTTGTTACGGCCTCATTAATCGCCGCCATCTTGGATTTAAGGCTGATTAGTTATCGGAAGTAAATTTTAGTGACACCACTGGATTCCTCGCCCTTCAAAAACCTGGACTAGAACCCAAAATTATGTTTCTATCACAATTATTGAAGAAGTTATAGCTGCATAAGGATTTCCATAGACCCACGACGGCCATCTTTGAAATGAGGCCATTTTAACCCATTTCCGTGATTCAGATTTTGGTAGACTTTTTTTATGTTGATCAGTATACCCAGTAGGGGTGAAAATCACGATAAAACATTTTGTTGCGGGTCAGTTGGTTGTTAGTCATAGATTGACCTGTCTAGGTGTCAAACTTGCTGCAAAATGAACTTCTCAGGACATTGGTGACAACGTTGAAGACATGGAGGGCAATGTCACCTGTCCTCTCATCATTTATTGTATGACAATACCTACAAAACAATTCACTAAAGCATTACATGATGCTCCACTGCTACGCATTATATTTTAACATATTCGTCATTACATTACATATAAAATCAAACAGTTTTGGGCAAATATTCGGGCAAAAATGACCAAAATTACGCGGCCAGTTTGAATTCCAAGATGGCGGACAAGCATAACTATAATTTAGTGGCACCATTGTAAAGCGGATACCAGAAAACATGGGTATAGACACCAAGTTCGCACTTCTATGTACTCTAGAAGTAAAGTTATGGGCTGAACTATATTTCAGGTGGTTGAAATCGTCCTCCATGGCGGCCATCTTGGATTTCTCAAATTCCCCAAGGGTGAGAATTTCACACCCACCTGAAATTTTTCACGTAGGCCCTAATAATGAATAATCAAGGGAGAAAAAAACTTTATCAAACACTTTGAGGTCAGGCTGTTTTAACAAGGTTCACTGCCGGACTAAAACGAAGCATCATAGTGAAAAGGACGTTATTTTCGGACTCGTCGCCCTAGACAAACATGTCTAAGGGGTATTGTGAATGAACTTTGACCTTGACCTAATTTTTTTTTGCGGAGTTTGCATTTTTCGTTTTCAATGATATCTCAGAAACGGTGCGTCCTGGAGTGAAACTGACATTATTTTTGGACTTGTTGCACTAGACATACAAGTCTAATGGTATTATGGATGAACTTTCACGATAGATAGCGTTTGTTTTGCTCTACGACGTGCTGGTTCCGAGATATCGACGAAAACAAAAAAGCTGACTCAAAATTTAAGGTGAAGGTCATAGTTCATCCATAGAACCCCTTAAACATGTTTGTCTACAGTGGCGAGTCCGAAAATAACGTTCGTTTCGCTCTACGACACACCGTCCTGCGATATCGCCGAAGACGAAACATGCCGACTCGGCAAAACTTAGCCCTAGGGCTAGAAAGGTTACCGGACAATGTCACGATAATATTCAGCATATATCATTCCCTATATGTCCACATTTGATTCCTGAGCTGTAAAGTCAATAATAAGCAAGATATTAGCCATTTTATGCTATGACCTTGAAAATAAGTTCAAAGGTTAAATTCAAGGTCATCAGAATATATGGTGTATATCATTCCCTATATATCCACAATTGATTCCTAAGCTGTAAAGTCGATAATGAGAGATATTAGCCATTTTGTGATCTGACCTTGAAAATGAGGTCAAAGGTCAAGTTCAAGATTATGAGAATATTCAGCATATATCATTTCCAATATGTTCGTGTGACGAATCGGGGTTCTTCAGGGCCCGATCAACCCTATATCTTCGTATAGTGTTCGTTAGTGTTGTGCTTGAATATCACAAACCAATCCAAATTTAATTTATCCAAATTTATTGGGATGAATAATCTGATGGTACGATCACGACCACAATCGCTACTCCCCGATGAGTCTGATTCACAGTCCGCTAATCACGTTGACAGTATCAACAGTTTATAACAGATATTTTATAACTTCTTTTACAATCCAGTAACACGTCCATGCACACAGATTTCTCAAAATCAACCTCAGAATGCGCGGGGATTTTCCATGCGGTGTCTGTAAGTTTCCCGCTTCGTGAAGTGTAGAGCCATGTTCTTTGCACGTGATCGGGGAGGGTGCGGAGGATGTGGTGCACGTGTACGTGTGACCTAATCTGTAAGTATGGATTGGTATTGATTCTGTGACGTGTATGTGGAGTGAGAGAACGTGTAAGGGAGGGTTTTGGATGGTTACACTCATAAATATTCTACATTCGCAATTGATTCCTAAGCTGTAAAGTTGATAATAAGCAAGTTATTAACCTTTTTCGTTCTCTGACCTTGAAAATGAGGTCAAGGTCATATTCAAGGTCAAAATATTCAGCATATATCATTCCCTATATGTTCACTATGGACAGTAAAGTCGATAATGAGCGAGATATTGACCATATTGTTCTCTGACCTTGAAAATGAAGTCAAAGGTCAAACTCAAGGTCATCAGAATATTCAGCATATATCATTTCCTATATGTTTACATTTGATTCCTAAGCTGTAAAGTCAATAATAAGCGATATATTAGCAATTCTGTGCTCTGACCTAGAAAATGAGGGTTAAGGTCCAAGTCAAGGTCATTACAATATTCAGCATGTATCATTTCCTATATATCCACAATTGATTCCTAAGCTGTAAAGTCGATAACAAGCAAGATTTGTGCTGAGACCTTGAAAATTAAGTCAAATGTCAAATTCAAGGTCATCAGAATATTCAGTATATATTAGTTCCTATATGTTCACAATAGATTCCTAAGCTGTATAGTCGATAATAAGTGAGATATTAGCCATTTTGTGCTGTGACCTTCAAAATACGATCAAAGGTCAAGTTCTAGGTCGTGAGAATATTTGGCATATATCATTTCCTAAATGATCACAATTAATTCCTAATCTCTAATGTGAGATATTAGCAGTAATGTGTCCCATTATAAAGCATAGGAGAATTCAACATGGGAAAGTCCCGTTTGGGCCAAACTTCGAGCGATTGAAAAGTAAGAAACTGATACGCGAAGGTACATAAGAGAGAACCTTATGTTTGTTTGTCTAGGGTAACGAGTCCGAAAATATGCCTGTTTTGCTCTACGACGCACTGTTTCCAAGATATGCCCGAAAATGAAAAATACGGACTCAGGAAAAAAAAATTTGGCCCAGAGCCAAGTTCACCCAACATGCCTCTAACACATGATTGTCTAGTGCTGTGAATCCGAAAATATGGTCTGTTTCGCTCCACGACGCATCGTTTCCGAGATATGGCCGAAATTGGAAAATGCCAACTCAGCAGAAAAAAAACTTGGCCCAGGGCAAAGTTCACCCAACATGCCCCTAACACATGTCTGAAACACAGGCAGCTAGCATGGAAACAGCAAAAACTGACACACTGACCCATGAACCAATGAATGCTGTAAAACACTCAGCCGTCAGGGAAAAAACAATACACTTCTGCAAGTAAGTCAGGGCCAAACCCCAGTCAAAATCAACAGAGAAAATGTTTCCTCTGTGAGGGAAGTTACCCACACGATGGTGACTGTGTTGCAAAGGGCACTAACTGTCAGTACTGCAGTGAACTCGGTCATGCAACTTCATGGTGTTCAATGCAAACTGCATGAGGATGAATCAGTCCAGCCTCTCATCCAACCACATGGACGTCTGCCATTCCACATGAGAAAGAAACAGAAGGAGAATTGAAGAAACTTTTGGATCTATACATCATCGAAAAAGTTGAGAATGAGCCAACAAACATAGGTATTACCAATTCATGTGATACAGAAGTTAAAGAATCCATCAGAAGTGAGAATTTGCATCGACACGAGAACAGTTCTTGAGTGTCAAGGCTAGATGATGTGATAGCTGATCTGAATTATTATTATTATTATTATTATTGGACTATTCCGATATAAAAGACTAGCAATATTCAAGGTCAGGACCCTATTCAACCACAGGCTAAAATGTTTCGATCTGAGAGTCAGCGCCAAAAATCCCAAAGGGGGATATTTCCCGGATTATGACATCACAACATTGTCATTCTGGATACTGACCTCAGGAAAACTACAACAAGAAGGCTTTCAGGACAACCCAGCTATACAAGGGAGCCTACTGGGACAAAATCGAAACAGAAATAAACCAGTTCAGCAAATATTTCTTCTCCACCAACTTACAGAAATCAGACAATGAAAACTCGACCTCCTTCAAAGAGAAAGTGCTTAACATCATGGCCAAGCACATACCCACCAAGTACTCAAAAGCGAAAACTGATCGACCTACCCTGGCTAGGCAAGCACCTGATCCACCTGATCCATCAAAAAAAACAAAGGTCATAAAAAAGCCAAGCGGTCTATGTCGAACCCTGACTGGGCTACGTTTCGCTCTCTTCAGAATGCACTAAAAACCCACCTATGACGATCTTATGGTACCCATATCAATAATCTTCCAGACCCAGACCTTGACAAGACCTGCAAAAACTTCCAGAAAACAACGGGAAAGTTGCCATTCTCAACAACCAATTCATGTCAGTTTTCACTGAAGAGGATGTCGATGACATACCCAACAAAGGCCTTTCGCCATACCAGAAAATGGGAAATATCAGCATCAAAACAGCAAGTGTATAGGCCGCTTCCTCAAGGAGATGGCGGTTCCACTCATTCCCATCCTCACAAGCAACTTTCAACAGTCTCTAGACTCTGGTGCAACACTTCTAGATGCTAACGTGGCTCCCAAATTTAGGAAAGGGGATGGAGGCCAAGCTGCGAACTACCGACCGGTATCACTGACATCAATACCATCCAAAGTCCTAGAGCACATAGTCGGCCAGATATTGGATCACCTTGATCGGCACAATATCTTGGTGGACTGCCAGCATGGTTTATGTCCCAAGCGATCCTGTGAGTCTCAGCTTATCATCACCACCCACGATATCGTGAAATCCTTTCACAGACACGAACAAGTAGACAAGGCCATCCTTGACTTTAGCAAAGCTTTCATTAAGCTTTCCATAAGATCCCGCACATTCGACTCGCCAACAAAATACACCATTAAGGACCCACTCTGTCCTGAATACAATCCTTTTTGTCAAACCCCTCTCATTGTGTCGTTGTGGATGGATCAGCATCAGATCGTGGCAAAGTCACTTTTGGTATCCCACAGGGCAGTGTACTGGGACGACTGCTTTTCCTCATGTACATCAATGACATTGCCGATAACGTTACATCCTCTTCGTTTATTTTCTGATGATTGCGTGATCTACAGGGAGGTGAACAACTCAGCTGATGCACACACTCTTCAGGGTGACCTGGATCATCTGCACCAAGGGAGCCTAGACTGGTAAACATGGCCTTCGACGCCAAGTAATGCCAGCTACTGAGGTTCACCCTTGCCAAATCTAAAATCCACCGACATACTCACTCGGAGGCGAACCTCTGACCTTGACAGACAACAGCCCATACCTTGGAATTCTGTTCACAGATAAAATGAACTGGTCTTCTCAGATAAAACGGACCAGTACTCTTGCTCTGTATGGTCTCCGAACTCAGCCACTGGCTCAAACTTCATAAAATCCATTCAACGTGCTGCTGCTTGCTTTGTCACCAACCAACCTCACAGAAGAGGGGCACCAGAGAGCATAACCTCTATCCTGGATGAGCTACATTGGCCTTCCTTAGAGGAAAGACATAAAAATATCAGCCTGACCACTTTCTACTTTCTTCAGTAGCCTTTTGGCTTGTGATTAGGTACTTATGTACTTGTCATATATCTATTCTATGGGATTTGTTTCGGATTTCTAAATTATTTTCATAGGTTGTTGGGCAGTTGTATACTAATTCCATCAGGTGTACAGTAGGAACAATTACATTATCCACACTGTCTGTCCCTGATGACGCCAGTGTGTCTTTTGATAAAGTATTTGGTTGGGCTTTGTTTCTATTGCAAAATGTTGTATTTTAGGTTTGTTATTGGAATCATCAAAATTTGGCTGTATTGGTGGTAATAGATTGATACTAACGTTCTACAAGATGGTAAATCACCGCATCGCCATCCCAGCAGACTACCATCTTCTGCCCAAGCCAGCTCACTACAACACCAGAGGCCAGAGTCAGCAGTACGCAACACCATCAGCAAACCTACTAGTCTTCAGTGAGTCCTTTATTCCAAGCTCTATTCCTGCGTGGAACGCTCTGCCTCCTTCAGCAGTCACAGCCCCCTCTGTCCAGGCCTTGAAGGAGAGGCTGTGCAGGCTGAATCATTGAGCCGGACCATCTTATGTACATAGTTTTCAATTTTTCCAAATTGACCGACTGTACAATTTGCATATCACGTACGCACCTTGTCATCGTGCCTTAAGGGTGTAGACAAGAATGGAACAAGGCATAACAAGACAAACATGATCAGCTGATTACATGATGCTTCCTGATTGGCTAATTGAAGTGAAGAGGGAAAAAATGATACACAGTGTGTATTTCATGTAAATCAGAACATGTTTTGTTCTGAAATAAGTTCCTGACCCACAAAAGAAACAAATCCTGACCCACTGTGATAGGGTGTCAGGTGAAAGCCGTTGTCGCCTCAGGAAGGGACTAGCACTTAAAGTGATATTGGCAGTAAGTTATGGATTTTTCCATAACTTTCTGATTTAACAAAGAAAACATAACAGTTATATATCTGCACTTGTATGCTCAAACAGATGCCCCTTTCTGATCGATTTCGTTGCGAGTTTCTGGTGGAGATATTTTGAGTTTGTTTACATTACCGCCATTCTCGGTGCTTTGTACCCCTTGATGCAGTGTGATTCCAGCTTACTCGTATATGTTCGAGCCAATCGAGTGTGAAATAGGTTTAGTCAGAGGTAACTCTGAGTGGCGCACAAAAGAAAAGAAAAGTGGCTGCTAGTACTGTCATATGCTTGATTTATCCATCTGATCAAGCAAAGTTTGTTGTGTAATGTATTTTTCTGAGATCACAGGCATATATGCAATTGATTTAGAAAAAATAGTTTTTCCTGCCAACATCACTTTAACTGTGTTCTTGGGCTGAACTAATAAAAGACTAAACTTTGGCATCAAGTCAACAGCCGAATAGTTCCAGAATCTGATCCAGACAGCGCTTCAATGTCTGCAAGGAGTTCTTAACATTCGTGACGATATACTGATACATGGCAAGAACCAGAGTGTACATGATGCAAATCTCCACGTTGAAGATGTCTGCAATGTCTGCGAGAACAATATCTCTTGCTCAATGCTCAGAAATGTGAATTCAACAAAGCCAACTTAACGTTCTTTGGACACAGGTCTGGAAAAGACGGAATATCTCCAGATGGAGACAAGGTCCAATTGAAAGAAGCAGCCAACCCTCAGACTCTAGACAAAGGACGTAGTTACCTAGGCATGGCTACGTACTGTAGCAGGTTTATATCTGACCTTGCTATCACGTGAACTGCCACTTGAACTAACGAAAGGTTGGAGGAGTTGGAAATGGACTACAAAAACACAACAAGCGATTGACAGAATAAGAGATCTACTGACTGAGGACTGCACAACTGCCTACTCAGACCCAATGAAGTAGAGTGAGCTGAACGTTGATGCCAGTGCAGTGAGTCTTGGTGCAATTATGACCCAGCGAGACCAGGATAATCGAGTATCTCCCTGAGTGACGTTGAAAGACGAAACAGCCAGATAGAACCTGAGGCACTTTCTATCCAGTGGGGAGTCCTGCACCTTCATATATACCTGTATGGAAAGGAGTTCACAATCTTCAGTGACCACTAGCCTCTTCTCCCACTGTTCAATGAACCATCAACAAAAGCCCCAATGCACATCGAACGCTGCATTCTGAAACTTCAGAATTATGAGTACAAACTTGTGTACCAGTGAGGAAAATCTAACCCAGCTGATTACATCTCACGACATCCATTACCAAGCAAAAATACATTAAGTCGAGAAGAATGACTGGCAGAAGGATATATTAACCAGATAGCTTCACATGCTGCACCCAGAGCTGTTCGTCTCGAGGTAATACAGCAAGAAACAGTACAAGACCCTGTATTGTCATCGTGCACTTCTGCTGTTTAAACAGGACGCTGTCATGTCAAGTACGAACAGCTTGGATGCCAAGAACACAAGGACGCCCTGAAACATTTGTACACCAGCAGAGGAAACCTGACAATCAGCAAGGATGCTAACTTAGTTCTACACAACAGTCGCATAAACAAGCAAAAAACTCTTGAGCAGATGATGTTCAACATCGCACACGAAGGCCATGAAGGCATGTTCGAAAACCAAGCGACTGCTTGGACAAAACATGTGGTTTCCAGGACACGACAAAACAGTTGGAAACACTATTCGCCAATGCGTATTATGTCAGCCACCAATGGTGAACCTTGACGTGAACCACTCAACATGGCTCCACTCCCAGCATCACCATGGACTGAAGTCAAAATTGATCTCACTGATTTGGCAAACGGAGAACACATGATCATTGTTTTAGATGACAATTCATGCTTCCTGGAGATGGACTTTGTTCATTCGACATCTGCATGAGCTGTTATCCCAAAGCTAGACAGAATTTTCTCCAATTTCGGAGAAAGTCAGGACAGACTACAGCCCACCATTTAACAGTGCGGATTTTGCAAAGTACTCACAGTATGCTGGCTTAGACCATTGAGAATTCACCACGAGACAGCCAAGAGCTAATGGAGAAGTTGAATGGCTGATGAGAAGACCAAAGAAAATGTACCAAGTTGCACATGAGGAAGGCAAACCATGGAAGAAGGAGATGTTCAAATTCCTCAGGAATTATCGTGCCACACCTCACTTGATGATGCAGATGACACCACCAGAGCTACTGTTTACATCTGCTAGCTGGGCCTGCAGGCCCCCGCACTGGATCCCCTGGTCTTTGGTTCCTGGGTCCTCTGGCTGGATCCACAATGGCGGAGTGTCGGAACCAAGGTAGATCTTCAGGTCATCCACTCTGACAGTCAAGAGTGTCGCATCGGCTTCCTTCTGGATGAGGTAATTGACTTCCTCGATACATTTGATGATCAAATACGGTCCTGCATATGGGGATTGTAGCTTGTCCTGGTTGATGTTCGGAGGGTAGAGGCGCAGCACCCAGTCCCCTCGATGGAAGTTCCGGGTTCCAGCACGTCGATCAAAGTATCTCTTCTGTCGGGTAGCGCACACTCGGAGCCTATCCCTGGCTCTTTCGAAGTTTTCCAACATCGCACTACGGACCCATACCACATACTCCAATGGACAGGAATACTGAGGTGTCTCTGCTGGTACGGGGAACATGAGGTCAATTGGAAGAGTGATTTCCCGACCGAGCATCATCCTATTAGGGCTGTAGCCAGTACTTTCGTGCATGGTGGCTCTGTAGGTGCACATGACGTCAGGTAGATGATCATCCCAGTCTTCTAGAGCATCGGCGCACAACTTTGATAACATGGCTATCAACGTTCGGTTGAAGCGATCCACCTGTCCATCGGACCTGGGGTGATATGGTGCCGTTCTGGTGCCCTTAATTTCCAGTAGCCTGCACAACTCCTTGGTCAGTTCTGATCGAAACTTTGGGGTGCCCCGAGGCGTGTGAAGACCTCGGTAACCAGCACATCTGCTATGGTAATGGCTCGGTGGTTTGGCAGCGCGAAGGCTTCGGGCCACTTCGTGAAGTACTCGCTGATCACCAAGACGCAAGTGTTGCCGTTGGAAGATTCCATCGGGATACTCATAATATCCATGGCCATGCGTTCCATCGGTGACCCTACAGGATCCTGTGTGAGGGTGTGACTCTTCCGACCTGGTCTTTTGTGACGGAATTGGCACTTGGGGCACTGTTGACACCATCAATCAACATCGGCAGTTACTCCCGGCCACCAGAATCGCCTTCTGACATTGAAGAGAGTCTTCCTCTGTCCGACATGCCCGGCGAGTCGAAGTCTGTGCACCTGTTCCATAATGAACGTACGGAGGGGAGGGGCTACCACAAGCTACAACCTCTCTCTACAGCCTCACAAGCGTCAGCCTCCTGCCATTCCCGAACTTGATTAGGATCCCATTCGTCCAAACTGGCTCCTCGTTGGACAGGTGACGTGCTGCATTCTGTGTATTGGCATTCTTGTGTCCACTGGAACGGATGGTCCAATTCCGTCAGTTCATGCAGGGGCTTTGCTATGTCAGCAAACCGGTGCATGAAACGTCGATAATATGAGCAAAGGCCCAAGAAACTCCTGACCTCTTTCGTGCATAGTGGGATCTTCCATTCCTCCACTGCCTCGATCTTCTTTGGATCCATGGCTGTCCCATTCTCTGACACAATGTCACCGAGAAAATCTACTTGAGCCTGGAATAGTTGGCACTTTCTGGGCGATATTTTCAGTCCAGCCTTTTGTATGCGGGTGAGCACTTGGTCCGAACGGTTGAGGTGGGTGTCGAAATCCTTGGCGAACACGGTGACGTCGTCCAAGTACACAAGACAAGTTTCCCAGTGGAGACCTGCCAGCACCCATTCCATAAGCCTCTCAAACGTCGCTCCAGCTGAGGTCAATCCGAACGAGAGGAAGTTCCATTGGTACAGAAGGCCGTCTCCTCCACGTCGGCTGGATCCATCTCCACGCTGCTGGCGAGGTCCAGGGTGGAAAACCATTTAGAGCCGACCAGGGCATCCAGGGTGTCGTCGATGCGTGGTATCGGATAGCTGTCCTTCTTTGTTACTTCATTTACCTTCCGGTAATCGATGCAAAACCGCCAGCTCCCATCCTTCTTCTTCACCATCACAACTGGGGATGCCCAGGGGCTGGTTGATGGAGAGATCACTCCCATCTTCTACATACGTTCACAGTCAGCTCGCTTGGCAAAGGGTAACCGCCTGGGACGCTGACGGATGGGCGCGGCATCTTCGGTTGGGATGTGGTGTTTTACCTGGTCCGTCCTCCCTAGGTCATCCTTTGACTTAGCAAAGCAATCCCTGTGCTTCATGAGAAGCTCCTTCACCTGGGTACCCTGTTGGTGATCCAAGCCCATTGAGGTCGCGTCGAACACTTCTGCCAGGTGTGGAGGAAGTCCTGGCTGGGGTTTCTTCAGCGTTACTCCAGAAATCCGAGACTCGGCTTGTTGTTCCATCACCACACTGGCTGGTTCATAAGTGGCTGCAAAAGTTCTCTTGTATAAGTTGACCGGTTGGTCCATGAGATTCATGATCCATAAGGGAATCGAACCACATGGGTTCACGATACCCTTTGCGATCATGACCTGTTTCCTCTCCACTAGCTGGTTCTCTAGGGCAACAGGCAATCTCTGCCTAGGGACTACACCCCCCCCCCCCTCCGGGCTGGGGTCAGTCAGGGATCAGGGTCATAAATCCCATGTGGAAATTGCATCACCTCTAACCAGTGAGGAACAGCCTAAACCACATATAGATGTACATACAGGTGCACACAAATATACATATGATAGACACGACCAAACAACAACAGCAAAATGTAGAGAATAGCATCAGTCAGATAGTAATATAGACACACAAGTGTCACACTGCCCCCTTCTTAATAGAGGCTCGCCCCGAGCCGTTACATAAATATATACCAGGGTGAACCATACAATATAAAATCACATATATAGCCTGACAATTCAACATACTCGTCCATCAAATACACACATTTCACACTGAAATTATCGTTCATGACATGGTGATGGAGATGAAGACGATGATATGCTGGCGGTGCTGTCACTGGAAGTTGTTCGTTTCATCCTGGACTGATGCGATGGCGATATCCTGCTTCTGAGTAAGGACCATTTCTTGCGACACTCGGCTTCCCTGTGTCCCTGGATCCTACAGAAAGCACACTTCTCCCGCCTGTCATTCTCGCGTTCATATCTCAGCTGTGGACAGGGTGACTTTTAGTGTCCCTTGTTACCACAATAGAAACACTGGACAGGTCGGTCCTTCATGGAGTGGGCGAGTCCTGTGACCTGCTCGATCAATACTAGGAGAGATTTTGTGTCGATATCCACGACCGGACTTCTTCGCATCCCATGATGTGATCACAACCGGACTGCTGTCTGTCCCACGATGTGATAGCGACATGACTTTTGCACGTCCCATGATGTGATTGCGACCGGAATTCTGCGCGTCCCACGATGTGACTGCTACCAGACTTCTGTACTTTCCATGATGTTAGGGCGACCGGACCTCTGCATGTACCAGATGTGAGGGTGACCGGACATCTGCATGTCCCACGATGTGAGGGCGACCGGACTTATGAGCATCGCCATCAAAGTTGGATTAGGAGTCCCATGCTCTGTAATTTACCCAAGCTAGTGTAGCTGTCATGGGTAAGTGTAGATAAGCAAAGGGCTATCTAGCAAACCAATGTAACAATTTCCCTGCTGAATAGGTCCCCTGCAGTAATGCAGGTCGTCTATCACGCCATTACCTGGTACTTGTCAGCAACAATGCTAGTCCTGATCGGGATTTGGGTCAGTGAGCAGCACTGAGTCGGTGACCAGCACCGATGGCATGCTGTCAGAGCACCAGGTCCGCCAATTTAGCTGTAACACATTTGGGCTTTTGTTCGTGTGGTAGCGTTTTAATGCTGCCCAAGTGTACAGCTAAGTATTTACGAAAATTTGCCAGCAACACAGAGAGACAGACAGGATTCAGCAATAATACATCATTTATTGAATAGACGCATTAAACATAGTCAAACAATATATACAAGATACTGCCGATATCCTGGCAGGACATTCTCTAGCAGATATACTGGCTCCTGAGAAATACTGAGATACTGCTGATATCCTGGCAAGACACTCTCTAGCCGATATACTGGCTCCTGAGAGACATGGAGATATTTATTTATATATCCTGGCAAGAACATTCAAGTGTGGAACCATCTGAATCCAGACACTCTCCAGCCGATATTCTAGCTTCTGAGAGTCACACACTTCCGTCACATGGGCAACAGTTACACTCCCATCAAAAAGTTCAGGGCCGAACGAAAACAGTGCAAGTGGTTTTCTGAGGACATTGAAGAACTGAAAAGAGTGTGTGACGACTACCACTCTCAGGCAGTTACCTCCAACGACCCCCATGCCTGGGCGGTTCACAGAAAACTCAGAGACCGCTGTACAAGCATGTGCCATGATGCCAAAAAAACAGTACTTCGAAGAGGAAATCCAGAAATCAGCAGGCTGCCCTAAAACCATGTGGACTTGCCTGAACAATTTCTCCAACAAATGCTCAATACCAGTGTAACAACTCTTGATGTCGGGGGTAAAATCGTCTCCAACACCCAAGAAATAGCCATTGATGTCAACACATACTTCACCAACATAGGTCTGCAGCTTGCCAACAAAATCCCCACCCAAAAAACCTCACATCTCCATTACCTACGCAAGCAGGATTCGGTCTCGACTCATTTCTCCTTCTCCACAATTAGTTCTGTGCAAGTGACTGGGTTCCGAGCAAACACTCCACCCAAACCAGTCTCCACTATATCCTAGAGGACGTCTATGAACGAACCAACTGAGGCGAAATCACCGGCCTCGTCGCGCTTGATCTTCGCAAGGCGTTCTTGATACCGTCAACCACCAGATTCTACTTGATAAACTCCATCATTATGGTGTTCATGAACCATGGTTTCACTCCTACATTTTAGGACGCAAACAATTTTCTAGTGTTAACGGTGTTTTTTTCAAAGCCCATGGATATTTCTACAGGGGCCTAGTGCACCAAACCGTCGGTGAAGCGTCGGTGACAACGTCCGTTGTAAAAACACCAACGTCCGTCGTGAATTCTGCGTCGGTGTGAAAGTTGTTGTGCACCAAGCTGTCGGTCATTGAAAACTAACGTCCACTGGACGTAAAATCTGCGACTCCTACTGAGCAGTCGTAGATGGGTCGTACAACTTTTGAAATCGTGTAACGGTATATTGTACCATACAATATAAGTGGAGTAAAATATTTCTTATCTGCGCGATATGTTCACATAACACTCTGATAGCGTTGGGAACGAGCTGTTATCAAAATTTTAATACATGTAATTGCAGAGTATCAGTATAAATATGCTAACACCTTTCATGCACTGTTATGATGGTTGCATTGTGCGCGGAGAAAACTCAAATTATGAAACTGTATTATATCATTTGTTTTATATATTTTTTTCCCAAATGCTTCTATATATTGATACACAAACTCAATGTACACGAGAGATTATATTACGATAAGGGAAGATAACACTGCTCACTATGCACCAATAGGCATGTTATGGTTGGTCCTTTGCAATTATTTGCATCATCTGTAACCAATGCTGGATTACAATACATGTGTAAAATAATGGAATCGCAAAAGTAAAATGTACATTCATTGTCTGCAGAATCATTTTAAGCTTCAATAGGTTTATGCTTGCAGCTACCGTGCTACCGAGTTGTTACAGTAATTGTTCGTACAATTTGATGTCCACACCATACCTTTCCAGAATCATACTGTACGTGTATTTTCTGCACCATCCATCCATATACTATGCATTTTGACTAGGCACAGTCAAGTAGGCACACCGACGCGTCGGACCAACGACCAATTTGCGACTTCATGGTGCACACCACACGGGCGGTGATTTTACGACGGACGTTTCTACGACTGACGTAGGTTTCACCGACACTCAACCGACGCTTATTTCACGACGGTTTGGTGCACTAGGCCCCAGGAGTCCTGCAATGGTCCATTCTAGGTCCCTTACTGTTTATTGTTTATCTGAATGACTTGCCATCGTCACTAACCTACTGTAAAGCTAATAGATCTTTGTATGCTGATGACACTGCTATTCACGCCTCATCTTATAATGTAAAAAGTATTGTAACGGGTTCTTCACCCTTCTGTGACGTCTTGATGAACCGGCTTTCTAGGGAGGTGGGTGAGTTGTTATTAACCGGAGCTGAAACGGTAAAACTCCGGGAAACTGCTACTGCTATACGGTTGAACTCCGGCTAGAAGTCTCTGAAGGTTGGTAGCGTGGTCTGGAATGGACCTCTTAACCGTTGTCCGACTGCCAATCTGCAACTGCACCTGTAAAGTAAGAATCCGGAGGCGTTTCCGTCTCCGGATACTGCAACTGCTCCGTCGGGATACCGCTTTACTGCAACAGCTCCGTCGTTTTCCGTCTTACTGCAACTGCGACTGCACCTGGAATAGAGAATCCGGGAACGTTGCCGTTTCCGAATACTGCAACCGCTCTGCCAGGTTCCGCCTCACTGCAAACTGCTCCGGTTGGCTCCGCCTCACCGCAACCTGCGACTGCACCTGAAATGGAGAATCTCGGGAGTGTTCTCACTTCCGGTTACCGCAACCGCTCCCTCAGGTACTGCCTCTGCTACTCCGTCGTCCGGTACCGCCTCTGCAACTGCTTCTTCGTTCCCGTCTCTGCAACTGCTCCGTCCGGTACCGCCTCCGTAGTTGCTCCGTTGAATTCCACCTCCGTCTCCGTCTCCTTCCTTGGTGATCTGGGTTCTTGGATCACCCTAAGACGTCGTTACAACTTGGTCTTAACCGACTGTGGTCTTATCTCCCTTCTCTCCGTATTACTTTCTTTTCCGGTGAACTAACTTTATTATAAATTCCAGTTCCCTAACGAACACGGAAAAACAACTCGGTTGAAGTTTTCATGTTTATTTTCCAAGTGCCCAGTCGGAAGACATAAACTGCGATCATCTGGATGACTCTATCTGGAACAAGGGAGTACTCTGCTATGGGAGAAGGGGTCTGCACAGGTCGACGTCAGGACACCAACTCCCCGTCCGCTGTGAAGCGGGGGCTTTTATAGACCTGAGACCCACGTCACGTGACCAACCTATTGTGACGTCATAGTCCGCCAAAACACTGATATTTTCCGGATTTCTAAAAACACTCTAGAACCAATCAGTGGCTGACACGTCACCTTTTAAACCGAAAACGAGGCTGATCACATGACCTTCCGGAAATAACGTCATTACGTTTTTGTACTCCATTGTTCCGACTCCGTCTCCGGTTCCGTCTCCGTCTCCGGATCCGTCTCCGGCTTTACCAACATTACAAATATACCAAGTTCCGAGACGGAAAACCTTTTAAACATTACAAATACGGAACCGAATGAACCTTTAAACACATATACATTTAAATAAACGGTTATTTAACCATAATATCATAAAACACTAACAGAATTACCTAGGGGAAACTTTTGGGTACGCCCCAAAACCGTTACAGTATGAATACCAGTTACAAATGGATGTCAATAATGTTAGCACATGGTTAAATGCAAACAAGTTGAGTCTTCATGTTGGCAAAATTGCCAGTATGCTTGTGTGTTCAGAAACGACAACATCTTATCGATCCCTGTATTGTACTAAATGTATCTGGTCAAGATATAACACAGGTTGATTCTGTTGACTATCTAGGTATTAAGCTTGATCATAACCTGTCATTTGACCCCCACGTAGACAGGGTTGCAGCCAAGATCAGCCGGGCACTTGGAGTCCTTCGAAGCATCTTTCCGTTCATCAACCAGAAAACCAGACTCACTCTGTTCAACACTATTGTTCTCCCCCATTTTAATTATTGTTGCACTGCCTGGGACAACTGTTCAGACTATTAAATAACTAAGCTACAACGTCTTCAAAACAGAGGTATGCGTTTAATCCTCAAAATAGCTTCCGTACCCATATCTCTGTCATGTTATCAACACTCAACTAGCTTAACATCAGACAGCGCCCAATGCTCCACAAATGTGTTCTCATGTACAAAACTGTCAACGGTCTCACTCGTACATACTTATCAGGTGTCACTAAATTGTTATCTCACACCCACAACACCAGAACCAAAAGTAACAACAACCTCAGTCGATCTCACCACCATGTAAAATAACTAAAGGATAAAGGTACAGTCATGTGGAACAACCTACCTGTATCAATCAGAAATATCAAGAGTATTACTACCTTCAAAACCAAGTGCTCACGATACATCCTAGGTAACTGTTTAAATACTAGTAGCCAACACTACCATTCACTGGTCCCTTATATCACTACTCATCTCATATAATGTAAATATATTTTTCTTATGTTGTGTCCAAGCTCTCATAGCAACATATCTCCCGTCTGTATTACGTAATCTAATGTCATAAGAGTATATTGTTCAAATAGCCCCAAAAAGGCTCGTTATAAGTTGAAAATCGAAGACCATTTTACCGAAAACAACATGAAGCGAGTATGGAAAGGAATGAAGCTGATGAGTGGCTTCTCAATCGGAAGTTCACAGAATAACTCCCTTCCAAATACAACGACTGCATACGCCAACAAGTTGAATGGTTTCTACAACAGGTTCGACGGGACTGACTTCTCAGAAGAAGCGAGTGATCTCCGAAGTACCCTGGATGACAGTGAGGACTGGCAACTAACAGTGTCACAGTCGGAAGTGGTGAAACAGTTCTTATGCCGAAACCTCTCCAAGGCAGCTGGTCCAGACAAAATATCATGTAGACTGTCAAAGTATTGTGCCCACGAGCTATCAACTATTTTCTGCACATTGTTTAATATGTGTATCAAATCAAGATCAATACCCTCTGTATGGGAACGTTCCTGTATTGTTCCAGTGCCTACAAAACCTGTCATCACGTGTTTGAATGATTTGAGACCAGTGGCACTAACATCAGTAGTAATGAAGGTATGTGAACGAGTAATATTAAATCAGTTCAAAGTAATTGTTTCGCCATATCTTGATCCCATGCAGTTCGCTTACCGAAATATTCGTAGTACAGAAGATGCATTACTATTTGTGGTAGACAAATTGTACTCGCACATCGAACGCTCAAGATCTGGTAATTCAGCACGTGTTATGTTTTTTTTTACTTTTCATCAGCCTTCAACACAATGCTATTGCCACATGTACTCGTGGCTAAACCACTAAACATGAACGTCTAACTCGTCTTGTCTATTCGTCAAATTCGCAGATGACACTGCAATGCTCGGTATCATTACAAATGATAATCACACTGCGTTTATTAACGAATTAGAAGGCTTTGTAAGCTATTGTGAAACAAACTATCTTGGGCTTAACGTGAACAAAACAAAAGAAATGTTGATTAGTTTCTGTAAATCGTCTGTACGACCAGAACCAATTGTGATTAATGCCACTGCAGTAGAACGAGTAGATAACTACAAGTATCTTGGCGTATACATTGACAACAAGCTGACATGGTCAACCAATGTGGACTATATTGTAAAAAAGCTAAATACACGCATGTATTGTATGCGAAAGTTATCTAGCCTCAACGTAGATAACAAAGTCCTATGCCTTTATCACCAATCTATTGTCCAGAGTGTCTGGAAGTATTGCATATTAAGCTGGGCAGGCAAATATGTGAATGTAGCTAGCGTATTTGGCTGTGTCGACGTTTATCGTTTATTTATTAATTTTGTAATTATTTTAATTCTTTTCATTTGTCTTATTATTAGTATCACCATTTAATATTTATCCTCCTTCCCCTCATAATAATAATAATAATAATAATGATAATAATAATAATAATAATAATAATGGAAGAAAAAAAGAAAGAAAAGAAAGAAATAAAGACCTGTGTATGGGAACGTTCCTCTGTATTGTTCCAGTGCCTACAAAACCTGTCATCACGTGTTTGAATGATTTGAGACCAGTGGCACTAACATCAGTAGTAATGAAGGTATGTGAACGAGTAATATTAAATCAGTTCAAAGTAATTGTTTCGCCATATCTTGATCCCATGCAGTTCGCTTACCGAAATATTCGTAGTACAGAAGATGCATTACTATTTGTGGTAGACAAATTGTACTCGCACATCGAACGCTCAAGATCTGGTAATTCAGCACGTGTTATGTTTTTTTTTACTTTTCATCAGCCTTCAACACAATGCTATTGCCACATGTACTCGTGGCTAAACCACTGAACATGAACGTCTAACTCGTCTTGTCTATTCGTCAAATTCGCAGATGACACTGCAATGCTCGGTATCATTACAAATGATAATCACACTGCGTTTATTAACGAATTAGAAGGCTTTGTAAGCTATTGTGAAACAAACTATCTTGGGCTTAACGTGAACAAAACAAAAGAAATGTTGATTAGTTTCTGTAAATCGTCTGTACGACCAGAACCAATTGTGATTAATGCCACTGCAGTAGAACGAGTAGATAACTACAAGTATCTTGGCGTATACATTGACAACAAGCTGACATGGTCAACCAATGTGGACTATATTGTAAAAAAGCTAAATACACGCATGTATTGTATGCGAAAGTTATCTAGCCTCAACGTAGATAACAAAGTCCTATGCCTTTATCACCAATCTATTGTCCAGAGTGTCTGGAAGTATTGCATATTAAGCTGGGCAGGCAAATATGTGAATGTAGCTAGCGTATTTGGCTGTGTCGACGTTTATCGTTTATTTATTAATTTTGTAATTATTTTAATTCTTTTCATTTGTCTTATTATTAGTATCACCATTTAATATTTATCCTCCTTCCCCTCATAATAATACTAATAATAATACTAATAATAATAATAATAATAATAATAATAATGGAAGAAAAAAAGAAAGAAAAGAAAGAAATAAAGATAAAAAGACAAAAAAAAAGCAATTTAAAAAAATGGACAAATCAAAAGTAAAAGTATAGCTGTGTCTTTGATATAAAATGAATATGAATTTATTAGTTGTAGTATTAGCTGTTAGGGAGACTCACTGCAACACTTCTCCAGAGAGGAGACCCAGTTGAGCACCCCTCTAGGGAGGAGACCCAGTGAAGCACCCCTCTAGGGAGGAGACCCAGTGAAGCACGCTTCTAGAGAGGAGACCCAGTGAAGCACCCCTTTAGGGAGGAGACCCAGTCGAGCACCCCTCTAGAGAGGAGACCCAGTGAAGCACGCCTCTAGGAAGGAGACCCAGTTGAGCACCCCTTTAGGGAGGAGACCCAGTGAAGCACCCCTCTAGGAAGGAGACCCAGTGAAGCACGCCTCTAGAGAGGAGACCCAGTGAAGCACCCATCTAGAGAGGAGACCCAGTGAAGCACCCCTCTAGAGAGGAGACCCAGTGAAGCACCCATCTAGAGAGGAGACCCAGTGAAGCACCCCTCTAGAGAGGAGACCCAGTGAAGCACCCATCTAGAGAGGAGACCCAGTGAAGCACCCCTCTAGGAAGGAGACCCAGTTGAGCACCCCTCTAGAGAGGAGACCCAGTGAAGCACCCCTCTAGGAAGGAGACCCAGTTGAGCACCCCTCTAGAGAGGAGACTCAGTGAAGCCCCCCTCTAGAGAGGAGACCCAGTGAAGCACCCCTCTAGGAAGGAGACCCAGTGAAGCACGCCTCTAGAGAGGAGACCCAGTGAAGCACCCATCTAGAGAGGAGACCCAGTGAAGCACCCCTCTAGGAAGGAGACCCAGTGAAGCACCACTCTAGGAAGGAGACCCAGTGAAGCACGCCTCTAGAGAGGAGACCCAGTGAAGCACCCATCTAGAGAGGAGACCCAGTGAAGCACCCCTCTAGAGAGGAGACCCAGTGAGTACACCCCTCTAGGAAGGAAACCCAGTGAAGCACGCCTCTAGAGAGGAGACCCAGTGAAGCACCCCTCTAGGAAGGAGACCCAGTGAAGCACGCCTCTAGGAAGGAGACCCAGTGAAGCACCCATCTAGAGAGGAGACCCAGTGAAGCACCCCTCTAGGAAGGAGACCCAGTGAAGCACCCCTCTAGGAAGGAGACCCAGTGAAGCACGCCTCTAGAGAGGAGACCCAGTGAAGCACCCCTCTAGAGAGGAGACCCAGTGAAGCACCCCTCTAGAGAGGAGACCCAGTGAAGCACGTCTCTAGAGAGGAGACCCAGTGAAGCACGCCTCTAGAGAGGAGGCCCAGTTGAGCACCCCTCTAAAGAGGAGACCCAGTGAGACACCCCTCTAGAGAGGAGACCCAGTGAGACACCCCTCTAGAGAGGAGATCCAGTTGAGCACCCCTCGAGGGAGGAGGCCCAGTTGAGCACCCCTCTAGGAAGGAGACCGAGTTGAGCACCCCTCTAGAGAGGAGACCCAGTGAAGCACCCATCTAGAGAGGAGACCCAGTGAAGCACCCCTCTAGAGAGGAGACCCAGTGAAGCACGCCTCAAGAGAGGAGACCCAGTGAAGCACCCCTCTAGAGAGGAGACCCAGTGAAGCACGCCTCTAGAGAGGAGACCCAGTGAAGCACGCCTCTAGAGAGGAGACCCAGTGAAGCACCCATCTAGAGAGGAGACCCAGTGAAGCACCCCTCTAGAGAGGAGACCCAGTGAAGCACACATCTAGAGAGGAGACCCAGTGAAGCACGCCTCTAGAGAGGAGACCCAGTGAAGCACGCCTCTAGAGAGGAGACTCAGTGAAGCACCCTCTAGAGAGGAGACCCAGTGAAGCACCCCTCTAGAGAGGAGACCCAGTGAAGCACGCCTCTAGAGAGGAGACCCAGTGAAGCACGCCTCTAGAGAGGAGACCCAGTGAAGCACGCCTCTAGAGAGGAGACCCAGTGAAGCACCCATCTAGAGAGGAGACCCAGTGAAGCACCCCTCTAGAGAGGAGACCCAGTGAAGCACCCATCTAGAGAGGAGACCCAGTGAAGCACGCCTCTAGAGCGGAGACCCAGTGAAACACGCCTCTAGAGAGGAGACTCAGTGAAGCACGCCTCTAGAGAGGAGACCCAGTGAAGCACGCCTCTAGAGAGGAGACTCAGTGAACCACCCATCTAGAGAGGAGACCCAGTGAAGCACGCCTCTAGAGAGGAGACCCAGTGAAGCACCCCTCTAGGAAGGAGACCCAGTCGAGCGCCCCTCTAGAGAGGCGACTCAGTGAAGCACACCTCTAGAAAGGAGACCCAGTGAAGCACGCCTCTAGAGAGGAGACCCAGTGAAGCACCCCTGTAGGAAGGAGACCCAGTTGAGCACCCCTCTAGAGAGGAGACCCAGTGAAGCACCCCTCTAGGAAGGAGACCCAGTTGAGCACCCCTCTAGGAAGGAGACCCAGTTGAGCACCCCTCTAGAGAGGAGACTCAGTGAAGCACACATCTAGAGAGGAGACCCAGGTGAGTACCTCTCTAGAGAGGAGACCCAGTGAGATACCCCTCTAGAGAGGAGACCCAGTTGAGCACCCCTCTAGAGAGGAGACCCAGTGAAACACCCCTCTAGAGAGGAGACCCAGTGAAGCACCCCTCTAGAGAGGAGACCCAGTGAAAAACCCTCTAGAGAGGAGACCTAGTTGAGCTGTACAGCATAGTATAGCTGTGCCTTTGATATAAAATGAATATGAATTTATTAGTTGTAGTATTAGCTGTTAGGGAGACTCACTGGAACACTTCTCCAGAGAGGAGACCCGATTGAGCACCCCTCTAGTTAGGAGACCCAGTGAAGCACCCATCTAGAGAGGAGACCCAGTGAAGCACCCCTCTAGAGAGGAGACCCAGTGAAGCACCCATCTAGAGAGGAGACCCAGTGAAGCACGCCTCTAGAGAGGAGACCCAGTGAAACACGCCTCTAGAGAGGAGACCCAGTGAAGCACCCCTCTAGAGAGGAGACCCAGTGAAGCACGCCTCTAGAGAGGAGACCCAGTGAAGCACGCCTCTAGAGAGGAGACCCAGTGAAGCACCCATCTAGAGAGGAGACCCAGTGAAGCACCCCTCTAGAGAGGAGACCCAGTGAAGCACACATCTAGAGAGGAGACCCAGTGAAGCACGCCTCTAGAGAGGAGACCCAGTGAAGCACGCCTCTAGAGAGGAGACTCAGTGAAGCACCCTCTAGAGAGGAGACCCAGTGAAGCACCCCTCTAGAGAGGAGACCCAGTGAAGCACGCCTCTAGAGAGGAGACCCAGTGAAGCACCCCTCTAGAGAGGAGACCCAGTGAAGCACGCCTCTAGAGAGGAGACCCAGTGAAGCACCCATCTAGAGAGGAGACCCAGTGAAGCACCCCTCTAGAGAGGAGACCCAGTGAAGCACCCATCTAGAGAGGAGACCCAGTGAAGCACGCCTCTAGAGAGGAGACCCAGTGAAACACGCCTCTAGAGAGGAGACTCAGTGAAGCACGCCTCTAGAGAGGAGACCCAGTGAAGCACGCCTCTAGAGAGGAGACTCAGTGAACCACCCATCTAGAGAGGAGACCCAGTGAAGCACGCCTCTAGAGAGGAGACCCAGTGAAGCACCCCTCTAGGAAGGAGACCCAGTCGAGCGCCCCTCTAGAGAGGCGACTCAGTGAAGCACACCTCTAGAAAGGAGACCCAGTGAAGCACGCCTCTAGAGAGGAGACCCAGTGAAGCACCCCTCTAGGAAGGAGACCCAGTTGAGCACCCCTCTAGAGAGGAGACCCAGTGAAGCACCCCTCTAGGAAGGAGACCCAGTTGAGCACCCCTCTAGGAAGGAGACCCAGTTGAGCACCCCTCTAGAGAGGAGACTCAGTGAAACACACATCTAGAGAGGAGACCCAGGTGAGTACCTCTCTAGAGAGGAGACCCAGTGAGATACCCCTCTAGAGAGGAGACCCAGTTGAGCACCCCTCTAGAGAGGAGACCCAGTGAAACACCCCTCTAGAGAGGAGACCCAGTGAAGCACCCCTCTAGAGAGGAGACCCAGTGAAAAACCCTCTAGAGAGGAGACCTAGTTGAGCTGTACAGCATAGTATAGCTGTGCCTTTGATATAAAATGAATATGAATTTATTAGTTGTAGTATTAGCTGTTAGGGAGACTCACTGGAACACTTCTCCAGAGAGGAGACCCAGTTGAGCACCCCTCTAGTTAGGAGACCCAGTGAAGCACCCATCTAGAGAGGAGACCCAGTGAAGCACCCCTCTAGAGAGGAGACCCAGTGAAGCACCCATCTAGAGAGGAGACCCAGTGAAAAACCCTCTGGAGAGGAGACCTAGTTGAGCTGTACAGCATAGTATAGCTGTGCCTTTGATATAAAATGAATATGAATTTATTAGTTGTAGTATTAGCTGTTAGGGAGACTCACTGGAACACTTCTCCAGAGAGGAGACCCAGTTGAGCACCCCTCTAGTTAGGAGACCCAGTGAAGCACCCATCTAGAGAGGAGACCCAGTGAAGCACCCCTCTAGAGAGGAGACCCAGTGAAGCACCCATCTAGAGAGGAGACCCAGTGAAGCACGCCTCTAGAGAGGAGACCCAGTGAAACACGCCTCTAGAGAGGAGACTCAGTGAAGCACGCCTCTAGAGAGGAGACCCAGTGAAGCACGCCTCTAGAGAGGAGACTCAGTGAACCACCCATCTAGAGAGGAGACCCAGTGAAGCACGCCTCTAGAGAGGAGACCCAGTGAAGCACCCCTCTAGGAAGGAGACCCAGTCGAGCGCCCCTCTAGAGAGGCGACTCAGTGAAGCACCCCTCTAGAGAGGAGACTCAGTGAAGCACCCATCTAGAGAGAAGACTCAGTGAAGCACCCCTCTAGGAAGGAGACCCAGTGAAGCACCCCTCTAGAAACGAGACCCAGTGAAGCACCCCTCTAGGAAGGAGACCCAGTGAAGCACGCCTCTAGAGAGGAGACCCAGTGAAGCATCCCTCTAGGAAGGAGACCCAGTGGAGCACCCCTCTAGAGAGGAGACGCAGTGAAGCACCCCTCTAGAGAGGAGACCCAGTGAAGCACGCCTCTAGAGAGGAGACCCAGTGAAGCACCCATCTAGAGAGGAGACTCAGTGAAGCACCCCTCTAGAGAGGAGACCCAGTGAAGCACCCCTCTAGGAAGGAGACCCAGTGAAGCACGCCTCTAGAGAGGAGACCCAGTGAAGCACCCATCTATAGAGGAGACCCAGTGAAGCACGCCTCTAGAGAGGAGACCCAGTGAAGCACCCCTCTAGAGAGGAGACCCAGTGAAGCACCCCTCTAGGAAGGAGACCCAGTGAAGCACCCCTCCAGGAAGGAGGCCCAGTGAAGCACCCATCTAGAGAGGAGACCCAGTGAAGCAACCCTCTAAGAAGGAGACCCAGTGAAGCACCATTCTAGGAAGCAGACCCAGTGAAGCACCCATCTAGAGAGGAGACTCAGTGAAGCACGCCTCTAGAGAGGAGACTCAGTGAAGCACCCATCTAGAGAGGAGACTCAGTGAAGCACCCCTCTAGGAAGGAGACCCAATGAAGCACCCATCTAGAGAGGAGACCCAGTGAAGCACCCCTCTAGGAAGGAGACCCAGTGAAGCACCCCTCTAATAAGGAGACCCAGTGAAGCACCCATCTAGAGAGGAGACCCAGTGAAGCACCCATCTAGGGAGGAGACCCAGTGAAGCACCCCTCTAGGAAGGAGACCCAGTGAAGCACGCCTCTAGAGAGGAGACCCAGTGAAGCACCCCTCTAGGAAGGAGACCCAGTGAAGCACCCCTCTAGAGAGGAGACGCAGTGAGGCACCCCTCTAGAGAGGAGACGCAGTGAAGCACGCCTCTAGAGAGGAGACCCAGTGAAGCACGCCTCTAGAGAGGAGACCCAGTGAAGCACCCATCTAGAGAGGAGACTCAGTGAAGCACCCATCTAGAGAGGAGACCCAGTGAAGCACCCCTCTAGGAAGGAGACCCAGTGAAGCACCCATCTAGAGAGGAGACCCAGTGAAGCACGCCTCTAGAGAGGAGACCCAGTGAAGCACCCCTCTAGAGAGGAGACCCAGTGAAGCACCCCTTTAGGAAGGAGACCCAGTGAAGCACCCCTCTAGGAAGGAGACCCAGTGAAGCACCCATCTAGAGAGGAGACTCAGTGAAGCACCCATCTAGAGAGGAGACCCAGTGAAGCACCCCTCTAGGAAAGAGACCCAGTGAAGCACCCCTCTAGAGAGGAGACTCAGTGAAGCATTCCTCTAGAGCGGAGACCCAGTGAAGCACCCATCTAGAGAGGAGACCCAGTGAAGCACGCCTCTAGAGAGGAGACCCAGTGAAGCACCCCTCTAGGAAGGAGACCCAGTGAATCACCCATCTAGAGAGGAGACTCAGTGAAGCACCCCTCTAGGAAGGAGACCCAGTGAAGCACCCATCTAGAGAGGAGACCCAGTGAAGCACGCCTCTAGGACGGAGACCCAGTGAATCACCCATCTAGAGAGGAGACCCAATGAAGCACCCCTCTAGAGAGGAGACCCAGTGAGTACACCCCTCTAGGAAGGAAACCCAGTGAAGCACCCCTCTAGAGAGGAGACCCAGTGAAGCACCCCTCTAGAGAGGAGACCCAGTGAAAACCCCTCTAGAGAGGAGACCTAGTTGAGCTGTACAGCATAGTATAGCTGTGCCTTTGATATAAAATGAATATGAATTTATTAGTTGTAGTATTAGCTGTTAGGGAGACTCACTGGAACACTTCTCCAGAGAGGAGACCCAGTTGAGCACCCCTCTAGTTAGGAGACCCAGTGAAGCACCCATCTAGAGAGGAGACCCAGTGAAGCACCCCTCTAGAGAGGAGACCCAGTGAAGCACCCATCTAGAGAGGAGACCCAGTGAAGCACGCCTCTAGAGAGGAGACCCAGTGAAACACGCCTCTAGAGAGGAGACTCAGTGAAGCACGCCTCTAGAGAGGAGACCCAGTGAAGCACGCCTCTAGAGAGGAGACTCAGGGAACCACCCATCTAGAGAGGAGACCCAGTGAAGCACGCCTCTAGAGAGGAGACCCAGTGAAGCACCCCTCTAGGAAGGAGACCCAGTCGAGCACCCCTCTAGAGAGGCGACTCAGTGAAGCACCCCTCTAGAGAGGAGACTCAGTGAAGCACCCATCTAGAGAGAAGACTCAGTGAAGCATCCCTCTAGGAAGGAGACCCAGTGAAGCACCCCTCTAGAAACGAGACCCAGTGAAGCACCCCTCTAGGAAGGAGACCCAGTGAAGCACGCCTCTAGAGAGGAGACCCAGTGAAGCATCCCTCTAGGAAGGAGACCCAGTGGAGCACCCCTCTAGAGAGGAGACGCAGTGAAGCACCCCTCTAGAGAGGAGACCCAGTGAAGCACGCCTCTAGAGAGGAGACCCAGTGAAGCACCCATCTAGAGAGGAGACCCAGTGAAGCACGCCTCTAGAGAGGAGACCCAGTGAAGCACCCCTCTAGAGAGGAGACCCAGTGAAACACCCCTCTAGAGAGGAGACCCAGTGAAGCACCCCTCTAGGAAGGAGACCCAGTGAAGCACCCCTCCAGGAAGGAGGCCCAGTGAAGCACCCATCTAGAGAGGAGACCCAGTGAAGCAACCCTCTAAGAAGGAGACCCAGTGAAGCACCATTCTAGGAAGCAGACCCAGTGAAGCACCCATCTAGAGAGGAGACTCAGTGAAGCACGCCTCTAGAGAGGAGACCCAGTGAAGCACCCATCTAGAGAGGAGACTCAGTGAAGCACCCCTCTAGGAAGGAGACCCAGTGAAGCACCCATCTAGAGAGGAGACCCAGTGAAGCACCCCTCTAGAGAGGAGACCCAGTGAAGCACCCCTCTAGGAAGGAGACCCAGTGAAGCACCCCTCCAGGAAGGAGGCCCAGTGAAGCACCCATCTAGAGAGGAGACCCAGTGAAGCAACCCTCTAAGAAGGAGACCCAGTGAAGCACCATTCTAGGAAGCAGACCCAGTGAAGCACCCATCTAGAGAGGAGACTCAGTGAAGCACGCCTCTAGAGAGGAGACCCAGTGAAGCACCCATCTAGAGAGGAGACTCAGTGAAGCACCCCTCTAGGAAGGAGACCCAGTGAAGCACCCATCTAGAGAGGAGACCCAGTGAAGCACCCCTCTAGGAAGGAGACCCAGTGAAGCACCCCTCTAATAAGGAGACCCAGTGAAGCACCCATCTAGAGAGGAGACCCAGTGAAGCACCCATCTAGGGAGGAGACCCAGTGAACCCCCCTCTAGGAAGGAGACCCAGTGAAGCACCCCTCTAGAGAGGAGACGCAGTGAGGCACCCCTCTAGAGAGGAGACGCAGTGAAGCACCCCTCTAGAGAGGAGACCCAGTGAAGCACGCCTCTAGAGAGGAGACCCAGTGAAGCACCCATCTAGAGAGGAGACTCAGTGAAGCACCCATCTAGAGAGGAGACCCAGTGAAGCACCCCTCTAGGAAGGAGACCCAGTGAAGCACCCATCTAGAGAGGAGACCCAGTGAAGCACGCCTCTAGAGAGGAGACCCAGTGAAGCACCCCTCTAGAGAGGAGACCCAGTGAAGCACCCCTCTAGGAAGGAGACCCAGTGAAGCACCCCTCTAGGAAGGAGACCCAGTGAAGCACCCATCTAGAGAGGAGACTCAGTGAAGCACCCATCTAGAGAGGAGACCCAGTGAAGCACCCCTCTAGGAAAGAGACCCAGTGAAGCACCCCTCTAGAGAGGAGACTCAGTGAAGCATTCCTCTAGAGAGGAGACCCAGTGAAGCACCCATCTAGAGAGGAGACCCAGTGAAGCACGCCTCTAGAGAGGAGACCCAGTGAAGCACCCTTCTAGGAAGGAGACCCAGTGAAGCACCCATCTAGAGAGGAGACTCAGTGAAGCACCCCTCTAGGAAGGAGACCCAGTGAAGCACGCCTCTAGGACGGAGACCCAGTGAAGCACGCCTCTAGGACGGAGACCCAGTGAATCACCCATCTAGAGAGGAGACCCAATGAAGCACCCCTCTAGAGAGGAGACCCAGTGAGTACACCCCTCTAGGAAGGAAACCCAGTGAAGCACCCCTCTAGAGAGGAGACCCAGTGAAGCACCCCTCTAGAGAGGAGACCCAGTGAAAAACCCTCTAGAGAGGAGACCTAGTTGAGCTGTACAGCATAGTATAGCTGTGCCTTTGATATAAAATGAATATGAATTTATTAGTTGTAGTATTAGCTGTTAGGGAGACTCACTGGAACACTTCTCCAGAGAGGAGACCCAGTTGAGCACCCCTCTAGTTAGGAGACCCAGTGAAGCACCCATCTAGAGAGGAGACCCAGTGAAGCACCCCTCTAGAAAGGAGACCCAGTGAAGCACCCATCTAGAGAGGAGACCCAGTGAAGCACGCCTCTAGAGAGGAGACCCAGTGAAACACGCCTCTAGAGAGGAGACTCAGTGAAGCACGCCTCTAGAGAGGAGACCCAGTGAAGCACGCCTCTAGAGAGGAGACTCAGTGAACCACCCATCTAGAGAGGAGACCCAGTGAAGCACGCCTCTAGAGAGGAGACCCAGTGAAGCACCCCTCTAGGAAGGAGACCAAGTCGAGCGCCCCTCTAGAGAGGCGACTCAGTGAAGCACCCCTCTAGAGAGGAGACTCAGTGAAGCACCCATCTAGAGAGAAGACTCAGTGAAGCACCCCTCTAGGAAGGAGACCCAGTGAAGCACCCCTCTAGAAACGAGACCCAGTGAAGCACCCCTCTAGGAAGGAGACCCAGTGAAGCACGCCTCTAGAGAGGAGACCCAGTGAAGCATCCCTCTAGGAAGGAGACCCAGTGGAGCACCCCTCTAGAGAGGAGACGCAGTGAAGCACCCCTCTAGAGAGGAGACCCAGTGAAGCACGCCTCTAGAGAGGAGACCCAGTGAAGCACCCATCTAGAGAGGAGACTCAGTGAAGCACCCATCTAGAGAGGAGACCCAGTGAAGCACCCCTCTAGGAAGGAGACCCAGTGAAGCACGCCTCTAGAGAGGAGACCCAGTGAAGCACCCATCTAGAGAGGAGACCCAGTGAAGCACGCCTCTAGAGAGGAGACCCAGTGAAGCACCCCTCTAGGGAGGAGACCCAGTGAAGCACCCCTCTAGGAAGGAGACCCAGTGAAGCACCTCTCCAGGAAGGAGGCCCAGTGAAGCACCCATCTAGAGAGGAGACCCAGTGAAGCAACCCTCTAAGAAGGAGACCCAGTGAAGCACTATTCTAGGAAGCAGACCCAGTGAAGCACCCATCTAGAAAGGAGACTCAGTGAAGCACGCCTCTAGAGAGGAGACCCAGTGAAGCACCCATCTAGAGAGGAGACTCAGTGAAGCACCCCTCTAGGAAGGAGACCCAGTGAAGCACCCATCTAGAGAGGAGACCCAGTGAAGCACCCCTCTAGGAAGGAGACCCAGTGAAGCACCCCTCTAATAAGGAGACCCAGTGAAGCACCCATCTAGAGAGGAGACCCAGTGAAGCACCCATCTAGGGAGGAGACCCAGTGAAGCACCCCTCTAGGAAGGAGACCCAGTGAAGCACGCCTCTAGAGAGGAGATCCAGTGAAGCACCCCTCTAGGAAGGAGACCCAGTGAAGCACCCCTCTAGAGAGGAGACGCAGTGAGGCACCCCTCTAGAGAGGAGACGCAGTGAAGCACGCCTCTAGAGAGGAGACCCAGTGAAGCACCCCTCTAATAAGGAGACCCAGTGAAGCACCCATCTAGAGAGGAGACCCAGTGAAGCACCCATCTAGGGAGGAGACCCAGTGAAGCACCCCTCTAGGAAGGAGACCCAGTGAAGCACGCCTCTAGAGAGGAGACCCAGTGAAGCACCCCTCTAGGAAGGAGACCCAGTGAAGCACCCCTCTAGAGAGGAGACGCAGTGAGGCACCCCTCTAGAGAGGAGACGCAGTGAAGCACGCCTCTAGAGAGGAGACCCAGTGAAGCACGCCTCTAGAGAGGAGACCCAGTGAAGCACCCATCTAGAGAGGAGACTCAGTGAAGCACCCATCTAGAGAGGAGACCCAGTGAAGCACCCCTCTAGGAAGGAGACCCAGTGAAGCACCCATCTAGAGAGGAGACCCAGTGAAGCACGCCTCTAGAGAGGAGACCCAGTGAAGCACCCCTCTAGAGAGGAGACCCAGTGAAGCACCCCTCTAGGAAGGAGACCCAGTGAAGCACCCATCTAGAGAGGAAACTCAGTGAAGCACCCATCTAGAGAGGAGACCCAGTGAAGCACCCCTCTAGGAAATAGACCCAGTGAAGCACCCCTCTAGAGAGAAGACTCAGTGAAGCATTCCTCTAGAGAGGAGACCCAGTGAAGCACCCATCTAGAGAGGAGACCCAGTGAAGCACGCCTCTAGGAAGGAGACCCAGTGAAGCACCCATCTAGAGAGGAGACCCAGTGAAGCACCCCTCTAGAGAGGAGACCCAGTGAAGCACCCCTCTAGGAAGGAGACCCAGTGAAGCACCCCTCCAGGAAGGAGGCCCAGTGAAGCACCCATCTAGAGAGGAGACCCAGTGAAGCAACCCTCTAAGAAGGAGACCCAGTGAAGCACCATTCTAGGAAGCAGACCCAGTGAAGCACCCATCTAGAGAGGAGACTCAGTGAAGCACGCCTCTAGAGAGGAGACCCAGTGAAGCACCCATCTAGAGAGGAGACTCAGTGAAGCACCCCTCTAGGAAGGAGACCCAGTGAAGCACCCATCTAGAGAGGAGACCCAGTGAAGCACCCCTCTAGGAAGGAGACCCAGTGAAGCACCCCTCTAATAAGGAGACCCAGTGAAGCACCCATCTAGAGAGGAGACCCAGTGAAGCACCCATCTAGGGAGGAGACCCAGTGAACCCCCCTCTAGGAAGGAGACCCAGTGAAGCACCCCTCTAGAGAGGAGACGCAGTGAGGCACCCCTCTAGAGAGGAGACGCAGTGAAGCACCCCTCTAGAGAGGAGACCCAGTGAAGCACGCCTCTAGAGAGGAGACCCAGTGAAGCACCCATCTAGAGATGAGACTCAGTGAAGCACCCATCTAGAGAGGAGACCCAGTGAAGCACCCCTCTAGGAAGGAGACCCAGTGAAGCACCCATCTAGAGAGGAGACCCAGTGAAGCACGCCTCTAGAGAGGAGACCCAGTGAAGCACCCCTCTAGAGAGGAGACCCAGTGAAGCACCCCTCTAGGAAGGAGACCCAGTGAAGCACCCCTCTAGGAAGGAGACCCAGTGAAGCACCCATCTAGAGAGGAGACTCAGTGAAGCACCCATCTAGAGAGGAGACCCAGTGAAGCACCCCTCTAGGAAAGAGACCCAGTGAAGCACCCCTCTAGAGAGGAGACTCAGTGAAGCATTCCTCTAGAGAGGAGACCCAGTGAAGCACCCATCTAGAGAGGAGACCCAGTGAAGCACGCCTCTAGAGAGGAGACCCAGTGAAGCACCCTTCTAGGAAGGAGACCCAGTGAAGCACCCATCTAGAGAGGAGACTCAGTGAAGCACCCCTCTAGGAAGGAGACCCAGTGAAGCACGCCTCTAGGACGGAGACCCAGTGAAGCACGCCTCTAGGACGGAGACCCAGTGAATCACCCATCTAGAGAGGAGACCCAATGAAGCACCCCTCTAGAGAGGAGACCCAGTGAGTACACCCCTCTAGGAAGGAAACCCAGTGAAGCACCCCTCTAGAGAGGAGACCCAGTGAAGCACCCCTCTAGAGAGGAGACCCAGTGAAAAACCCTCTAGAGAGGAGACCTAGTTGAGCTGTACAGTATAGTATAGCTGTGCCTTTGATATAAAATGAATATGAATTTATTAGTTGTAGTATTAGCTGTTAGGGAGACTCACTGGAACACTTCTCCAGAGAGGAGACCCAGTTGAGCACCCCTCTAGTTAGGAGACCCAGTGAAGCACCCATCTAGAGAGGAGACCCAGTGAAGCACCCCTCTAGAAAGGAGACCCAGTGAAGCACCCATCTAGAGAGGAGACCCAGTGAAGCACGCCTCTAGAGAGGAGACCCAGTGAAACACGCCTCTAGAGAGGAGACTCAGTGAAGCACGCCTCTAGAGAGGAGACCCAGTGAAGCACGCCTCTAGAGAGGAGACTCAGTGAACCACCCATCTAGAGAGGAGACCCAGTGAAGCACGCCTCTAGAGAGGAGACCCAGTGAAGCACCCCTCTAGGAAGGAGACCAAGTCGAGCGCCCCTCTAGAGAGGCGACTCAGTGAAGCACCCCTCTAGAGAGGAGACTCAGTGAAGCACCCATCTAGAGAGAAGACTCAGTGAAGCACCCCTCTAGGAAGGAGACCCAGTGAAGCACCCCTCTAGAAACGAGACCCAGTGAAGCACCCCTCTAGGAAGGAGACCCAGTGAAGCACGCCTCTAGAGAGGAGACCCAGTGAAGCATCCCTCTAGGAAGGAGACCCAGTGGAGCACCCCTCTAGAGAGGAGACGCAGTGAAGCACCCCTCTAGAGAGGAGACCCAGTGAAGCACGCCTCTAGAGAGGAGACCCAGTGAAGCACCCATCTAGAGAGGAGACTCAGTGAAGCACCCATCTAGAGAGGAGACCCAGTGAAGCACCCCTCTAGGAAGGAGACCCAGTGAAGCACGCCTCTAGAGAGGAGACCCAGTGAAGCACCCATCTAGAGAGGAGACCCAGTGAAGCACGCCTCTAGAGAGGAGACCCAGTGAAGCACCCCTCTAGGGAGGAGACCCAGTGAAGCACCCCTCTAGGAAGGAGACCCAGTGAAGCACCTCTCCAGGAAGGAGGCCCAGTGAAGCACCCATCTAGAGAGGAGACCCAGTGAAGCAACCCTCTAAGAAGGAGACCCAGTGAAGCACTATTCTAGGAAGCAGACCCAGTGAAGCACCCATCTAGAAAGGAGACTCAGTGAAGCACGCCTCTAGAGAGGAGACCCAGTGAAGCACCCATCTAGAGAGGAGACTCAGTGAAGCACCCCTCTAGGAAGGAGACCCAGTGAAGCACCCATCTAGAGAGGAGACCCAGTGAAGCACCCCTCTAGGAAGGAGACCCAGTGAAGCACCCCTCTAATAAGGAGACCCAGTGAAGCACCCATCTAGAGAGGAGACCCAGTGAAGCACCCATCTAGGGAGGAGACCCAGTGAAGCACCCCTCTAGGAAGGAGACCCAGTGAAGCACGCCTCTAGAGAGGAGATCCAGTGAAGCACCCCTCTAGGAAGGAGACCCAGTGAAGCACCCCTCTAGAGAGGAGACGCAGTGAGGCACCCCTCTAGAGAGGAGACGCAGTGAAGCACGCCTCTAGAGAGGAGACCCAGTGAAGCACCCCTCTAATAAGGAGACCCAGTGAAGCACCCATCTAGAGAGGAGACCCAGTGAAGCACCCATCTAGGGAGGAGACCCAGTGAAGCACCCCTCTAGGAAGGAGACCCAGTGAAGCACGCCTCTAGAGAGGAGACCCAGTGAAGCACCCCTCTAGGAAGGAGACCCAGTGAAGCACCCCTCTAGAGAGGAGACGCAGTGAGGCACCCCTCTAGAGAGGAGACGCAGTGAAGCACGCCTCTAGAGAGGAGACCCAGTGAAGCACGCCTCTAGAGAGGAGACCCAGTGAAGCACCCATCTAGAGAGGAGACTCAGTGAAGCACCCATCTAGAGAGGAGACCCAGTGAAGCACCCCTCTAGGAAGGAGACCCAGTGAAGCACCCATCTAGAGAGGAGACCCAGTGAAGCACGCCTCTAGAGAGGAGACCCAGTGAAGCACCCCTCTAGAGAGGAGACCCAGTGAAGCACCCCTCTAGGAAGGAGACCCAGTGAAGCACCCATCTAGAGAGGAAACTCAGTGAAGCACCCATCTAGAGAGGAGACCCAGTGAAGCACCCCTCTAGGAAATAGACCCAGTGAAGCACCCCTCTAGAGAGAAGACTCAGTGAAGCATTCCTCTAGAGAGGAGACCCAGTGAAGCACCCATCTAGAGAGGAGACCCAGTGAAGCACGCCTCTAGAGAGGAGACCCAGTGAAGCACCCCTCTAGAGAGGAGACCCAGTGAAGCACCCATCTAGAGAGGAGACTCAGTGAAGCTCCCCTCTAGGAAAGAGACCCAGTGAATCACCCATCTAGAGAGGAGACCCAGTGAAGCACCCCTCTAGAGAGGAGACCCAGTGAAGCACGCCTCAAGAGAGGAGACCCAGTGAAGGACCCCTCTAGAGAGGAGACCCAGTGAAGCATGCCTCTAGAGAGGAGACCCAGTGAAGCACGCCTCTAGAGAGGAGACCCAGTGAAGCACCCATCTAAAGAGGAGACCCAGTGAAGCACCCCTCTAGAGAGGAGACCCAGTGAAGCACACATCTAGAGGGAGACCCAGTGAAGCACGCCTCTAGAGAGGAGACCCAGTGAAGCACGCCTCTAGAGAGGAGACTCAGTGAAGCACCCTCTAGAGAGGAGACCCAGTGAAGCACGCCTCTAGAGAGGAGACCCAGTGAAGCACGCCTCTAGAGAGGAGACCCAGTGAAGCACGCCTCTAGAGAGGAGACCCAGTGAAGCACGCCTTTAGAGAGGAGACCCAGTGAAGCACGCCTCTAGAGAGGAGACCCAGTGAAGCACGCCTCTAGAGAGGAGACCCAATAAAGCACCTATCTAGAGAGGAGACCCAGTGAAGCACGCCTCTAGAGAGGAGACTCAGTGAACCACCCATCTAGAAAGGAGACCCAGTGAAGCACGCCTCTAGAGAGGAGACCCAGTGAAGCACCCCTCTAGGAAGGAGACCCAGTCGAGCGCCCCTCTAGAGAGGAGACTCAGTGAAGCACCCCTCTAGAAAGGAGACCCAGTTGAGCACCCCTCTAGAGATGAGACCCAGTGAAGCACCCCTCTAGGAAGGAGACCCAGTTGAGCACCCCTCTAGAGAGGAGACTCAGTGAAGCACACATCTAGAGAGGAGACCCAGGTGAGTACCTCTCTAGAGAGGAAACCCAGTGAGATACCCCTCTAGAGAGGAGACCCAGTTGAGCACCCCTCTAGAGAGGAGACCCAGTGAAACACCCCTCTAGAGAGGAGACCCAGTGAAGCACCGCTCTAGAGAGGAGACCCAGTGAAAAACCCTCTAGAGAGGAGACCTAGTTGAGCTGTATAGCATAGTATAGCTGTGCCTTTGATATAAAATTAATATGAATTTATTAGTTGTAGTATTAGCTGTTAGGGAGACTCACTGGAACACTTCTCCAGAGAATAGACCCAGTTGAGCACCCCTCTAGGGAGGAGACCCAGTGAAGCACCCATCTAGAGAGGAGACCCAGTGAAGCACGCCTCTAGAGAGGAGACCCAGTTGAGCACCCCTCTAGAGGGGAGACCCAGTGAAGCACCCCTCTAGAGAGGAGACCCAGTGAGACACCCCTCTAGGAAGGAGACTTAGTGAAGCACCCATCTAGAGAGGAGACCCAGTGAAGCACCCATCTAGAGAGGAGACCCAGTGAAGCACCCCTCTAGGAAGGAGGCCCAGTTGAGCACCCATCTAGAGAGGAGACTCAGTGAAGCACCCCTCTAGAGAGGAGAATCAGTGAAGCACCCATCTAGAGAGGAGACTCAGTGAAGCACCCCTCTAGGAAGGAGACCCAGTGAAGCACCCCTCTAGAAAGGAGACCCAGTGAAGCACCCCTCTAGGAAGGAGACCCAGTGAAGCACGCCTCTAGAGAGGAGACCCAGTGAAGCACCCCTCTAGAGAGGAGACCCAGTGAAGCACCCCTCTAGAGAGGAGACGTAGTGAAGCACGCCTCTAGAGAGGAGACCCAGTGAAGCACCCATCTAGAGAGGAGACTCAGTGAAGCACCCCTCTAGGAAGGAGACCCAGTGAAGCACCCATCTAGAGAGGAGACCCAGTGAAGCAACCCTCTAGGAAGGAGACCCAGTGAAGCACCCCTCTAGGAAGGAGACCCAGTGAAGCACCCATCTAGAGAGGAGACCCAGTGAAGCAACCCTCTAGGAAGGAGACCCAGTGAAGCACCCCTCTAGGAATCAGACCCAGTGAAGCACCCATCTAGCGAGGAGACCCTGTGAAGCACCCGTCTAGGAAGGAGACCCATTGAAGCACGCCTCTAGAGAGGAGACCCAGTGAAGCACCCCTCTAGGAAGGAGACCCAGTGAAGCACCCCTCTAGAGAGGAGACGCAGTGAAGCACCCCTCTAGAGAGGAGACCCAGTGAAGCACGCCTCTAGAGAGGAGACCCAGTGAAGCACCCATCTAGAGAGGAGACTCAGTGAAGCACCCATCTAGAGAGGAGACCCAATGAAGCACCCCTCTAGGAAGGAGACCCAGTGAAGCACGCCTCTAGAGAGGAGACCCAGTGAAGCACCCATCTAGAGAGGAGACCCAGTGAAGCACGCCTCTAGAGAGGAGACCCAATGAAGCACCCCTCTAGAGAGGAGACCCAGTGAAGCACCCCTCTAGGAAGGAGACCCAGTGAAGCACCCCTCTAGGAAGGAGACCCAGTGAAGCACCCATCTAGAGAGGAGACTCAGTGAAGCACCCATCTAGAGAGGAGACCCAGTGAAGCACCCCTCTAGGAAGGAGACCCAGTGAAGCACCCCTCTAGAGAGGAGACTCAGTGAAGCATTCCTCTAGAGAGGAGACCCAGTGAAGCACCCATCTAGAGAGGAGACCCAGTGAAGCACGCCTCTAGAGAGGAGACCCAGTGAAGCACCCCTCTAGGAAGGAGACCCAGTGAAGCACCCCTCTAGGAAGGAGACCCAGTGAAGCACCCATCTAGAGAGGAGACTTAGTGAAGCACCCCTCTAGGAAGGAGACCCAGTGAAGCACCCATTTAGAGAGGAGACCCAGTGAAGCACGCCTCTAGGACGGAGACCCAGTGAAGCACCCCTCTAGGAAGGAGACCCAGTGAAGCACCCATCTAGAGAGGAGACCCAGTGAAACACCCCTCTAGGAAGGAGACCCAGTTGAGCACCCCTCTAGAGAGTAGACTCAGTGAAGCACCCATCTAGAGAGGAGACCCAATGAAGCACCCCTCTAGAGAGGAGACCCATTGAAGCACGCCTCTAGAGAGGAGACCCAGTGAAGCACCCCTCTAAGAAGGAGACCCAGTTGAGCACGCCTCTAGAGAGGAGACCTAGTTGAGCACCCCTCTAGAGAGGAGACCCAGTTAAGCACCCCTCTAGAGAGGAGACCCAGTGAAGCACCCCTCTAGGAAGGAGACCCAGTGAAGCACGCCACTAGGGAGGAGACCCAGTGAAGCACCCCTCTAGGAAGGAGACCCAGTGAAGCACGCCTCTAGAGAGGAGACCCAGTGAAGCTCCCATCTAGAGAGGAGACCCAGTGAAGCACCCATCTAGAGAGGAGACCCAGTGAAACACCCCTCTAGGGAGGAGACCCAGTGAAGCACCCCACTAGGAAGGAGACCCAGTGAAGCACCCAACTAGAGAGGAGACTCAGTGAAGCACGCCTCTTGAGAGGAGACCCAGTGAAGCATCCCTCTAGGAAGGAGACCCAGTGAAGCACCCCTCTAGAAAGGAGACCCAGTGAAGCACCCATCTAGAGAGGAGACCCAGTGAAACACCCCTCTAATAAGGAGACCCAGTGAAGCACCCATCTAGAGAGGAGACCCAGTGAAGCACCCATCTAGGGAGGAGACCCAGTGAAGCACCCCTCTAGGAAGGAGACCCATTGAAGCACGCTTCTAGAGAGGAAACCCAGTGAAGCACCCCTCTAGGAAGGAGACCCAGTGAAGCACCCCTCTAGAGAGTAGACGCAGTGAAGACCCCTCTAGAGAGGAGACCCAGTGAAGCACGCCTCTAGAGAGGAGACCCAGTGAAGCACCAATCTAGAGAGGAGACTCAGTGAAGCACCCATCTAGAGAGGAGACCCAATGAAGCACCCCTCTAGGAAGGAGACCCAGTGAAGCACGCCTCTAGAGAGGAGACCCAGTGAAGCACCCATCTAGAGAGGAGACCCGGTGAAGCACGCCTCTAGAGAGGAGACCCAGTGAAGCACCCCTCTAGAGAGGAGACCCAGTGAAGCACCCCTCTAGGAAGGAGACCCAGTGAAGCACCCCTCTAGGAAGGAGACCCAGTGAAGCACCCATCTAGAGAGGAGACTCAGTGAAGCACCCATCTAGAGAGGAGACCCAGTGAAGCACCCCTCTAGGAAGGAGACCCAGTGAAGCACCCCTCTAGAGAGGAGACTCAGTGAAGCATTGCTCTAGAGAGGAGACCCAGTGAAGCACCCATCTAGAGAGGAGACCCAGTGAAGCACGCCTCTAGACAGGAGACCCAGTGAAGCACCCCTCTAGGAAGGAGACCCAGTGAAGCACCCCTCTAGGAAGGAGACCCAGTGAAGCACCCATCTAGAGAGGAGACTCAGTGAAGCACCCCTCTAGGAAGGAGACCCAGTGAAGCACCCATCTAGAGAGGAGACCCAGTGAAGCACGCCTCTAGGTCGGAGACCCAGTGAAGCACCCCTCTAGGAAGGAGACCCAGTGAAGCACCCATCTAGAGAGGAGACCCAGTGAAACACCCCTCTAGGAAGGAGACCCAGTTGAGCAGCCCTCTAGAGAGGAGACTCAGTGAAGCACCCATCTAGAGAGGAGACCCAATGAAGCACGCCTCTAGAGAGGAGACCCAGTGGAGCACCCCTCTAGGAAGGAGACCCAGTGAAGCACCCCTCTAGGAAGGAGACCCAGTTGAGCACCCCTCTAGAGAGGAGACCCAGTTGAGCACCCCTCTAGAGAGGAGACCCAGTGAAGCACCCCTCTAGAGAGGAGACCCAGTGAAGCACCCCTCTAGGAAGGAGACCCAGTGAAGCACGCCTCTAGAGAGGATACCCAGTGAAGCACCCATCTAGAGAGGAGACCCAGTGAAACACCCCTCTAGGGAGGAGACCCAGTGAAGCACCCCACTAGGGAGGAGACCCAGTGAAGCACCCCTCTAGGAAGGAGACCCAGTGAAGCACGCCTCTAGAGAGGAGACCCAGTGAAGCTCCCATCTAGAGAGGAGACCCAGTGAAGCAACCATCTAGAGAGGAGACCCAGTGAAGCACCCCTCTAGGAAGGAGACCCAGTTGAGCACCCCTCTAGAGAGGAGACTCAGTGAAGCACGCCTTTAGAGAGGATACGCAATGAAGCACGCCTCTAGAGAGGAGACCCAGTGAAGCACCCATCTAGGAAGGAGACCCAGTTGAGCACCCATCTAGAGAGGAGACCCAGGTGAGTACCTCTCTAGAGAGGAGACTCAGTGAACCACCCCTCTAAAAAGGAGACCCAGTTGAGCACCCCTCTCGAGAGGAAACCCAGTGAAGCACCCCTCTAGGAAGGAGACCCAGTTGAGCACCCATCTAGAGAGGAGACTCAGTGAACCACCCATCTAGAGAGGAAACCCAGTGACGCACCCCTAGAGGAAGGAGACCCAGTTGAGCACTCCTCTAGAGAGGAGACTCAGTGAAGCACCCATCTAGAGAGGAGACCCAGGTGAGTACCTCTCTAGAGAAGAGACCTGGTGAGATACCCCTCTAGGAAGGAGACCCAGTGAAGCACCCCTCTAGAGAGGAGACGCAGTGAAGCACCCCTCTAGAGTTGAGACCCAGTGAAGCACGCCTCTAGAGAGGAGACCCAGTGAAGCACCCATCTAGAGAGGAGACTCAGTGAAGCACCCATCTAAAGAGGAGACCCAATGAAGCACCCCTCTAGGAAGGAGACCCAGTGAAGAACGCCTCTAGAGAGGAGACCCAGTGAAGCACCCATCTAGAGAGGAGACGCAGTGAAGCACGCCTCTAGTGAGGAGACCCAGTGAAGCACCCCTCTAGAGAGGAGACCCAGTGAAGCACCCCTCTAGGAAGGAGACCCAGTGAAGCACCCCTCTAGGAAGGAGACCCAGTGAAGCACCCATCTAGAGAGGAGACTCAGTGAAGCACCCATCTAGAGAGGAGACCCAGTGAAGCACCCCTCTAGGAAGGAGACCCAGTGAAGCACCCCTCTAGAGAGGAGACTCAGTGAAGCACCCCTCTAGGAAGGAGACCCAGTGAAGCACCCATCTAGAGAGGAGACCCAGTGAAGCACGCCTCTAGGACGGAGACCCAGTGAAGCACCCCTCTAGGAAGGAGACCCAGTGAAGCACCCATCTAGAGAGGAGACCCAGTGAAACAACCCTCTAGGAAGGAGACCCAGTTGAGCACCCCTCTAGAGAGGAGACTCAGTGAAGCACCCATCTAGAGAGGAGACCCAATGAAGCACCCCTCTAGAGAGGAGACCCAGTGAAGCACGCCTCTAGAGTGGAGACCCAGTGAAGCACCCCTCTAGGAAGGAGACCCAGTTGAGCACCCCTCTAGAGAGGAGACCCAGTTGAGCACCCCTCTAGAGAGGAGACCCAGTGAAGCACCCCTCTAGAGAGGAGACCCAGTGAAGCACCCCTCTAGGAAAGAGACTCAGTGAAGCACGCCTCTAGAGAGGAGACCCAGTGAAGCACCCATCTAGAGAGGAGACCCAGTGAAACACCCCTCTAGGGAGGAGACCCAGTGAAGCACCCCACTAGGGAGGAGACCCAGTGAAGCACCCCTCTAGGAAGGAGACCCAGTGAAGCACGCCTCTAGAGAGGAGACCCAGTGAAGCTCCCATCTAGAGAGGAGACCCAGTGAAGCACCCATCTAGAGAGGAGACCCAGTGAAGCACCTCTCTAGGAAGGAGACCCAGTTGAGCACCCCTCTAGAGAGGAGACTCAGTGAAGCACGCCTCTAGAGAGGATACCCAGTGAAGCACGCCTCTAAAGAGGAGACCCAGTGAAGCACCCATCTAGGAAGGAGACCCAGTTGAGCACCCATCTAGAGAGGAGACCCAGGTGAGTACCTCTCTAGAGAGGAGACTCAGTGAACCACCCCTCTAGGAAGGAGACCCAGTTGAGCACCCCTCTAGAGAGGAAACCCAGTGAAGCACCCCTCTAGGAAGGAGACCCAGTTGAGCACCCATCTAGAGAGGAGACTCAGTGAACCACCCATCTAGAGAGGAAACCCAGTGACGCACCCCTCGAGGAAGGAGACCCAGTTGAGCACCCCTCTAGAGAAGAGACTCAGTGAAGCACCCATCTAGAGAGGAGACCCAGGTGAGTACCTCCCTAGAGAAGAGACCCGGTGAGATAACCCTCTAGAGAGGAGACCCAGTTGAGCACCCCTCTAGAGAGGAGACCCAGTGAAACACCCCTCTAGAGAGGAGACCCAGTGAAGCACCCCTTTAGGGAGGAGACCCAGTGAAAAACCCTCTAGAGAGGAGACCCAGTTGAGCACCCCTCTAGAGAGGAGACCCAGTGAAGCACCCCTCTGGGGAGGAGACCCAGTTGAGCACCCCTCTAGAGAGGAGACCCAGTTGAGCACCTCTCTAGAGAGGAGACCCAGTTGAGTACCTCTCTAGAGACGAGAGCCAGTGAAGCACTCCTCTACTGGAGGAGACCCAGTTGAGCACCGCTCTAAAGAGGAGACCCAGTGAAGCACCCCTCTAGAGAGGAGACCCAGTGAAGCCCCCCTCTAGGGGGGAGATCCAGCTGAGCACCCCTCTAGGGAGGAGACCCAGTGAAACACCCCTCTAGAGAGGAGACCCAGTGAAGCACCCCTCTAGAGAGGAGACCAGTGAAGCATTCCTCTACTGGAGGAGACCCAGTTGAGCACCTCTCTAGAGAGGAGACCCAGTTGAGCACCCCTCTAGAGAGGAGACCCAGTGAAGCACCCCTCTAGAGAGGAGAAAATTGTCGCCTCTCTTCAGGGGTGTTTACTGGGTCGCCTCTCTTTATGGGTGCTTCACTAAGTCGCCTCTCTTTAGGGGTGCTTACTGGGTCGCCTCTCTTTAGGGGTGTTTACTGGGTCACCTCTCTTTACGTGTGCTTCACTGGGTCGCCTCTCTTTAGGGGTGTTTACTGGGTCACCTCTCTTTAGGGGTGTTTACTGGGTCGCCTCTCTTTAGAGGTGTGTCACTTGGTCGCCTCTCTTTAGGGGTGTTTACTGGGTCGTCTCTATTTAGGGGGCTTCACTGGGTCGCCTCTCTTTATGGGTGCTTCACTGGGTCGCCTCTCTTTTGGGGGTGTTTACTGGGTCGCCTCTCTTTATGGGTGCTTCACTAGCGGTCTTTCACTTTTGACGTATAAGCGCTAGTCGCTCTTTATGCGCTGTCGAATAACTCAAATTGACGCATAGCACACGAATAAAATGAGGGGGCATATCCACGCGTATTTGGCGTTTCGAAATTGATTTTTATTTATAGGCGAGTGGGCCCAAGTATCATACACCTTAATACTAATGGTCCACTAAATGAATGCCATTTTATCCGTCTGTCACCTTTTTAATCCTTATTGAATATAGAGGAAGACGCAGGATATGATACTTGGGCCGGCGAGGGTTGTGTCACCGCACCATATTTCACTAGCTGAGCATTAATAAAAAAATGACAAAAGAAAGTAAAGTGCACTTTTATTTAAGACATAAGGCAGATCTGTTTGGGAGGGGGCATATATAATTATGATATGCATATAATTAATAACGCAATATATAATGCTTATTATCAAGTGCATGGGCCCCTATGCTTTGTCATCTTAGTTTGAATATTATCATTTGCGAGTTGTTAGGCCGCCTGAGAAATGGACAAACATATGTTATGTTATTTGAAAATCTCTTTATTGAATCATTGTTGGATCCGCCCAGACCTTTCCCAATTTCATACTGATCATACCTGCCGCGGGTCTACAACAAGGAGGAGATACGCATATGGGATAATATCTTTTGTTCAGGTATTGTGAAAGAAGTAGGTCGGGAAAAAATGCTGATTGCAAAATAAAACTTTCATAATATTGCGTCTATTAAAATATATTTATAAAAAAATAAACTCCTTATGATCCCTGTCGATAGTGGCCATGAGTCCTTACTGTAAAATGAAAACCAGATAATTATACTATGTATTGTATAATTAACAATGATGATGAACTATTTTACCAGATTAATATCCACAATAATATAAAAAGACTACATTGTTAATAAGAAATATCTTTGAGCCTATTATACAATTATTTTGCAATCAGCATTTTTTCCCGACCTATTTCTTTCACAATCTCTGAACAAAAGATATTCATTTAGTGGACGAGAAGTATTAAGGCGCAGTGTATGATACTTGGGCCCACTCGCCTATAAATAAAAGACCATTTCGAAACGCCAAGTACGTGTGGATACGCCCCCTCACTCTATTCGTGTGCTATGCGTCAATTTGAGTTATTCGACAGCGCATAAAGAATGACTAGCGCTTATACGTCAAAAGTGAGAGACTGCTAGTGGGTCGCCTCTCTTTAGAGGTGTGTCACTTGGTCGCCTCTCTTTATGTGTGCTTCACTGGGTCGCCTCTCTTTATGGGTGCTTCACTGGGTTTCCTTCTTAGAAGGTGCTCAACTGGGTCGCCTCTCTTTGGGGGTGTTTCACTGGGTCTTCTTCTTAGAGGTTTGCTTCACTGGGTCACCTCTCTTTATGGGTGCTTCACTGGGTCGCCTCTCTTTAGGGGTGTTTCACTGGGTCTTCTTCTTAGAAGTTTGCTTCACTGGGTCGCCTCTCTTTATGGGTGCTTCACTGGGTCGCCTCTCTTTAGGGGTGTTTACTGGGTCGCCTCTCCTTATGGGTGCTTCACTGGGTCGCCTCTCTTTAGGGGTGTTTACTGGGTCGCCTCTCTTTAGGGGTGTTTACTGGGTCGCCTCTCTTTAGGGGTGTTTACTGGGTCACCTCTCTTTACGTGTGCTTCACTGGGTCGCCTCTCTTTAGGGGTGTTTACTGGGTCGCCTCTCTTTAGAGGTGTGTCACTTGGTCGCCTCTCTTTAGGGGTGTTTACTGGGTCGTCTCTATTTAGGGGGCTTCACTGGGTCGCCTCTCTTTAGGGGTGCTTTACTGGGTCTCCTGTTTTTTAGGGGTGTTTCACTGGGTCTCCTCTCTTTAGGGGTGCTCCACTGGGTCACCTCTCTTTATGGGTGCTTCACTGGGTCGCCTCTCTTCAGGGGTGATTTACTGGGTCGACTTTCTTTAACGGTGCTTCACTGGGTCGTCTCTATTTAGGGGGGCTTCACTGGGTCGCCTCTCTTTAGGGGTGCTTTACTGGGTCTCCTGTTTTTTAGGGGTGTTTCACTGGGTCTCCTCTCTTTAGGGGTGCTCTACTGGGTCGCCTCTCTTTAGGGGTGATTTACTGGGTCGACTTTCTTTAACGGTGCTTCACTGGGTCGCCTCTATTTAGGGGGGCTTCACTGGGTCGCCTCTCTTTAGGATTGCTTTACTGGGTCTCCTGTTTTTCAGGGGTGCTCGGGCTGGGTCTCCTCCTTATACATGTATATAGAGAGGTGCTCAGCTGGGTCATCTGTCTTTAGGGGTGCTTCGCTGGGGCTCCTCCTTATAGAGGGGTGCTCGACTGGGTCTCACCAGATATCACCATACCATTTAACATCGCAATAATATGAGCAAAAGAAAAGTTTCTGCGTGTATGATCTATGGCTATCGTTTGTCTATCAATATCATCTATAATACTCTATAAATTGTTGTGAGTTTTTGTGGATTCGGTGTTTGTCGCTTGCCGCCAAATAGAAGAATCACAGTAAATGCTGCATACACATCGTTCTCTCATGACCGCATAACTTGTGAAAATGTGTGATCACCATGAGCTGCACGCAGAAGAACCCAGTGACCACATCGACGAAACCAGCTGAACACATGTGCTCAATTGGGTCACCCTCCTTCCTTCGCTGAACTAGATTATGAGGCTAGGAGCTCCTGGGTCATGACTTTGCCTTGTTTTCACGGCTATAACGAGGAGGCCACATTTTAGTGGTTACCGTTCTCGCAGTTTTCGTCATCGCACTACAAAAAACTAGATATTTGTCCATCTCGACTCGACAGTGGACAACAATGCCATAAAATGTTGGAATTTGTGATATTCGCAGTGACAATTGTCATATTTTTAGTGGTTGCCGTTCTGTATCTTTTGCCAGTAAGTTTGTGTTTGTGAATCCCTGCAAGGGACATGATCTGGGTCAGGCAACGGGAAGTGATTCCGAACGTTATGATCGGAAACTTTAGATTGATTGCTTTATTCCCGGCCCCTCAGGGCCGGGTATATGTGATTGTCGTTGACCTCACCCCAGCCTGAGCGACGCGGAGCGTCTGAGATGGCTGTCATTCACCCTCGGGACGGAAATCGTTTGGACATCTTTTCAACTAATAAATCAAATTTTCCACAACTGTACCTTCTAGGCCTCATCTATATACCGAGAGGACATAGGGGATACATATTTGACAAACAATCAATGACTTTATCACTGAAATATCCCAACTTGAAAACGCGAACCAGATTTTGACAAGCTCTTGGCCGGGCCATGGGTTTATCCATTTTCCCAATAGTATGACATCGAATTCGCTTGGGGGCGCCACAACTCGATCTCAGATAATGAGAAGTGGCGCCACCAAGTGAATTGTGAGGTCAATACAGCTGAAAAAATGGATGCGCCCATGAGATGTGTTAAGTTGTCAAAATCTGTTTCGCGTTTTCAAGTTGGGATATTTCAGTGATAAAGTCATTGATTGTTTGTCAAATATGTATCCCCTATGTCCTCTCGGTATATAGATGAGGCCTAGAAGGTACAGTTGTGAAAAATTTTGATTTATTAGTTGAAAAGATGTCCAAACGATTTCCGTCCCGAGGGTGAATGACAGCCATCTCAGACGCTCCGCGTCGCTCAGGCTGACCTCACCCTATGAATTTCCTTCTTCCGACTTCTCCATACGACTCTCTCACATTCAGCATACACTGGTGTTGGTTTCGCGAATTTGAAATAGAAGCAGATATATTCTGTTAATCTGATACAAAAACACTGCTAATAATAATGTTGAAACAACAATCATCATATGGCAATGGAAACTAATGTTTTAAATTAGATTGCATGTCGAATGCGCAAGTGCAATTTCCGATTATCCTGCCAGTTATCTTAGAACTCACTAAGTATGACCGCTCCAATTGTGTGCTTATAATTACTGTGATGAATATCGTTCACGGCCGATATCAAGCCGAATTAATCTAGAGCGTCGTGTGATTTAAAAGGCCGGCAGATTAGTTCAATGATTTATTCCGATGATAAGAGTCCAATGTCTCATGTATCCCACAATATAAAGGCCGTTCACACCTATGTCGACGATACTCCCAGTCAAATTTTATATATTCCGTACACACCGTTCTTCTGATATCACAGTTTATATATCCAATTTATATATCACAGTTTGTATTTAGTCCATAGATATTCTATATGTTACTCGTCAATCTTCTAAACACGTCTATTCACTGGGAAGTCTCAACTCTTCTGCGCGGGGCCGACAGGGAAACACGTGGAAGTTTTCCCGCCTCGTGTATGCGGGGTTGTGATTGGTTGGTGTATGCTGATCTCACCGGGAAAGTGGAATTCCCCGGTGCGTGTCTTGACTTGTCTTGTCTGTAACTGTACACGTGGTGTGAGTGTTTTGCGTGTCATGTTCTATGTATAGAAGTAGGTGCTTGTAAAGGTCAAGGCCGAACTTACTGGGTCGCATGTACTGTATAACGGGGCCGAAAGTGCACGTGATCTGACCTGTGTTTGTATACATGGTTCCGGTGTTATTTATGCTTGTAATCGTATAGTTTGTACCTGAACTGTAAGTCATGTAGAATGTATATGTTGTGATAGGAATGTGTTGTGCGCGGGAGGGACGGGAGTTACTGTCACTAAAATTACTACATCACACCCCTTCATTAATTCTATGCCCTCGGAATTACCCTCCCCGGACCCTACCGTCGCCAAAACTAAACAATAAAAAGCTAAAAAGTCCTAAAAGGTCAAACCCCGACACTCACACACACACACACCACGCGACAATGTGAAAACACTGCATACAATAAAAATTCCTAACCGTCAAAATAAACGTCAGCAGTCAGTCCGTCAACAGTCACTACGATGATACATATACACATACATGCATGACAACGAGTGGTGAAATACGGAATGTATAAACAAAACTCCTCGACATTTCATAGTGAAATGGAAACTATTTAAAGTCTATGAACTGAAAAAGAAAAGTCTGGATTAACCTTAACTAATTACAGGAATAAAATGCCGTGACTAGGATATTGAACTATCTACAAACATATACAACGTGATCAGGATAATCTATTTACAACTATTTACAATGCAGGGCCGTCATGATGCTGGGCCGAAAGTTCAGGGCCGAGCGACAGGGCCGAGTGTGACCCGGATCCCCGAGTCATGATCCTGTGGGGCCGACGCAACAGGGCCGAAATGTTACTTTTCCCGGCCGCGTTTGCTGGCGGGAGGTGGTGGCGGTGCCGGCGACGCTTGCCGCATGAGCTGCTGTTGTTCTTCCGGCGGCAGACGGGGCGGAATCGACACTATGGTGGCGAGCAAATCGCCTGGGATGGTTGGGCCGGCGTCGCTTTGTGTCGTGGCCGACACTGTAGGGGTCGGAGTCGGGGTCGACTGCTCTAGGTGTGTCACCCGGGCACGTAGCTGTTCGTTTTCCTGCCGCAAACCTTCGTTTTCGTGTTCCAGCCGATACAATCTCCGACGTAAGTGGTCGGTCTCTTCTTCCAGTCGATCGGGGAAGGTCGGTAGGTGCCGTTCATGAAGGGCACCCATCCCAAAACCAACCGAAAGGCCGTTGAACTCGGCTTGCCGGACATGCTGATCCATGGCTTCCAAGTAGAATCGCCGGATCTCCCGAAAATGTTGGTTCGCCATGTCATCGGCGCGGGCCAGATACAAAGTTGGAAGATGTTCACTCTTCCGGGCCGGCAAGATTAGCAGGTCGGCGTTGTGGGCCGCTTGGGCGATGTGGGACGCCCAATGTTCCTTGTGGACATGGGGAATGTTGGGAAGCTGGTTCGCCTCCCGACTTCTGAGGGGGTTGGCCAAATCCGGATTCTGTCCTGGCAGGGCCTGTAGGCCGGGAATCATCCGGGTTGAGAATCGCGTCCCATGCTGCCGAACAAACTGTACATCAGCCGCAAATTCTCCTGACCCGTGCAACGGGAGCCGCTCATCTAAGTCCCTGTGGAGAGGTTCCAGAGACTCAGGTTCATCATAACGTAGCCGAGGCCGATCGGCGGTCGAATCCTTTGTGACGACCGTCTGCACTGCCTCCATACTGTCATCCAGGTAGGGAGGTTCGTCCATCTGGAGGACCATTCGCCTGGACGGTAGAGGTGAATCTTCGCGGTCGCTAACCGAAGCCGAAACCAAATCTTGGGGGACTTCCCCATCAGCCAGCTGCAGAGGTGGAGGAGAGTCCCGTGGCTGGGCCGTCACTGCTTTCTGGTCGGTCTCCTGACCTGTCGAAGGCCGAGCCGGCAAGGGGGGAAATTCCTCTGGTGGGGGAACTAATCCCTCCCTCACCCGATAATCGGTAACATTAGTTGCCGTAGGCCGTTCCACCACAATTTTCCGTGGGATGATGTCCGAGGGTCGAGTCTGTACCGGGGTCGTCACGGGAGTGGACGGGCTCGATGGTTCCGAAACCACGGGGCCGGTAGGCTTGAGTGCGTCAGTCTGGTAGGTGACCGGCCGAGTGAAGAAAACTGTACTAGGCCGACGTATTCTCACCCAACGATTCATGGCCATAATGTCATTTGTCATTCGGGCTAGGCGCTCCTCCTCCGCTAGGGTCGTAGGCCGGATGTATTCAATTCGCCGGAGCACTTGCCGAATTTCCGGAGCCGAATTTGGGGGATATTGGTCGAATAGTGCGGGGGCCATGTGCCAAATCCCGTAGGTGAGCACCCTGTTGACATCCCGTTGAAAGATTGGGATGTCGGCCGGAACACGAGGAGGCCGGTAATTTGGATTGGGCTGCATATCTACGCGGCAGCGCAGCGCGAACCGTTGTAGCATGGGGCCGGAAGCATTTAATTGTCCTCGTTCGAACAACGGAAGAATGCCGACGTGAGTCTGAGTTGCCTCGCTCAGATGCCGAATCATGTCCTCAGACGTGAGAGTAAAGTAATTATCCTTGGCCGGACAAACAAAGTACCGCAACAGTGGAAAATGATACGCCAAGACGTGGGCGTCCAAATCCGAGGCCGAACGAAAAGGGCCACGGCGGGGTACCGTAGGCCATGCCCTCCTTTCCTCTTCATCCTCCTCACCAATACAAAAAGGGCATAAGTACCGGCCGTCCTCCCTCTGTAGCGGCGCTAAGATCGCTAAGTTTCCCTCCGTCAGTCGAGAGGGCGCGCCGAAATTATGTTCATGTCCAGCGCCGTCATGCCGAAGACGGAATGGAACGTCGTTCCAACAAATCGGCCGAGTTCCGTACGGGGTGATTGGGACCGGAACTAGAGCCATAAGCTCTGTCGACGGTATGCCGAAGCGCGTGTCACAGGGCCGGAACTGGAGCGTCACGAGCTCCTCGCTGATGCGTGTGGGCTCTTGTCGGACGACGAATTGACTGATGAGGCCGAAGAATGTGTCGGAGATGTGACGGCACGGGTCCGAACTACTGGCGTTGATGGGGCCGACGGGACTGGAGCGGGCTCAATTGGTGCTATTGCCTGCTGAGCGGGGGTCGCAATAGCCGAAACGGCAGCTCCAGCCGCACGCTGTGCCTCCAAGGCACGCCGAACAATTTCCCCACCTTCCTCTAACTGCCGAAAACGTTCTGAGTCCTCCTCCAGGGTGGGACTCAGGGTATGCCGCACGCCTCGCTGGGCCAGTTTCGCCATAATTCCATATCGTGGCTGCTTGTCGGGGCCGGGTGTCATGGATGAATGTCCCGACATGGTTTCAGGGCCGGTCGCGGACAGCTCCTCGTCCGTCAACACAATGGGGTTGTCCTCCTCATCCCCACGCTTGACAACTTCGATTGTCAACTTATCTCCATCAAACTTGATGGAACGAGGCCGATTGTCAGTAGGGCCGTCATCATCTTTACCTTCACCTGGCTTATCCGCCATGGTGGAGGCTGCAAACTCAAATGTTACTCCGGAACAAACTAGGCCGACTGTTATGTATCCACCCAAATCTGATAAAAGTTCACAATCCCTACTAGTTCAATGTCACAAAATGTCGCACAAATATCCTATAAATGTTCCGAATTGATACCAAGTTTTCCTCCGCTGCAATTTTTCGCTCCTTTCACTTCAAAATCTCAGGCACGAATGACCTACTTGCCGGTAATTACCATTGCCGTACACCGAGATGCTTATCAGTATCCCAATTCCATGAATCGGGCCGGGGGGCGCTCTCTGCCTATATAGAAAAAACGTCTTTACGCTATATACCATTGTTCCAAGCGTATCTGCAGCAAGGCGGGGCCGTTGTCGGGAAACGCTGGTGCGATCTCTCTCTGACCTATCTGGGTCAGTCCACTACGACAGTAGGGGGGGTCCTCACACTATCCGTTTTTCCGAAAATCCAATAGCCGTCCCCAGGATTACACGTACCTATACATTGTCTATTTGTGCTAATCGACTGTCGAAATTACTGGGCTCTTTTTGCCCTACCACGCACTATTGTTTTTAATTAGGGAAGTTCATGGGAGTGCTGTGAACAGCTTTGATGTCTAACTGCGCTCGTGCGTACCTTGTGAACTAGTTCATTTTATCGTTCCTTTTCCCACGAATAAGCGCACGATAAACTACGGGGTCGAATTGCTATTTTGCAGACGACACACAGTTAATAGAGGCTGAGATATTAATATCAATCACTCACAGGGGCGACATCGTTCCGTTCATTTTCAGCTAGTTCACAAGACAACGGTGCCGCTATATTGTAGGGGGTCGAAATTGCAATGAACTGGGTCGGTCACACTGTGGCGCTTTGAATATTTTTGGGTGATGAATTTGTTGACAGGCTGCATCTTGGCATGATAGCTTCCTGTGACTGGTTCCCGTACCACTGGGCCGTTCCTCCGAATATTACATGGAGTGGGTAGAGGCTCTGTCGATGCATACCCCGGAACGAATCACACTACCACCTCTTCGACAACTAAGTGGCCTTACTCACGGCGTGACATGAATATTATCCTCTTCGGCTGACACATGGATTGAAATTTGACATGATAATTTTAGTTAGTGCGTAACACACGCGGAACAATAGCATATGTTATACGGGGTTAAAACACATATCATAATGCAACCAATTTTTCCCCAGCATCGTAATTATAATATCATATCAAGTATATATATATCGAATTTGCCTCACTGACATCTTGTACATATTAAATGCATATATTGTTATTGTAATATAATATATTATTATGAGGAATGACATGATATCATAGTCCATTAGACATGCATAATTCATCATCAATGATATCAAGCAGATAACTAGGCCGAGGTTATCTGTATCGGGCCGGTCTGCGTGCGTGGCATTTGGGTCGACTGGGTCGTGCAGGCAGGGGCGTAGCCTCGCTTGTCTCAGGGTCGGAAGATATTACGGGCTTTTGCTTGCGTGACTTGCGGGCCGGTTTTAGCGTGTCGGAACTTGATCCGCGTGATCTTTTCCGTTGTCGATGTCGGCTTGAGCCGGTTGAGGTCGGAGATCGCGATCGACGATCTTGAGTCGCTGGTGAGTCAGACTCAGCTGTTTGGTCTGAATCGGTATGCCGATCTTGTACTGATACCTCCCAAGGGTAATAGAACTCCTTGAGAAGTCCCATGGGGTCGGGCGACTGTTCTGGGTCGGATTTGCTTGACGACCACGTGGGTCGTACAGGGTCGGAGTAGATATGGGCCGCTTGGTTGTCACCTTCGTATGGCTTGAGCACATCCAGGTGAACAACACGAGTGTTCCGATGGTTAGAAACCAGGGCGATACGATAGTCTACCTCGGTTACACGATCGACGATCCTCCAAGGACCAGTCCAAGGCCGAGCGAACTTATTATTCTGCGTGAGAGGCAGATAATAGTACCGGACCAGTTCTCCTGGTTGAAACTGGGGTCGTGGTTTTGCGTGGGCGTCATAACCCATCTTTTGCCGAATTGCGGCTTTCTCGAGATGGTATCGGGCGAAACCATGGGCCGTTCTGATGGCTTGCCGCAGATACTCCACATACTCCGGACCACACGGAGGTAGAGGTTCGGGGTCGTAGGTCGGGAACATGAGGTCGACTGGCAGATTACACTCGTGTCCATACACCATCAGATGCGGGGTGCATCCCGTGGACGAGTGTACTGAGGTTCTATAGGCCATCAACACATATGGCAGGTGCAAGTCCCAGTCGTTTGCACGATCGCTGACAAATGCACTCAGCATGTTGAGCAATGTCCTATTGAAGCGCTCAACTTGGCCATCACTTTGGGGTCGATATGGGGTCGTGCGGATCTTTTTAGCGCCCAGTAGACGCACAACATGCCGGAACAGGGACGACTCGAACTCGGTGCCTTGATCGCTATGGATCGCCTTGGGGACACCGTGGTAAACTATCCACCGATTCACCAGGGTGTCGGCAACATTCTTGGCCGTATGTCGCCGTAGCGGAAAGGCATCCGTATACTTCGTAAAGTAGTCCGACACAACTAGGACGTACCGATGGCCTCTTCCCGTGACCTTGTGGGTGTCAAGGATGTCCATCGCGATTCGGTCGAACGGCGCTCCTGTTGGTAGCTGTGTCAGGGGCGATCGTTTTGGGGCCGGTTTACCCTTACGGGTCACACATTGCGAACAGCGGGCACACCAGCGGGCGACGTCCAGCGCCAAGCCGGGCCAGTAGAATCGGCGCCTGACTCTTTCGATGGTACGCTGAATGCCGAGATGTCCGACAATCTTCAGGTCTTGAAGCTGGTGCAGAACTTGAGTTCTGAGGGCGACCGGAAGCACGGTTCGCACCACATTTGGTCCGGCGGGGTCGGTTTTTGCGTTTCGTACCAGCACTCCGTCTTGTAGCGCCAGGAGGTTCCAGCGGGAAACAAGTGTCTTTACCTCCTCTCCATGGTGCGCCACTTCACGCGTGTCTGGTTTCGTGCCGACTAGTACCCATTGTCATACTTTTCCGACACTCGGGTCGGCTTGCTGTGCCGTGACAATGTCCTGGGTCGAGTAGTCCGATCATTTTTGTCCATCAAGTTTGGTATCCAAGGCACGGACTCGAACAACTTGGCGTGCCGAAATTAGTCGGGGCGAGACCGGTGATGTTATTGAATCACTGTCCAGGAGGTCTGCCCTTACCTTAGCCGGAACAACAGTTATCCGACGAACTGGAAGTTCTCCAGAACTTGTTTCTGGGTCGGTTGTAGGTGTGACGAGTCGTCCGGGACAGTCTTGGTTTTTACAACTGTGGCACCGTGACAGGCCGTCAGCGTTGCCGTGTAACTTGCCGGGTCGATGCTCTATCCTGAAGTCGTATTGCTGCAACTTAGCGAGCCACCTGGTTAGCATGCCGTCAGCGTCGCTATAGTTCTTGAGCCACCTCAAAGAGCTATGGTCGGTCCGGAGGAGGAATTTCCTACCCCAGAGATAGTGCCGATAATGCTGTACCATTTCAACTACTGCCAGTAGTTCTCTGTACGTGGTACAGTAGTTCCGTTGGGTTCGGGATAGGGTTTTGCTGGCGAACCCGATGGGGATCTCCTTCCCGTTAACCCTTTGTGAGAGTGCGCCTCCCACTGCAAAGCCGCTTGCATCCGTGTCAAGGATGAAATTGTCGTCCGGATTCTGGGTCGGGTGAGCGAGCTTGGGCGCCTTGATGAGGGCGTCACGGAGTCGTTGGAAAGCTCGTCGCTGGGCCGGTCCCCAAGTGAAATGACACTCACCTCGGTGAGAGCTACTAGCGGTTCAGCGATTTCAGCGTAGTCCTTGATGAATCGCCTATGGTAGTTGGCGAACCCAAGGAAGGCCCTGACGTCGGTGATCTCGCACGGGGTCGGCCATTCTCTGATGGCTTTGACTTTGTTGGGGTCGACTCGAATTCCTTGGCCGCTAACTATGAACCCCAAGTACAAGATTTCCCGTTGGAACAGTTCGCACTTCTTGGGCTGAAGTTTCAGGCCTGCCGATCTGATTCGATCCAGGACCGCCTCCAGGTTTGCGAGTGCCTGATCAAATGTTCTGCCGTAAGCTATGATGTTGTCGAGATAGCACATACACCGTGTCCACAAGTATCCACGGAGTATGGTCTCCATTAGCCGTTCGAATGTTGCAGGTGCATTGCTAAGGCCAAATGGCATAACCTTAAACTGGTACAGTCCTTTCCTTGTGGCAAAGGCAGTTTTCGGCCTGTCGGTTGGGTCGACTTCGACCTGCCAGTAACCAGAGGCCAGGTCCAGGGCCGAGAAGTATGTAGCGCCCGCCAGGGCGTCGTGAGTGTCCTGAAATGTTGGGCAAAGGATATGAATCCTTGCGAGTGACGTCATTCAGGAGCCGATAGTCGACGCAAAATCTGACTTGGCCGTTCTTTTTGCGCACGAGCACCACCTGTGCGCTCCAGGGCGAATCTGAAGGCTCAATGCACCCCAAGCATAGCATCTTGTCAACCTCCTCGTCGATGATGCTCTGCTGGGCCTGGGGGACGCGTCGTTGTCGTTGCCGAATCGGGGCCGAGTTGCCAGTATCGATTCTGTGTTGGACGACTTGAGTTCGTCCTAGCTGTCCGTCCGGATGCATGAAAGTGTCCTGATATTGGTGAACCAGGTTAGCGCAATGCCGGTGCTGCTCTGGCGCGAGTCCGGCACGATCCACCATCTCCTGTAGATGTGGCGGCAGGTCACGGTAGTGGCTGGCGTTCACCGTGGACGGGTCGGGTTCTTCTCCGGGTCTTGGTAGAGCTCCGACAACACTTTCAATCGGACTGGCGATTGCAACGGGGTCGGAACGAGTCAGTGTAATGCCAGTGTCTGCTGGATTAACGACAGTCACTTTTACACATTGCCGATCTGGGGTCGTTAGCGTTCTCCCCATGATGAGGTCAGTGTCCTCGGGAAAGGCCGTCAATGGTTGTACGATTCGCGGGTGTCGGCGAATTCGAACCCTGGAGGTCGGAACTAGTTCCACAATTGCCTCGCTGCGTGCGGGGACGGTGACGGCTCGGCGCACGGCCATTCGAACAACATTGGCCTCAATGTCTTTGTGCACAAACAGGATTTTTGGTGAACCTGTATTGTCCCTTCACCATAGTTCACTACAGCATTAGCTTGCCGGAAGAAGTTCATGCTGAGTATCATGCCGTCATGTATATCAGCCACACAAAATGTCACGATCATATGGTTGGTTCCGACCTGTATCGGAAGGTCGATCAGTCCATCGATTGGGCTTGACTGTCCATTGACGTCACGAATGGTAGCCGATGTGGATCGCAAATGTCGCTGGTCGGTGGGGACGTGTCGGAGCTGGTCGCGTCGGAGCAGGGAGATCTGCGCTCCGGAGTCGAGTACGGCTTTCATCACTTTGTCTCCAACCAGTACCGACAACTTCCAACACTTGTTTGCAGCTCGGGAGTTGTTAATGATGAGCGGGACCGCGGGGTCTGGCGGCGGCTTGAAAAGCGTGTGCAGGGGCGGTAACTTGGGTATTGATCCGCTTGGGAAGGCGTAGAATCCTCCATCGTCGGAGATCCACTCAACCTCAGACATGCTGTCTGTTCCGGTACCGGCAACGGTCGGGGGCGACACCCCTTCACGAGGACGCTGTTGTCGTGGAGATCTCTGGGGACGCGGTGTGAACACCCCTTCATGAAAAGGAGCCGGCGTTGGGGTCGGAGTCTGACATTTGGTACACACCCCTTCAAGGAGCTGAGGTGTGGGCTGGGCCGGCTGTGGGGTCGTAACTGGCAGCTGCACCGGTTTAGTCGTCATGGCAACCGCAGGTGTGGAGCGGGTAACAGTGTCCTGTTTTCTGGAAGGCCCTTGCTCCTCAGCACCTTCCACTACTGGTTTGACGACTGTGTCGGAGGCACTGGTGGGGCCGATTGATTTGGTTCGCCGGTTTGGTTAGGTACTGACAATACTTGAGCAGTCCTTCGGTCAGTACCAGGACCATTGGGTCGGAATGCTAGCGGTTTCATGCCGTTACGCACTAGCACATCTTTGAGCCTAAAACATCGCAGCCAGCGATGGCCGGGCTTCTTACAGAAGAAACACACAGCTGGTCGTCCGGGTTGTGGGGGTCGATCTCCTTTAGCCGGGGCCGTAGCTCGCAAGACAGAGTAGATGGCGTCCTCTCCACATAGTCCGTTTTCGTCACTAAGGACGCACTGAAACGCTTCAGCCACCCACTCGCGTGAGCATGATGGCACAGAGTGTTCCTCACATCCTTGCAAGCCGGTAGTGTCGCTATCAGCGGGGTCATAGTAGGCCGCAATTTGTTCAGGGGTAGGTGTTTCCCACTGATTTACTTGTCCCATGGCACACGACAGTTCACCATCGACATGACTATCGTCAGCGTATCCGGTCGCTGAGATATCGGCACGACGTGTGCCTCGATGTCGGTCTCTATTTGTTCGTTGTTGGCGACTCTCAGCCTTGAGGACGGCCGTAAGTGCGTCACTGTAACTATTGAAAGTGAACACACACAGTTTGTCGGCAATGGGGTCGAGTTGGCAGTTGGTGAATTGCGAAATCACTGTTCGCTGCCATGACTCTGACGCGACGTCATCGAAGACTTGTTCAGCCAGAGCTTGAAGCCGTTCCAGGTAGTGTTCCGCGTCCTCCTTCCATTCTCGTTTTAGGAACGGGAAGTCGTCTCGCTTGGACTGTCGACGGGGCGCGGGCTCCCAGACCTCCAGAAGCCGTTGACGGAATTCCTCCCAGGGCGTCTCCACCGGGATGTTCAGAGCGAGCGCCTCGGCGCGGCCGCGTAGCGTACTCCGGAAAGTAGTCGTTTTGTTGAGGTCGGATGTGAAGGCCGCTGTAAATTGTTCGAAACTCCGGATGTACTGGGTGAGATTGCCCTCTTTGAAGGTCGCACGCCATTGAGCCGTTTCAGCCGTAGCCAACGTTTGGGGCTCAGACGTGAGTCTCTGAGATCCGGGCATGTCAACACTCACCACAGTCGGCGTGGTCGTAGCCGGAACCGCTGGCGTCGCGGCGGTCGAAACAACTGGGGTCGTAGCGATCGGAACTGGCGGGGTCGTGCTTGCGGGGGCGACCGGCGCGGTCGTCGCGGAGACGGCGAATGAGGCGGCGGGTGGCGCTGGAGCGTAGCCAGGGTCGTGTGGTGCTTGCATGGCTGGGGCTAGTTGGCTGTATGGTGGCGTCACCCATGGTACTCCGATTGAGGGTGGGAATACAGCCGGTGGTGGACATCGGTATACCGATCCGTTTGGGGCCACACCATGGTACACTACTCCACTTTGTGCACCATGATAGCCGATATCTGTCGGAATGCCACCATATCCAGTTGGTGGATTCGCATAGCCGACATGGGGGTGATAGTATCCGACAGTTGCTACTCCATTTTGAGCACCGCTAACTTCGCCAGGGTATCCGACTGGCGGTACACCGCATCCAGTGGTGTAACCAACTGACTGAGAGATCGGTGGTCCGATCGTGGGCTCAACACTTTCTGCCGGGGCAGACACAACTTGGTCTTGCGACGGAATGACGTGTGGCTGTTCTCCGATCGTCAGCGGTGGTCGGCGTGCGGTCGGCGCGTGAGCGCGCGCGTCGGGGTCACGACACATATGTCGGGGTCGCGAAGTCGGCGACTTGACGTAGATGGTGGTTGTCGAGGTCGCGCTTGTCGTGTGGAGGCGCGCGGTTCCGTCATCGCGTCGCTGGGTCGTTGCGGTTGTGGCGACGTCTCGATCTGGACAGCGGTCGTCATCGGGATGCTCCCAGTGGTCGATTTCGCTTGGCTGGGCCGAACGTACTCTACCACCGTTGGCTCGGTCGGTATGCGAGAGTACACCATTGGTACTGGGTCGTATCGTGCTGGCGTCATTGACGGCGCCAAGGGTCGGGTCGCCGAATATGCACTCGGCGGTACCAGTTCTGTAACATTGTCAGTGTCACAAACCCACTGCCGTATCCGAGAGTCACTTGGCGGGTGCGTAACCATGGACGTTTCTATGGTTACAGGCCGAACATTCACCGTATGGTCCTCTGGGTCGACACTATCATACACATTCGCTCTTTGACGTGAGCGTGTATAGTCTCTGCCGGTAAAGTCACTGTTTATGTTTTGGGTCGTTTTAGCCGGCGTGGCCGAGTACGCCCTAGCTTGTGCACTTAAAATGTTACTCACTGTGTGTAAGGGCGCGAGCGGGTCTTCGTCAAGGTATGCTCCGACTCGGTCGGCGGGCGGCGAAGACGATATCAGGGACGAATGGTCGCCAATGGAATCGAACAGGCCGGTCGGTTGTTGCTCCTGTGACAACGGAACTGTATCGCTCATGGCAACTGAGCGGGGGCCGGAAGGTCGTAAGGCCGGATTCGGATTGAACGTTACCTCGTCATCCGTAGGGTCGAGCGGCGGAGCCATCGCCATTTCTGCCGGTCAAATCAGGGTCGATAATCCGAGACTGGCTCAGATCGTGATCGGCGGCACCAATGTGATGAATATCGTTCACGGCCGATATCAAGCCGAATTAATCTAGAGCGTCGTGTGATTCAAAAGGCCGGCAGATTAGTTCAATGATTTATTCCGATGATAAGAGTCCAATGTCTCATGTATTCCACAATATAAAGGCCGTTCACACCTATTTCGACGATACTCCCAGTCAAATTATATATTCCGTATACACTGTTCTTCTGATATCACAGTTTATATATCCAATTTATATATCACAGTTTGTATTTAGTCCATAGATATTCTATATGTTACTCGTCAATTTTCTAAACACGTCTATTCACTGGGAAGTCTCAACTCTTCTGCGCGGGGCCGACAGGGAAACACGTGGAAGTTTTCCCGCCTCGTGTATGCGGGGTTGTGATTGGTTGGTGTATGCTGATCTCACCGGGAAAGTGGAATTCCCCGGTGCGTGTCTTGACTTGTCTTGTCTGTAACTGTACACGTGATGTGAGTGTTATGCGTGTCATGTTCTATGTATAGAAGTAGGTGCTTGTAAAGGTCAAGGCCGAACTTACTGGGTCGCATGTACTGTATAACGGGGCCGAAAGTGCACGTGATCTGACCTGTGTTTGTATACATGGTTCCGGTGTTATTTATGCTTGTGATCGTATAGTTTGTACCTGAACTGTAAGTCATGTAGAATGTATATGTTGTGATAGGAATGTGTAGTGCGCGGGAGGGACGGGAGTTACTGTCACTAAAATTACTACATTACTGTAATTACTTATAATACTACGCCAAGAAGTAACCACCAGAAATATGTTGTATTGCAGGGGTTGACAAGGACGAATTACTTTTGAGCATTTTAGACAATAGTTTAAAATACTCATATTCCGAATTATTTCGATTATGCTGAGCTTATCAAGCTATTTCTCTCGAGACGACCAGGGACTATTTGTCGCAGTGCATGTGCATGTGTATGTGTATGTGATCTATGAATCTAGGCAGATTGTAGGCAGAGTAGGTCCCTAAGATTCAGAGCGGAGCTCCGCATCGTTTGGACTGCCAGAGAGTGTACACTCTGGCTTCAATGGCTCGACTGCCCGCATATATGCAACTCCTGAATGACCCCCCCTTACCTCCCCCCCTACCGCTCGAAACATCATACAGGGAGGGGAATACACGGCCTATACATCTACGGCTATTTGTCCGGCCTGACGCCTGTTAGCCGGACTACTATATTCGTGGTAAGTTGAACGGATAGCGAGCGATTCCACCTTGGACATACGTTGCGCGCTATTTTGCGGGCTTCGCTGTATTCTGTGAATTGTACTGTATATGTACAATTTGATTTTACTGACTCAATTACACCGTTTTCACTGATATTATTGCGATGTTAAATGGTAACGTGGCATACTTCATCTGGGTGTCAAACGGCAAATTCTTGCAGAATTTCAGATCTCTACTCGAGAATTGAAAAAGCTGCCAATCTACCCCAATGTTAAATTTCAGTCTCAATTTTGTATATATGCCCAGCTATGGGCCTAGTGTGCAGGAACTACATATTTATTCATTGTAATAGGCCTGCACGTATATCAAATCCTGCCACCTGTTTATGAATATTTAAAGGGAGTGAAAATTATTTTATCATTCATGATAGGATGTTATTTCCTATCGATATTTTCTTGCATATCTTCTGGAAGGGGTTAGACCTGATTGTGGAAAGTGTTAAATAAAGGCGCTTTGTGTGTACCTATAGTGATGTTTACAGGATATTGGTAATGCGGCATGTTAAACTAGAAGGTAGATTCTGGGGCGACTTATGGAACTGGAATTCAGTAGGATGATTTTAACAGAGCAGCCGACGGCACTGGCGATCTGACAAGGATACGGTACATCTAAACAGACTTGGGGAGATAACTTGGCTGAGGACGTACACAATTTCCCGCATCAGTTACTTTGATGTGACTGATTGTCTGACTTTCTATATCAACTGGGCATAAATATTGGTGCGACTTATTCATATGGAAATAAGCTGTTCAACCAGGTTTTATGGGATAACTTCTTACAATGTGAACTCGACAATCAGCATTGTGAGTCCATGGAAAACATGCACACATAAAAGGGCCGGGTTTTCTGCCATGGCGTTATACTTGTTTCAATATGAAGTTATATTACATGTAGGCCTACAACAGTACAAGCAATCCAATCCAACACGATTCACGGAGCACATATGTCTATATGGGTAATCAGGATTACTAATCCTGTTTCTCTATGATAATTAATGACAAGTTAATCAGTGGCACAAAATGAGATAAAAAGAGCATCTATTTTGTGATAAAGAACAATTTCCTATCATAACCAATCGTCATTCTGGATCCTGAGTATGAGGAATTTAATATACTAGTTCTTAATAAAATTGCCCACGTTATTGTACATCCTAACCTGATTGACAATGATCTAATTATTTGATGTTGAAAACATCCCCTTTTTCAGGCTTGGAGGATTTTCCGTGCCTCATGGTGATACTCTGGCGAGTTCGTGTGTTAATAAAATAAAAACACAAGCGTCTGTTGGCTCCTCTTCGCTAGACTGCTCTGTATTGTTGCTGAAGCTGGGCTGCAGTAAGCTGTACTCCACACTAACTGAACTGACTTCCTGGTTGGTGGTGGTCACCAGCCAGAATACTAGCTCTGGCACGAGTTCAGTCAGTCCGTCTGTTGGCTCCTCTTCACTAGACTGCTCTGTCTTGTTGCTGTTGTTTGTCTGAAGGTGGGCTGCAGTAAGCTGGACTCCACACTAACTGAACTGACTTCCTGGTTGGTGGTGGTCACCAGCCAGAATACTAGCTCTGGCACGAGTTCAGTCAGTCCGTCTGTTGGCTCCTCTTCACTAGACTGCTCTGTCTTGTTGCTGTTGTTTGTCTGAAGGTGGGCTGCAGTAAGCTGGACTCCACACTAACTGAACTGACTTCCTGGTTGGTGGTGGTCACCAGCCAGAATACTAGCTCTGGCACGAGTTCAGTCAGTCCGTCTGTTGGCTCCTCTTCACTAGACTGCTCTGTCTTGTTGCTGTTGTTTGTCTGAAGGTGGGCTGCAGTAAGCTGGACTCCACACTAACTGAACTGACTTCCTGGTTGGTGGTGGTCACCAGCCAGAATACTAGCTCTGGCACGAGTTCAGTCAGTCCGTCTGTTGGCTCCTCTTCACTAGACTGCTCTGTCTTGTTGCTGTTGTTTGTCTGAAGGTGGGCTGCAGTAAGCTGGACTCCACACTAACTGAACTGACTTCCTGGTTGGTTGTACTAGGGGTTTTGGGGGCGCCATGACTCGATGATATGCCCCCAGATCTGGATAATTGATTATCAATGCTTATTGAGAGACAGAAACCCGGGACCGGGGAAATCAATGCTTATTGAGAGACAGAAACTCGGGACCGGGGAAATCCCCTACTCTTTACGATAAATCCCAAGGGATCTTTTAGGTGCCAGATACCATAGATTGACTAACCAATGTGGCCGAGGCTACTGGGGAGATCACTCAGGCGTAGCAACTGGCTCACGATACCCTAATGCCTGGGTCACATTTGTACAGGTCGCCGGCTGATGTGGGGACATTGGTGGTATTTATCGATGTTCTGGTCGCCGGTATAGTTTGTCAGGCATCTTTCCCATATCTTTACAGTGGTCATGAAATCACCAGGCATTGTCTGCCGGTGACCGCTATAGTCACCTATGATCACGTGTCTTCACCGTGTCTGTACAAAATTCAAGAATTTCCGAGAAAGACTGACCAACCAACGATGATACCCTACTGATATCTGATCGGTTATCGTCTGATATGTACAAATCGGCTGATTATCTGAAGGGCACTTTCCGGACATTCATCGGCGCCAAGCAGAATATCCTGCGGTGATCGCCTGGTGAGCTACCCACATTGGTCGGAATTATTGAACTTATAATTATAACTATGGTGAAAGTTAGAGCTGGCTCCAATTTCATCATCTTGAAATACAGTTTTGGTCAAATTTTACTTTGAATTTCAACTTGAAACCATGTTTGGCACAAATTATGAGATAAAATATAACTTATGGTGAAAAGTTTGATCTGGCTTCCATTTTGTCATCTTGAAACTCAGGTTTGGTTTGCAATTCAGCGTGAAACCAAGTGTGGCACATATTATGAATTAAAATCTAATTTATGGTGAAAAATTCGATCTGGCTCTAATTTTCCTATCTTGAAATGCAGTTTTGGTCAACTTTTACATTGAATTTCAACTTGAAACAACGTTTGGCACATATTGTGAGACAAAATATAACTTAGGTGAAATGTTCGAGCTGGCTCCAATTTCGTCATCTTGAAATTCAGTTTTGGTCAACTTTTACTTTGAATTTCAACTTGAAACCAAGTTTGGCACATATTGTGAGACGAAATATAACTTAGGTGAAATGTTCGAGCTGGCTCCAATTTCGTCATCTTGAAATTCAGTTTTGGTCAACTTTTACTTTGAACTTCAACTTGAAACCAAGTTTCGCCCATATTGTGTGTTGAAATATATCTTATGGTGAAAAGTTCAATCTGGCTCCGATTTCGTCATCTGGAAATGCAGTTTTGGTCAACTTTTACTTTGAAGTTTGAATTCAACTTGAAAACAAGTTTGTCAAATATTCTGAGTTGAAATTTAACTTTTGATGACAAGTTTGATCTGGTTGTAATTTCTTTATCTTAATGAACATGATGAAATGGAAATTCATATGCACTGATTTGACCTTCAATTACCTTAAAATTTTAATGCAGCAATTTTGGTGGAAAAAAAACAGTTTTTGCTTAAGCACGTTAAGATTTTACATTTCTCTGCCAATCATTCTTTGCCTTTGCTCCAGTTTCATGCTTATCAGTAATATTTGGAGCGACAGGAATGATGGGGCTAGGGGGGAGACACCCAAGCGGTCGTAGTCGACCGGAAGCGTCTAGTTGTAAATACTTCTAATATATAGAACAATCAACTAAATTGCAACTAAGTTATCACCTTCACCAAATAATATAGGTTTACACACAAGATATATGATAAACAAGATATCAATAGTTTCATTCTTCCAAATACAGAACTAATTATCAGCTTATCATTTTGGCCATACATGTTAGCGATGTAGAGCTTCTCTACAAGTCTTAATGTGGGATACTTAAGCAGGCTGTGCTCTCTAACAACATGCTTCAATAGAAATAATCTTAACGTCCATATATTTCTGAATTAAATATTTCCGAAATATTTCTAAAATATTTCTAAATTAATTTCATAGGTTGTTGGGCAGTTGTATACTGATTCCATCAGGTGTACAATAGAAACAACGACATTTCACACACAGTTTGTCCCTGAAGACGCCAGTGTGTCTTTGGATAAACTGTTTGGTCGCGCTTTGTTTCTATTGCAAAATGTTGTATTTTACGTTTGTTTTTGGCATCATCAAAATCTGATTATTGGTTGTAATAAATTGGAACTTACTTCCATGTACAACTTCATATACAATTTCAATAACACAAGATAACAATTACATTAATAATATACTAGTATTATCTTGGGTTGGGTTATACGTAAATATCATGATGTGATAATTCCAGATCTAAATATTTTTTTTTCACACAAATTATATATGATCACGATGATGCAGATACTAACAATAATATGAGAACTATCTTGGATTGGATTACATATAAAATATAATATCATGGTTAGATTAGAATGGAATTGGGGAACATTTGGTTCAGAAACAAGCATGAATAATATATTAGATGGAGACAGACAACTTACATTAAAACTATGCAAAAAGGTTCACACAAAGGAATTGGCCCAGTCGGGTATTTCTGTTGCGATTACAGTTAAAGTTTGTTTAACCTGTGCTAGTTTTGTAAAATCTATTTCTCACCAGTTCATGAACTTTGACTGCTTTTGTTTCGTCTGCAGATGTCTACGGAAGGTTTGCGCACCGGGTGCTTCAATTGCTACTGTCTAAATAACACTGTGGTCACTGCCAATGCCCATGTCACGACTCCCACAACAAAGAAATTAAGTACATTATGTAATTTACACCCAGTCTTGTGTTGATGCGATATGCATGCATATATACTCTTGCTGTTTGGACAATAAGCAAAAACAGGTCAAATCTGGTTCACATGTTTCCTTTGTGTTACTGGAATCGTAACAGGCCAGAATTAAGATATTTGATTTTTTACAAAAGCAAACTCCAACAATAATATCATGATAGAAAATATAAAATAATTATTAAAAAATGTTACGTACAATATAGGGGCATAACTTTACACACGATATTTCCCTCTCCAGTTGAAATGGCATATTTCAACTAATTAGATAAGAGATAAATAATTCTAAAAATTGTTACGTAAGATAGGGGCATATTTTTACATGCCAAGAACATAGACTGAGCAACATGTATATGTATAGGTCTGAAGTCAACTCAGCACAAAACGTCATATGAATTTTGGCAATAACTTCGTTTAGGATAGTCGGATCAATTTGAAATTTTGTTTGGTTCCGTTGGGCATAAAATCGTATTTTTTCACCAAATTTCGGACTTCTATATTGAAAATTGGAAAAAGTTGGCAATCCACCCCATGGTAAATTTCACATCAAACAAGAAATTGCGAGTCTGATCATGATTAGAACTTGGCATGTTGTTCGATTTTAGCATTGTACAGTACTTTGTAGGCATGATATTTTATTAGAATACACCTATATGATTCCAACTCATTCCAACTCAAAAACTTATATTAACCTCATATTACGTTTCTCAGCTGAATGAAGATCACGAAGTCCCCAAATTTGCTTGATTTCATGAGGTACGTTTTATGGCCATCACTACCTCGCTCCGATGAGGGGAAAGGGTATTGTAATTGGGTCTGTCAGTTTGCTTGTTTGTCTGCACGCATAACTCGAAAACGAATAGTCCGATCATCAAACTGAAATTTATATGGATGAAGCGGTATCACCGTGGCTCGGTCCTCCTCAGTTTTTGTCAAAATAACAATTGTTGCCATGGCAAAAGAAAAGTGAAAATCTCACAATTGGCTATAACTCTAGTTCTAATCAATATTAATTTTTCAAGCTAATTTTGTATTTTTCTCTGGCCAATTCCCGATCCTATAATATACGGCCGTTGGTAGTACAACGAAAACTCTCTTTCATCGCTTGATGTCGAAAAATTGGGGATCACGAATTCAGTTATTTTTTGCTTGCGACTTCAGAGCAAATGTCTGCGCTCAGAACTCCAAGAAAAACGTTCCGATCGATCTGAAATTTTTTGAAGCGTAAAGGTAGTTGTAAAGTGGGTTCTGTTAATTTGTCTTTGAATTTACAGCGGAAGCAGTTTCTTTTAATACACTACAATTCAGAATAAACTGTGAGTCGTTGAACACACATACATATTACGGAATATGTTTACATGGGATTCGGAGCTATGAGTAGTGTAGTATGGGCCAGGGTCCCGCCAGGTGGCGCTACGGTGCTCGCCAGGGGGCGCAATGGCGTCATAACGTTTGCCCTACACTCACCAGGTGGCGTCATAACGTTTGTCCTATAGTCGCTAGGTGACGTCATAGCGTTTGCCCCTAGACTCGCCAGGTGGAGTCATAACGTACCCATAAATAATTGGAAAAATCATAACGTACCCATAAATGTTCTCAAAATCATAACGTACCCATGAATGTCTGGAATATCATAACGTACCAATAAATGTTTGAATAATCATAACGCACCAGTAATTTTTTGGAAAATCATAACGTACCCATGAATGTCTGGAATATCATAACGTACCAATAAATGTTTGGAAAATCATAACGTACCCATAAATGTCTAAAAAATCACAACGCACCCATAAATGTCTGGAAAATCATTATGTTCCAGAAATGTTTGGAAAATCATAACGTACCCATAAATGTTTGGAAAATCATGTATTAATTTTTGCAATATTTTTAAACATTTTTTCAAATAAACTTTCCTTTTTATTCAAATTATAAGCATCATATTAAAACGAGTCTATACCATTTTCTCAGGTTTTTTATTTCACAGCACACATCTACTATAAATACAATTTCTACACAATGGCCTATACATGGACTCCTTTTTCTGTATTTTTAAAAAAAATTATATTTTTTTGGTTCGCTAAACTACGCATGCGCAATATACAACTGAAGAGTGAACATGGATACCTGCTCTGTATGTCTGAAGAAATTTTCATGAGCCCATGATGTTAGGCGACATATGCTTACCGTACACGATACAACTAAGCTGCAGCAAGTGATGACACTACCGCCGCTGCAACCATTGCCGCCGCCACAGGCGTTGCCACCGCCGCCACAGCCATTGCCGCCACCGCCGCCACAGCCATTGCCGCCGCCGCCGCCATTGCCGCCGCCGCAGCAGCCATTGCCGCCGCCGCAGCCATTGCCGCCGCCACAGGCATTGCCGCCGCCGCCACAGCCATTGCCGCCGCCGCCACAGCCTCAGCCACAGCCTCAGCCTCAGCCTCAGCCTCAGCCACAGCCTCAGCCTCAGCCTTGGCAGCCACAGCCTCAGCCTCAGCAGCCTCAGCCTTGGCAGCCTCCGCCGCCACAGGCGTTGTCGCCACAGCCATTGCCGCCGCCGCCACAGCCTCAGCCACAGCCTCAGCCTCAGCCTCAGCCTCAGCCACAGCCTCAGCCTCAGCCTTGGCAGCCACAGCCTCAGCCTCAGCCTTGGCAGCCTCCGCCGCCACAGGCGTTGCCGCCGCCGCCACAGCCATTGCCGCCGCCGCCACAGCCACAGCCTCAGCCTCAGCCTCAGCCTCAGCCACAGCCTCAGCCTCAGCCTGAGGCTGAGGCTGCCAAGGCTGAGGCTGCTGAGGCTGAGGCTGTGGCGGCGGCGGCAATGGCTGTGGCGGCGGCGGCAACGCCTGTGGCGGCTGAGGCTGAGGCTGAGGCTGTGGCTGAGGCTGAGGCTGTGGCTGCCAAGGCTGAGGCTGAGGCTGTGGCTGAGGCTGAGGCTGAGGCTGTGGCTGAGGCTGTGGCGGCAGCGGCAATGGCTGTGGCGGCGGCGCCAACGCCTGTGGTGGCGGAGGCTGCCAAGGTTGAGGCTGCTGAGGCTGAGGCTGTGGCTGCCAAGGCTGAGGCTGAGGCTGTGGCTGTGGCTGAGGCTGAGGCTGAGGCTGAGGCTGAGGCTGTGGCTGAGGCTGTGGCTGAGGCTGTGGCGGCGGCGGCAATGGCTGTGGCGGCAACGCCTGAGGCTGAGGCTGTGGCTGCCAAGGCTGAGGCTGAGGCTGTGGCTGAGGCTGAGGCCGAGGCTGTGGCTGAGGCTGTGGCGGCGGCGGCAATGGCTGTGGCGGCGGCGGCAACGCCTGTGGCGGCGGAGGCTGCCAAGGCTGAGGCTGCTGAGGCTGAGGCTGTGGCTGCCAAGGCTGAGGCTGAGGCTGTGGCTGAGGCTGAGGCTGAGGCTGAGGCTGTGGCTGAGGCTGTGGCAGCGGCGGCAATGGCTGTGGCGGCGGCAATGCCTGTGGCGGCGGCAATGGCTGCGGCGGCGGCAATGGCTGCGGCGTCGGCGGCAATGGCTGTGGCGGCGGTGGCGGCAATGGCTGTGGCGGCGGTGGCAACGCCTGTGGCAGCGGCAATGGTTGCAGCGGCGGTAGTGTCATCACTTGCTGCAGCTTAGTTGTATCGTGTACGGTAAGCATATGTCGCCTAACATCATGGGCTCATGAAAATTTCTTCAGACATATAGAGCAGGTATCCATGTTCACTCTTCAGTTGTATATTGTGCATGCGTAGTTTAGCGAACCAAAAAAATATAATTTTTTTTAAAAATACAGAAAAAGGAGTCCATGTATAGGCCATTGTGTAGAAATTGTATTTATAGTAGATGTGTGCTGTGAAATAAAAAACCTGAGAAAATGGTATAGACTCGTTTTAATATGATGCTTATAATTTGAATAAAAAGGAAAGTTTATTTGAAAAAATGTTTAAAAATATTGCAAAAATTAATACATGATTTTCCAAACATTTATGGGTACGTTATGATTTTCCAAACATTTCTGGGAACATAATGATTTTCCAGACATTTATGGGTGCGTTGTGCTTTTTTAAACATTTATGGGTACGTTATGATTTTCCAAACATTTATTGGTACGTTATGATATTCCAGACATTCATGGGTACGTTATGATTTTCAAAAAAATTACTGGTGCGTTATGATTATTCAAACATTTATTGGTACGTTATGATATTCCAGACATTCATGGGTACGTTATGATTTTCCAAACATTTATGGGTACGTTATGATTTTCCAAACATTTCTGGGAACATAATGATTTTCCAGACATTTATGGGTGCGTTGTGCTTTTTTAAACATTTATGGGTACGTTATGATTTTCCAAACATTTATTGGTACGTTATGATATTCCAGACATTCATGGGTACGTTATGATTTTCAAAAAAATTACTGGTGCGTTATGATTATTCAAACATTTATTGGTACGTTATGATATTCCAGACATTCATGGGTACGTTATGATTTTAAGAACATTTATGGGTACGTTATGATTTTCCAATTATTTATGGGTACGTTATAACTCCACCTGGCGAGTCTAGGGGCAAACGCTATGACATCACCTAGCGACTATAGGACAAACGTTATGACGCCACCTGGTGAGTGTAGGTCAAACGTTATGACGCCATTGCGCCCCCTGGCGAGCACCGTAGCGCCACCTGGCGGGACCCTGGCCCATACTACACTACTGCTATGACATCACCCTTATCGAGAAAACAAAAAATGAATATTACACAAAAAAAATACTTGCATGAAGAAATTCAATATAAGGATTGGCATGCATGTAAACAAAAGAATGTGCACTATATGAAATCTATGCAAAATCAATAAGACAGTTTATGTGTAGGCTTTAGCTTCCGAGCGTAATGACTGAACCTCTGTTCGTCGTTGGACGCTTGTTTGTCCTTGAAGCGAACGTGCTTCCGTCCTGCTTCCGGAAACGGGACGTCTGGACCCTTGGACGTTGTAGCCTTGGAAGGCATTGTAGCTTCGGAATGCACAGTGACGGTTGGTGGTGCATCAGGCACCTCAGGGGGCTCCTGCTGTGGTACTTGGCTCGGCACATCCTCGATGTGTCTCCGGTTCCGACGTAACAGTCCTCCACCTGTGTCCAGAAGGTAGGACCTTGGCTCTGCTGCCTTGGCGACAACCTTGGCTGGAATACAGGTTCAACCTGGAGCTTGTTGCATGCGGACGTGCTGTCCTGGCAACAGCTGTGGTAGATCTGGCCCTGCTGTAGTGTCAAAATGTGACTTCTGGTCATTCTGTCGCCGTGCCAGTTCACTGTTTATCTTGTGGCGTTGAGCATCTTCGTTTCGTAGCACTACCGGCAAGTTTGACTTTGCTCACCATCCTGAGAGCATTTCAAGCGGCGACTTTATGACTTTATGACATTCCAAATCTTTATTGGAATATTTGATACTGGGTATTGATTCCACGTCTACTGATATAGGCGTATAGCAGTGCCATGACAGGGTCAATGTTCTCCATGTTTGCTTTCTTGAGGGTGTGTTTCACGGTGCGTACCATTCTCTCTATGAAGCCATTCGATTGCGGGTATGTTGGAGATGACGTTATGTGGTTGAATGACCAGTTCTCCGCAGTTCAGAATGTGAATGAGCTGAATTGTGAGCTATTGTCAGAGTAGAGTATTTCAGGGATTCCTTGGGTGCTGAACAGCTCTTTCAAGTAGTTGATTGTTGATTTGCTTGAGCATGACTAGCCCATATTCCTCACAAATGGAAATTTTGTGTAGTGATCCGCCACCAGAGCATACTCATTACATCCAAACTCAATGCTGATGGTGTGCCACGGTCGTGGTGGAATATCTTTTGGCATGAGCGGTTCTTTCTTCTGATTGGGTGCATAGCTCTGGCAAGTTTGGCAGCTTGCGACGTATGAGTCATTATCCTTGCTCATTCCAGCCCAGAACACAAAAGACTTGGCACGCAGGATGGTTTTGTCATGACCCTGGTGACCTGTGTGCAGGGCTTCCAGTATGTACTGCTTCATGGAAGTGGGGATGACCACTTGCTGGCTGCCTTTGAGGATCACACCATCTTCTACAGAAAGTTCATCTCTAAGTGACCAATAAGATCGAAGAATCTTCGGAACTTCCCGCTGTGTGCCTGGCCAGCCGGTGCAGATGAGTGAGTATAGCGGTGCCAGAACAGGATCATTAGCGGTTTTGTCTCTGATTTCCTGTACATTCTCTGTGCTGAAGTGTACCAGGTTTACTTGTACATCAAGTTGAATCTCGTATGCTGTTTTCGCACTTAAAAGCATTGAGAGTCCATCTGCCAGCAGCAGGGACTTGCCTGTACTTGATAGTGACATTGTAGTTTTGTAGGCGCAGAAGCATTCGTTGTAGACGTGGGGGTGCAGCGTGCAGGTTTTTGAGCTGTATCGTTTCCAGCGGCTTGTGATCAGAGTGCAACAAGAATGGTTTGCCATACACTTAGGTGTGGGAGCGTTCACGTCAAACATAACTGCCAGCAGCTCACGCTCTATGTTGGCATATCATGTCTCAGTTTCTGTGAGCGATTAACTGGCAAACACAACAGGTCGGCTTTGTTGCATCAAGACACCGCCAATATCTCTCTGTGAGCTGTCCACTTGCAGAACAGTTTCCTTGTCCACATCAAAGTAGGCGAGTGCATTAGCTTGGCAAATGAGCTTTTTGATTTGCACGAAAGCGTCATCGTGGTCTGGCAACCATTCGAACTATGCATCTTTTTTAGAAGATCTCTCAGCACGCTGTGTGATGTGACAGATTCCATGGGGTTTGTTTCGGATTTCTAAATTATTTTCATAGGTTGTTGGGCAGTTGTATGCTAATTCCAACAGGTGCACAGTAGAAACAACTACATCTAACACACTGTCTGCCCCTGACGACGCCAGTGTGTCGTTTGATAAATTATTTGGTCGGGCTTTGTTCCTATTGCAAAATGTTGTACTTTACGCTTCTTATTGGAATCATCAAGATTTGGCTGTATTGGTGGTAATAGATTGATACTTACATTATAAGAATCCGGGAAGCTGAGAAATGTCTTGAATAATAAACTAGATACGACAGTCATTCGTGTGCTTTTTGTTCTATCAGCGTCTGCATACATCAAACAACACTTCTGTGACAGAATCTTTGAAAATCATAACAGAGAAAATTTGAAAATTAATGGGTGCATGTTTTACACAATCGACAATGTATGATAAACACGGACAGTTTCCTTGGATCGACTTCGAAGTCTTCCAATCCGTTGGGTCTGATAATAAGGGCGTTTTCTATCCAACAATGAATATATACAATGACTATATAACTGTAGGGTTCGGCGACCCCACGATAAAGAGGTATACCCCATTACTGGAGTGTCACCGAATTGTCTTATTAACCTGTCAGCAAGTTCACGCTATAACCGTGGTGTCACTACTATGTAACTACCACGTCATAACGCTACAGTGCTTTCCCCTTTCGGAGAGACCTCGTCCCCGAGGTCAGCTGTATCCCACTGTTGAGCCACATCACAGGTCATGCGATCCTCAAACATGGCGGTGATGCGAGTCAACAGTGGGGGCCGACCTGGGAGCGACGCCGAGAAACCCACAGTGGTTCGAAAGGTCAGGCACCAATGTAGGGTCCGGCGACCCCACGATAAAGATGTATACCCCATTACTGTAGTGTCACCGAATTGTCTTATTAACCTGTCAGCAAGTAAGCTGCAAGTTCACTATATAACCGTGGTGTCACTACTATGTAGCTACCACATCATAACGCTACATAACTATGACATGAATTAACTAAACTGAAAGAAACATACCACAAAAATTACTACCGTAATGATCCTAATAGTGGCACATGACCTAATAGTAGAGTGCCCCCTCATTTCACCAAAAATGTTCAATTCTCGCAACCAATTAATTCACTTCAAATCTTTCTAATAAGATCTTGGAGTGTTCCAATCCACATATTTATGTTATATGAATCATGATAAAAGGGATTGAAGGATATAGGTATACTATTAAGTGATTTTCCTAAATCTGACCTCTAGTCTGACCTAAATTTTGAGCACGTAATGCTGCAGATGGTCTTGCTTTGGCTCGCCGCGCTACTATTAGGACCGATATGGTATACTATATTATAAAACTAGCCAGAACACGTGCGTCTGAATCCTTACTCCCTAGTCGTAACTCAGGTTCTGATTCTGTGAGGCTGTCTAGGATTCATCATTTTGTACACATTCTTACCAGGGCAGACGGCGACTAACAACGATTCCTGGTCCAGAGCCTGTTGATTCCTTGTAAGTTCCTAAGAATCCTGAATTGGACTTGGCTAAATGAACATTCATTACTCATGCATGCATCTCAAAACAGAATCATATTTCCCAGAACAATACTGGTACTTTTCAGAGAGGGGAACTTCCCTGACATTGTGAGTTCCGGAAGTTTCCATGAGTTTCTGTTGGACCTCCACCAGACGTATGGAGACATCGCGTCGTTCTGGTGGGGACCTCAGCTTGCTGTGTCCATCGCCTCGCCACAACTCTTCAAGGAACACAGCAAAGTCTTTGACAGGCCAGGTGGGTTCCAAAATAATTAGGCATCCCGATTGAAAGTCGAGAGGCCTTATGTTTTTGTCTGTTTTTTGTTTTGTTTTTTTCTTCCGCCGTTTGGTTTCCCGGCGATAACTTTAGCTTGCCAAATGTTCACCACTGGTCAAAAATGATATGTGGAAGAACCCTATTCTTTTTGAGCCGGATCCGAGTTCCGTGAGGATGAAATCAAGGTTGATTCTTGGGACTTAGTTTCCGGACGATAACTCAAAAAGTATTCATGCCATGGCTGCAAATCAATGGATAGAGGTTCATATACCACGAGAGAAGAACCTTATTGATTTTGAGATCAGTCCGTCAAACGACCTTTGACTTAGAGCTCGAAAGAATTCTTGCTGATTCATCTCTTGAACGCCTTGACCAATCTGCCCCAAACTTTCAAAGCTCCTCAGAAATACTTTGCTACAGCCCCCTATTGCCTGTCCAGCACAGCACAAGGTTCTGCCCTCTCAGCCAGTGCAGTATATGAGAGCCCTGCTCACTCATCTCTGTGGCGATACTGGATGCACTAACGATCGTTAGTGCATCCCGCAATGGCGGACAGTAAACACGGTCAGTAAGCAGATCACGCTTCTTTGTTTAGATATATTGTGGAAAAGAATTAGCGATAAGATTCACCGACGACGAAAGTGAGATTCCCTAACGATATAGGCCTAATACGTGTATATTGTAATAGGTCCATATCATACACCATTGTGAGTTCGTTGATTTATGCGACATAAATTAACGAATATAACATTAAAAATAGGATATATGTACTAGAAGATCATCTGTACACATCAATACATGTCAACCTTTAACATTAAAATAACGTAGATTTGAATTAATAAAGAAAAGATCGTTAGGGAATCTTCACATGTTCGTTAGGGAATCTTTGATTTTACAAAAACAATCCTTAGGGAATCTTTCGGCTTTTTTTTTCAGACGAGTTTTTCATGCTCAAACCAACATAAATCGCCATGTATTTGCAACGAACGGTTGTTTCGTGCGCATAAGAATCAGCAAATGTATGTGTGTATCGATCACAATCCTAATTATCGGGAAAATGAAGAAAATTCAAACGAACCGCGAGTTGGTTCGCCATTGCGGGGTGCACTAACGATCGTTAGTGCATCCAGTCTCACCACAGTGACACATGCTTTACAAGATCAGCCAGCCTGTCCATCATGAGACTAGGCTCCGCCCTCTCAGCCAGTGCAGTATATGAGAGCCCTGCTCAGTCATGCTTTACAAGATCAGCCAGCCTGTCCAGCACAGCACTAGGCTCCGCCCTCTCAGCCAGCCCTGCTCAGTCATGCCTGACCAATGATGCAGCTGTAAAGCCATCCTGTTTAGCATGATGCTAGGCTCATATCCATGCTTTTCTCTCCCCCCCCACACCTCCAAAGCCTGGTTTACTAGTGTGTGTACATGGTAAAAGAGTGAAGTTCCATCCCATAGAAAACAATGGTTGGTTATATGTGAATTTGCCCTGTTCATAATGTATGTACATTTACATGATTTAAATTGTACAAACATGTATTGTTTGAATGATTTGTTATTCAACTCTATTTTACATGCAATGACCAAATCGTCATTGTTTTAGTTAGCTGGGAAATGGCTTTGCTTTTATTATGAAGGTGGAAATTCCGCTGTATTGTTGTATAAGTTTTGAAATCATAAAATTGGCCAAGATGACAGAGCGATATAGTTACGTATCATTTTACATTCCACAAGAGCCCCTGAAGCTTATCACGGAACATCCTGATTAAGTATACTAGTACTCTTACTAGTACGCTTAATAATATTGGTTGATTAATTGTCCATTCTTTTTGGGTGGCAAATGTCTAGTGGGCCAAGTTGTCAAGATGATAAAAAGCAGTTCTGGTAAGAAACTGTCTGATGAGCTCTCACTCTTACCTACATACAGTGGCCTATGTATCCTTTTTTCTCCGTCCAGTATGACCATTTGAAATGATAAGAACAAATTGGGGGATGCTGCTATAGGCTTTTATGTCTAGTTCTGTTTACTGCATGATTCTGAAATTGAGAAATTCTGATATTCGGAGACATGCTTAGATCTGTTATCATGTTCTGTGACATTTATCAATGAGCATAATTCTGTTTAAGTAAAGTATGTCTGTTGCCATGCTATCCAGTATCCTAAATGATCCTCACCCAGCAGATGTTTGATGCTTATATTCAACTCCACAGCGCCGCTATTTGTGCAGTTCGAGCCAGTGTTTGGCCCCGAATCTATCCAGTATACTAATGGACAGGAAGGCAGAAAACGTCACGCCGCATACTCCAAGTGCTTGACTGGCATCGCCACCAAAAACTACTATGAACTTTTTATCAAGGTTTGTTGTTGAAATGAACATTCTATGTTTGTCATGTGTTTTCCCAGCTGTGCAGTTGAGTTTTATGGTATAAACATTAATTACCGGTACAAATCCTGATTCATGGAATATCACATTTTTGACATTGATACTCATACATAGCACCATACCCATTTCCAGTTGACCAAAGAGTTCATAGCCAAGTGGAGGAGCCTGCCGCAGGATGAACACATTCCCCTGCGGCAGTCTATGTTGGCTTATTCCATCAAAGCCAGTCTTCAGGGACTCTTTGGAAACTTCTTTCAAGATGACAACAAAATACACCAGATACGACATGCGTATGACTTTGTAAGTTATAAGCAACGTTCTTCCATACATCCATACAACCAGGTCACCAGTGCTGACAGAACATCTAGTTGAAATACTTGTCTGTTCAAAGATCCATTCCATCTGTCTGTCTGTCTGTCCGCAGGTCTGGAATGAGATGGAGGAGAGGTTACGAAGCGGAAACTCAGACATGAGCAGCCTCAAACAGAAACGCTTTGATGAACGTTAGTCATTCATTTTGCCATTTTGTACTGATTAAAGTGAGCTTTCACGTCTTAACATTAGACATACATTGAGTGTGACTTGGGTGTGAGGAAGACTTTCAGCGAGGGTGGCGTGGGTGGGAGGAAGACTTTCAGTGAGGGTGGCGTGGGTGGGAAAAAGACTTACAGTGAGGGTGGCGTGGGTGGGAGAAAGACTTTCAGGGAGTGTGGCGTGGGTGGGAGAAAGACTTTCAGTGAGGGTGGCGTGGGTGGGAGAAAGACTTTCAGCAAGTGTGGCGTGGATGGGAGAAAGACTTTCAGTGAGGGTGGCGTGGGTGGGAGGAAGACTTTCAGTGAGGGTGGCGTGGCTGTGAGAAAGACTTACAGTGAGTGTGGCGTGGGTGGGAGGAAGACTTTCAGCGAGTGTGGCGTGGGTGGGAGGAAAACTTTCAGCGAGTGTGGCGTGGGTGGGAGAAAGACTTTCAGTGAGGGTGGCGTGGGTGGGAGAAAGACTTCCAGTGAGGGTGGCGTGGGTGGGAGAAAGACTTTCAGGGAGTGTGGCGTGGGTGGGAGAAAGACTTTCAGTGAGGGTGGCGTGGGTGGGAGAAAGACTTTCAGCAAGTGTGGCGTGGATGGGAGAAAGACTTTCAGTGAGGGTGGCGTGGGTGGGAGAAAGACTTCCAGCGAGTGTGGCGTGGGTGGGAGAAAGACTTTCAGTGAGGGTGGCGTGGGTGGGAGAAAGACTTCCAGTGAGGGTGGCGTGGGTGGGAAAAAGACTTTCAGGGAGTGTGGCGTGGGTGGGAGAAAGACTTCCAGCAAGTGTGGCATGGGTGGGAGAAAGACTTTCAGCGAGTGTGGCGTGGGTGGAAGACTTCCAGTGAGGGTGGCGTGGGTGGGAAAAAGACTTTCAGCGAGTGTGGCGTGGGTGGGAGAAAGACTTTCAGGGAGTGTGGCGTGGGTGGGAGGAAGACTTTCAGCGAGTGTGGCGTGGGTGGGAGGAAAACTTTCAGCGAGTGTGGCGTGGGTGGGAGAAAGACTTTCAGTGAGGGTGGCGTGGGTGGGAGAAAGACTTCCAGTGAGGGTGGCGTGGGTGGGAGAAAGACTTTCAGGGAGTGTGGCGTGGGTGGGAGAAAGACTTTCAGTGAGGGTGGCGTGGGTGGGAGAAAGATTTTCAGCAAGTGTGGCGTGGATGGGAGAAAGACTTTCAGTGAGGGTGGCGTGGGTGGGAGAAAGACTTCCAGCGAGTGTGGCGTGGGTGGGAGAAAGACTTTCAGTGAGGGTGGCGTGGGTGGGAGAAAGACTTCCAGTGAGGGTGGCGTGGGTGGGAAAAAGACTTTCAGGGAGTGTGGCGTGGGTGGGAGAAAGACTTCCAGCAAGTGTGGCATGGGTGGGAGAAAGACTTTCAGCGAGTGTGGCGTGGGTGGGAGAAAGACTTTCAGAGAGTGTGGCGTGGGTGGGAGAAAGACTTTCAGCGAGTGTGGCGTGGGTGGGAAAAAGACTTTCAGGGAGTGTGGCGTGGGTGGGAGAAAGACTTCCAGCAAGTGTGGCATGGGTGGGAGAAAGACTTCCAGTGAGGGTGGCGTGGGTGGGAAAAAGACTTTCAGGGAGTGTGGCGTGGGTGGGAGAAAGACTTCCAGCAAGTGTGGCATGGGTGGGAGAAAGACTTTCAGCGAGTGTGGCGTGGGTGGGAGAAAGACTTTCAGCAAGTGTGGCATGGGTGGGAGAAAGACTTTCAGCGAGTGTGGCGTGGGTGGAAGACTTCCAGTGAGGGTGGCGTGGGTGGGAAAAAGACTTTCAGGGAGTGTGGCGTGGGTGGGAGAAAGACTTTCAGGGAGTGTGGCGTGGGTGGGAGAAAGACTTTCAGCGAGTGTGGCGTGGGTGGGAGAAAGACTTTCAGCAAGTGTGGCGTGGGTGGAAGACTTCCAGTGAGGGTGGCGTGGGTGGGAGAAAGACTTTCAGCGAGTGTGGCGTGGGTGGGAGAAAGACTTTCAGCGAGTGTGGCGAGGGTGGGAGGAAGACTTCCAGCGAGTGTGGCGTGGGTGGGAGGAAGACTTTCAGGGAGTGTGGCATGGGTGGGAGAGAGACTTCCAGCGAGTGTGGCGTGGGTGGGAGGAAGACTTTCAGTGAGTGTGGCGTGGGTGGGAGGAAGACTTTCAGTGAGTGTGGCGTGGGTGGGAGGAAGACTTTCAGTGAGTGTGGCGTGGGTGGGAGGAAGACTTTCAGTGAGTGTGGCGTGGGTGGGAGGAAGACTTTCAGCGAGTGTGGCGTGGGTGGGAGAAAGACTTTCAGTGAGTGTGGCGTGGGTGGGAGGAAGACTTTCAGCGAGTGTGGCGTGGCTGTGAAAAAGACTTTCAGCGAGTGTGGCGTGGGTGGGAGAAAGACTTTCAGTGAGTGTGGCGTGGGTGGGAGGAAGACTTTCAGCGAGTGTGGCGTGGGTGGGAGAAAGACTTTCAGTGAGTGTGGCGTGGGTGGGAGGAAGACTTTCAGCGAGTGTGGCGTGGCTGTGAAAAAGACTTTCAGCGAGTGTGGCGTGGGTGGGAGAAAGACTTTCAGTGAGTGTGGCGTGGGTGGGAGGAAGACTTTCAGCGAGTGTGGCGTGGCTGTGAAAAAGACTTTCAGCGAGTGTGGCGTGGGTGGGAGAAAGACTTTCAGCGAGTGTGGCGTGGGTGGGAGGAAGACTTTCAGCGAGTGTGGCGTGGGTGGGAGAAAGACTTTCAGTGAGTGTGGCGTGGGTGGGAGGAAGACTTTCAGCGAGTGTGGCGTGGCTGTGAAAAAGACTTTCAGCGAGTGTGGCGTGGGTGGGAGAAAGACTTTCAGTGAGTGTGGCGTGGGTGGGAGGAAGACTTTCAGCGAGTGTGGCGTGGCTGTGAAAAAGACTTTCAGCGAGTGTGGCGTGGGTGGGAGAAAGACTTTCAGCGAGTGTGGCGTGGGTGGGAGGAAGACTTTCAGCGAGTGTGGCGTGGGTGGGAGAAAGACTTTCAGCGAGTGTGGCGTGGGTGGGAGAAGGACTTTCAGTGAGGGTGGCGTGGGTGGGAGGAAGACTTCCAGCGAGTGTGGCGTGGCTGTGAAAAAGACTTTCAGTGAGGGTGGCGTGGGTGGGAGACTTCCAGTGAGGGTGGCGTGGGTGGGAGGAAGACTTTGAGCGAGTGTGGCGTGGGTGGGAGGAAGACTTTCAGCGAGTGTGGCGTGGGTGGGAGGAAGACTTTGAGCGAGTGTGGCGTGGGTGGGAGACTTCCAGTGAGGGTGGCGTGGGTGGGAGGAAGACTTTCAGCGAGTGTGGCGTGGGTGGGAGGAAGAATTTCAGGGAGTGTGGCGAGGGTGGGAGGAAGGCTTTCAGGGAGTGTGGCGTGGGTGGGAGAAAGACTTTCAGCGAGTGTGGCGTGGGTGGGAGGAAGACTTTCAGGGAGTGTGGCGAGGGTGGGAGGAAGACTTTCAGGGAGTGTGGCGAGGGTGGGAGGAAGACTTTCAGGGAGTGTGGCGAGGGTGGGAGGAAGGCTTTCAGGGAGTGTGGCGTGGGTGGGAGAAAACTTCCAGTGAGGGTGGCGTGGGTGGGAGAGACTTCCAGTGAGGGTGGCGTGGGTGGGAGAAAGACTTTCAGGGAGTGTGGCGTGGGTGGGAGAAAGACTTTCAGCGAGTGTGGCGTGGGTGGGAGGAAGACTTTCAGTGAGTGTGGCGTGGGTGGGAGAAAGACTTTCAGGGAGTGTGGCGTGGGTGGGAGAAAGACTTTCAGGGAGTGTGGCGTGGGTGGGAGAAAGACTTTCAGGGAGTGTGGCGTGGGTGGGAGAAAGACTTTCAGCGAGTGTGGCGTGGGTGGGAGGAAGACTTTCAGGGAGTGTGGCGTGGGTGGGAGAAAGACTTTCAGCGAGTGTGGCGTGGGTGGGAGAAAGACTTCCAGTGAGGGTGGCGTGGGTGGGAGAAAGACTTTCAGGGAGTGTGGCGTGGGTGGGAGAAAGACTTTCAGCGAGTGTGGCGTGGGTGGGAGAAAGACTTTCAGCGAGTGTGGCGTGGGTGGGAGACTTCCAGTGAGGGTGGCGTGGGTGGGAGGAAGACTTTCAGGGAGTGTGGCGTGGGTGGGAGACTTCCAGTGAGGGTGGCGTGGGTGGGAGGAAGACTTTCAGCGAGTGTGGCGTGGGTGGGAGACTTCCAGTGAGGGTGGCGTGGGTGGGAGAAAGACTTTCAACGAGTGTGGCGAGGGTGTGAGAAAGACTTTCAGCGAGTGTGGCGAGGGTGTGAGAAAGACTTCCAGCGAGTGTGGCGTGGCTGTGAGAAAGACTTACAGTGAGTGTGGCGTGGGTGGGAGGAAGACTTTCAGCGAGTGTGGCGTGGGTGGGAGAAAGACTTTCAGTGAGGGTGGCGTGGGTGGGAGAAAGACTTTCAGTGAGGGTGGCGTGGGTGGGAGAAAGACTTTCAGGGAGTGTGGCGTGGGTGGGAGAAAGACTTTCAGTGAGGGTGGCGTGGGTGGGAGAAAGACTTTCAGCAAGTGTGGCGTGGATGGGAGAAAGACTTTCAGCGAGTGTGGCGTGGGTGGGAGAAAGACTTTCAGCGAGTGTGGCGTGGGTGGGAGAAAGACTATCAGTGAGGGTGGCGTGGGTGGGAGACTTCCAGTGAGGGTGGCGTGGGTGGGAGGAAGACTCCCAGCGAGTGTGGCGTGGGTGGGAGAAAGACTTTCAGCGTGTGTGGCGTGGGTGGGAGAAAGACTTTCAGCGAGTGTGGCGTGGGTGGGAGAAAGACTTTCAGCAAGTGTGGCGTGGATGGGAGAAAGACTTTCAGCGAGTGTGGCATGGGTGGGAGAAAGACTTTCAGCGAGTGTGGCGTGGGTGGGAGAAAGACTATCAGTGAGGGTGGCGTGGGTGGGAGACTTTCAGTGAGGGTGGCGTGGGTGGGAGAAAGACTTTCAGCAAGTGTGGCGTGGATGGGAGAAAGACTTTCAGCGAGTGTGGCGTGGGTGGGAGAAAGACTTTCAGCGAGTGTGGCGTGGGTGGGAGAAAGACTTTCAGCGAGTGTGGCGTGGGTGGGAGAAAGACTTTCAGCGAGTGTGGCGTGGGTGGGAGAAAGACTTCCAGCGAGTGTGGCGTGGGTGGGAGAAAGACTTCCAGCGAGTGTGGCGTGGCTGTGAAAAAGACTTTCAGTGAGGGTGGCGTGGGTGGGAGAAAGACTTCCAGCGAGTGTGGCGTGGGTGTGAGAAAGACTTTCAGTGAGGGTGGCGTGGGTGGGAGGAAGACTCCCAGCGAGTGTGGCGTGGGTGGGAGAAAGACTTTCAGCGAGTGTGGCGTGGGTGGGAGAAAGACTTTCAGTGAGTGTGGCGTGGGTGGGAGGAAGACTTTCAGTGAGTGTGGCGTAGGTGGGAGAAAGACTTCCAGCGAGTGTGGCGTGGGTGTGAGAAAGACTTTCAGTGAGGGTGGCGTGGGTGGGAGAAAGACTTTCAGTGAGGGTGGCGTGGGTGGGAGAAAGACTTTCAGTGAGGGTGGCGTGGGTGGGAGAAAGACTTCCAGTGAGGGTGGCGTGGGTTGGAGAAAGACTTCCAGCGAGTGTGGCGTGGGTGGGAGAAAGACTTTCAGTGAGGGTGGCGTGGGTGGGAGGAAGACTTCCAGTGAGGGTGGCGTGGGTGGGAGAAAGACTTTCAGGGAGTGTGGCGTGGGTGGGAGAAAGACTTCCAGCAAGTGTGGCATGGGTGGGAGAAAGACTTTCAGCGAGTGTGGCGCGGGTGGGAGAAAGACTTTCAGCGAGTGTGGCGTGGGTGGGAGGAAGACTTTCAGCGAGTGTGGCGTGGGTGGGAGGAAGACTTCCAGTGAGGGTGGCATGGGTGGGAGAAAGACTTCCAGCGAGTGTGGCATGGGTGGGAGGAAGACTTTCAGGGAGTGTGGCGTGGGTGGGAGAAAGACTTTCAGCGAGTGTGGCGTGGGTGGGAGGAAGACTTCCAGTGAGGGTGGCGTGGGTGGGAGAAAGACTTCCATCGAGTGTGGCATGGGTGGGAGGAAGACTTTCAGTGAGTGTGGCGTGGGTGGGAGGAAGACTTTCAGGGAGTGTGGCGTGGGTGGGAGAAAGACTTCCAGCGAGTGTGGCGTGGGTGGGAGAAGGACTTTCAGTGAGTGTGGCGTGGGTGGGAGAAAGACTTTCAGCAAGTGTGGCGTGGATGGGAGAAAGACTTTCAGTGAGGGTGGCGTGGGTGGGAGAAAGACTTCCAGCGAGTGTGGCATGGGTGGGAGGAAGACTTTCAGCGAGTGTGGCGTGGGTGGGAGAAAGACTTCCAGCGAGTGTGGCGTGGCTGTGAAAAAGACTTTCAGTGAGTGTGGCATGGGTGGGAGGAAGACTTTCAGGGAGTGTGGCGTGGGTGGGAGAAAGACTTTCAGCGAGCGTGGCGTGGGTGGGAGAAAGACTTTCAGCGAGCGTGGCGTGGCTGTGAAAAAGACTTTCAGTGAGTGTGGCGTGGGTGGGAGAAAGACTTCCAGCAAGTGTGGCGTGGGTGGGAGAAAGACTTTCAGTGAGTGTGGCGTGGGTGGGAGAAAGACTTCCAGTGAGTGTGGCGTGGGTGGGAGGAAGACTTTGAGCGAGTGTGGCGTGGGTGGGAGACTTCCAGTGAGGGTGGCGTGGGTGGGAGGAAGGCTTTCAGCGAGTGTGGCGTGGGTGGGAGAAAAACTTCCAGTGAGGGTGGCGTGGGTGGGAGGAAGACTTTGAGCGAGTGTGGCGTGGGTGGGAGACTTCCAGTGAGGGTGGCGTGGGTGGGAGAAAGACTTTCAGCGAGTGTGGCGAGGGTGTGAGAAAGACTTTCAGCGAGTGTGGCGAGGGTGTGAGAAAGACTTCCAGCGAGTGTGGCGTGGGTGGGAGAAAAACTTCCAGTGAGGGTGACGTGGGTGGGAGAAAGACTTTCAGCGAGTGTGGCGTGGGTGGGAGAAAGACTTTCAGCGAGTGTGGCGTTGGTGGGAGGAAGACTTTCAGTGAGTGTGGCGTGGGTGGGAGAAAGACTTTCAGCGAGTGTGGCGTGGGTGGGAGACTTCCATTGAGGGTGGCGTGGGTGGGAGGAAGATTTTCAGTGAGTGTGGCGTGGGTGGGAGGAAGATTTTCAGTGAGTGTGGCGTGGGTGGGAGGAAGATTTTCAGTGAGTGTTCGTGGGTGGGAGGAAGACTTTCAGCGAGTGTGGCGTGGGTGGGAGACTTCCAGTGAGGGTGGCGTGGGTGGGAAAAAGACTTTCAGGGAGTGTGGCGTGGGTGGGAGAAAGACTTTCAGGGAGTGTGGCGTGGGTGGGAGAAAGACTTTCAGCGAGTGTGGCGTGGGTGGGAGGAAGACTTTCAGTGAGTGTGGCGTGGGTGGGAGAAAGACTTTCAGCGAGTGTGGCGTGGGTGGGAGGAAGATTTTCAGTGAGTGTGGCGTGGGTGGGAGGAAGATTTTCAGTGAGTGTGGCGTGGGTGGGAGGAAGATTTTCAGTGAGTGTGGCGTGGGTGGGAGGAAGATTTTCAGTGAGTGTTCGTGGGTGGGAGGAAGACTTTCAGCGAGTGTGGCGTGGGTGGGAGGAAGACTTTCAGCGAGTGTGGCGTGGGTGGGAGACTTCCAGTGAGGGTGGCGTGGGTGGGAGGAAGACTTTCAGCGAGTGTGGCGTGGGTGGGAGACTTCCAGTGAGGGTGGCGTGGGTGGGAGGAAGACTTTCAGCGAGTGTGGCGTGGGTGGGAGACTTCCAGTGAGGGTGGCGTGGGTGGGAGGAAGACTTTCAGCGAGTGTGGCGTGGGTGGGAGACTTCCAGTGAGGGTGGCGTGGGTGGGAGGAAGACTTTCAGCGAGTGTGGCGTGGGTGGGAGACTTCCAGTGAGGGTGGCGAGGGTGGGAGGAAGATTTTCAGTGAGTGTGGCGTGGGTGGGAGAAAGACTTTCAGCGAGTGTGGCGTGGGTGGGAGGAAGACTTTCAGCGAGTGTGGCGTGGGTGGGAGGAAGAATAAGTTCAAATAATATGTTGTACAGTTTCATGTAATGAAGCCATTTTGAATTGTATCAGCTAAACGCCCTCTCTGACATTTTTGACAACTGAAGAATTGAGATGTTTTCTATACACAGAAGTCAAAGTTCTGCTGGACATCATCGGCGAGTGTGGGAAGACTCGACATCGAAATCCCGGGACTGCTGCGGAGCAGCTCGTGATAGACGCCATCCTGGAGTTGGACATGTCTGACATTGCGACACTCAGTGACCTTAGCACAATCCTGGTGGCTTCCTTCCATACCACCGCACTCTGTAAGTCCTGCAGATCACCGAGGCAAAATAAGCATTACATAGTGTGAAAATAAGAATCCTGGATGCTTTATGTTTAAACATATTTAGGTTTTGTCAGAATTTTTGGTCCGATAACCTATTTGCATGACGTTGTGTCTGTCGTCTGGTCGTCCACATTTTTAGGTTACTGGACCATAGGTCTGATAACTTATTGATGTGGCGGTGCATCCAACCATCCACATTCTCATCTGTAAAGGTTACAATCGAATTTTTCTGAAATTTTGCACAAAAATGCTCAAAAATATTTCGAGAAGGAAGTATTTTTTAGGTTACCGGACCTATGGTCCGTAACCTATTGGCATGGCGATGCGTCCGGCGTCGTCGTCGTCGTCGTCGTCCGTCGTCGTCGTCGTCGTCCGTCAACAATTTTATCTTTAAAGTTTACGATCGAATTTTTCTGAAATTTAGCACAAAAATGCCAAAAAATATTTCGAGAGGGAGGTATTTTTTAGTTTTTTGATTTTCGCATTTTTTTTCAAAATGGCGGCCGTTTTCGTCGAAAAATGGCCAATTTTGGACTTTGGCGGTCGTTTTCTCAAAATCTGTTCAGTAACTTTTCTTTTATTGATGCATAACACTCCTCATATGTACCCCTGTGACATGTATAAATTTCGTTGCCCTTGAATCGCTCGAAGTGGGCCATTTTGGACCCAAACTCGGCCCAAATGGGACTTTCCCACGTTAAATTCTCCTATGCTTTATAATGGGACACATTAAAGCCTAATATCTCACTTAATATTGAGATTAGAGACTAGGAATCAATTGTGCACATATAGGAAATGATATATGCTGAATATTCTCGTGACCTTGAATTTGACCTCTGACCTTGGTTTCAAAGTTAGAGCTGCCGTTTTCGTCGAAAAATGGCCAATTTTGGACTTTGACGGTCGTTTTCTCAAAATCTGTTCAGTAACTTTTTTTTTCATTGATGAAAAACACTCCTCATATGTACCCCTGTAACATGTATACATTTCGTTTCCCTTGAATCGCTTGAAGTGGGCCATTTTGGGCCCAAACTCGGCCCAAATGTGACTTTCCCATGTTAAATTTTCCTATGCTTTATAATGGGACACATTAAGCCTAATATCTCACTTAATATTGAAATTAGAGACTAGGAATGAATTGTGGACATATAGGAAATGATATATGCTGAATATTCTCGTGACCTTGAATTTGACCTTTGACCTCATTTTCAAGGTCACAGGAAAAAATTGCTAATATCTCGCTTATTATCGACTTTACAGCTTAGGAATCAGTTGTGAACATATAGGAAATGATATATGCTGAATATTCTTGTGACCCTGAATTTGACCTTTGACCTCATTTTCAAGGTCACATGACAAAATTGCTAATATCTCGCTTATTATCGACTTTACAGTTTAGGAATCAATTGTGAACATATAGGAAATGATATATGCTGAATATTTTCGTGACCTTGAATTTGACCTTTGACCTCATTTCCAAGGTCGCAGGACAAAATTGCTAATATCTCGCTTATTATCGACTTTACAGCTTAGGAATCAATTGTAAACATATAGGAAATGATATATGCTGAATATTCTCGTGGCCTTGAATTTGAGCTTTGACCTCATTTTCAAGGTCACAGGACAAAATGGCCAATATCTTGCTTATTAGCGACTTTACAGCTTAGGAATCGATTGTGAACATATAGGAATTGATATATGCTGAAAATTCTCGTGACCTTGAATTTGATCTTTGACTTCATTTTCAAGGTCACAGGACAAAACGGCCAATATCTTGCTTATTAGCGACTTTACAGCTTAGGAATCAATTGTGAACATATAGGAAATGATATATGCTGAAAATTCTCATGACCTTGAATTTGACCTTTGACCTCATTTTCAAGGTCACATGACAAAATGGCTAATATCTCGCTTATTATCGACTTTACAGCTTAGGAATCAATTGTGAACATATAGGAAATGATATATGCTGAATATTCTCATGACCTTGAATTTGACCTTTGACCTCATTTCCAAGGTCACAGGACAAAATTGCTAATATCTCGCTTATTATCGACTTTACAGCTTAGGAATCAATTGTGAACATATAGGAAATGATATATGCTGAATATTCTCATGACCTTGAATTTGACCTTTGACCTCATTTTCAAGGTCAACAGGACAAAATGGCTAATATCTCGCTTATTATCGACTTTACAGCTTAGGAATCAATTGTGAACATATAGGAAATGATATATTCTGAATATTTTAATGATATTGAATTTGACCTTTGACCTAAATTTCAAGGTCAGTCATTTTATTTTCAAAGTCAGATTACAAAATGGCTTATATCTCGCTTATTATCAAATTTACAGCTTAGGGGTCCATAGTGAACATATAGGAAATGATGTATGCTGAATAGTTTGGTGATCTAGAATTTAACCTTTGATCCCATTTTCAAGGTTAGAGATATGGCGATTTCAGTGGTCACCTTGAATTTGACCTTCAACTTTCTCGGCTTAACTCTGTATATTTCTCCGGTAACCTTTCTAGCCCATTGGGCTAATTTTTAGTTTCTTGATTTTCACTATTTTTGGCGAAAAGCTGCCAATTTTTTACTTTGATGGTTGTTTTCTCAAAACCTGCTGAATAACTTTTCTTCTTATTGATGCATAATACTCCTCATATGTTCCCATGTGACATGTATATGTATGAATTTTTCCATGTTAAATTCTTCTTTGCTTTATAATCGGACACATTTTTAGATTACCAGACCTATGGTCCGATAACCTATTGCCGTTGCGTTGCGTCCGTCAACATTTTAATTTGTAAAGTTTACAGACGGATTTTTCTGAAATTTTGCACAAAAATTTCCGAAAGTATTTCCCAAAAGTTTTTTCATTTTTGCAGTTTTCTCAAAATGGCGGCCTTTTTGGACGAAAAATTGTCAATTTTGGACTTTGGCGGCCATTTTCTCAAAAATTGTCTGATCAGTTCTGAGATTTTTAATTCGAATAATTCCCCTTATGTACCTTTATGATGTGTATGAGTTTTGTTGCCCTTGAATCGCCAGCCTCTGTGTGGCATCCATTTTGAAATTTTGACGGGTCGGCGAACAAAATTTTTTTGCCCCAATTTGCATTTACTATCCATTTTGGGTCATTTCTAGGCAAACAAAAATTTCTTCATCCTTTGAAAAAAATTTTGGACTTGGAAAATTTTGGTCACGATATCCTTCATTTTGGGAGCTGCCAGAACTGTACTCCTAGAACGCCTGAAGGTAGAGCTTAGAAATTTGCACTTTCAAATGGGAAGTCAAATATCGCGACTTGTGTGGTGACCTGGAATTTGACCTTGGATGATCTTGAAAGGTCAAAACAGACATTTTGGGGTCGGAAAATGCCCAAATTTGCACCTGGTCTGTCTTTTCTCAAAAACTGTCTGATAACTTTTGATAATTTTATATGGAAACATAGTAATTGGGGTTTTTGACATTGTGTATAAAGATGGAGTGTCTTGAATTGATCAAAAGGCTCATAATCTAGGCTCAAAAGGCTAAAAAAAGGTCGTTTTCTCAAAAATTACCTGATCAGTTTTGAAATTTTTGTTGTAAAACATGCTATCTTAGGCCAATCTTGAGATTAGAGATGAGGAATCAATTGTGGACATAGAGGAAATTATTTATGCTGAATATTCTCACGACCTTGAATTTGACCTTTGACCTAATTTTCAAGGTCACAGGACAAAATGGTTAAAATCTCGCTAAATGGCTAACATTATCGACTTTACAGCTTAGGAATCAATCATGAACATATAGGAAATGATATATACAGATTATTCTTATGACATTGGATTTGACCTTTGACCTAAATTTCATGGTCACAGGACAAAATGATAAATAATACTTTGTTTATTATCGACTTCACAGCTTAGGAATCAATTGTTAACATATGAAAAATGATATATGCTGAATATTGACATGACCTCGGATTCTACGTGACAAAATGGCTAATATTTGGTTTCTCTTTGGATTTTATAGCTTGTGAACCAATCGTGGACATATAGAAAATGATATTTACTGAATATTTTGATGACCTTGAGTTTGACCTTGACCTCATTTTCAAGGTCAGAGCACAAAATGCTCGACTTTACAGCTTAGGAATCCACAGTGAATATACATGTATAGGAAATGATATATGCTGAATATTTTTGTGACCTTGAATTTGTCTCAGTACCTTGGATTGACCAGTGACCTTATTTTCAATATAACGGGACTAATATCTAAAAGATATATTGTATGATAACCATTCTTAGCCTTGGGCTATTTTTTGTACTTGTCAATATCGGAAATGGTGCGTCATTAAGCGAAACAGATGTTATTTTCGGACTCATTGCCCTGGGCAAACATGTCTGAGAGGTATTAGGTATGACCTTTGGCCTTGACTTTTTTTTTTTAGTGAAATTTTTTTCACTGAGTCATCATTTTTCGTCTTCGTCGATATCTTTGAAACGGTGCATTGTAAAGTGAAACGGATATTATTTTCAGACTTCTCACCCTAGACAAACATGTCTGAGGGGTATTAGGGATGGCCTTTGACCTTGACTTTAGATTTGTCTGCTGAGTCGACAATTTTCGTTTTCATCGATATCTCGGAAATGGTGCATCGTAGAGCAAAACGGACATTATTTTCGGACTCGTCGCCCTAGACAAACATATCTAAGGGGAATAAGACATTGACTTAATTTTAGGTTACCGGACCTATGGTCCGATAACCTATTGGCATGGCGTTGCGTCCGTCGTCCGTCGTCCGTCGTCGACCGTCGTCGTCGTCGTCGTCGTCGTCCACATTTTTATCTTTTCTGTTTACAGGCGAATTCTTCTGAAATTTTGCACAAAAATACTCAAAAATAATTCAAGAAGGAGGGATTTTTTTGTTTTTTGATTTTTGCATTTTTTTCAAAATGGCGGCCGTTTTCGACGAAAAATGCTTGATTTTGGACTTTGGCGGCCATTTTCTCAAAATCTGTTCAGTAACTTTTTTTCTTTTTGATACATAACACTCCTGATATGTACTCCTATGATGTCTATAAATTTCGTTGTGCTCGAATCGCTCGAAGTGGACCATTTTGGCCCAAACTCGGCCCAAATGGGACTTTCCCATGTTAAATTCTCCTATGCTTTATAATGGGACACACTATGCCTAATACCTCACTTAATATTGAGATTAGAGACTAGGAATCAATTGTGGACATATAGGAAATGATATATGCTGAATATTCTCGTGACCTTGAATTTGACCTCTGACCTCAATTTCAAGGTCAGAGCACAAAATGGCTGATATCTCGCTTATTATCGACTCTACAGCTTAGGAATCAATTCTGGACATATAGGAAATGATATATGCTGAATATTCTGATGACCTTGAATTTGACCTTTGACCCCATTTTCAAGGTCATAGGACAAAATGGCTAATATCTCGCTTGTTATCGACTTTACAGCTTAGGAATCAGTTATGAACATATAGGAAATGATATATGCAGATTATTGTCATGACCTTGAATTTGACCTTTGACTTCATTTTCAAGGTCACAGGACAAAATGGCTAATATCTCACTTATTATCGACTCTACAGCTTAGGAATCAATTGTGGACATATAGGAAATGATATATGCTGAATATTCTGATGACCTTGAATTTGACCTTTGACAGCATTTTCAAGGTCATAGGACAAAATGGCTAATATCTCGCTTGTTATCGACTTCACAGCTATGAATATATGAACAGTTATGAACATATAGGAAATGATATATGCGGATTATTGTCATGACCTTGAATTTGACCTTTCACCTCATTTTCAAGGTCACAGGACAAAATGGCTAATATCTTGCTTATTATCGTCTTTACAGCATAGGAATCAATTGTGAACATATAGGAAATGATATATGCTGAATATTCTCATGACCTTGAATTTGACCTTTGACCTCATTTTCAAGGTCACATGACAAAATGGCTAATATCTTGCTTATTATCGACTTTACAGCTTAGGAATCAATTGTGAACATATAGGAAATGATATATGCTGAATATTCTCATGACCTTGAATTTGACCTTTGACCTCATTTCCAAGGTCACAGGACAAAATTGCTAATATCTCGCTTATTATCGACTCTACAGCTTAGGAATTAATTGTGGACATATAGGAAATGATATATGCTGAATATTCTCATGACCTTGAATTTGACCATTGACCTCATTTTTTCAAGGTCACAGGACAAATTGGCTAATATCTCGCTTGTTATCGACTTTACAGCTTAGCAATCAATTATGAACATATAGGAAATGATATATGCAGATTATTGTCATGACCTTGAATTTGACCTTTGACCTCATTTTCAAGGTCGCAGGACAAAATGGCTAATATCTCACTTATTATTGATTTTACAGCTTAGGAATCAATTGTGGACATATAGGAAATGATATATGCTGAATATTCTCGTGACCTTGAATTTGACCTCTGACCTCATTTCCAAGATCCAAGGACAAACTGGCTCATATCTTGCTCCTCTATTGACTGTATGGCTTGGGAATCAATTGTGGACATGATATACATGATATAGAAAATGATATACACTGAATATTTTGATGACCTTGAATTTGACCTTTGCCCCTTCATTTTCAAGGCTACAGCATAAAATTGCTAATATCTCTCTGATTATTGAACTTACAGCTTAGCAATCAACTGTGAACATGATATATGCTTAATGTTATATATGCTGAATATTCTCTTGACCTTGAATTCAACCAGTGACCTGGCTAACACCTAAAATATTAAACATTGTCCGGTAACCTATCTTTGGCCCTTGGCCTAATTTTTAGGTTACTGGAACTATGGTCCGATAACCTATTGCCGTGGCGTTGCGTCCGGCGTCCGTCCGTCCGTCGTCGTCGTCGTCGTCGTCGTCGTCGTCGTCGTCGTCGTTCGTCCACATTTTTATCATTAAAGTATACGGTCCAATCTTTCTGAAAATTTGGAAAAAGATACCTTAAAATAATTTGAGAAGGAGGTATTTTTTATTTTTTTTATTTTTTTCAAAATGGCGGCCGTTTTCGTTGGAAAACAGTCAATTTTGAACTTTGGCGGCCATTTTCTCGAAAACTGGTCGATCAGATTTGAGATATTTGGTTCAAATGATTCTAGTTATGTACCTCTGTGATGTGTATTAGTTTGGTTGCCCTTGAATTGCCGGTCTGTGTATGGCGGTCATTTTGAATTTTCGACGGGTTGACGAAAAAAATTTTTTCGCCCCAAATTGCATTACTATTCTAGACAAAAAAAAATTTTTCAACCTTTGAAAAAAATTTTGGACTTAGAAAATTGTCGCCACTTTTTTCCTTCATAATGGGAGCTGCCAGGACTGTACTCATAGAACGCTTGAAGATAGAGCTTGTAAATTGGCACTTTCAAATGGGAAGTCATATATGGCGACTTGTGTGGTGACCTAGAATTTGACCTTGGATGACCTTGAAAGGTCAAAACAGCCATTTTTGGTCGAAAAATGCCCAAATTTGCACCTTGTCTGTCTTTTCTCGAAAACTGTCCGATCAGTTCTGAGATTTTGGTTTCAAAAGATTCCCCTTATGTGCCTTTATGATGTGTATAAGTTTGGTTGCCCTTGAATCGCCGGTCTGTGTATGGCGGCAATTTTTTTTTGGCCCAAATCGCATTACTATCCATTTTGGGCCATTTCTAGACAAAAATTTTTTTCACCCTTTGAAAAAAATTGTGGCACTTTTCATAGTGGGAGCTGCCAGGACTGTACTCATAGAACGCTTGAAGATAGAGCTTAGAAATTGGCACTTTCGAATGGGAAGTCATATATGGCGATTTGTGTGGTGACCTTGAATTTGACCTTGGATGACCTTGAAAGGTCAAAACAGCCATTTTGGGGTAAAAAAAATGCACAGATTTGCCTCTACAGATGAAATGCTTGTAGATAGATCTTAAATTTGCATTATGAGCATATTGGAAGTCATATATGGAACAACTGATGATGACCTTGACCTTGACCTCAGATGATTTTGAGTGCTAAATGTCTGATGTGAAATATGTAAATTAGCCACCAAGGCTTAAACACTTGCACATACAGGTTAGGATTGTGTATAAGCTAACAAGAAGTCAGGTATTTATAGAATATCTCTTGGAGACCTTGAATTTGATATATGACATTGAAATCCAAATCTCACAACCTTGCCTGACCTGACATGTGTAAATTGGCCTCTACAGACAAAATACTTGTTGATAGAGCTCATATGTTTGTATTATGAACATATAAAGTCATATGCAGCATACCTAATGGTGATATTGCAGTTCACAAAGATGACCTTGATTAGTAAATCTCAAAGTCATATGTCACTTGCAATGCTTAAAGCCAAAATTGTCCGGTAACCTATCTTAGCCCTTGCGCTAATTTTTTCACTGAGTTGACATTTTTCGTTTTCGTCGAAATTTCAAAATTGGTGCGTCATAGGACATAAACGGACATTATTTTCAGACTTGTTGCCCTAGGCAAACATGTCTAGAAGGTATTAGGGATGACCTTTGAAGAAACAGACCCTGACCCAAAATTTTCAGCATTTTGTTTGTTCGTTTGGTACCTCAGTACGGTGTGTCATGGGGCAAAACAGATGTCATGACAAGCATATGATGAGTGTTATAAGTTAGTCTCTGCACGGAAATGCCTCCAAGGCATCTTTAGGCCTTGACGTCCAGTTTCATCTACAGTCAATATCACTGTCGCTGGTGACTAATATATTTACTGAACATTCATAAAATTACTTTTGAATATGTAACGATTCTACCAATAGTCTACTGAAGCAGTTTCCATCACGGTCTAGAGCTCTGTTACAAGTCTGTGGTTGGAACTCCTGTGATGAGTTGAAGACGTTTCTCTGCAGTCATTTTTGTGTTTGTTGACTTAACTAAACTATGGGTTGGAGACGTTTCTGTGAAGTCATTCCTGTGTTTGTTGACTTAAACATGTGTTGAAGACGTTTCTGTGAAGTCATTCCTGTGTTTGTTGACTTAAATATGTGTTGAAGACGTTTCTGTGAAGTCATTTGTGTGATTCTTGACTTAAAGCAACTGCCTTCGAATCCAGTCAATATTTTTTTGAAAACTATATTTCATATTGAACATGCTAAATGAACTGAATGAGACATACTCACATCAAATGTAATGACTATAACCAGTCCTCTGGGAAATTTTGCTCATTTAAACAGGCGGTTCTAATGTAAATACAGAAACTGTATCCATCACACGCAGATGTATACAGAGCATAGAAGTGCGAGATAGACTGACAATTCCACGTACACCATGGTGTATCACTGATTATTTTCTCATAACTACACTATATATGCAGATACTGGAAACTGGAAAATGTATTCGATATGGGCTTTTAAGCGCGATTTGGGCATTTGTTTACATTCGGGTTTGATGGATACATGTGTTTGTTGATTGTTGAAGTGACCACTTGGGGTTGTTACTTTCTGGCCACTCATCCGGACGTACAAGACAAACTACACGAAGAACTCGTCACCAACATCAGCACATCCGACATAGATCTTGATGACATTGATAAGCTCAGGTACGTTTGAATCATTTGTAACTCTAACAGCGTGTGTTTTCACGTCAATTGAATTGATTTTCAGTCTCTGTAATATTTACACTATTGTCCTTTTGCTGCTTTTGCCGTTTGTTTTACTTGATAGGGAGCAATCTTCCGTTTTATTTGAGGCATACTGTCAATTATCTTGATCAGATACCTGCAGCAAGTTATAGACGAGATCCTGCGATGTTCGAAGATCGGGCCCTTCGCAGCCCGGTACCAAGAAGTGGAGACTGAACTGGGAGGTCACAAGATACCTCCGGGGGTAAACTAATGTGTTATGATCGTTATTTTCATGTCTGTGTTTATATACTAGTGCATGATGACATACGGATTATGTACAGATGACATATGCAGAGCTGTATACTCAGCTGAATGAAAATTGTATGTAATTTCTTTTAATATATTCTTTGGTGGCAGTAATTGTATCCCCCGAACAAAGTTAGGCGGATGCTATGGATTTGCGATCGTCGCGCCACATCTGCCACAGACACTTCCTTGTGAACGCACTACAGCTTGCAAATCTGAACCGATTTTGATAATATTTTATTATGGACATGTCCCTTGGTAAGATCATGATGCCTATCGATTTTGGTTGCCATAGAAACAACCGAAATGGCCGATTGGCGACACATTTTGTGACAATTTCAACACTCATGGCTTGTGAAGGCTCTAGGAGTTGTAATTTTACAGGAATCACTACAATATTGACCAGGCATGTTGAGCAATGCTCAGGCACGAAATCGTTTTTGGAAAGATAGAATAAATATTAATAAGTCTATGAGATAACTTATTACAACAGTGTGAAATATCCAGTTTGAGATCTATGATCATTCCATTTGGTTGATATCTGCAAACAAATCACACTGGACATGTGTACAAATTTACAGTTTATGGTTTCGTGTGAAGGATTACTTTTATTGGATAAGTTGGCCCAAGTACCGTACACTGCGCCTTAATATTACTCGTCCACTGAAAACATACCTTTTAATCCGTCTCGCACCTTTTTAATCCTTATTGAATATAGAGGAAGGCGCAGGATATGATACTTGGGCCGATAAGTTAACATAAATGTGACTAGTTTAACATTAGTTTTACTGGTTAAATTTATTACTGGCCACAATAAGAATAGTTAGGCAAAGAAACATTTACTATTGGGCTCAACAAGGTGAAGGCTGTGTCCAGTACTGACTTTATGGCTGCAGTACCATTCATATTCGTGAATAGGTTAACATTAATATTGCTAGTTAAGTCTATTATTGAGCACAATAAAAATAGTTAAGGTAAGGGACATTTATGATTATTTACTTGGCATTTCAACTTGAAACCAAGTTTGGCACATAATATCGGTTAAAATCTTACTTCTGGTGAAAAGTTTGATCTGTCTCTAATTTTGTCATCTTGAAATGCTGTTTGGTCAACTTTTACTTGAATTTAACTTGAAACCAAGTTGGGCACATATTTTGAGTTAAAATATATATCATGGTGGAAAGTTCGATCTGGCTACAACTTCGTCATCTTGAAAACAGTTTTGGTCAACTTTTACTTTGAATTTAACTTGACACCGAGTTTGGCACATATTATGAGTTAAAATATTCGATCTGGCTCTTATTTCGTCATCTTGAAATGCAGTTCTGGTTAACTGTTACTTTGAATTTCAACTTAAACTAAGTTTGGCACATAATGCGAGTAAAAAAATAATTTTTTGATGAAAAGTTTGATCTGGCTCCAATTTCATCTTTTTAAAATGTTTTGGTCGATCTGGGTCGAGTATCGTCATCTTGAAATGCAGTTTCGTTCAACTTTTACTTTGAATTTCAACTTGAAACCAAATGTGCCAAATATTATGAGTTAAATATAACTTATGATGGCAATAGACGTGGAATCAATACCCAGTATTAAGTATTCCGATCAAACAAAATAGGGTCCGTTGTCCAGTCTCATAGTCCGGGGACAAAAAGTCATATGAGGCATACGAAGTGAGAGAAAACAAAAATAACAGGAAACTCATGAACCCCCAAAATGGCCATTAGGAGGTGAGATCAGGTGTTCCGGAAAGAGTGAGCATTTCCCCACTAGTGGCACCCGTCATGAATTCCCAAAAATTAACATGAAAATAGATCTAGTTGCATGGCAGACATGGATTTGGTGTATTTATCAACCAGATCATGATGACGTCCATAGAATTTCTTAAACGCAGCTATTAGTCTTGGTATAACATATCCTTGTCGCAGCAGTTTAGAGACCAGCTGGGCATTTCGATAGACAAAGTCCTCATATTTGCAACTAGCTCTGGAATAGCGTACAAGTTGAGAAACAAACACACCATATGCCGATGACATAGGAATGTTGCTGACCAGAAAAGGGAAATTGACTATGGAAAATTGAAATCATCACGTTTGTCATGAAGTTTGACCTGGCTCCAATGTCATCATCTTGAAATGCAGTTTTGGTCAACTTTCACTTTGAATTTCAACTTGAAACCAAGTTTGGCACATATCATGAGTTAAAATATAACTTATGGTGAAAAGTTCGATCTGGCTTCAACTTCATCATCTTGAAATGCAGTTTTGGTCAACTTTTGCTTTGAATTTCTACTTGAAACCAAGTTTGTCAAATATAATTCTGAGTTGAAATATAACTTTTGATGAAAGGTATCTGGCTGTTATTTCGTTACCTTATCAAACATGTTGGAATGGAAATATGCACTGGTGTCAGTGATGACCTTGAATTTGACCTTCAATGAACTTGAAAGGTCAATGCAGCAAATTTGGTGGGTAAAACAGTTTTGGCTTAAGAATGTTAAGATTTTACATTTCTCTAGTAATCTTTTTTAGCCCTCGCTGTAGTTTTTCATGGTCATCAGTAAAATTTGGGGCGACATGGATGATGAGGCTACGTGGGATAAATCCAAGCGGTCATAGGCGACCGGAAGCGTCTAGTTATAACTTTGTAAGGACAATTGAGACAGTGTGAATTCTGTCTGAGATGTGTTTTCTGTTTTACAGACGCCGGTGGTTCATGCGTTGGGTGTCATGTTCAACGATCCAACACTTTATCCGCAGCCAGAAAAGTCAGTATGTTAGATTTACTTTACAAAGTGTAATTGCGATAATAGTTTATCCCAGTATTTCGATAGATAAAGTTTTCTCGAATAAAAAGTTTTTTTTTTTTTTGCATTTTCTCAGGTTTGACCCAGAGAGATTCAGTCCAGAAAACAAGAAAAGCCGGCCGAAATTTTCGTTTGAGCCATTTGGTTTCGCTGGCAAGCGCAAGTGTCCTGGTTACAGGTTTTCACTGCTGGAAGCCAAGATCTTGCTGTTGGAGGTTGTGCGGAGTTTCCGTCTGTCGCTGGTTGAGGGGCAGGTGATCACTCCGCTATATGGACTCGTGACCACGCCGAAGGAGGAAATCTGGCTCACGATACAGCTAAGATAGATCTACTCCATAAGGAATTATGCTTCAGTCGTGTAGAATACAAGTAGCCTACCGTGGAGAGAATTATTTTTGTATTATAATATGTTGGGATGGGAATTTAATTAAATTAATTTAATGGACTAAATTGCTCATTATATTTTCCATATAATAAACACATAATAACATATCTATGCATGAGAGAAATGTTAATAACATGAAACACTATTACAAAATTACGACTGGAGCTTATTGGACTACTCGAATGTAGAAGATGCATACAATCATTTCACAAATATTCTCAAACACTTGACCTTCATGCACCAGAGAAGACAGTATCCTCATCGAACAAAAACCTATTTTGACAACCGTGGATGACCCCAGCTCTACTTAAATCATCAAAAACAAAACACAAATTATATAAGAAATGTATAGGTTATTCTAAAAATAGTTCAGCCTATGAACAGTTTATATCCTACCAAATTTATATAATAAAGTAAAGAAAGTGAGCAAGCAAACTTACTATGAGCGTGTTCTGGATCTTTGTAAAAATAGCATGAAAAATACCTGGGGGATACTGAATACAATTACTGGGCGTAAAACAAATTAACCCAAACTACCTGACGTTTTCAAAAGCGACGGCGCTTCCTATAATGATCCAAATATTATTGCCAATAAATTTTGCGAATATTTTACCAATATAGGGGTGCAATTCGCGGCAAACATCCCACCTTCTCCCACGCCATTCCAACACTATTTGAAAACTGTTCCAAACAACAACACTGTGTTCATGATCCCAACAGATGAAGTCGAAATTCAACGGATTCTATCTTAAATCAAGCTATAAAAAAGTACTGGCCCCGATATTGCTTTCCACCGTGAAAGCAATCAGTGTACATTAAGATTCTTGACCAGCCTAGAACAACGGTCCTGACCGGTGAATAAACTATCATTGGAACAAAGAAAAGTATCTCTTTGTTCCAGATTGAAACCAGCATAAACTAAATCTCTGCAAATAATTTAAAGCCAAATTTTTTAAATCTCGTTTTCTCGCCAATATTAATAACAACTTAAAATGTATCCAATTAAATCGAAACCCTAACTGTAAGTCCATAATTTCAATTAAGGAAATGGTATAACTGGTGAAAATAAATCATTTACTAACTGTGAAATAGTGCAGTGGTAAATAGAGATTAGCCCTTCTGTCATATATACAACTTGGGCTAATTTCCAGTTGTACATTTTATTGTAAATAGATACGTGTAGATTTTATGTATTCAATGTTCCTATCCACTGAACGTATGACGACAGTGATAGGTCACTGGCATGGTACCGGTTGCCGTGTCATATATCTCCATAAACGATAGGAGAAACGTATGCTAATAATTATATATGAGTGTATTTAAAACTAAATGTATTCGATGTTAAAGACATGAAACCTCACCTGTGATATGCACTGACTTGTCTGTTGCATACGCAGGTTTGTAACATTGAACTATATCCATTATCTTTGAGTATTAACATACATGTATTCTTATACTTAGATTAGTTATGCACATAGAATTTAAAAACTACTTTTTGATTTCAACTCTGTTTTTGAAATAACGGGAGTCTCACTTGATAATTAGTCAGAGGCGGCAATTACACGGTGCAGATTTTGGGGACCAGTTTTGGGTAACGTCCAAGCAAAAACCCCCATCTTGTTATATAAACAATAGTTCGTCTAAACAATCTTTGTGTAAACAAATTGCTGCCCATTTCGGGCAGGTGAAGGCACCCAGGCCTGACCAGTGTCCAGGCCTGACCAGTGCCCAGGCCTGTCTGGCAAACTGATAGCCAATCAGCTTGGGGCAGGGCTAGAGTGGTCAGTTCAGGGGGCGGGGCTTATTTCTATATAAACCTAGGTCAGAGTCGGGTGAGAGAGAGAAGAGAGAACAGAAAGAACCAGACAACCAAGAGAGAAGCCACAGAACCAGACAACCAAGAGAGAAGCCACAGAACCAGACAACCAAGAGAGAAGCCACAGAACCAGTTGAAGCAGCATGTAAAGTCCCCATATTTTGATAAGTACAATTTTTAATAATAATTGAGTTAAATATCATGAATATATTTATCATGAGGATTTTAGATTCTACAACAAATATGTAGTTTGTGTTTCGTGATTTGTGTTCAACTATTATTTTTGTTCATTGCTAAGTTTTGACCATCAGGTATTGTTGTCGCAGGCTTTATGGGGGTGCATGTGCTATTGCATAATTTAGATGTTATTAGAACAGAGATGCCGTGTTTTGACCAATTGGTTACCCTTTTGTTAGAAGTTCAATAATTCCGTCACCGGGCTTTGACTCTGATATAGCTATAGCAACGAAATTGTCTTTTATCCACGAGTCTCAGGTTTTACGCAGGTATGTTTAGTCATCGATTTGTTTTGATATCACCGACTCATTTTATTGCATGCTAAACATCACCGGGTTAAACAAACTTCACTGTGTCAGCATGGCTAGTAGCTGGCCAGCTTTTTAATTTGGAGGCTACTGCTTACCTGGCAGTTTCCGAATGATGTCATGTTTTTATTGTCCTTTGTCTTGTGAATATTGGGAGTTGTTAACGGACACGTAGGGGTTGTGCCCGCCGTGCCGGCACGTGTTGTGTCGGTACGGGAATGTGACGATACCCGGTTTGGATATAGCGAACATGTATATGTAGTGTATATCATAATTTAAATATATTTGTAGAAAGAATAACTTGAAGTATATTTGATTCTGATTGATTTTGGATCAATAAAAATGATGATTGCATTCGAGGACTTCACGTGTTTGCCATCCACCAGATTTAATGAGCCAAGAACTTGGAATGTGTTTGATGAAGACTAATTTGCGAAGCTAGCCCAGCGCACACGACCCAACTTGAGGGGGCTAGACTTTACAAGCAGATTACAAGAACTAGACTCGACTACAACAGAACACGACCGAACTGCTGAAAGACATGAAATAAAACAAGGAATACACAAACCAGAGTTTTCTCCATCAAACTGAAACTGGTAAAGTGCGACACTTTACAATTTGTATGTCATCGAGTATATTATATGAATATGAATATTCTGCCACCGATGCTGTGACTGAATTAATAGCGGATACCCTGTATTCTACCGACAACAGCTTAACGACAGAAGCGGTGTTTCTGGACCTCTCCAAGGCTTTCGATACAATTTACCATGAAATCTTGCTTGAAAAATAACGTTTCTATGGTATACGAGGAATAGCCTTGGAGTGGTTCAGAAGTTACTTCGCAAACAGATCTCAATAGTTTCATATAAAATTACTAGCTCCTTTGAGTATCAAATTAAATGTCGGGTGCCCCATGGCAGTGTGCTAGGACCTTTATTATTTATTATATATACAAATAACATACCAAATTTATTGCCAAACACAGAATGTATCTTATTTGCCGACTACACAATTGTTTATCACAGTTCATCCAATTTGAATATACTGCATAAAAAAATTAAAACTGTTTTAGAAACACTGTACTATTGGTTTTTGTACAGATTAGTTATCGCTGAATGTACAAAAGACTTATTTTATTATTTTTGGACCGAAGTCGCGTGTTCTAAGCTCACAAATCAAGTCTCTAAAACAGGACAATGAAGTAATACACCACATCAAAAGTACAAAGTTCCTTGGCATATATATTGATGAAACTCTGGAATGGGACTCTCATATTAGTTATGTTGCAAAAAAATGCCAAGTGGTGTATACGCATTTAATTCTGTGAAACACTATCTGTCATGTGAAAACCTCAAAATAATATATTATGCTCTCGTGCATCCTCACCTAGTATATGGGATATAATTATGGGGTTCAGCCTATCGAAGTAAACTTTGTAGACTGCAGACATTGCAGAAAAATACAGTAAGGAATATTTTGAAGTGTTCCTATAACGAACCGTCTGCCCCCTATTTAGGCAACTGACTATTCCGAATACAACTGCCCTTTATAATGTTGAGATTTCTAAGTTCATGTAGAAATTTCCACTTGCCACTTAGCATTTTTTTGCAACATAACTAATATGAGAGTCCCATTCAAGAGTTTCATCAATATATATGCCAAGGAACTTTGTACTTTTAATGTGGTGTATTACTTCATTGTCCTGTTTTAGAGACTTGATTTGTGAGCTTAGAACACGTGACTTCGGTCCAAAAATAATAAAATAAGTCTTTTGTACATTCAGCGATAACTATATCGCATATACAAAACTCTGTTGTTTATGATCACAATACACTTCATAGTGCATACCCTCATATTACAGCTATTTCTGCAAATAAAGTTGGGCAATAGAAAAAGCACCACATACATGGCTCAATTTACCCAATGATTACCCAACTATCCCGGTCACTCAATTCCTTCAAGATTAAATTAAAAACTATTCCATATCAATATAAGGTTGACCTTCCTTCTCGATCCTGGGTAGCAGTGTCTCATATTATTGGCTTTATGCCAAAATATTTCTTCATATCTTGCGTGCTCTGATTCATTGAGGTTGAGTTATCGACTTGCAAACGTTTTTAATTAATAATCTTTAGGGTGTGTGTTTATTTGGAAATGATTATCAGGGTATACACCTAGAAACAGATACTTGTATCTGGTGTATCCTAGAATTGTGGGTCATTTATGTATCGAGAGCTTAAGATTTTGTTTTTAATTCCTCCAGTTCTGAATAAAACGTCAATCAATCTATATATCAATGGTTTTAATGTTGCCCATTGTTTTGGATCAAATTGATACTTCATGGCGTCTATGTTGGTGTCAAACCATATTTTTGGCTATCTTTCGTAATTGTTTTGCCAACATCAGAAATTTAGCTCAATATTTTTTTGTTGCGCTGCTGTATGCATATGTATTACGGTAAACCATAAAAAAGTATCGCAAAGCTCTCAGAGTATTTGCGTTTATTCACAAGATTGAAATGTAAACATCACTGAAACAATCAGAAATATTATACAGAAATATCACTTTTGTTGAGATTACCATATTTAAAAACAAATGAGAGCAGGACCGGGGCCGCTCAAGCCTTCCCTCCGTAGGTCTGTTTTTACCCAAACTTAGAAGGCCAGCGCGTCGCGCTGGTCAATTAACACAAGTCTCTATAAATGCTGCTATCACATAGTATATATGTATATCTGGTCATGTGCAATTAAATGTAGTATATCTACATTTATGTTTTGTTATTCGTCATATGGTCATCTGTGTTGTGTACATAACTAAGTATACATTTAAGCTTGATCGATTCCCTCGAACCAAGTTGAGAATCTTTGAAAGACTGCCAGTTCAAATGAATCTGTTTGAAAAGAATTGCGACTCTGCCAGTCAATGTATCGATGTTGTCCTGTGGATTGAAAGATAAACTTATGTGTGCTTCCTTGTGTTATTAAGGTATTTCGGCAGAAATGGTTTTAGCCAGCTATTTTTTTCCCGCCGTTTTGGTTTCCAACCGATAGCTTTAGTTTGCCTCGATGTATCTTAACCGAATCTTCAGCATTGGTCAGACAAATTATGTCGGAGAACCCTATGGTTTTTCAGCCAGATCTGAGGTCCGTGGGGATGAAATCCATGTCAATTTTTGGACTGTTTCTGCGTGATACTCAAAAAGTATACAGACAATGGCTGCAGAAGTTCGCACGGAGGTTCATAATCCACAAGGGAAGAACACTTTTGATTTTGGGATCAATCCGTTAATTGACCTTTGACTTAGGTCGTAAGAATTTTCGCCAAGTCATTCTTGAGGTTTCCTGCTTATCTCGGAAACAGTGCTTCTTAGAGCGAAACGGACGTTATTTTCGGACTCGTCGCCCTAGACATGTCTAAGGGGTATTAGGTATTACATTTGACCTTGACCTTAAATTTTTTTGCCGAGTCGGCACTTTTTGTTTTCGTTGAAAATTTTTCGATATCGAAATCTCGTAGGCATTTTTCGATATCGCGAAAATGGTGCATCGTAGTGTCTCATTGTTTATGTTAATGACACTGATTCCTCCAAGAAGTCAATGGTTCTGTTGAGACTGGACCTGTCATTCTAGACACAAACGAGAGTGCCTCATTGTTTACCGTATTCCTGCGCATAAAGGTGCATGCGCCTATAAATGTAACAGCACCTTTTTGGACACATGCAGATTTATAATGGCATGCGCCTACATGTGAATCCTTTTCCTTTCAAACTCAAGCTTTCCAGGTGAAGTTATATGCATTTAGTTACATAGTGAAGCCCATATGGTAGGCTATAGGGCCCGGACAATTTGAAAATTTCTGACCCGGGTACCCGTGTGGTCTGACCCGACCCGCCCCGGGTAACCCTACCAAGTATAAATCAAAATTTGAACGGAACTCACTGGAGCAATCTGTAATATGTGAATGCCAGTCGTCCAAGTTTGACACATATTACTTGTTACCCGCCCCGAGTTCGGGTACAGGTCGTCTCGTCTGCGTAGTAGGCTATAAGTGGGCTGGACCTTTCCCATACTACATAGCACATACTTGGATAATAATGTGTCACCAACAAACGCTCCGAGAGGTGGGCTTGTAAACCATACTGTATCATCGAAACCTTTGCTGGAGAAAACAATATACCTCATATATTAGATACGCCTATATACGAGGTATGACACACTTTCATCTATAAACGCATACACCTGTATGTGTGGGAATACGGAACGTCGATGGCATAGTTGACTCCAAGAAGTCAATGGTTCTGCTGACAGTCTAGACACAAACAGGACTGCCTCATTGTTTATGTCGATGACATAGTTATCTCTAAGAAGTCAATGGTTCTGCTGACACTAAACTCGTCAGTCGAGACACAAACAAGAGCCTCATTGTTTATGTCGATGATATAGTTCTCTCCAAAAAGTTGATAGTTCTGCTGACTCTAGACCCGTCAGTCTAGACACAGACATGACTGCTTCATTGTTTATGTCGATGACATAGTTGTCTACAAGAAGTCAATTGTTCTGCTGGCATTAGACTGGTCAGTCTAGACACAAACAAGTGTGTCTCATAGTTTATGTCGATGACATAGTTGTCTCCAAGAAGTCAATGGTTCTGCTGGCTCTAAACCCGTCAGTCTAGACACAAACAAGTGTGTCTCATTGTTTATGTCGATGACATAGTTGTCTCCAAGAAGTAAATGGTTCTGCTGGCTCTAGACCCGTCAGTCTAGACACAAACAAGTGTGTCTCATTGTTTATGTTGATGACATAGTTGTCTACAAGAAGTCAATGGTTTTGCTGGCATTAGACTAGTCAGTCTAGACACAAACAAGTGTGTCTCATTGTTTATGTCGATGACATAGTTGTCTCCAAGAAGTCAATGGTTCTGCTGGCTCTAGACCCGTCAGTCTAGACACAAACAAGTGTGTCTCATTGTTTATGTCGATGACATAGTTGTCTCCAAGAAGTCAATGGTTCTGCTGGCTCTAGACCCGTCAGTCTAGACACAAACAAGTGTGCCTCATCGTTCATGATGATGACATAGTTGCATCCATGGAGCCAATGGTTCTGCTGACAATAGACTCATCAGTCTAGACATACACAAGTGTGCCTCATTGTTTATGTTGATGACATTGGTGTCTCTAAGAAGTCAATGGTTTTGCTGATGGTATACCCATCAGTTTAGACACAAAGAGTCTCATTGTTCATGTCAATGATATAGTTGTCTCTAAGATGTCATTGGTTCTGCTGACAATGGAGTTGTAAATCTAGACTTACCAAGTGCCTCATTGTAGCAGGCAGTAAACCTTCTGTGGAAAAAAATCCATTGGACAACATATAAATGTACAATTTTATGACGACAATTGTATAATTGGCTGTACTCCTAAATATGAGTGTTTATTCTGTATTATTTTTGAATGTATATCTTCCATATCAGTGTCTTGACACGTATGTGTATTAATTGGAAAGCTTACTGCAATTATTGATGGATGTAGTACCTCTCGTATTGTTATGCTAGGTGATTTCAACTCCAAAGTTGGCACAAGGTTTGAAGTTGAATTGTTCAGGTTGTCTGTTTCCTGTAACTTGAAAATATCAGACTCTCACAGGTTTGGGCGTGATAGCGCTTCCTATAAATATGCTAGTGATTGTCAAGGTACCACCTCCTGGCTTTTATATAAGCTTCCCAGTTCCGACCATCTCCCATGTTCTGCTTGCTTTAATATCATTATCAGTCGGATTAAACCTGTTGGGTGTAAGGAATTTATATATAGTCATTCGAGGACACTTGTAAATTGGGTATTTTTTGTGGATTGGAAATTGAATCATATCGAGCCAAGACTAGGTCTATGTTGTCTGAAATCCACCTACCTATTCAATCATTGCTTTGCAATGACCCCAATATGGTTCGGTCCATCACCGAGAATCGTTAGACGAAAAGTATCAGGATGTCTGTGAAGGTTTATACGGAGCTGCAATCTCTTCCTTTCCCAGTGTTGGATGCTTTAAATCTAGTCAGTATATTTTACCGGGCTGGAATGAATATGCTCGTAATTCGCATGCCGAGGCTCGTCAGACTTATATCATGTGCATGACTCTGGTAAACCAAGGCAAGGTCAGTTGCACGAACTTATGAGAAAATCTCATCTCAGATTTAAGTATGAACATAGACAATATTTCAAACGAAGATAAACTTCATGCTGATAACTTGGCAAAATCTTTATCCTCCAATGACATATTCTCGTTTTGGAAATCTGTTAGGGAAATTAATCGCAGGTCGGTCCCGTTATCTTCCACAATTGATGGTGTTACCGGCGAAACTGCCATTTGTGACATTTGGAAGGATCACTATTCCAAGTTGTTAAATTATTTAAGAATCAGAAAAGAAAAGAAAAACCGTTTGTAGAAGACCATTTGGATAAGATAGCTCAACATGATATTATAGCATTCAGGCTGAGTGATATCGCCAGGGCTATGAAGGACCTTAAGACAGGCAAGTCTGTTGGACACGATCTCGGCGTCTGAACATTTTGTATATGCACTTGAATCGTTATCTATCCTGTTGTCTATATTATTCACGTCTTAGATTCCTTCCGGATGATCTTATGAAGACTGTATTTGTCCCACTGATGAAAAATAAGTTTGGTTGTATTTCTGAAAAAAAAATTATAGACCAATTGCTTTAGCTACATTTGGGTCAAAACTACTGGAAATCCTGTTACTCGGCCTGATCGAGGAGTATATTGTGACTACCGATAATCAGTTTGGATGTAAAAAACTGATATGTGCATTTATACACTTAAGAATGTGGTCGAGTTCTATCGTGCACACAACAGCTCTGTATTTTCTTGCTAGCTGTTTTCAGAGGAGCTGTACAGTGCAAAAGTTCCAATGCCCACACGAATTTGTCTAAATTAGACATTGAAAATTGGATTTTAAAAATAGTTTCACACAGAACGGTTCCCATGCAGTGATGCAAAATTACCAAAAATAGCTGAAAATATAGAAAAATCACTTGATTGAGACTCGTATATGTACGGTATATTATAGTGTTGGAATCGCAAATATTCAGTTTGCTTCTTTTGTGTTGCAAATAAAGAGAATATAGGGGAATTCATGTCTTTGTTTTTGTTAGCGCAGATGTAAACAATTCGTTAACATCGTGCGTTTTTACGATATGTTCAAACTGCACTGCAGGGTCTTGCGCACGTATTCTGGGGGTTGTAATGGTGTTATATCATCTAATATATGCTAGAAAACAGATTATTCCACTTTAATTTGACAGGGTATTATCCTCTCTCCAATATTGTTTGCTCTATATATGAATGTTCTAAGTACTAATACTGCATCTTATAAAGTTGGTTGTTACATGGGATCTGTATGTGTGAACGACTTGTTCTATGCAGATAATATACACCTGCTCGCTCCATCTGCGTTAGGCCTGTAGATAATGTTAGATGCATGTCAGAAATATGGCATATCCCATGATATTACCTTAAATACTTCCAAATCAAGTTGTATGGTGTAAAGTCCCATCTCTATTGCTTTGTGGTCGGATTGCTACTTATTTGTCATTCCAATATGTTGTGTGTGAATGTTACCATGAGTTATGTTTGTATGGTATTTTCTTATTATGTTACCATGATGTATTTTATGTAGCTCTTGGACAAGAGTCACTGGAGCGTGTCTAGAGTCTTTGTGGTCAGCCAGGTTTTGTGGGCAATGTGTGCAGATTGGAGGGCTGGACAGTAATGTGTGGAGTAAGGTGCGGTATTCGACTTTCACCATGGTGATCTAACCCCCCTCATTGGCTAGATAGGCCCCTAGCACCAACTCAAATATACCATAGCTCACTAATGTGCTCATAGCGCACCTTAAACGATGTGTGTGTACAACGTGTGTGTTTGTCATGAAAATGTGTGTTTTGATCCTGCCAAGGCTTATAAGTACGGTATGTAATTATATTCATTGTTTAATGCTATATATGTATGCTTGGTTAATGTTACTAGACTATTGATAGTCATATAATTATCTATGTAGTGATTCCTTACATTTCTGTAATAACTGATTATGAGAGTTGCTGGTGCACATGGGCTGAAGTATACACTATTGCTAACCGGTTTATATATGTATATGACTACTCACCTGTACCTTGTTAAACGTAAATTTATTTTTGCTATATTTGTTTGTTTTCAGTTAATCACTGTCATATTGATGTCAACACTCTGTGCTACAATAAACGTGCGGAATACTTCATTTGTGTTTCAATGGGACAATACGGGACAGTGCATTAACGGAGTCGTTAGTGGCAGGCAGCTCTATATTCATTAACGTACTTAGTTGAACGACTACGAGTATTGATCAACACAACATGGATAACTCTGTCAAAGCTGAAGATCAGGGTCATACGGAGTACTAGTACAGACTTAGCCGAGACAGGAATAAAGACAAAGGGTGTGCTTCGTGAACGTGCATTCAAATGACTGTCTGAATACATGGATCATTTCAAGAGCAAAGTGATAGAACATCACGGGGTATATCACCCTAAGAAACCACAGAAAATCCGTGTTGTTCTCGATTGTGGTGCTACGTTTCATGGGGCGTCATTAAACAGAGTTCTACTTCAAGGTCCAAATTTGACGAATGACTTACTCGGTATATTGATCAGGTTCCAGAAGAGAAATATATAGCTTTGTTGGCAGACATCGAGTCTATGTACTATCAGGTAAAAGTGCCTGTTGAACAAAGTAATTACCTCAGATTTCTGTGGTGGCCTGGTGATGACATCACACGTGACCCTCAAACATACATGATGATGTTTGGAGCCTTTTCGTCCCCATCATGTGCCAACATGGCTCTGCATCATACAGCTAAAGACAATGGAGCTAATTACCCTCGAAGCAGTGATGCTATCCTACATGATTTCTATGTCGATGACTTCCTACAGTCCGTAGATACAGAAGACGAAGCCATCAGCCTTGTTCATGAATTGTCCAATGTCTGTCTACAGGGGGGTTTTCGCCTGACAAAGTGGATGAGCAATAGTCGAGCAGTTATTGATGCTGTGCCACTGGAAGACCGAGCCAAAGAAGTGAGGGACCTCGACTTTGAGAAAGATCAGCTTCCAGTGGAACGGGCTCTTGGGGGTGTATTGGGCAGCTGAGAGTGACACCATTGGCTTCCGCATCTGTATAAAAAGTGCTTTGCCTACCAGAAGGAACATTCTTTCCATCGTAAGTTCAATTTACTATCCCATTGGGCTCCTGGCTCCAATCATCCTGCAAACAAAAGTGCTGCCGCAAGACCTGTGCCGTCGTGATGTAGGCTGGGATGATGAAATTGCTGACGCAAGCCTACAGCAATGGGAGTGTTGGTTGAATGATGTTCCTAAGCTGAAGAATGTGACACTAAGAAGAAGTTATGAACCACCCGGTTTTGGAACTGTTGCCTGCAGACAGCTACACGTATTTTCTGATGCGTCAGAGGCTGGCTACAGTATTGTTGCATACTTACGCGTGATCAATGAGCAACAGAAGTGCACTGTACGTTCGTCTTGGCCAGATCCAGAGTGGTTCCTTCGAAGAAAGTGAATATCCCACGTTTGGAATTGTCGGCTGCGTTTGCAATCGTCGACTATCCCAAGTTTGGAACACTCGCAATACCATTAAAGTTGAAAATCCACAAGGAGCTGAACTGGCACATAGAATCAACCTTCTTCTGGACAGACAGTATGTCTGTTATCCGCTACATTGCGAATGAACGTACACGGTTCAAGACCTTTGTTGCTAACCGTGTGAGCTTGATCCGAGAGGGATCAGAAGTCCATGAATGGCGAAATGTTGACACCAAAAGCAATGTTGATGATGAACCATCACGAGGCGTGACCATCACGCAACTGCTTGAGTCAAGAAGGTGGTTCCATGGCCCCAGTTTTCTGTAGAAACCTGATGCAGACTTCTCAGAAAACCAACAGATCAATCGATGCAGTCTGTCTGACGACCCAGAAGTCAAAGTTGAAGCACTGTCTGTTGCAACGGTCAATGATGAGTCTTATGGGTTTGACACATTGTTGTCTTACTATTCTGTCTGGAATAGACTGAAGCGAGCAACTGCATGGATTATGGTTGCAATGAAGAATTGGAAGTGGTTGTCCATGTAATGCAAGTATATCAGTGATGCAGTATCCAAGAAGAATGTGCACCTCCAGGACGTCAGTGAACTGGTTGAAGTGAAAATGACAAAATTGAGGTCTTTCATTGCGAGAGGAAGTCCAGGCACAAATTATCACCCCAGAACAACTTGAACAAGCTGAGATCCAGATTGTTTTCTATGTTCAACAGGAACACTTTACAGAAGAAATAGCAGCACTTCAAGTCTGTATCTGATGGTGATAGAGAACTGAAGTTGTCGAGCAGCTTACACAAGCTTAACCCATTTTTAGAGAATGTCGTTGTTCGAGTAGGTGGTCGTCTGTCAAGGTCGTTCATTCCGTATGAATCGAAACACCCACTGCTCATTCCTAAAGAGTCACCTGTAGCACTACTCATCTTGCAAGATGTTCACAAAGCTGTTGGCCATATGTGTAAAAATGCCATGATGTCTAAGCTCAGACAACGATACTTGATTCCAAGTGCTGGTACACTGATAAGAAAGGTTACTTCCAAGTGTGTCATCTGCAAACGTTATCAAGCAAGTGCGGTTCAACAGAAGATGGCTGACCTTCCTGTGGAGCGACTGAATCCTGATGAGCCACCGTTCACCAATGTCAGCTTTGGACCATTTGAAATCAAACGAGGCAAATCTGTGGTGAAGGGGTACGGAATAATATTCACGTGTTTGTTGGTACGGGCTGTTCACTTGAAAGTTGTGCACAGCTTGGATACAGACTCATGCATAAACGCCATTCGAAGGTTTACTGCAAGAAGGGGCAATGTCAAATTGATCCAATCAGATAATGGGATGAACCTGGTCAGTGCGAACAAGGAGTTGCATGCTGGGATTGAACGATGGAATCAATCAAAGATTGCCAAAGCATTTGCACAGAGAGGAATCACTTGGCAATTCAATCCACCAATGGCTTCTCACTTTGGAGGTATAACGATACTCTCTTCTCCATGAGCAACACATACGACTGGACAATGAAGCACTGCAAAGACTTTTTTGTGAAGTCGAAGCAATTTTAAATGACCAAGCTCTCACTCAGATGCCAGAGGGACCAGATGATTATGGAGTTCTAACTCCAAACCACTTATTGCTGTTGCAAGCTGTGCAAAGTTTACCTTGTGGATTGTTCGACAAAGATGATTTGTATGCACGGAGACGTTGGAAACAAGTTCAATATTTTGCAGACTTGTTTTGAAAAAGGTGGTCGAAGGACTACTTACATACTCTGCAGGAACGTCAAAACTGGACAAGACAGAAGCGGAACGTATCTGAGGGAGATGTGGTGTTGTTAGTAGACAACAGTCCTAGAAGTTCATGGGCCCTTGGTAGGGTGATTTCAGTTCTGAAAGACAAGAAATGGCTTGTCAGAAGTGTACATGTCAAACAAGGTCAAATATTCTGCAACGTCCCATTAGCAAGCTGTGTGTTTTATTGAAAACGGATATGTAACTTCCAGAGTGAAGTGATAGTGTAGTGTAAATAAGTATATATGAAGCATTCAGACTTTACTAAGAAGATGTATTGAATTGTGCAGGCAGCACAATTGGGGCTGGAATGTAAAGTCCCATCTCTATTGCTTTGTGGTCGGATTGCTACTTATTTGTCATTCCAATATGTTGTGTGTGTATGTTACCATGAGTTATGCTTGTATGGTGTGTTCTGATTATGTTACCATGATGTATTACATGTAGCTCTTGGACAAGAGTCACTGGAGTGTGTCTAGAGTCTTATTAACGCGCAGTCTGTGAGAAACAAGGCACTAGAGATAAATGAATACATCACTGAGAATCATGCAGATATCATGGCCATTACGGAAACTTGGCTCACTGGTGAATGTGACCAAGCTGTCATCAATGAGATGTGCCAAGCAAATTACGAATTTGTTGCGCGCTAAAGAAATTCCAGGGGTGGAGGGGTTGGAATTATCTATCGGAAATCCTTTGACATTGTGAGTGCAGACGATTCCACACACTATGAGACGTTTGAATCTCTGTCTGTGATTGTTAAGTGAGAGACGTGATCAAACTTGTGGTAATCTACAGGCCTCCCCCTTCACAAACGAACAACCTGACATTGCACAAATTCTTCCTGGAGTTTGAGGACTTTTTAAGCTCCATCTCACTCTTCCCTGGCTCTCTCATCATCATGGGAGACTTCAATATTCACATGGACAATCCCAATGACTCGAAGACTAAACGTTTCACTGAGCTACTAGATACATTTAACTTGTCGCAACACGTGGAGGGTGCCACTCACGCTCTGGGTCACACGATCGACCTTGTAATGACCCGCACGTACGACGATAGAATCCGTAACACAGTCGTCTTGCCTCGAGTAATTTCGGATCATCATGGCATAATAAGCCGTCTAGTGCTTCAGCCCACAATAGTCAAACCCAAAGAACGTGTGTCTAGGAATTTCAAGAGCCTGGACGCTCGTGCATTCGCTATTGACCTAAATTCTATGTTGAAGTCACAACCTGGCTCATTATCCATGGGTGAACAGCTTTCGTCTCGTATCGTTGACTGCCTGGATCGGCATGCTCCTCTGCGAACCCTAAAAGGACATGTTCGAAAACACAACCCTTGGTACAGTGACACTATTCATGCTGAACGCAAGCGTAGAAGATGTCTTGAACGCAAGTGGCGCAAATCTGGCTCGGATATAGATAAACTAGCCTACTCCGACCAACAGAAGCAGATAATTCGCCTCATTTCCAAGCAAGAGTTCTATCATAAACGATTGGATGGCGCAAGACCCAAGGAGGTTTTCAGAATCATAAATGAACTGTCATCAGCTAACACTAAGGTGCTGCCTGAAAACAGCTCCGAGGGGACACTAGCAAATGAACACACCATACAAGCATAACTCATGGTAACATACACACACAACATATTGGAATGACAAATAAGTAGCAATCCGACCACAAATCCGTCAAAGATCGTGAAAATACAGACAGACCTTGATGCAGTGACACACTCCTACTCGCCTGGTCCTGTACTGTATGAAGCACCTACACTATGTACTTTCAGTGATGTCAATGAAAATGACATTCGCAAAATCATCCAGCAATCAAAGTCCTCGACATGTCCGCTAGATGCATTACCTACGTGGCTTTTGAAGGATCCGGTTGTTTTAGATGTGCTCCTGCCCTACCTCATTAGACTAATCAGTGACTCCTTGAGCAGTGGGATTGTCCCATCTATGTACAAGGATGCTCTGATTGCACCACTGTTGAAAAAACAAGGTTTAGACAGAAACATCCTTAAACATTACCGTCCTGTTTCCAACTTGCCTTACATTGGAAAAATTCTTGAAAAAGTTGTTGCTAATCAACTTACCGCACACATCCGACAGTACAACCTGTTTGATCCCTATCAGTCGGCATATCAACAAGGTCATTCCACTGAAACAGCCTTGGTAAAAGTCACTGATGATATCAACAATGCTTTGGATCGTGGACGCGGTGTACTCATGGCCCTACTAGACCTGTCCGCCGCGTTTGATACGGTGGATAATCGTATATTACTCGAAAGGTTGCATTGTCTTGTTGGAATAAACGGAACGGCCCTTGGGTGGTTTAAATCGTATCTGACTGGACGAACTCAACAGGTTATCATAAATGACTCTACATCTACCGACATGGCTCTAACCACTTGGGTTCCACAAGGTTCTGTTTTAGGACCGTTTTTGTTCTTGGTATATATGATCCCTATGCAACGCATCATTGAGAAGTATGACGTATGTTACCATGCATACGCAGATGATACCCAACTTTATGTTGAGTTTGATGCTAAGTCCACTCAAAGCCTAATTTCAGCTAAACATGGATGACGTACAGCAGACTCAAGTTAAATGCCGACAAAACGGAATTCATGGTGTTCGCATCACAATTCCACCACAAACGAATCATGGAACTGAGCCCTCAACTCACTATTCGGTCATCTTCCATAGGCACGTCGAACTGTGTAAAAAATCTCGGAGTAACTCTGGATGCCTCGCTTTCTATCGGCAATCACATTACAAGAGTCACACAGTCTATGTATCTCCACATGAAATCAATAAGGCAGATTAGACACTATCTCGACAAAGAAGCATGTGTATCCGCTGTCATATCGCTGGTCACTAGTCGACTGACTATTGTAACGCTCTACTCTGCGGGTTGTCGAACAATGCTTTACATAGACTCCAGGTAGCCCAAAATACTGCAGCCAGACTAATAACTCACACTGGACGTCGTGACCATATTACGCCAGTTCTTTATGATTTACACTGGCTGCCCGTTATCCAACGGATCAAGTTCTTTTGCTTGTTTTCAAAGCACTGAACACAAACTCGGCCCCGGGCTACATGCGCTCCATGTTTGTCCTCCACAGCTCACGTGCCACAAGAAGCCTCCGATCTACTGATGACACTAGTCTACTCACTGTCCCATCTTCACGCTCTAAACACGGCGACAAGTCCTTCAGAGTATTTGCTGCTAAATCGTGGAATGAACTACCTAGAGCTATCAGGGACTCAAGTTCTATAAATGTTTTTAAATCAAAACTTTGTTTTTTTGTATTTGTTCAGGTAATTCCTCATATCGTAGATTTTCGTTTTATAATGATTTTAATTAATTATTATTTGTTTTCTTGTCTTATTCTTTGTTCAGCGCTTAGAAATGTATATAAGTAAGCGCTATACAAATCATTGTATTATTATTATTATTATTATTATTATTTTGTGGTCAGCCAGGTTTTGTGGGCACTGTGTGCAGATTGGAGGGCTGGACAGTAATGTGTGTGTACAACGTGTGTGTTTGTCATGAAAATGTGTGTTTTGATCCTGCCAAGGCTTATAAGTACGGTATGTAATTATATTCATTGTTTAATGCTATATATGTATGCTTGGTTAATGTTACTAGACTATTGATAGTCATATAATTATCTATGTAGTGATTCCTTACATTTCTGTAATAACTGATTATGAGAGTTGCTGGTGCACATGGGCTGAAGTATACACTATTGCTAACCGGTTTATATATGTATATGACTACTCACCTGTACCTTGTTAAACGTAAATTTATTTTTGCTATATTTGTTTTGAACCTGCCTTACAAGTACGGTATGTAATTGACCGCTTACGACTGTGTATGCTTGGAGTTGTTTGTCCGAGGGGATTACTATTGTTTGGCAATATTTGTCCGAGGTGTACGCTTCACAGAAAAGGTGTTCAACCATGACATTCGTAAGGTCAATTATATTCATTGTTTAATGCTATATATGTGTGCTTGGTTAATGTTACTAGAATGTTGATAGTCATATAATTATCTATGTAGTGATTCTTTACATTTCTGTAATAACTGATTATGAGAATTGCTGTTGTACATGGGCTAATGGATACACTATTGCTAACCTGTCTATATATGTATAGGACTACTTACCTGTACCTTGTTAAACGTAAGTTTATTTGTTCTATGTTTGTTTGTTTTCAGTTAATCACTGTCATGTTGATGTCAACACTCTGTGCTACAATAAACGTGCAAACTACTTCATATCCGAACTAGCATCATGGCATCGAGGGCAGAACAGTGAATTTTTCCAACCTGGCACTTCAATCTCCAAAATATGGTGAATATGTGACTATGTGAAACGATTCCTCGAGATTGGAAGTATATCATGGTATGGAATGAACTCAGGTGGTGTCTGATGACAAATAATGACATTAATACATGAAAAATGATGTTTTGTATGGTTGGTCCATAATATCGCCCACTATTGCCACTGTTTTTGACTGACAATTTAAATGCCTGCGAGTACACATGTCCCACAAGTCTATTGCCGTCACGCTTGAGTGGTCATGGTTAAGTGGACATGACTGTTCTTGGCAGATTCAACACCACACATGCAATACTCGCTATATAACCAGACCTCCGTCACGCTTGAACAACACTGCCTAACAACATTAGATGGTTTCTCTTGGGAGAAACTAGACAGTTAAGTCAGAGATAAACTATAGCTATGCAAACCAGAAAGATGTCAAACAAATCAGGAGCAGGAATAGACAATCACAGTGATCTAATAGAAAAATTCTCACGTGTACTGGATGAAAAACTAGAGCCGATCAAAACAACATTGAATACAGTGACAGACGAAGTGAGAAAAGCGGTTACTAAAGCTGAGGAAGCCTTCAACATAGCAGAAGAAGCAAAATCTGAAGCTGCTATTGCTAGCATCGCTGCTAAAAACGTTCAAAGCAGTGTGACATTGGCACTCGACACAGCAACCAGTGCATCGACAGTGGCTACCAGGGCTTCTGACGAAACCGATATTCTGTCAGATAAAGTAAAGCAACTGGAAACTGACCTGCAACAATGCTTGAAACGGCAGGACGAAACCCACGAACAGTTACTCAACATGGAGTCATATAGTCTCAGAAACTGTCTGATATTTGAAGGTGTTCCAGAAATCTCTACAGAAAATCTGAGACAGGTGATGAGACAGACCATCAGTAAACTTGGGATGGACATGAAAGATGTTGAGCTCGTTGCTTGTCACCGTCTTCAGTCTACTGGAGTGAAGGCTGCTGCAAAAGGTCCCCGTCCAGTGATAGTCCGTTTTCTTCGCTATGAAGACCGGAAGGCAGTATGGAAGCTACGATCAAAAAGCCAACAAGGTCTCTGGATCAAAGAGCACTATCCAGTGGAAATAGAACGAAGACGTAAACTTCTATGGCCCTACCTACGAGCAGCATATGAAGGTGACCCCAAGAACCCTGATGGTAGTGTGTGCCACTGTCTTCTTCCACGAGAGTAGTCCTTTATCAAATTTCCATGCATGTGATATCAGCATCGGTGGGAGACAATACGTAAATGTTGAGCAGTATCTATCCTGCATGAAGGCACTTTTGTTTGACGACCAAGACGCTGCAAGTGATGTAGTTGGTATGGTAGATCCCGTAGCCATCAAACGCCGTGTCAAACGTCTGCCGCACTTTTGTGAGGAAAAGTGGAGGTCTGAGGCCCCAGTGATTCTACGTGATGCTCTTGTGGCCAAGTTCACGCAGAATGAGCATCTGAAGCAAGCGTTGCTGGCTACTGGAGACACAACCTTGGGTGAAGCCTGCTCCAGCGACACACTGTTCGGAATAGGATTGTCTCTACACAACCCCAAGGTTCTACGCATCTCTAAGTGGCGTGGTGAGAACCTGCAAGGACATACATTGATGGAGATCCGACAGAAGCTACGTGATGACTCCGAGGGCGGTGATACCTGTAACTGACTGGATTATTATGGACTAGAGTTTCACATATGAAAATTAAGTGATGTATATGTATATATGTATATCGTAACCATCCATGGTGTATTTCTCAATGTGTCCATGAGACCATTCATCATATTGTTATTCTCTGTGCACCATACAAAATTATGTGTATTGTACATAATAGTTGATGATATATGAAATATGGAGCATAAAAACACATTAATATCCATATAAATAATCAAGCTTTGGAGAAGTGCTTAGGTTATTAATATTCACCTGCGTATGTTGATATAACCATGTCAAACCCTTGTGTTCTTGTTTTTATTTGCATTACATTATATACGCTCCACCGACACCACTCATGCTACAATAAAGGCATGATAGTAGATAATGAACTATACCAACATGTTGAGCATAATGTGCGCGTGCGCCACGTGTACATTCCTCCATATGGGAAAATGGTCAAAAACGACTGCTGGATCGACACATTAAACTTTCTCCACATTGACTATGGTTAGAGAGGAGAGTGACTCGAGCTCTGATGACACCTACCCTTGTCCCAACGACTATGTACATGATAGCAGGTGTAATGTGCTAAATATAGAAAGCACATACTGCGATTTGGATGATATGAATAAATCTGTGGAATCTTTTGAAAAGGCTAAATACCGAGCCATCCATCTCAATATCCATAGCTTACCCAACAAACACCATGAATTGTGCAACATGATTGAACATCTAAACGAAAATGGCCTCATCGTACACTTCGTACTCCTATGTGAAACATTTTTAACTCCAATGGACGCTGATATGTTTCCAATCAATGGCTATAACTTCGTGCACAATAGCCGAATCAACCAGCCAAGAGGTGGGGTAGCCATATATATACTGGATGAATTCAATTTTACGGAAAGATATGATTTGTGTATAAACACTGAAGGGCAATTTGAAAGCATAGCCCTTGAAGTTCCATGTAAGGATGGTAAACGCAATTTGATAGTCTCTGAAATCTATAGAGTTCCCAACACAAATGAATCGGTGTCCATCGACCGTTATGATCAAATGGTTAGTAAGATAACTAGCAATCAGTGCGATGTAATTATTGGGACTGATCAAAATTTCGATTATCTAAAGGTAGACAATAACAAACATGTATCTGAATTGCTGAATGTATTTTCCTGGCAGGTCTTCTGCCCATAGTTAAACGCCCTACTCGAATAACACATTCAAGCGCCACTGTCATTGATAATATATATGTGGCATGTGACGCATATATCAATATAGATTCTAGGATACTTACTTTAGATATATCAGATCATTTTCCATTATTTATTTGCATGGGGGAAACTACTAAAGGAAAAGCGAAATTACCCCTGGTCTTCTCACATAGGAATATGAAAAAAACGAATGTTGATATGCTGTCTTCTGCTTTAAACAGCACTGACTGGCAAGAAGTGATGCATAATGACAATATAAGTACATGTTATGAGTCCTTTATAACTAAATTCACTAGCTTACTGGATGAGTTAATACCAGTAAAAATCACTTCAATACCATATAAAAGTATTATCAAAGCGCCATGGATAACGCCAGGACTGATGAAAGCCTCAAAAAAGAAAACTACACTTTACAAAAAAAGTATTGGCAAGTCCAAAGACAGCGACATATTCATCATGTACATCAATTACCGAAATAGTTACAATGATATCAAGCGGAAGGCCAAAAACAACTATTATGAGGTATTATTGAAAAAGTATCAAAACGATGTACGCAAGACTTGGAAAATCCTTAACAATATAACGGGCAGAACCAAAGGTAAAACTACTAATGTCGACGATTTCCTTGTAGATGGGAATCGAGTCCATGATACCAAGGTTATATCTGACGGGTTCTGTCAATACTTCACTAGTGTTGGCAGAACCTATGCCGATGCCATTCCGACGCCTCAAACAGGTGCTGCTACTTACCTTGGCCAATCACCCAACGCTTCCTCGATGTTTTTAACCCCCACAAGTCCCTTTGAAATAGCAAAAATAATTAAGTCTTTCCAAGCTAAAAAGAGCACTGGAGATGACGGTATAAGTATGTACCTGCTAAAGCTACTCGGTGAAGTTATCAGTATTCCAATTTCAATGATAATAAATATGTCACTTGAAAAAGGCATCGTTCCCGACGCTATGGAATTAGCTAAGGTTATACCGATCTACAAGTCGAAAAGTAAAGACATATTCAGTAATTATCGGCCTATTTCCCTACTCTCCAATATTTCGAAGATTCTAGACAAAACTGTACACAAAAGACTCTATTCATTTTTCCTGAAACATGGTATACTATATGAAAGGCAATACGGTTTTAGACCAAAACGGTCGACTATAGATGCATTAACAGAATTCACTTCTGATGTACTGCCAACGCTGGATTGTAGGGAGTATTGTCTATCTGTGTATCTGGACCTGTCCAAGGCCTTTGACACTATCAATCATGAATTACTCCTGCACAAACTACATTACTATGGTGTGCGTGGAAAGGCCTTGGACTGGTTCAGAAGTTATTTACGTCTTAGGAAACAGTATGTAAGCTACAACGATGTAAAATCAAACGTATTGAATATCGAGTATGGTGTTCCACAGGGGTCGGTGCTTGGGCCGTTATTGTTCATAATCTATACAAACGATATCCCAAATAGCTTGAACTATAGTAAATCAATATTATTTGCCGATGATACGACCATCTATAATAGGGGTAATAACTTGGATATAATGTTTGAACACATGAATAATGACCTTAATGTACTTTCGGACTGGTTTAAGGCCAATAGACTCTCCGTAAATGCCGCAAAAACGAAATATATTTTGTTCTCAACGAGACACGGAACTACTGGCCTTCAACACAATCTATATATCGGAAATGAGACATTGGAAAGGGTGAACAAGACAAAATTCCTCGGGTTATATATCGACCAACATCTCACATGGGAGCACCATATAACTCACTGCAGAAATAAAATAGCTAGAAGGGTGTATGCTCTAAATATGTCTAAACATATACTTACGGAGCATCACCGAGTCACTTTGTACTATAGTCTTATACACCCATATCTCTCGTATGGATTAAGGCTATGGGGAAGTGCGTATCAAAAGCACATCAAGAAACTCGAAATTATTCAAAAGAAAGCAGTAAGAATTGTAGCAGGTGCTCGATATAATGACCCCAGTTCCCCCATATTCAAGCGCTTTACTATCTTGAAACTTCATGATCTATATGCTCAGCAAGTTATGTTACTGATGTATGATTTTGTCACAAATAATCTACCAAATCCTCTGATAGCAATGTTCACATATCACGGCAGTCATGGACATGACACCCGGCACAGCACCGACCCCAAGCCTCCGAAGGCACATTCTGATGTCATGCTAAGGAGTTTTATGTACACCGGTCCAAGCCAATGGATGCTATTGAGTGGTGTCATCAAGAGTTCGCAATCTAAATCTGTATGCAAAAAGCGCTTACTGCAGTCCTATGTCCGTTCCTATTGATCGCAAAAAAAGTATAAGTAAAATATTGCATGTTAGTGTTTGCATGTACAGTGGTGTCGGTGTGGTACCTTCAGGTGATCTCATTCCCACTAGGATACAGACTTTGTCTTTTGGGATCACCTGAGATGTGTTGTAAAATGTGTATTGAATTTAATTCGTGTATATTGTATTGTTTGTTTTACGCACATCTCAAATAAATTACCTACCTACCTACCTACCTACCTACCTACCTACCTACCTATGTGTTTCAATGGGACAATATGGGACAGTGCATTAACGGAGTCATTAACCAGGACACTGCTGGTGGACGTTAATTCTGTCCCCGAGGATACCATCAACTCAGTCGCCTTTTGGCTTGTGATTAGGTACTTATGTACTTGTCATATATCTATTCCATGGGGTTTGTTTCGGATTTGTAAATTATTTTCATGGGTTGTTGGGCAGTTGTATACTAATTCCATCGGGTGTACAGTAGAAACAACTACATTTACCACACTGTCTGCCCCTGATGACGCCAGTGTGCCTTTTGATGTAGTGTTTGGTCGGGCTTTGTTTCTATTGCAAAATGTTGTATTTTACGTTTGTTATTGGAATCATCAAAATTTGGCTGTATTGGTGGTAATAAATTTTTTACTTACATTCATACCACTGAGCCGGTGTCACTGCTGGTGGACGTTAATCCTGTCCCCGAGGATACCATCAACTCAGTAGCCTCCTGGCTTGTGATTAGGTACTTATGTACTTGTCATATATCTATTCCATGGGGTTTGTTTCGGATTTGTAACTTATTTTCATGGGTTGTTGGGCAGTTGTATACTAATTCCATCGGGTGTACAGTAGAAACAACTACATTTACCACACTGTCTGCCCCTGATGGCGCCAAGGTGTCTTTTGATGTAGTGTTTGGTCGGGCTTTGTTTCTATTGCAAAATGTTGTATTTTACGTTTGTTTTTGGAATCATCAAAATTTGGCTGTATTGGTGGTAATAGATTGATACTTACATTCGTTAGTGACAGGCAGTTCTATTATATGGTTATTTCTCCGTGTGGATCGAGGTCTATCAATCCTCCATTGGTGTTTCTCAATAACGGCGTTATTCCTCGTGTGGAAAATGTCAAATATCTTGGTGTGACACTAAGTGATACTATTAGTTATCCCATGTTTGTTCACGGAATACGGAATTATATCTACGTCTAGCTATCCATATCCATGAGGCCGAAGGCCGAGTGGGATACGGACAGCTAGACATAGATAGAATTCCTTATTTCATTAACAGACATGGGGTAAAGAATTTATCACTGACTGAAAACGAGACTCGCAAGGGATACGGGAACTACTATCGTAAGTGGCACGTGCCATGTTAGATATTCAGGATACGGGTTTATTTCACCGTTGTGATTGGCCAATCACAGTCCCGGATTTGTCTTCAGTCAGTGATAAATGCAATGACAGACTGGATATACAGCGCCAGCTGCGCAGTCTATATGTCAGTGCAAACAGCATCTTCTTAAAACTTGCGCATTGTTCTTTGTCATCTAATTGAAACTTTTTGCATGAAATTTTATTGCTCATTTCTGTGGTGTGAATATAACAAGCAAGATATGTCAACAATTCTTGTGGCTTATGATAATATATATTGAAAATTGTTGGGAAATATGGTATTCGTGATAGCGCAAGTCATGTTCGCATCAAATTACATTGACTCGTTTGATGCCAGACAACGCAAAGCCTGTTATTCCTTTATGCAAAGATTGTCAGTATGCCAAATATAATTATAACTAAATTATAAAGCAACATGTGGGTAAAGCATTGAGTTGAGTCATTCATCTTTGACAAATACATTAGCAACAAGTTTAAATTGATTTAACATTGACCCACACCTCCTCCTTGGGAATTGTGACCAATCCATATAACGGGGTGACTACCTGTCCCTCGACCAGAGAGACTCGAAAACTTCGGACAACCTCCGACAGCAGGATCTTGGCTTCCAGCAGTGCAAACCGGTAGCCAGGACACTTGCGCTTGCCAGCGAATCCAAACGGCTCGAACGAAAATTTCGGCCGGTTTTTCACGTTTTCTGGACTGAATCTCTCTGGGTCAAATCTGTGAATATGAGAAGAAAAACATGTTTTGCCATCAAAACGTGATCTGCCCAATTACTTGAATGCTGTCACATAGTTGTGCTTGTTCATCCCGAGACAACTGACCGCAAGACAAAGACACTAACTTTTCAGGTTGTGGGTACAACTTCGGATCATCAAACATAACACTCAGGGCTTGAACCACTGGCGTCTATGAAACAACATCAACAGCATAACATGAATGTCATATATGTATACATTTACAATTATCGGGTTTCCCTGGAGTGCAGGGTAATTTTGAGCACTCGGACGGACACGTACCCCCGGAGGTATCTTGTGACCACACAGCACAGTCTCCGTCTCTTGATACCGAGCTGCGAACAGGGCCACCTTCGAGCATCGCAGGCTCTCATCTAAAACTTGCTGCAAGTAACTGTAACATATCGTAATCACCTAAATGTCTGTTCTATTCATCACAATCGTGAGGTGGTACTAATAGCTAGGTGGATATACGAACATAATGAGTCAATGGAGATCGTATATAAGGAGTATACGACAGTAAAACCTGCATAAGTTGCCACTACATACGTGAGCTGCCCGACGTTATCTGGGTCTATCTCTGACGTCCCGAGTTTCGTGACGAGTTCTTCACGCAGCTTCTCTTGTACATCCGGGTGTTTGGCCAGATAATAGGTGCTCCATACCATCACTGCAAACAACGGACAATGGTGATACTAAAGGTGTTCCATGCCATCACTTCAAAAAACGGACAATGGTGACACTAAAGGTGCTCCATACCATCACTGCAAACAACGGAAAATGGTGACACTAAAGCTATTACATGCCATCACTTCAAACAACGGACAACTAAAGGTGTTCCATACCGTCACTGCAAACAACGGGCAATGGTGACACTAAAGGTGCTCCATACCATCACTGCAAACAACGGAAAATGGTGACACTAAAGGTGTTCCATACCATCACTTCAAACAACGGACAATGGTGACACTAAAGGTGTTCCATACCGTCACTGCAAACAACGGACAATGGTGACACTAAAGGTGTTCCATACCGTCACTGCAAACAACGGATAATGGTAACACTAAAGGTGTTCCATACCGTCACTGCAAACAACGGACAATGGTGACACTAAAGGTGCTCCATACCATCACAGCAAACAACGGAAAATGGTGACACTAAAGGTATTACATGCCATCACTTCAAACAACGGACAATGATGACACTAAAGGTGTTCCATACCGTCACTGCAAACAACGGACAATGGTGACACTAAAGGTGTTCCATACCGTCACTGCAAACAACGGATAATGGTAACACTAAAGGTGTTCCATACCATCACTTCAAACAACGGACAATGGTGACACTAAAGGTGTTCCATACCATCACTGCAAACAACGGACAATGGTGACACTAAAGCTGTTCCATATCATCACTTCCAACTAAGGACAATGGTGACACTAAAGGTGTTCCATACCATCACTGCAAACAATGGACAATGGTGGCACTAAAGATGTTCCATGCCGTCACTTCAAACAACGGACAATGGTGACACTAAAAGTGTTCCATACCATCACTTCAAACAATTAATGGACAATGATGACACTCTAGATGCTCAATACCATCACTTCCAACAAAGGACAATGGTGACACTAAAGGTGTTCCATACCATCACTGCAAACAACGGACAATGGTGGCACTAAAGGTGTTCCATGCCATCACTTCAAACAACGGACAATGGTGACACTAAAGGTGTTGCATACCATCACTTCAAACAACTGACAATGTCGACACTAAAGGTGTTCCATACCATCACCTCAAACAATGGACAATGGTGACACTGAAGGTGTTCCATACCATCACTGCAAACAACGGACAATGGTGACACTAAAGGTGTTCCATACCATCACCTCAAACAATGGACAATGGTGACACTGAAGGTGTTCCATACCATCACTGCAAACAATGGACAATGATCACACTGAAGGTGTTCCATACCATCACTTCAAACGATGGACAATATAGACACTCTAGATGCTCAATACCATCACTTCAAACAACGGACAATGCTGACACCAAAGGTGTTCCATACCATCACTTCAAACAACTGACAATGGTGGCACTATAGGTGTTCCATACCATCACCTCAAACAACGGACAATGATGACACTAAAGGTGTTGTATACCATCACTTCAAACGATGGACAATGGTGACACCAAAGCTGTTCCATACCATCACTTCCAACAATGGACAATGGTGACACTAAAGGTGTTCCATACCATCACATCAAACAATGGATAATGGTGAGACTAAAGGTGTTCCATACCATCACCCAAACAATGGACAATGATGAGACTAAAGGTGTTCCATACCATCACTTCAAACAATGGACAATGATGACACTCTAGATGCTCAATACCATCACTTCAAACAACGTACAATGCTGACACTAAAGGTGTTCCATACCATAACTTCAAAGGATGGACAATGGTGACACTAGAGCTGTTCCATACCATCACTTCAAACAATGGACAATGGTGAGACTGAAGGTGTTCCATACCATCACTTCAAACAATGGACAATGATGAGACTAAAGGTGTTCCATACCATCACTCCAAACAATGGACAATGATGAGACTAAAGGTGTTCCATACCATCACTTCAAACGATGGACAATGGTGAGACTGAAGGTGTTCCATACCATGACTTCAAACAAAGGACAATGGTGAGACTGAAGGTGTTCCATACCATCACTTCAAACAATGGACAATGATGACACTCTAGATGCTCAATACCATCACTTCAAACAACGTACAATGCTGACACTAAAGGTGTTCCATACCATAACTTCAAACGATGGACAATGGTGACACTAGAGCTGTTCCATACCATCACTTCAAACAATGGAAAATGATGACACTAAAGGTGGTCCATACCATCACTTCAAACAATGGACAATGGTGACACTAAAGCGTTTCCTTACCATCACTTCAAACAATGGACAATGGTGACACTAAAGGTGTTCCATACCATAACTTCAAACAATGGAGAATGGTGACACTAAAACGTTTCCTTACCATCACTTCAAACAATGGACAATGGTGACACTAGAGCTGTGCCATACCATCACTTCAAACAACGGACAATGGTGACATTAAAGGTGTTCCATACCATAACTTCAAACAATGGACAATGGTGACACTAAAGCGTTTCCTTACCATCACTTCAAACAATGGACAATGGTGAGACTAAAGGTGTTCCATACCATCACTGCAAACAACGGACAATGGTGACACTAAAGGTGTTCCATACCATCACTTCAAACAACAGGCAATGATGACACTAAGGGTGCTTCATACCATCACTTCAAAAATAGACAATGATAACACTATAGGTGCTCCATACCGTCACTTCAAACATTTAACAATGATGACATTATACTCCATACCAGAAGATATAGTTGTTTCAGAGAGTGTAGAGTATATTCTACACTCTCTGTATATATGTACATGAACGAGCATGTCTCACTTGGACTACATCTGAATTAAAAACGAAATGTTAAAAGATAGATGATAAAATGTTTCATTGAATCATGTCTGAATCATATCTACCCCATGTATGAGTTGGTTGCCCAATATGCAGTTCCCCTAAACTCACAGGTGCCACTTGTATGGAAGGAGGCCACGAGGTTAGTGACGAGATCACTCCGTTTGACGGCCTCTGAGCTGTCCAGCTCCAAGATAGCGTCTATCACCAGCTGCTCGGCTGCCGTCGCGGGATGTCTGCGCCGATACTCCGCGCACTCTTCCACGATCGTGTACAAGTCTTTCACATCTGTGAGAACAAACCAGTCAGAGTTACTCATTAGTATTTACATGTAGTGGACAGCTATAACCTGGTGAGTGCTCTTTGCTCTAGCAGATTGGGCATTCTTAAACGGATTTCAAAAATGGGAGCAGGATCGAGGCTACTGAGGCTACACTCACTTCGGTCAAATTCTTTCTGTTGGGCCTCATCAAATTCTCGAGGCTTGCTCCGTAAACGATCCTCCAGCTCCTGCCAGACCTGTAGTCAATAGGAGCGACATATCTCAACTAACGTCATGCTCATGTCTCGTTGATTCGACAACCAAGTGTATTTATGAAGAGAAATATCTTACGAAGTCATAAGCTTGTCGTATCTGTTTTATTCTGGCGTCGTTTTGGAAGAAGTTTCCAAAGAGTCCCTGAAGACCGGCTTTGATGGAGTAGGCCATCATATACTGCCGCAGGGGAATGTGTTCATACCGCGGCAGGCTCCTCCACTTAGAGATGAACTCTTTGGTTGACTGGAAGTTGAGGTAGATTCTTGTTAGTTCATCGTTTTTTTTGCTCGTACTCTCAAATTTAATCAATTTTTTTCAAATTCCATCCTGAAAAAATATCCCAGAATGATTTTAAGAAAAGAATGGAAACTCCGTCATTTCCAATTTTCTCTGCATTGAAATGAAGCCATTGCTGAGAAAACCTTGTTGAACAAATCATAGTAGTTTTTGACGGCGTTGGTATTCAGACATTTGAGATAGGCGGCATGACGCTTTCTGCCAGCATCCCCGTTAGTGAACTGGACACTGTCTGGGCCAATCAGTGGCTCCACCATTTTGAATAGTGGTACTGAAAATCATTATTTGAGGTCATATTCACAAATCGACCAATGATCAAGTGTGTCTTAACTAATGTTCAGTAGTATGATAACAATACTCAAAGTTATGGTCATTAGTCAATGTATCAAGATTTTTGTTCGTGTCCTGGTCCAGCATACATGTATACCTGGTCTGTCGAAGAGTTTACACTGTTCCTTGAAGAGTTGTGGCGAGGCGATGGACACAGTGAGTTGAGGTCCCCACCAGAACGACGCGATGTCTCCATACGTCTGGTGGAGGTCCGACAGAAACTCGTGGAAACTTCCGGAACTCACAATGTCAGGGAAGTTCCCTTGTCTGTGGGTAAGGTGAGGGCGGATTGATGGCTCTTTAGTTCGCACATTTCAGGGATTTTCCACAAATTTATTGTGACATGAAATAGCGACACTACGGTCACCTAACATGCAATCTAACATTGTTGCCTTGAACAATAACAATTCATATCATCATACACAGATTGAAAATGTCAATTTCCGTACATTCTGAAAAAAACGTCTGCACAGAGTGAAACAACTCCGATCAGGGAAACTTCACCGAGTTCTCACACTTGCACCACCGCCACACACCAGAAAGTAAACATTGAAATTCAACACAATTGAGCGTGAATCCTCGGAACCGTGTGGGTTTGATAGTCATCCAATTGTTGGGCAGATACACCAAACACAAGTCTCGGTGGGCAGATACACCAAACACAAGTCTCGGTCTCACGTTGGTGCAGTTTTTTGCCAGGACCCCAGAGGTTATTGTGTCATTTTTTCAGCACTGGTGAGTCATGCTCTTTATTTCCATGGTGAGACTCTCACCACAGTGAATTCATTGTCTTCTCCAGGGAGACCGGGCTTGGACACGACACCAGGCAGAATATTTGCCAGAGCTTCTGATATCATCCGCCCTAGATTGAAAGGGCTGGAACAGGCACTGGAATTTCGCCAAAAAGATTTTCACAATACATCTCAAGAGTGAAGCTTCGTATTCTTTGACACTATCTGCTGAATATCTCCCAGGTCATTGGGATCTGACAGGAAAGTGAGGATGACCCTTTCCACACAGAGATGGAAGAGATCTTTGTTCCTATACTAGGGCTGCGAGCACATTTCTGTCCCAGCAATGATGAAGGGTATTCGCCCTATGAATCCATCTACCGGTACTCCGGTAGTCGCATTGCTTGAAAAAAAAATTGAGCTGCTTGCACTCGACATTTTCGAATTCACACGTAATGAGGCACACATTCACACGTAATGAGGCACACACAAGATCAAGTAGTTTCGGCTGCATCAGCGAACTGGTGCACTACGGGGTTTTTGGCCGCCTTTGCTCAGCATTGTTTCAGTTGATGGCCTTGCCATTCATCCAGAGCCCTTTTTGTAACAGTCAGTTACAGAAGATTTGGTGTGTCTAGGGTGTGACAGCACATGTTGGGACATCGACCAGCAGATATTATTGTGCTGTAGTGTGACATGACACGAAACAGAAGCATCAACCAAAACATAGAAATATACTCATTCCTATGGTCAAAGAAAGATTTCAAGTCTTTCTGTTTCAGAAGAATCTCAGCAAGGTTCCTGAGGTGGGGGTGAAGAGCCTCTCCTTTTCGTCCAGTCAAAACAGAACAAACGGCAAGCTTTTTCTGATGAACAATGGAAACTAGTGGTGACCGATCCATGATAGTTCGAGGAATCGATCTGTTTGCATACAAATTTGATTGTCATCCGACTTGTTCGCAAACACATTAGCCAACAGAAAGTTTTATTTTCACACACACCTGATCTTTCGAAAGAACTATGTGTGCAAACACACAGTCATTCACACTCCTATTGTGGTATATAGCAAGTTGGCATCTACCAGGCGAGGAACTTACACAGAGTCAGTGGGTTCCAGTCCCGGAATGGTTGTTGAACTCCGACTTCTCTGAAAATGTACCGTACAGGTATGATGCCATGTTGAATCACAGACAGAATAGAGATTAATGTTAGAGTAGGCCCCTATGCCCTGTGCACGACCTATGTGGTTCATAGATTTTCAGGTACATTTTTAGCTATTGTTATTGATCCACAATACTGGTTGTTCATTTGATTTATTTCTTTACCTGTGATGTAATTAATATAATAATTACACGTGAACGAAAAAAAATTAGCCCAATGGGCTAGAAAGGTTACCGGAGAAATATACAGAGTTAAGCCGAGAAAGTTGAAGGTCAAATTCAAGGTGACCACTGAAATCGCCATATCTCTAACCTTGAAAATGGGATCAAAGGTTAAATTCTAGATCACCAAACTATTCAGCATACATCAGTTCCTATATGTTCACTATGGACCCCTAAGCTGTAAATTTGATAATAAGCGAGATATAAGCCATTTTGTAATCTGACTTTGAAAATAAAATGACTGACCTTGAAATTTAGGTCAAAGGTCGAATTCAATATCATTAAAATATTCAGAATATATCATTTCCTATATGTTCACAATTGATTCCTAAGCTGTAAAGTCGATAATAAGCAAGATATTAGCCATTTTGTCCTGTTGACCTTGAAAATGAGGTCAAAAGTCAAATTCAAGGTCACTAGAATATTCAGCATATATCATTTCCTATATGTTCACAATTGATTCCTAAGCTGTAAAGTCGCTAATAAGCAAGATATTGGCCATTTTGTCCTGTGACCTTGAAAATGAGGTCAAAGGTCTAATTCAAGGTCACGAAAATATTCAGCATATATCATTTCCTATATGTTCACAATTGATTCCTAAGCTGTAAGTCGATAATAAGCAAGATATTAGCCATTTTGTCATGTGACCTTGAAAATGAGGTCAAAGGTCAAATTCAAGGTCACGAGAATTTTCAGCATATATCATTTCCTGTATGTTCACAATTGATTCCTAAGCTGTAAAGTTGCTAATAAGCAAGATATTGGCCATTTTGTCCTGTGACCTTGAAAATGAGGTCAAAGGTCAAATTCAAGGTCACGAAAATATTCAGCATATATCATTTCCTATATGTTCACAATTGATTCCTAAGCTGTAAAGTCGATAATAAGCGAGATATTAGCAATTTTGTCCTAAGAACTTGAAAATGAGGTCAAAGGTCAAATTCAAGGTCACGAGAATATTCAGCATATATCATTTCCTATATGTTCACAATTGATTTCTAAGCTGTAAAGTCGATAATAAGCGAGATATTAGCAATTTTGTCCTGTGACCTTGGAAATGAGGTCAAAGGTCAAATTCAAGGTCACAAAAATATTCAGCATATATAATTTCCTATATGTTCACTATTGATTCCTAAACTGTAAAGTCGATAATAAGCGAGATATTAGCCATTTTGTCATGTGACCTTGAAAATGAGGTCAAAGGTCAAATTCAAGGTCACGAGAATATTCAGCATATATCATTTCCTATATGTTCACAATTGATTCCTAAGCTGCAAAGTCGCTGATAAGCTAGATATTGGCCATTTTGTCCTGTGACCTTGAAAATGAGGTCAAAGGTCAAATTCAAGGTCACGAGAACTTTCAGCATATATCATTTCCTATATGTTCACAATTGATTCCTAAGCTGTAAAGTTGCTAATAAGCAAGATATTGGCCATTTTGTCCTGTGAACTTGAAAATGAGGTCAAAGGTCAAATTCAAGGTCACGAGAATATTCAGCATATATCATTTCCTATATGTTCACAATTGATTTCTAAGCTGTAAAGTCGATAATAAGCGAGATGTTAGCAATTTTGTCCTGTGACCTTGGAAATGAGGTCACAGGTCAAATTCAAGGTCACAAAAATATTCAGCATATATCATTTCCTATATGTTCACAATTGATTCCTAAACTGTAAAGTCGATAATAAGCGAGATATTAGCCATTTTGTCATGTGACCTTGAAAATGAGGTCAACGGTCAAATTCAAGGTCACAAGAATATTCAGCATATATCATTTCCTATATGTTCACAATTGATTCCTAAGCTGTAAAGTCGATAATAAGCGAGTTATTAGCCATTTTGTCCTGTGACCTTGAAAATGAGGTCAAAGGTCAAATTCAAGGTCACGAAAATATTCAGCGTATATCATTTCCTATATGTCCACAATTCATTCCTAGTCTCTAATGTCAATATTAAGTGAGATATTAGGCTTAATGTGTCCCATTATAAACCATATGAAAATTTAAAATGGGAAAGTCACATTTGGGCCGAGTTTGGGCCCAAAATGGCCCACTTCAAGCGATTCAAGGGCAACGAAATTTATACTTGTCACAGGGGTACATATGAGGAGTGTTTTTCATCAATAAGAAAAAAAAGTTACTGAACAGATTTTGAGAAAACGACCGTCAAAGTCCAAAATTGGCCATTTTTCGACGAAAACGGCCGCTATGACCTTGAAACCAAGGTCAGAGGTCAAATTCAAGGTCACGACAATATTCAGCATATATCATTTCCTATATGTCCACAATTGATTCCTAGTCTCTAATCTCAATATTAAGTGAGATATTGGGCTTTAATGTGTCCCATTATAAAGCATAGGAGAATTTAACATGGGAAAGTCCCATTTGGGCCGAGTTTGGGGCCAAAATGGCACACTTCGAGCGAATCAAGGGCAACGAAACTTATACACATTATGAAGGACATAATAAGGCATCCTTGTGCAAAAAAAGAGAAAAAGTTACCGAACAGATTTTGAGAAAATGGCCGCCAAAGTCCAAAATTGGCCGATTTTCAACGAAAACGGCCGCCATTTTGAAAATATTGCGAAAATAAAAAAAATAAAAAATACGTCCTTCTTGAATTATTTTTGAGCATTTTTGTGCAAAATTTCAGAAAGATTCAACCGTAAACAAAAAAGATAAAAATGTGAACGACGGACGACGACGGACGACGACGACGGACGACGGACGCAACGCCATGCCAATAGGTTAGCGGACCATAGGTCCGGTAATCTAAAAAACTGTACGGAATTGCTATACATGTAGTTTGAGCAGTCATAGCAACTGGCACATTATTTTTGGAATTATGGGCAGTATTTATCCTATTTAATTATTAATGGTTCAACAAAATAGAAAGACATCCTAGAACCACATAATGAAGTTTGGTATTTTGAATAGCGTTCAAGAGCATGTCGTTTATAGTCATATATATCTAGTCATATATACATCCTATAATTTAGCGAATGTCGAGAACTTGCGGCTAGTCAGTTAGACTGACATGTTTGGCTCCACATCGATCGATATCTAGCCAGCTATGGCAATGTTCAGGTACTGTAGTGGGTATACTTACTGGTTTGCTGAATCCTCGCACCCACACATATATCAGCAAAACCACCACAACAGTCAGTAAAGCCAACTGAAACATGGTGTTGTATGGGAATGCCTTGATCCAAGCAATTCTCTATCTAATGTGAACAAGTACAATGACAGCGCAAACAGAATGACACTCTGAAGCCACGACGCTGGCTATAAATATAATGTATTGAGTAACCGCCCGGTTGTTGTGTGACTACTGTAAACTTCGGCCTGCCTCAAGCCAGACAAACAATGGCAAAAACATTAACCCAAGGGTCAAGAATGGTTACTGGAGAAATGCTCAGTGCTGATTCATCCTTCTCGAATAATTTCAGGTATGTTTGCGCGAAATTTTAGGAAGATTCGACCGTTAACTTTGAAGATTAAAGTGTAGACGTACGGACATACGACGGACGCAATGCCAGCCAATAGAGCCATCTGACCACATAACAGGTTCGGTAACCTAGTAATATTTGTCTAGGTTTGAACAAGGCTGACAAGGTTTGAACAACGTTGTTGACACTGTCCACGAATGTCTCTGGGACAGATTCACTTCTGAACGATGTTAAAAAGTTCACTATTTTTGTTTTTTCTCCCAATCGTACATGAAAACGTGAGAATGTTATTGGTGATCGTACGCAAACATTGGCTTTCAATATGTGGTACACAAAATATGAAAAATATCAACAGGGCCAAACATTCCACTCTACACATTCCGTAAAATTTGTTGTTACCTGGTGGTTCTTTGCAACAGCTCTTTGTTTTCTGCAAGTTGTTCAATAACAGAATTAATTAATTAAACATTTTCGAATGAATTTGGTTGTATCAGACATTGCTAGAAATACCATGAATTACTTTCTGTTTTTCGTTAGAGAATCAAATGTCAAAATTGTCGAAAACATTTTTTTCTCGGCAAGTCGGTTTAAATAGATATAGGCCTATCAACGATGCGTGACCTGATTTCAGATGGGTTTTTTGCCAGCGCTGGTCGTCTGAGGTTGACAGAGCAGACGCCTGGAGGGTCATTGCTTTCAATACCGCTACATTATGGCAAGTTGGCTTAATTCCCTGTGATGGCATATGATATGAATCACAAGATTGAAGATCTCAGTGTGTGTGTATTTTGGCAGCTCACAAGAATGACACATATTGATTCCCTTAAAGGCTAAATGAGGAAATCGTGAAGCATCAATTGAATTGAATTTATTTAATTGGAGTCGTTCAATCACCAATATGACGTAGCTATATACATACACAACATACTGATACAAACTTAATGTTATTGGTGAAAGGAAAAGCCAGAAGCATAGATTATTTATAACTGCTTCCCAAACATAATCTTTCATACTGAATGTAGTTATGGATTACATTAATCCTATAGACCTATCCATGACAGCAAGATTTTCCCAGGACCCTGTTAAATCATATTGGTAATAGTTACTTGATAATGTCACAGGCACATAAGATGGCTCAGACCAAAGTAGCTGAAACAGTATAATATAATCTGACATTGAGATGTGAGCATGGTGTGGCAGACGACAGAGGACTTCGGACCCACGCCTGCTGGTCCAGGCTCTGGGGCGGCAAGTTTCTGAATCTGTTTAACGGCCCAGAAACCTCATTAGGACACGCATTGCCAGGGTCATCATCCGATGGAGTATCAAGTTAACGTATACAGAACCCCGGTCTCGCTGCAACTTTGACTTCACCAAGGTCAACAATCGATAGATTTCTTCACTCTAAAATCTCAAGTTGCTTGTATGATTGAGGGGTTACTTTTTGTCCAGCGAATGCGTACACTTGTTAGCGCTCGTGGTCTGTACACATGTCGGATGCAGCAGACACCCATCAAATCATAGTGAGTACTAATCTAATAACCCAAATATAATGACAACAATTGTGATGTGATGAACGCACATAGTGCATGTATTGCTTTTGACAGTTTTGTACATGTACTGTGATATAGGCCTGAGGGCAATCACCCGGGGCAATCATATCCCAGATGTCCATCAATGAAGATCTTTTCTAACGCATGTCATTCACAGAATGAGTCCACTCATGCGCCAGTCACACTGTGGTGTTTTTTCTGTGTTCAGGGTTGACCATGAAGATAGATCTACACACACACATCCTTCCGGAGTCGTGGCCCAATCTGAAAGAGGTAAGGGATAACAAACACCCGTACAAGCGATACTCACATCCACCGTGCTCGATCTTGTCAGAGCTGTGTGTTATCTACACACACACATCCTTCCGGAGTCGTGGCCTATAAATCTGAAAGAGGTAAGGGATAACAAACACCCGTACAGGCGATACTCACATCCACCGTGCTCGATCTTGTCAGAGCTGTGTGTTATCTACACACACACACATCCTTCCGGAGTCGTGGCCTAATCTGAAAGAGGTAAGGGATAACAAACACCCGTACAGGCGATACTCACATCCACCGTGCTCGATCTTGTCAGAGCTGTGTGTTATCTACACACACACACATCCTTCCGGAGTCGTGGCCTAATCTGAAAGAGGTAAGGGATAACAAACACCCGTACAGGCGATACTCACATCCACCGTGCTCGATCTTGTCAGAGCTGTGTGTTATCTACACACACACACATCCTTCCGGAGTCGTGGCCTAATCTGAAAGAGGTAAGGGATAACAAACACCCGTACAGGCGATACTCACATCCACCGTGCTCGATCTTCTCAGAGCTGTGTGTTATCTACAGCACCATGTAATACTGTGGTGTATTGTACAATGATATATGGTGACTGTTATGCATTTATTTATCATATAATTATCAGTATATTGTTTGGTGCTAGTAAGTGGTTGCAGTTGTTTATTGTTGGCAGCGGTATGTTTAAGATTGTTCACTGTTGGCAGCGGTATGTTTAAGGTTGATCACTGTTGGCAGCGGTATGTTTAAGGTTGATCACACAGCAGTCTGTTTATGTTTGTTAATTGTTGACAGCGGCATGTTCACGGTTGTTTATTGTAGACAGCAATATGTTTACGGTTGTTGATTGTTGACAGCGGTATGTTTACGGTTGTTTATTGTTGACAGTGGTATGTTTACGGTTGTTTATTGTTGACAGCAGTATGTTTATGGTTGTTTATTGTTCCAGCAGTATGTTTACGGTTGTTTATTGTTGACAGTGGTATGTTTACAGTTATTTGTTGTTCCAGCAGTGTGTTTACGGTTGTTTATTGTTGACAGCGGTATGTTTACAGTTGTTTATTGTTTTGACAGCGGTATGTTTATGGTTGTTTATTGTTGACAGCAGTATGTTTACAGTTGTTTTTTGTTCCAGCAGTATGTTTACGGTTGTTTATTGTTGACAGTGGTATGTTTACAGTTGTTTATTGTTGACAGCAGTATGTTTACAGTTATTTGTTGTTCCAGCAGTGTGTTTATGGTTGTTTATTGTTGACAGCGGTATGTTTACAGTTATTTATTGTTCCAGCAGTATGTTTACGGTTGTTTATTGTTGACAGCGGTATGTTTACAGTTGTTTATTGTTGACAGCGGTATGTTTATGGTTGTTTATTGTTGACAGCAGTATGTTTACAGTTGTTTATTGTTCCAGCAGTATGTTTACGGTTGTTTATTGTTGACAGTGGTATGTTTACAGTTGTTTATTGTTGACAGCAGTATGTTTACAGTTATTTGTTGTTCCAGCAGTGTGTTTACGGTTGTTTATTGTTGACAGTGGTATGTTTACAGTTGTTTATTGTTGACAGCAGTATGTTTACAGTTATTTATTGTTCCAGCAGTATGTTTACGGTTGTTTATTGTTGACAGCGGTATGTTTATGGTTGTTTATTGTTGACAGCAGTATGTTTACAGTTATTTGTTGTTCCAGCAGTGTGTTTACGGTTGTTTATTGTTCCAGCAGTATGTTCACTTTTTTTGTTGTTGACAGCGGTATATTTACGGTTGTGTATTGTTGACAGCAGTATGTTTATGGTTGTTGACAGCGGTATGGTTATGGCGGTTGGATACAGCTCCAGGATTGCGGCACCCCCGGTCAGGCGGATATGATGAAGGATGATAAGTTTTTCCGTCGAGTTGATGACAACTGCTGGAACCTTGAGTCCAGGATCAGGGACATGGACAAAACTGGTCTCAAATGATTTTTTAATCATTCTAAACAATATGTGTACATAAAGCTTGAGAAAAATGATAAGGAGTAAAGACAATATCTTTATCTTCATTTTTAACTGCAACATATTTTCTCGTTATGACCCTATAGGTAAATGTAGAACGTACAGTATTGTTTCAGGTGTAGACGTTCAGGTACTGTCTACAGTACCAGTCATGTTCAGTTACTGGGTAAGTTATATTTAGGCCTATTGTTTTCATTAATTACCTCTTTCCCCTCCCTCATTCAATTTCTAAAATTGTAAAATTGTAAAATACAAATGTTTTGGTATAAACACGGTTTGGTGTAGAACTATAACACGCACCGATCACCAGAAGTTCTGACACGTGTCACAGGCTAAACCCGAAAACACGCTGGACCTATCCCGGATGTTGAACGACAATATTGCCGAGAGCATCCGGAAACACCCGAGCCGCTTCACGGGCCTCGGCACCGTGCCCATGCAAGCCGCCGACATGGCTGTGCCCGAACTCAGACGCATCAAGCACGATCTGGGTGGATAAACAAAATCGGAACAAATTATCTCATCAAATTAGATATTAGTATAGGAGCCAAAAGACGTCTAGATCACGAGTAACATTGCCTTAACTGTTATAACCACCCCAGGTTTACCCGGGATCCAGATTGGATCGCACGTCAACGAGATGAATTTGGACGACCCGAAACTGACGCCCATATTTGCTGTAAGTGCGATATATTGCCATTCATACAGGAAATAAAAACACGTGCATCTGATTCGGCGAAAGCATCTTGAACTGATTGTATATGTCCGTAAAGAACGACCGTGATATTTCACTTGACAACAGACGTGTCAGGAGGCGGACCTGTCTATATTCGTACACCCCTGGGACATGCAGACGGATGGACGGATGCAGAAATACTGGCTCCCATGGCTCGTCGGTGAGTGTGACAAACCAGGTGCTTCATGTATTCTGCAACTCATGACATATGTCATCATCGATACGAACTAACCAGTTTCCGGATTAAGTAGCCTACATTCGTATATGAAGTCAGTATACACGTGACCTGAGCTGACCAATCACCGCCCTAGGTATGCCGGCGGAGACAACAGCCGCTGCCTGCTCCCTGATGTTCGGCGGAGTTCTGGAACGCTTCCCACGCCTCAAGGTCTGCTTCGCTCATGGAGGTAGGCTTGAGTTTGCTTGATTGGGGTCAAAGCGACATTCGGACATCAATTTCGTTTTGGTCAACAAGAGAATGAACGAAGATGAACTTTTAACGTGAAAATCTCGGCCATGATGATATCAGACCATAATGATTTTGGCTCATGATTAAATCGGCCCATGATAATATATCGACCCATGGCGATCCATGCTTGGTGATCTCGATAACCTGCGATTAATGACAGTGAATGGTCAAGGCATCCAGGGTGATTCAGCCATTTGACCAGAGATAATTCTGCTCAAAGTTGACACCTTTTGTTTAAAATGCCTCTTGACTCTCACCAGACCATGACTTGAAGTTTGTGGCCGCCTTCATGTTGTAGTTGATGGATACAACAGACCACTAATGCACTATTGCAGGAGGCGCATTGCCGTACACCATAGGTCGGATAGAGCACGGGTTCAATGTTCGGCCGGACTTGTGTGCCGTGGACTGTCAGGTGAACCCGAGGTCGTACCTGGGTCGAATCTACACAGACTCACTTGTACACGACCCCACCGCTCTCAGATTACTGATAGACGTCATTGGACAGGTATATGTGTGTGTCTGGTATCCCAAGGCACTGGTGTAGCTCACTACATATGGAAGTAGTATAGTTCGCAGTTAAGGGCCCGGTCACGTGATGTTTGACGTCATATGTGTGACGTCAAACATGACCACACCTTTCTGAAGCAAAAAATGGTCATGGAATTCCTATTGATTCCGAAATACTGGTAATAAACTGTTGTAAGATTTATGATGAAAACAGTCATTTTATCTGACACATTCGGAGTGCTTGCTACATGTTTGATAATGCACTATTAGCGCCGCCACTAAGCTGTCGAGTGTTGCAGGACCAGATCTGTCTAGGCAGTGACTACCCCTTCCCCCTGGGTGAGCATCACCCTGGCAACCTCATCAGCTCCATGGAAACCATCAACGATACCACCAAGGTACTGACAACTCGACAGCATAATGTACCTGTCCGAATCGTGAAGTTTCGAATGTTATAATAAATGTGGTCACTCACTTTTTCCACAGGACAAGCTGCTTGCGGACAATGTGTGCAGGTTTCTCGGGCTGGATCGGAGCAAATATCAGTAGATGTCTGTGTCCGGTGTCTCTCAATATTATTGCAGCACATGCCATAAAACCAAATTGTTAGTCATTGCCTTGTGGTAGCTATATTTTAGTCATATCATCGAAGTAATTTGTATGTGATAATTCACTGATGTTTCCTTTTATCTGATATATTCCAAGATGTATAAAGTTTTATCACAAACATTTTGTACACATTCGATGTATGGTCATGCTAACTATTGGCTTTACCAGACGAATTTATTGTCTGTTTATTTTGATACACTGTAAAAAATAATTCATATTTGTGTATAATTCTATATGTACCTTACGTGTAGCTATGAACATATGGTGTTCTAAAGATGTGCAACCTTCGCTGTTCAGCAATTTTTCTTCAGCACATTCACTGATCACTCAATACTCACGGCAATATTCGTTACACAAATGTATACAATATTTTATTACTCGAACTCGGCTCTTAAAAATTCTTAACCATTTTACAAAATATAATATTAAACATCAGATCTGATTGAACTGATTCATTCGATATTGTACATAAACTGAAAGAAAAATATAATTTAATTTTTTGTCCACGATTCATGATGCATTCTAATGTATTGATAACAATGAATGGGCTATATCAGATATAAATAAGTGAATGTTACAGGATAGAAATTCAACAAAATACAGAAGAAGTAACGGTCTACAGCTAAAAAATTAAATAAAAAAACCTAGACGTGTTTGTGCAACATCTAGATATATTTATAATCAAGCACATCTTGTGACGCAAAGAACAGCAATCTAGATCTGCATTTATCGAAATCAAAAAACAAAAACAGGGACTAGAGTATTTTGCCGACGAAGTCCTCCATGTAGTCCCTGTGATCTATGATCTCAGACAACTCGTCGTCAATGAAGCGAGTAAAGTCATCATGGATACCGCTCGATTTGCCCTCGTCGTCAATAGCAACGGGCAGCTTCTGGGTGACGTAATACTCCATGAAGGCCTTGGTTGACTTCTTTCCTTGCTGAATTAGAGGAAATACACCGATATAACCACACGTTATGACACCGATATCACCACACGTTATGACACCGATATCACTACACGTTATGGCACCGATATCACCACACGTTATGACACCGATATCACCACACGTTATGACACCGATATTGGTAATAGATGGCATTAGTACACCCAGGGTCCCGTTGCTATAGTTACCTGTATCAGGAACTGTCTATCCTCCCTGTCCAGCTCCCAGTCCGTCGCCCCCACGTGCTGGGTGTCGATCCCAACCGTCCGTTCCAGGTCACGCTTCTGTCATTACACATGGAGCAATAAGTAACAGATGTATTACAGTTAGACTACACATAAAACAGTTTGTATGTAAGTTTCGACTGAGATTGAATCCGACACAGCTTTTAGTGACGAAACAGTGGTTGGCTTATTATATCACGTTGCGACAAGTGCATGACGTGGAATCACTCACGGTGAGGTCTGCACGGGCCGTCAGCAGAGTCTCCTGTACCCTCAGGACGTACTCGCCCAGGCTGGTGACGGGCCGGCGTCTGTAGTTGTTGTAGTGGGACAGATAGCGCAAGCCTCGCCGGTCTATGTGCCGTACCAACTCTGTCACATCCAACTGTGTGATGGAGAGCAAAAAGCAGGAAATGACGAAACATTCTCGTTGGCCTGAGTGCCGCAGTTTGTAGTTGCAGCAGCTGTTGAGATTGAG